>JARGCV010000504.1:1222500-1822500 GCA_034064705.1 Bothrops alternatus | reverse complement strand
TGGTACAGCTGTTCGTCCACCTGCATGAAACACAGCAAGTCCTCTAGGCAGGGGCTTCTCATCGGGGGGGGGAGGCATTTGGGTTAAGGTGCAATTATCCAGTTCTGTACCAAGTTTTTGTTCCTGGTGGCCGTCTCCAGCTCCGAGTGCAAATTCTCCACCTCGAGTGACAACATCTTCTGAGACTCCTGGGCTTCGGCACACCTGGCTGCGCTGTCTTCCCACTGGCAGAGCAGGGAGGAAAGGACATCAGGGGACCCCCGGACCCCGCCCGGGTTTTAAACAACGCTCTGTTGTTGCTGGTGTCCCCTTGGCTCTCACACCGCTAAGTCCAACTTTAGCCCCTGCTGCAAGGGATCCTGAGGGAAGGCTTCCTCCTCCTCCTCCCCCCCTTCCTGCCTGGGTGGTGGGAGCATCTCAGAGGAGGAGGAGGAGGCGGAGGAGGAGGAGTGGGGCCGCGCTCTGCTCCGGCAGCCCTACAGCTTCTTTCACAGCAGCTGAGCGAAGAGCCGGGCTCATTAATTAGCCCATGAGGTGAACCTCCTCCAATTTGCAGAGATTAAAGCAATTCACAAGGCAGAGTTTATAAACGATTGTTTCTCAAGCAGCCTCGACTGCAACCACCGGGTAGAGGAGGCCTCAAGGCTCTTCTACTCTGGAACAGCCCCCTGCCACCCCCACCCAGGCCTGGCTGGGCAGCCCAAAGCCCCCCCTCCTCCTCCTCACCTGGTTTCCCTGTTTTGTCTTCTTCACCTGCCAGCACCTGGTCTTGCCCACTGTGCCCGCTAAGCTGGGCCTTTGCTGAGCTCATGCACAGCTCCAGTCAGCCTTTCTCTGAAGCCTCCAAGCAATCCTTGCCCCCCCCTGCTCTCCCCCACCCCTTATGGGGCCTTTGCCTGTTTGCTGACTTAAAAGGCTGGGTCTGCAGCTGAGTGTCTGTAAAGTTCAGTGGCCAAATTTTACCCTAAACCCAGCATCGTCGGCTTTTTCTGCGGAGGCTTCGGAGATGATAATTAAAGCCTCCCACCCAGGGGGTGGCTTTAACCAATATTAAATAACGGGGATTGAAAGAGCAGCAGAAAATTCTGCAAGGGAGGGACTCGGGTGGTAGCAGCCCTGAGCTGCAAGCAAAGAGCATCCCTGGGTCAGAGGATTTTGCACGGAACTGGTGAGAAGCAGCCCCTAACGCTTACTGGCCAAGCCTCCTCCCCATTTCCAGAAGGGAAAGACCTCACGGGGTCTTTCTGAATGGAGTAAAAACCGTGGCCCTCTTGGCCCCCTGGTGAACCATCCCCAAGCAGCTCCTTCCTGTCCGCCAGGACTCTCCTGGAGGTGACTTCACCCTCCTTTTAATCCACGAGCTGGTATGGCTGGATGGCCATGGCCACGTCCCACCAAGCCTCTGAGTTTTGTCTAAAGATTCTGCTTTCCAGTCTTGCTTGTCCCAATTTGTGAGGGGAAACAGATTTGGAACAACACAGAGCACTCTCATTCTGCACCCGTAATTCAAATTATAAACCCCAGAGCTCCTAATGTCTGATTGCCTCTCCTGATTTAGTCCCCCCCCTTCCCTTTCCCTCCCAGCCCTTCATTTGTCTGTCCTGCTTCCTCCTTTCTCCTTTAAAAGAAATCTGCATACATTTTTCCCATTTGGGAGCAAACAAACTGAAATTCCCATCAAAAATGATACATAATGTATGAACAGATCAAACGTGTTAAGTTGGCAGCGCGCTACCATCTGTTCGATGCCTCTTCTGCCAGTTGACCAGGCTCCCTTCTCCAAAGGCTCCCTTGCTGGGGAGTGGGAGGAAGGCACCTCCGGGGCTGGTTTTTAATCCTCACCGCAACCCTGGGTGGGGGTGGTTTCCTTCACACACACACACACACACACACTCTTTCCCTGCTGCTTAAACTGACCCGGGGATGGTGGAAAGGAGAAACCGATCCCCCCAGGGGGGCCCTGAAATTCACGCCACTCTCATGCCCAGCGAAAGAAGGGCTGCTGCCCAGGGCTCGGCCTGCGCCTCCCTCCCCGGCATTGCCTGTCTAGAGGGCATGAAAAGGGGAGGATCCTGGGCATCAGCAAGCTGAGACTATACAGCAACAGCCAGATCTATGGGGCCTTTCATCTCCCCCCTTCTGAATAAGTGGATCTTCCACGTCCAGGAGCAGTATGCCCCTAATCCTCACCTGGACCAATGAGGACAGGCTATCTCCGGAACACCCAATGGCAGGGATTTAAAGGCACCTATCAGAAAGAGAGTCCTTGGGGTTTCATCCAATGAGATGATCCCTCTGCTCTTCAGGACTGGGCCACGGCCTCTGACCACCGTCCAAGAGAGGAGCCCCCAGCTGCCCAGGATAGGCTAAGGTACCTTCCAATCTCTCTCCCCCCCCCGTTATTATCGGCAAAGCCCCCGGAGTGCCCCCCCATGCCAAGTGCAGCATCTTTCCAGTGCCTAAAGGGCAGCAGGGCAATAGCCCCGCCAGGGACCTGCAACTCTCCCCCCCCACCTGCTTCTGCCAAACCAGGTAGAAACATCTGCACTTCACAGATGCTGTTTACACAGAATTATTATCCCAATTACCAACGTCTGCGCTCGCTGTAATTGCTCGCATCTCCGGAATGGCGTGTTTTCGATGGAGACAAGCAAGGGGGATTATTTATTGAATGGTTCCAGAATGCTTGTGCAGCTAAATTGGAATTATTGTTCCTGGGGGTCCCCAGCCGTGCCCCCCCTCCTCAAGACTGGCTGCCTTCTTTTCGGCTTCTCTCCCACCCAGCCCTCGGCCCCGGGGCCCCTCCGCTCTGCCATCGCCGCTGCCGCTGCTGCACCCAAAGCCAGCAGAGGAGTTTTTGCCTCTCCACCCACAAACAGCCACATTGGCCCCCTTCCTTGCTGGGGAAGGTTCCCAAGCCCTCCGACAACCCCACACCCTTCTGCCTGTCCCTGAGGGGCCCCCCGGACCCTTTGGAGGTGACTTTTGTGAGCCAAATTCTCCCCCCTCCACCCCACCCTCAGCTTTCCCCAGCAGCTACGCCACTTACTTACCCGAGGGCCCCCAGCCCCCCCCCAGGACAGATGCTGAGCGCAAGGCTTGGTAATTATCACCAGGTAGACCAACACCAGTGAACACCCTCCATTAAAGGAATTGCCTTAGTTACATTCCAAACACTCTGGAGAAAGCTTCCTCTCTACACTGCTTTAAAAGGGGATGGACCGGCTCAGGGTTCAAGTTTCAGCAAAGATCGGCTGAGCCGCCCTCTCGTGATCTGTTGTGCTGGAAGAAGCTTGCAAAGCCTGGAGCTTTTAATTCAAGCTTAGGATTGATTCACGACCGTGATGCGGAGGCCATCCAGGCGAAGGCCAAAGGATCTCTGGCCACCGCCTGGCCACTGAGCCTCTTCCTGGAGGCCCCACTCCTCACCTGGCTGTGGAGTTTGGCCCACTCCTCCTGGCTTCCTGATGGGCCTGGGTCTGCCCCGGAGGTCTCCAGCAGCAGCTGGACGTCGGCTAACAAGGCGTGGGTCCTTTTCAGGTCGCGCCGGAGTCGCTTCTCCACATCGAAGTCCCGATGGCCAATCTGAAGGAAGAGGGGAGGCTTGTATTTGGGCCTTTATGTGGGGTGCCCAAAGCAGAGAACCATGTCAAAAATGGTAAATGTTGTTGCATCCACTTTTTCTAAGCAAACGCTTCAACCACCTGATGCAGCAAAAGATCCAGGAGAAAACGGAGCAGACCGGGAGCATTCTCTGTTAATTCTCTATTGGGAGGGCTCTCTTCTGCATGGTGAAAGGGGCCCCCCAGATGCCCCCCATGCCTGCTGTTGCCTTGTGCGTTTTTGCAGTTGGCCTGCAGAGTGTGTAGCCTCTGGGCGCCTCTGCCAGGGTTGAGCCAAGCGGAGGACCCCTGTGCTAGAGGCGGGCAGTTGCCCTTCCCTCACCTGCTCACAGAGGGTGGCCACCAGGCCTTCCAAATCCCGCTTCTCCCGCAGGAGGGCCTGCTTCTCCTCACACTCCTGTTCCCACTGCATCTCCAGCTGGCGAAGCTGCAGCCAAGCCAAAGGGAGACATGAGAGGGGATCACAGGCTGGGAGGGGACACACACACCGAGACACCCCCCCAGGCAGGCCCTACCCGCTTCTGGCAGGATGTGCGGGTGTCCTCCAGCTCCTCCTCCTTGTCTTCCAGCTCCTTCCGGTGAATCTGCTTCGCCCGCTCCAGCTGCAGCTCCAGTCTCAGGTGAAGCTGGAGGGGAAAGACCAGGACAAGGGGGCGCAGATGTTAGGGTGGGCCTCCCCCCCTCAGCTGGCTTCCACTCCGGAAAGGAAGACTGGCAATCAAAGGGTGGCCAGGAGGTGCCTCACCTGCTCCAGCTGCTCAACAGCCTTTGTCTGCTGGCTCAGCTCCTGCTGCTGCTCCGAGGCCCTGGATTCGAGGTCCCACAGCTTCTTCTGCAGGGCGGCTGGGCCATCGGCATCCAGGCTGGCAGTGTTGCTGAGCCCCTCCACTTGGGAGCTGAGCGCTGCGACCCGCTGGCCGAGGCCCCTGTTGTCCAACTCTTTTTGCTGGGGGGGAGGGCAGAAGAGAGCAAGAAAGTGGGCACTCCCACACTCCTAGTCCGGAGGAGACTTCATGAAGCCGGCCTCTTCTGGAGCCCGTCTGAGGTCCACGGGCCTTGCCGGCCGTGCCCACGCCAGCCGCCCACTCCTTGGGGGCCCCTCTCCGCTCTGCCCAGCCAGGCCTTGCCTCCAGGCTCTGCCGCAGGCTGCCCAGCTGGAACTGCAGGCTGGAGTTCTCCTGCGCCACTTTCTCACGGAGGCTCTTCTCAAAGGCCGACTCCCCCAGCGCCTGGGCCAGCTGCAGGTCAAACCTGCGAGGAAACATGGGTTTTGGGGGGTAGTGTCTGCGCTGGCAGGCCTTGGGTGCTTGGGAGCTGGTGGGGCTCAGCCCCCCCCTTCTGGGGCCCACAGTCTGGCTGCTCCGCCAGCAAGGGAGGAACTAAAGTCACAGCACCAAGGGCAAAAATGACATTTTGGGCACACAGAATTAAGGAATAAACCTCGGAGTCGGTCCAGTTTTGGGGAAGCCCTGGGGCAAGACATCCCTGGAGAACGCGTCCCACAATGGTCTCCCCTTCTCCTCGGACCTTGCTCACGAGAGAATCCTGCCATTATGAGAGGGGAAGAGCCCACCCCCCCAGCCTCATTCCACCTAATCAATACGCTTGGAGTATCAATGGCTGCCACTGCCTTGCTGAAAGAGTGCTGGGGACTTCGGGGAGGGGGTCATCCTGTGCTACCCCTCCGGCAGACTCTTACTTCTTCTGCTTCTTCTCCAGCTCATGGTTGCGGATCTGCTGGTTCTCCATCAGCACCCGGGTGTCCTCCAGTTCGCAGGTCAGCTGCTTGCACTTCCGCTTCAGTTGCTGGGCCGTCCTCCTGGCCTCCCCGTACAGCTGCTGGACCTGGCTGAGCTGTAAAGCAGGAAGTCCCTGTGAAAAGAGGGGGGCAGGCCGGAGAGCCGTCCCCTCTATGGCACACCCTGGATGCCAGACTACCACAGGGTTGCTCAGAAACCCTCCCAAGCTGCCCTGTGCCCTTGTGTGTCGTCCCTGGCGCGGAGGAGGAGTTTGGGTGCTGCGGTGTGACTGTGCTGGATTCGCGCTTTTGGTGGTCAAGCAGACTCTGGCTTGGCACCAGGCCCCAGCCAGAGATGCCGAGAAGCCAAAGACAGCAGCCAGGCAGTAGTGGGGAGGCCCCTGTGAGGTGACCGAGTCCTGCGGTCCTCCTGCATTCCCACAGGCACATTTACACCCGCGTTTGCCCTCTCCACAGCCTGCCTTTTGCTCCACGTCCGCTTTGGACTGCTGCTCCCGCTGCAGCCTCTCTTCCAGCTGGGCGATCCTTTTCCGCAGAAATGCAGTCTCGGTCTCTGCACAGTCCAGGCGCATCTGCCACTCGTCCCCTGTCGGTGCAAAAGGACCCGCGTTTGCACAGCCTGCCTGCCCCGCCCAACCCCAAGGGGGGCTGCTTGCACACATGCAGCAGGGGCCCAAAGGCTGGAGGGGCTCAGGGGTCCATTGCCCTCCTGAGAGCAGTGGGTCTCAAGCATTTTGGCCTCGGGACCCCTTTGCAGCCTTAAAAATGACTCCCAGAAATTTTGGTTCACACAGATTATATCTACAGCTGTTTACTGGATCAGAAATCCAAAGTGAGAAATCATTTCATGAGGCTGAAAGGGTCTCAGAGCCCCCCAGTGCTGAAGCCTCTGAAGCCAGACCTGAACCGCTCGCTTTGAACCCAGGGCGAAAAGGGCCGCCCAGCTGAAGGGATGTGCTCGCTGACTGAGGACGTCTCACCCCTCACAACCACATGGAGTCCACGGAGCTCTGGGGCTAGCACAGCGTTCCTCTAGAGCAAAGCCCTGGGGAGCCTGGGCTGGACCACCACCACCCCCACCCCCAGGGGCAAGGACCTTCAGCAAGCGTTCGCAGGCGAGTCCTCCTTGGAGGCGTCTGGAGAGAAAGGGAGCCGGGTGCCTTTCACGCCACGCTGGCGATAACCTTCCATGTTGCACTCAGCCCGGCTCCCAAGACTTCCTAAGACGTCCTGACAGATCTGGAGCAGAAATTCTTCTGGGCAGCCAGAGGCGCCTGGTGGCTTGACTCAAACTGACATACCCCAACGCCCCCCACGATCAAAATGACCGGAGAGACAGGTGTCGCTTAGGAGAACCGTCAGAGCCCAATCTAGCAGAGCAGGGGGGGGCAAGAAGGGGTGCTGCTGCTCCACCCCAGAAGCAGCCTCAAGGACGTCCTGGGATCCTTGCCCCACAATCCTCAGAGGCCAAAGCCAGTTGGGGGTTGGGGGAAGGGAAGGGCAGCACCCATCCACATCAGCTCAGGGCTGCCCCAGACCCTGCTGAAGTGCTTTGGGGGCGGGGGGGCTGCCTCCCACCTTTCGCAGAGCTGTTGGCCTCGATCTCACGGAGCTGAAGCTGCTGCTGTGTTTCCCCCAGCTGCTTTTCGGCCTCCTCCAGCCGCTTCTGGAGCTGGAGCTGCTTGCCCTGAAAGGGAAGAGCTGCGTCATATTACGAAATGCAAAATTCTCAAGAGAGACTGGAAACACGTCCGTTGGTTGGAAGATCCCCGGCTTTGAACCCGTTGCAAGGGAGGAGGCCTTCTGGAGGAAGCCTGGGGCTGGTCTGTGCGGCTGGACCAAGGAGGGCTCTAGGGGTCTGGGAGCCAGCCCCCGTCGCCCCACTTCCTCCACTCCCAGGGGGCTCCTTCCAGCCAAATTGCTCTGGGGCGAAGGGCTCTACCACCGTCTCTGCCCCCTCAGCTGCAGCCGCACCGGGCCGTGGGGAACAAACCTCTGTGAGGCTCCCTGTATGGCTTGCCAAGAAGCAGACCTTGGGCTGCTCTCTCTGGGAGGAAAAAGCAGGTCCAAGCAGGGCCTCCTTGTGGTGGGACTGCGATGCCTGACCCGCCACCCCCGAGAAATGGGTCAGCTCTGCTTCCTCCTCTCAGAGCCCTTCAGCTGATTTTCCAGCAGCTGCTCCAGACTGAAGATGGAGAGCGAGGGGATTCTTTGATCACCGTTGTGGCTGTTTGTGTGTGGGCTGCCTCCACTGGGCCCCACGGCTGCTTTCAAATGGCTAAACTCTCTGAGCTCGGCAGGCTTCAGCCTTGATGCAGCCAGGCTCCACTTTGAAGTCTCACAGAGAGGCGAGTGGTGGGGAGGAGCTGCAAAGGAAATGAACCCACCCCGGGTGGGTGGAAAGGAGGGCAGCTGCGGGGGCCGAGAGTGGCAGGATGAGATTACGGCTGCAGAGAGAGGTGGTGAGGATTGCTGGGAGGGGCAATTTGTCTTGGTGGATGGCAGGCATGGAGACCGCTGCCAGCCTCTCTGCGCCCATCAAACCCCCCCTCCCCCACAGACCTGCAGCTCTTTGGCCTCCTTTGATGCCCGCAGCCTCTCAGCCCGTTCTGCCTCCAGTACCCGGCAGGCCACGTCTCCTTTCAAGCGCTCGTCCGACAGCTCGGCCGTGAGGTCTATGACCTAAACAGAGCAGAAACAAGTGGTGGGAGGGAGCCTTCTCCAAGGACGTCCCCCCCACACTGCAGGGATACTTTGGTAGAAAGGAAACAAATAGGAGACTTAAGGAAAGCCACATATTGTTTTGTTCCCTGTGTGGATTGAGAGCCAAGACAGACAGACAGACAGCCAGTTAGGGAGACAGACAGACCAGTGTTTCCAACCTCAGTGTCAATGCTGCAAATGCTGTATATTCTTGCTTTGACAATATGCAGAACTGTCTGGTATTTTTGGGGTCAATAGAGAGCAGAAGAGGGTGGGGGTAAAGCCCGGGAAAGAAAGAGGAAGGAAACCTTTGACCTTCACACTAATTGGATAATGTGATATATGATAGCTAATTTAGGGAGGGAACATGCTGATAATTTAACTGCTCAGAGGAAGAGAACTTAGATCCTAGCATAGACCCCGTTATGCCTGTGCTGACATTTTGAATCAATAAAAGACTTTTAGGGAAATCAGTGCCTGGAAGTTCTTTGAAGTGTTTCATTAGCCGGAACCATAACACTCAGCAGCTTTAAGATGGGTGGACCTCTAGAATTCTGGGAGTTGGAGTTCCCCCACAGTATCTGCTTCCGGAATGGCTGCACAGCAATGACTGAGAGGCTGGCTGGGACTTGGGGAAAACCGGTTTCCATTCAGCGGGGGGGGGGCAGGGGGAGACAGAGGGACCACCTGCCCCTTTGGCCTCCAATCCCAGCTTTGGGACAGGATGCAGCACTGGGATTGTCACTTCGGACTTTTCCTTGCTTCACACAAATCCTCTCTGCAAGTTTATTGGAAACTTGGGACAATTTGATAATCTCCCAGGTGCTCGGGGCATAATAATAGTGTTAATTAATTAATTGCTGAAAAGAGGCTTTGGCGGGAATGTGCCAAATAACTGTTGTCTAATTCCCTGCACAGCCGAATGTGCAACAAACGCCTGCCAAGTTCGGGGCGGGGTGGGGGACAGAGGGGGAGGAAAAGCCTGGGAAGCCGATCTGGCAAAACTCCATCATCTCAGTGGGAAGCAGGGAAGAAGGGCCCAGCTGGGCCTGGCAGAGAGAGCGGGCGAGGGGCACAGAGCAGGCCACCTGAGGGCTTTCAGGAGCGGACCCTCCTGCTCCCCCTCCTCTGCCCCCAGAGCCCCCAGTCGGTCCACCTTGCAGGGCTGCAGAGGCCAGGTGCAAAAATTCTCGAGACCAGAGCAAGAAAGACCCTCCGAAAGATGTTTCTTTTTTTTAAAAATTTATTATTATTAGATATCCATTTGTACATGCAAACAAAGAAAAAATTCAAGTTAAAGCCCTTCAGCTTAATACAATCATTTCAAATTTGTAGACCTTCTTCACTCCGTATATCAAAGTCCAACTATAAGCCAACTACATTTTATAAATTTTAAGTTTCACTTCTTTTCAAATCTATCCATTGTACATCACACAAACAAGTCTTCTTTCTAAAGTTAATAATTATCATGTCTTTGCACCCCTCCCTTCAACGCGTACATTCCTAGTCTAGTTAATATACATCTTCCATTAATCACCCTCTCATGTCTTTTGCTCTTGCACTTAGTCCTTAAATCAGTCCATAATTCTTTGCCTTTAATTCCTTGCATAAAATATTAAGTTTCTCTTCATTTCAGACGAATTCTAGGTTTCTTCCTCTGCCAGGTGGCTTTCCATAGCACAGCTTCCCTTCCACCTAATAAGTCTCTCTTTATTGCTTGCAATGTCCCTTGGTTCCATATAAGCCATGCTCTATGGATTCTGTCAGTTTGCCAAGAGAAATTTTTAGCCTCCTCTCCTAGATATTTTCCCCATGCGTTTATAACAATTCTTTTCAAATCTTCTTGTCTCTCCACCTCTTCCATCTTTTCTTCAACTCCTTCCCAGACTCTCTTCGAATTTCTCCCAGTATCTTCTCTCATTTCCCCACTGTACGTTCCTCCGGTTTGGTCCAAGTCCTCAATAACTGCTTTGCTGTGATTTTCCACCATTTTCTCCATTTCTCCGTTTTGTTCCACTGCATCCAGCGCCTCCATTCTTCCCTCACATGTTTTTGCATGCATGTCTATTATCATGTCCATCTTTTTCTTCATTTTTTCAATAATTGTTGAAATGTCATCTTTTAATTCCTTCATCGTCATCTCTGGGGAGCTGGCATCCATCCTTAGGTTTATTCTGCAACGTTTTTTAAGTTATGTGTCTCTGGTGCCCTCTAGAGGTCTCTTTCGCATTACAGTTTCTCTTCCTTAGGTTTATTTTGCACAGGTTTTAAGTTATGCGTCTCTGCTGCCCTCTAGAGGTCTCTTTCGCATTACAGTTTCTCTTCCGCCTTTCTCTTTCGGTGCCTATCCCTTTAAATTAAGAGCGGTCGCCATCTTGGGTGCCTTTTGTTTATTGTGAGCATAATTGATCCGAGGTAAAATATAAGAAATACTTGCTTTTTAAGCTCCTGGGTTCAGTCTGTCAATCTCTGTGCTTCTTTGAGATGTGTTCCTCGGGTGGTGGCTGGTCTCAGCGTCTTGATGCTGCCGGAGTCTTCTTTCTTCCCCCCCCGAGCGTTTTTTCGGGGGGCTTTCAGAAGATCTCAACCCTCACCCACAGCTCTTCGCCCCTTCTCCTACCGAGGAGGGGGTTTTTCGCCGCGAAAAACAGCTGGTTTGCGCTGCTTTGGCGGCTTTACAGGTCCCGTGTCGCAGAGCCTCTTAGCAAGGCTATTTCGACCCTGAGGCAGCCACGCCCCTTCTCCTTGCAGTTGCTTTCTTGAAGATGCACTTCCTGTATTCCTTGGTTTGGTAGCCTGACTCATTTGCCCATCTCTTTCCCATAAAAACAAAGTCTGGCTTCAGTAGGAGAAGGAATGGCAGAACCAGAGATGAAGTCTTTGCCCCTAGAAGTGTTGCTCCTTCTCCTTCAGCAGCTCTGTGTCACTCCAGGGCCTCATTCCCTGGTCATGCTCTGGACTGAGGGGGAGGGATCCCTTCTGGCTGAGCCCCCTTCTGAAGAGAGCCCACCGCTTGGAGAAGAGAAGCTCCGCAAAGGAACAGCCAGCCGGCTGCTGGTCCAAAAGGCCAGATGGGACCATCCCCTGCCACCTCTCCTCCATTCGCCTTCCCCTCCCTGCTGACATGGAAGAAGCCAGCCCAGCCCTCTCCGAAAGATGTTTCTTAAAATGTGACCAGGGCAGTTTGCAAGCATTAAGGAGCCTTTCCTTTCCCCCTCCCCTCCCCTCCCCTCCCCTTTTGTGCTACACCATTTTGCAATTGCTCTGTGCTGTTACCAATCTACCCATTGTTCTGGAGTCAGGCTTGATAAAGAACCTGACAGGAATGCTTTAAATAATAATAATAAAGCACAACTTTTATGCTCCATAACTCCCTTTTTGAAAAGAGCCAAGTTAACAAGGACTCCAAGAGACCCCTGCCCAGAGTGGCGCTTCCATCCTGCAGGGCTGGATAAAAAGGGGCCTCTAAGCATTTGAGGATGGCATTTCTCCATGCTGAATCCCACCTGCTTGCAGCAGAGGAACATGCCAAGCACCAAGGCAGGGGATCCTGGCACTCGGCAAGACCATAGAAAATGCCCCACCCCCATCCAGCTGACGGAGAGGCCGGGCAAGCCACCTGCCTGCCAAGAAAGGGGCCAAAATTGCTCTCAAGCGGACCTGGACCACTCCAGCCTCTGGGCCTGAACGTTTCACCCACACCGGCTGGCCCTTTGGGGCTTGGGGGGCCCAGATAAGGGGGCAGGGGAGCGAAGCTATGCTCAGCCTCAGGAAGATCTGGGGGGGGAGAACCCATCAAGGGGCAGGAGATGGAAGACCCCAGCCCCCGAGACTGGTATTTCAGAGAACGAAAACCCCCTCAGACTATACAAGAGCAGGGAAACCTGCCACCTGTTGAGTGGCCCAACCTGTGGGGGCAGAGCTTGTCCATGCTGGCACCATCACCATAACTGCCCTTTGGTACTTCCACAGACCGTCCCACGCTAGAAAAAGAGCTTCAAAGAGCTTCCCCTCCCCCAACGCCGTGTTCACACGAACACCTCCAAGCTGGTAATCCAAGCATCTCCTGGATCTGCCGTTGCAATGTCACATCCTACCTTGGTTTCCAGCAATTCGGTGTTCTGCCGAAGCTCCTGGCGAGAAACTTCTGAATTTTCCAACTTCTTTTGGAGCATTGCAAGTTCCTCCTGAGAGGGAGGGAGGGAGGGAGGGAGGGAGGGAGGGAGGAAGGAAGGAAGGAAGGAAGGAAGGAAGGAAGGAAGGAAGGAAGGAAGGAAGGAAGGAAGGAAGGAAGGAAGGAACTTCTTCAGGGCTTATTCACCATCTGCAACCTTGAGTTGAAGGCCACTGAACTAGGAGAGGCTGCCCAGGACCCTCCCCAAATGGCTGCCTGGAGGAGGTGGCCCGATGCCCATCGCCCCAATGAGAGGGAACGCTGCTGGGTGTGCACTGGGCTGGGGACCTCAGCCAAGATATCTGGGGGTGCCAGGTGGGGGAAGTTGCTAGAGCATCTTTTTTAGAGAACTGATTTAACTCAGGGAAAGCTTTCTGCTGTATCTAAGGAAAAACAGGATTTGAGTCTTGACCGCTTTTTCTCCTGGCAACTCGCGCACCTCTTTGACTTGGAGCTGGCCTTCTGCCAGGCTGATGGTCAGGAGTGGCCGGATGCCACACATCAGCTGCCACCACGGCCAGCTCTGCACGGCTCGGTAGACGGCCAGGTTCTTCTGAATGCATCGGGCAGCCAGGCTCTGAATCTGAAGCAGGAGAGGAGGGATACCTCAGGGCCAAAGGATTCAAACCCACCACCAGTAGGAGCCCGGGCTTCCCAGGGGTCCCGCCATCCGGCTCCCAGCGCTGCAGCCTGGGGGTTCCCAGACCAGAGAGAGACGGGATCGGAGCAGGAAGGGGCCACTAGAGCCAACCAGTTTCCCTCTGCTCAGCAGGGGACTCTGCTGAAAGCCGCTCAGCCTCTGTTGGTCCTTTCCCCCACCTCCCCGGTCCCTGCTCCACGGGCCCAGGGCTGCCCTTCTCCACCGCAAAGCAGGCCTACCTTTAATCTCTGGAACCTCTGGCGGGACAGGAGACCCCTGCAGGCCGCCTGGAGCAGGACCAGGCTCTGGGACACCAGTTTCTCTCGCTGCTTCTCCAGCCGCGGAAGGACGCCGGCCTTCAGGAAGACCTGCCAAGAGGGACGGAGGGTGAAGCCGCCCATTGCCCAGCAGGCAGGAGAGAGGGCCCAGGGCAGGGTGGCTGGCTCCAGTACCTGAGTGTGGCCCACCGCCAGGCTCTTCTTCTCCAAGTCGAGGGCTCGGAAGAGTTCCTCCAGGGCCTGCAGAGGGAAAGAGCACAAACGTCCTGCCAGCCCTGCGGGAGAGGCAGACATCTCAGGCTGCCCCACATCACGAGCCCCACAAATGGCCGGGTTGCCCCATCTTGACTGCTGGGCCCAACTGGCATCAGTGTCTCCAACGGCTACATTCAATCAACATTTCAGCTGGAACTGCCCAAGCAGAGAGGCAGATTTTCTCTCTCCCTTTCACGGATCCGCAGACCCAGGATTGTTATGTACATAACAGGGGAGAAATTTGTCTCTTGGGGGCTCCTTTGCGGGGAGACTCTGGCTCAAAGCAGCCTCGAGTGTCACTGGAATTGACCTTGAGAAGGTTCCCTGCCCCCCCGCCCCCCCTTCCTTCTGCCACTCAGATCTCCAGAACTCAAGACCCCCCAGGGCGGACAAGAGTCAGCGCGCTTGTCGGACGAGTCTCCCCGTGGCGCAACGTGGCAGGCCTGACCTTTCCCCACTGCCAGGGGCCTCTTGTTAAGTCCTCATTCTGAAACACCCCCACCCCCATCCCCACTGACAGGATCCACGGGGCAGCTGCTTTCATCACACAAGGCAGCCCACGTCCTTCCCAGGGACCCCAGGAGGAGGCTGGTAACAGCTGGCTTTCCTTTCTTCTTCATCCCTCCCTCCCTCCCTCCTCCGGGGCTTCTCCTCCTGACCTTCTTCTCATCCGTCAGCTCATAGGCTGAGGTGAACCTCTTCATCTCTGGCTGAGCCAAGCCCTGGAAACGCCGCCGGAACTGGGCCAGCTCCATGCGATCCGCATAGCCTGGAACAAAGGTGAGGTGCTTGGCGCACAAGAACCAGCGACACAGACCCCCAAGACCCTGGTGCCCCCCTCCCCCCAAGTCCCATCTTGCGCGTTCAGTTTAACCTGTCTACTGACCGCAAAGAGCCCTCAGAAATCCCTCCACAACCCCAGCTGGAAATTAAACACGGGTGTGGGGGCAAGATTGACAGAGGGCCTTGCAGCCCCCCCAGGCCCTGAGAGCCTGTCCAATAGGGAAAGAGCTCCCAGGCCCACATCCTCTGTAACTGGCCCAACGGCCTGTACATGGTTAGCTCTGGGCTGTCAGTTGCCCGGCTTCTGCCGGATTTTATTGACATTATAGCCGTTTTTGAGATTTACGCTGCTCTTTTATTGGACTTCATTGTATTTGCACTTATTATCTTGAAGAGTGCGCTGTCCTGGGAACCATGTGCTGAAACACACTTTATAAATTTCCCCAAAACAAACAAGCACAGAGAAGTGGCATTTTGTCATCGCAAATATTAACGAGCTGCTCACAAAGTGAAGAGATTCAGGGCAGCACGAACCAGCAAGCCGTGTGTGTGTGTGTGTGTGTGTGTGAGGGGGGGAGACAACCTAATGTCCCCCCCAGTTTTTTGGAGACTACAATGCCCAGAATTCCCAGCCAGCCTGGCTGTTGGTCTCAGCTGCTTCTCGGCTTCCTTGTGTGATCAGTGTCACAGCCAGCTTCCAGCCAAACTTCCTCACTTCCTGAATCCCTCAGTCGCCTTTTGTCTAACCTGCCCCTCAACTGCCCCACCCAGGAAGGGGGGCCCAATATTCCCCACCCTGCGCAGTGCCTTCCTTGCACTCGGCAGGGCCCCCCAGAAACCCTCCCTTCCGCACCGATTCTGTAGAGCCGCAGGGCCTCCAGGATCAGGCTGCTGGAGAGCTGGGCACGCAGGGTGGGAATGTCCCAGGCCGGTCCTGGGGCGGCTTCCAAGGCCTCGGTGGGGGGCCGAGGCTCTTCCGGCGTCCCCGGGTCAAGGCAATGGAGAAAGTGGAGCTGAGACCGCTTGACTAGATTGCTGAGAGCGTCCTGCGGTGGGAGGAAAGTTGGTTTCTGAGCAGTCCCTCAGCAATTCATCTCCCTTCCCTCTCCTGAGGCATCTGCCGACTGCAGGGCCCTGCAGAGGCTTTGTTTCCAGGAGGCTCAACACGGCCCCCCAGGGGGGTTTTGCCCCTGTCTCTAAAGCTGTTCTGGGAGCTCCTGCAGTTCCAAAAACTCCTGCTCAGACTGCTTTCTCCCTTGCCAACCACATTCATAAGTGATTTCTGTGTGAAAAGATCTGTCGGAAGCAAAGGGGGATCCCCCCTCCCCCTCCCCGGTTCTCCCTGCCAGAAGCTGCCTTTGCAGACCGACCAGCCAGGACCCAAATGGATCAATGAGGAGAAATGAGGCGAAACTGGAAGGGAGCCCAGCCTGCCCTGGACGGCCCCTGCCGGGAAGCGGCCTCTGAGCCGGCCAGGCGCTTCGCTCACCAGCTGCAGCTTGATCTGGGCACAGACCGACCTCTTCTTCACGGTGGCAAAGCTGCTGGTGAAGGTCTTCCTGACGCAGCCGATGCGCTGCAGGGCCTGCTGCGAGTGGCCCTCCCAGCCCGCCACTGACCGGCAGAGCAGGGGCACGTGGGCGCGTGGCAGGAAGACTTTCCTCAGAGACCCTCTGTGGGGAAGAAAGGGGGGTCGTCAGCAGGAGGCCCCCCTCTCGGCCTCCCCAAATCCACCCAAAGGGGCACCTCAATTTCTCATTTGGCTCAGCTGTTGGATGGTGAATCCGACTCTCTCTCAGCCTGGCCTACTTTGCAGGGCTGTTGTGGGAATAGAGTCGGGGGGGGCGCCTGGGTCTTCTGGGAAGGGAGACCCACCCACCACTTAATTCTTGCCCTCCGGCCACCATTCCCCAGCCATGCAGATAATAAGAGCTTGCTCTAAAAACGAGGGGCTGATTCCCCAGCCCCCATCCCAGTTCAAATAAAGCTGGTTGTTCAGGAAAGGAAGTGCGGGAAACCCTTCCCGGCAAGGCCAGCTGAGACAGGAGAAGGCAGGGCAGCCAGGCCTGGCCCCAACCCCCTCCACCCAGAGGGAGAGGCATCCCACCCTCACTCACATCGTGGACCGCTGCAGCAGCTGAATGGCGTTTTGCACAGAGAGGTTCCACTTGGCCTTGCTCACCCAGCCGGTGGCATCGTAGCGGACGGGGTCCTTGCCCAGTCGGTGGGCAACCTCAAACTGCAGGGGCTGCTCACACCTGCGCAGGACTCCCTGCTCTGCAGCAAAGAGACCGAGTAAAGCTTAGCTGCTCTGCCGGGGGGAGGGCAGAGAGAATGAAGGGGCTAATGACGCCAAGCAGTCTTTACTCTATGGCCTTATTGGGCATGAAGTGGGCAGCACACACACGAAATGCCATTTAAAGGAGAGACACGGAAAGGCCCCAAAGCCATCCTCTCTGAAGCATCCTTTGGTGGGGCAGAGCAAGTTCACGGCTCCTTTGCCCTTCCTGACGCGGCTGGCATTGACCAAGCTCTCCCCCTTCGGCCTTACCTTCCTTCCCGAAGGCCGAGTACAGGCGGTCGAGGGCTCTGCTGTCACTGGAGCCCTGGACCAGGGCCTCCTCATCCAGGATCCAGAGCAGGCCCTGGGGGCCCTCTGAGGGGCCCCCGGGAGAGAGGAGCATCTAAAGGGGGACACACCGGCTCGGCTAAGTGGCACCAGGCCAACCCCCCCCCACGGCTTCCCTACCCGACTCTCCTGTCCTGCTGAGATTTGAAGCAAATTTCCTGTATTTTATTAATCACCAATTATTACTGATTTTAATTATAATTTATTTATCGGTGGCTACATATATATTATTATATAATTCCATCTGTATGGGAAATATTACATCTTCCTCCTAGCAATCTGCAGTTTTACAATTCCAGGTTGGAGAGGGGGAAGCAAATTTGTCACCTCCCAATAACTTTGTCACTGAAGGACTGGCATCCTTGAGGTTGGGGGCAAAGGCCCAGAGCTTCCCCCCAGATGTGCTGTTCTGGGTGGGGTTTATCTTCCCCACCCTCCAAGCCACCCACCCCTCACGCTTCCTGCCAGCCCTGCCCTTGGCATCAGGATAGCTTTAGCCTGTCAACAGACCCCCAGCAAGCTTCCGCCCTCCCCGCCAGCCTCTGAATTACCTGGGACGGGTTCTGATCTACCAGGGCCACCGTGGCGGCTGGGGAGAGTTCAGGCAAATCAAAAGGCACCTCAACGCTTTCCTGGGGAACACAGATGGGGGGTTGGGACTTAGGAGGCGAGCGGGTGGAAAAAGTCCCCCCTTTTGGGCTCTTCCCCACTGGCCCCCATCTTTTCCTGAGGCTCTGAGCTTCCATGAGCTAAAGGCCGCTCCCTCAACCTCTCCATGGCCTTTCCCCAAAGTCCTTCATGAGGCCAATGTCCAGCAAGCCTCAGGGCAGGGGGGCTGGGGAAGGAGACCCCACTGCCACCAGTCTGGGAGACCCTCCTGGGAGCAAAGCTGGACAGCTGAGGGAGCAGCAGGGCAGGCGCCTCACCTCCCGGTATCTGCCCACTTCAGACTCCAGGGAGGCCGTGTAGAAGAGCCCCTGCAGCCGCTCCTGCCCATAGTTGTGGCAGAACTCCTCAAAGGTGGCTGCCCGCTCTCTCTTCTGGTGCCGGGGGCTGAGGAAGCCGGGGGTGTCCACCACCATCAGGGAGGCCATGGAGAGGTGGCTGGAGGAGAAGGATCTGCCAGAGAGGAGAAAGGCTTCCCCGTTACACCCCATGCCCGGGCATCACACGGACCAGCCTCAACCTCTTCCTCCTGGGCTTTCGCTGCCCCCTGGAGTAAGGCAAGCCCCAGTCAGGGGGCTGCAATGTGGAGTGGGGTCTGCTTGCTTTTCCCAGCCAGACTCTGAATATACCAGCGACCTTCGCCTGAATCCCGCAAAGTCACATCCATTATTAATAAGCAGCAGCCCCCTCCCTTCGCCTCCCATCCCCCGCAGCTTGCCTTTCCCACACCTGCCATAGGTGTCATAGTCCCCCCCACCTGGAAGCCCACCTTTATCAGGGGAGAGGCCCCAGGCCAGGGGAGAAGAGTCTCTCCTGACTGGCCTGTCCCTCGTTTGTCCCCTATCACTTATGTGACTTCCTAATTAACTTTGGTTTTATTGGCTTTAAGGCAATGTCTTTAATGGGGAGCGGCTCATTGGGATCAGGCACCCTACCCATTTCATGGATTATTACCCTCACCACCTCCGGTGCCAAAGGGGAGCCCACCTGTTGATCAGCATCACCACGGCTGCAAACAGCTCCTCGTACAAACCAGCAGCCATGCCCTGCAGGCACTCCGCCCCACTCAGCTTGGGTCCTGGGGAAGGAAAGGACTCATGGGTGGAGATCCCCTCCATCGGGACCCCCAGTGAAGCCGCCCACAAGTCCCTGTGAAATCTGAGCAGAGCAAAAGACATTAAGAATCCGCTCAGCCCCCCCAAAGAGATCCCCCCCCCGCCTATCACCTGAGTGGAACAAAAGGCGTCTGGGGAGCAAAGCAGATTCCAGTTCTTATCAGAGGGGGCTTCAGTTTTGATATCGGCCTCAACCGTTGATGCCTCCAACCGAGATTTATTTATTTATTTTATGGCTGGCCCCATAAATCTCCCCCCCCCAGGAAATGGGTCTGGGTGGCTCCCACATCTTTGATGAAAGGCCTTGCCCTGGACTGCTAAAGCCAGGAAACCCGTTTCAGTCATCTCGCTCTCCAATGACATTTTCACAGGACACTCTAGCTTTTATCTCAGTGGAGAAAAGCTGGGGTGTCCTATGAAAACATTCTGGGAGAACGCGATGATGGAAGCAGGTGGCCCCCCACCTTTTTATTATGAAGCCATCAATATAGGAGAACTAAGAATTTAAGGCTTTTCACAGGTGGTTAGACTGAGCTTGCAGCTGACCTGATGGGACGGGGGGGGGGTAAACGGATGACCGGAAGTGTGTAGGAAGCTGCACCTGCCATCCCTGCCTTTCTGCCAAGCGGAATCAGGCGCAACCAAAAGCAGGCACCGTCTTGGCAAAGCTGCCAGGCCACAGGCTCCACGCCTCTAGGCTGCCAACCACCCATCCCAGTTTAGCAGCTGCCCATCCTGGCACTGGCCGTGTGAGGGAGGGAACGAACCCCCCCCCAGGCAGAAAGGCTCCTGCCTTCTCCTCCAAAGGGAAGGGGCCAGCAACAAAGCAGCCCAGCAGGTCTCACCTGGCACCTGGTCCGGTTGCTAGGAGACCATCGGAGGTTTACTGGCTGCCTCCCAATTGGCAGCAGCCTTTAAGCAGCAGGGCCTAGCGAGTCCCAATCCAGGCCTGGTGGCAGCAGAGCGCACAAAACCCAGGCCTAATGGAGGGGAAGGGGTGGACAGGCAGCTGGGGAAGGGGATTCGGCCAGGGAGGAGCGGCAGGCCAGGCTGCCCCCTTCGTTCCTTTCTGTTCACACCTCCAAACTGTCTTCCTGCATGGAGGTAGCCCTCAAAGGCCACGTGTGTGTGTGTGTGTGTGTGTGTGTGTGTGTGTGTGTGTCTCACCTGGGTCAAGAGGGCTTGTGAGGGCAGAGAGGGAGACCAAGCAGAAATCACACGGGGGGGAGAGGGCACATCAAAAACAGTGGGGGGCAGCCGTACCATCCGATGGCTCCTCCAGGCCGGCTCCAGCGGTGACCTGCTCAAGGATCCGCTGCAGGTGGTGCTTGAAGACGGCTGTGGTCAGCTCCTCCGCCTCGCAGCCCAAGACATCCGCTGCCCAGTTGGCCCACTCAAACTTCAGGAACTGTTTCCTGCCCACTGGAGGAAGAGCAGGAGAGCCATCTAGAAACCCCCCCCCTCGGGGTTGCCCAGCCCCCCTTCCCACTCCCCCATCTTGGGAGGGGCTGGGACTGAGTGGCCCAGTCCTGTTTCAGCCCTTCAGCCACGCTGGCCCCCTGCCTTATGGGGATGCACCTGGCCAGGCTCAAGGAAGCCACCTCAGGCCCTCTACAGACCCCAACGGAGCGAACAGGAGCAAGGCTGTCCCTCTGAGGGCCGCTATCCAAACCAAGGTCAGCAGCAGGCTGAGGAATTCCCTCTGCCAAAGCACCCAGGAGTGCAGTGACTTGTCTGGCAGCCCAACAAGGGTTGAGTCTCAGACAGCACAACAGCCATAGAGGCTTGTGACATCTTCACCATCTTGGCTTTCCAGGGAGCCCCCAAGAGCAGCCGAAGAGGGACCATCACTGCAAGGGCAGAGCACCAGGACCAGGGATCGGTGGCCAATTTCTGCTTGCAAAACCTTCTTTAAAAGGAGAGGGAAGCAGTCAAAGTTAATGGCTGCTCGGGTGAAATGGCCAGGTGCTAATGAGCTGCAATTTCAATAAGGCCCCTTCGCAAGGTGAGAGTAGAATTACCCTGACTGCAGCCATTGGGTTTCCTTTGCCCCACAGGGCCACCTTCCCTCTCCGGCTGCAGGAGCGCTACGGATTCACCTGCCGAAATGGGGCTTGGCTTTGAAGGGCATTCAGAGCCCCCCTCCCCTCTGAATCTGTCCTTGCGGGACCCTCCCCGACAGCCCTGCCTGAGGAAACACAGCCTCCACTTCCCGCCAACCCCGAAAAGCCCAGCTGCACAATGTGCCTTTTCTGAATCGCCATTTAACCCCCGGGACAATTATTTCTGCTTGGCGAGTTAGAAAGAATTGGTCAACAGGCGAGAGGCGGAACAAGCCTGGTTATGAAAGCAGCAACCACGGAGGCAGGAAACCAGGTGGAAGCCTTCTCCGAAGGTTGGAGAGAAGGGAGGGAGACGGGAAGGGCCAAGAAACAAGGAAGGGAGATCAACAGAGAGGGACAAGGCTGCCCGAGGGAGGGTGGAGGCAGAGGGGGACTGAGCCGTGGCTGGGGTGCCCACAGACCTCCCCAAGACCAAGTGCGCCTGGCGATGCAACACCCGTGTCAGCCAACGAAGGAGGCCTCAGCAGCCACTTGAGAGGCCCAGCCGCGGCAGCCACTTCCCAGCCCTCAAAAGCGAGGAAAGAAGAGTCGCTCCAGGCACCCCATTGCAGTAGCTTCACTGACGGGTTCATAACCTCCGGCGCCTCCCACCTGCCTCCGATCGCCTGGAAGCCTCCCCCTTTTTAACCGGGATCCTTGCTCCCCACCTCCACCTGCCTCCCTGCTGCTCCTGGCTCAGTTGCAAAGGCCCGGTGGGCAAACTGGATGTCAACGCTGCAAATACTGTATATTCTTGCTTTGACAATATGCAGAACTGTCTGGTATTTTTGGGGTTAATAGAGAGCAGAAGAGGGTGGGGGTAAAGCCCGGGAAAGAAAGAGGAAGGAAACCTTTGACCTTCACACTAATTGGATAATGTATGATAGCTAATTTAGGGAGGGAACATGCTGATAATTTAACTGCTCAGAGGAAGAGAACTTAGATCTTAGCATAGACCCGTTATGCCTGTGCTGACATTTTGAATCAATAAAAGACTTTTAGGGAAATCAATGCCTGGAAGTTCTTTGAAGTGTTTCATTAGCTGGAACCATAATACTGCCTCTGAGCGCCGGCAGGGGCCACATGCGCAAAGTCCACTGGAAAGACTCTTCTGCTGAAGTGGGCATGAAATGGGAAGGCCAGAGTCTCATAGCCGCCCCCCCCAATTCGGGGTCCTGAATTCTTGGCCTTCAAAATCAGGGAAGGGCCAATCAGGCCACAATGAGAGGCCCCGAGGGCCCCCCCAAAGCGAGCTAACAATGCTGTGCCTCTTCTAAAACTTTCTTTGCCTCGATGGAGAAGCTTGGCAGGGGCAAAATGCCTGTGCCTGGTGGACTGAGGCGCTAACTTCCTAATTTCTTAATAATTAATCATTGATTCATGGGTGAAATTACCCTAAGGCGCAGTGCATGCTAGGGAGACGTTTATGAATGGAGCCCCAGCAGATTCCCTGGCCCTGCGTGTGCCTGTCTCTTTGAAAGGGAAGTGCATAAATCGTCGACTGCAGGAGAGAGAGCGGCCAGCCTTAAAGAATTTATGAGCAACTTCACAGCTTCTCTCTCTCTCTCTCCCTCCCTCGCTCCCTCCCTCCCTCCCTCTCTCTCTCTCCCTCTCCACTCAGGGGAGCGAGGAGAAAGATGGCTGGTCAGGCCAGAGGGGGGCGGAGGGGCTCAGAGCCAGGGCAACGGAATCCAACAGGGCACTTGAGCATCTCTATAACCCTTTGCACACACAGCCCCCCCTCCCAAAACACAGCCCACTCTGAGCCCACAACGGGGCACAGGGAGACCTTGGACTCTACGGCCATCTGCCCTGGCAACTGCGCCTCTTCCGGCCAGCTCGAGAGAGACCAGGAGCCGCTTGACCAGCCTCGCCCAGTCTGTCGGTGCCCCTCTCCTTGGCTCTGAGAGGTGTCCTGGGCAGCATCTCAGGGCCGCCCCACGGGGCTCTTGCCCCCTCTTCCTGGCTGTACCTTTGCACACACCAGCAGCCCCCAGGTGATAAATGCCAGCCAAGACTCGCCAGAGCGCTTCCTGCTCAGCTGCCTCGACTCCCAGGGTGCCCAGCGCAGCTTGGAGCTGAGCAAAGGCGGCCACAGCCTCCCGCTTCTCTTCTCCCTGCCAGAAGGAAGAGCGTCCCAGAATCCCCCAGCAGCCTCAAGGCAGGTCCCGGAGCCACAGCACCCCCTCCATCCAGGGAAAGACAGAACCGGCTGGGGGTGGGTTGGGGGAAGAGACTCTGCCTGGCAAGATGAGAGGGGGAGGGCGGCACCTTCCGCCCCAGAGAGGCCTTTGCTGGTCCTCCTGCTCCCCTCAGCAAGAATCGGACTCTGATGGAACAAGTTCTCAGCGCAGGGGGCGGGGGGCGGGGGGGGAGGGAACCAGCCTGACCCACAGACTTTCTCGGGGGACACCCAGCCAGGGGGAAGAGCGGGAGACGGAGCTACTTACCTTGAGGCTGGCTCTGATGCCAAAGTAGCTGTTCTCTGCCATCTGATGCAGATGCAAAGTTGACCTATGGGCAGAGGTTGGGGGGGAGGGGACAGAGTTAAGCACTTGCAGAAAGCACTGATGCCCAGTGGGCCTGCAAATATTTAGGAGCCAGTCAGCATCTTCGGTGCCAGCCACAGCAATCCCCCCCCCCAGGCCTGGTAGCAACGCATGGCAGCCTTTCTTGGCTCTCTGGCCCCCTCTGCTGGGGAAGGGAAGCCTTTTAAGGCGGCCCGGAGCAGCTACTGTACAGCAGCCTCTGCTTTAGAGTGGGGAGGCCCTAGACTAAGTGGAATTTTCCTCCTATGGGATTTTCCCATGTATTTTACCAGGAAACATAGATAGGGCAGTGCCCTCCTAACCATACCCAAGCACTCCAAGTTTGAGGAGGAGGAGGAGGCCCTGGTGGGGGCTAAGCTGCCCTTCACTTCCTTGCCCAGATCCCACAGGAGGCCAATGTGCCCCCCACCAGCCATGCCCAGATTCAATGCATTCTGAGGGAGCCTGAAGATCACCCTGCTGTCACGCTCTGACCCCTGCCTGGCAGCCCACCTCTGGTCCAAGTCCAGCCCTGCCAGCATCTGCGAGAAGACGTTGAACGTGCCCTCTCCCTCCGGCTGCTGCGCCACCCGAGCTCTTTCTAGCAGCATCGTCTGGGCAGGAGAGAGGAGGGGGGACTCCTGATTAGCTCCTTCCTGAAGGTGGCACCTCACTTGGGCACAGCTATGGCCACCCCGTTGAGGATATCAGAAGGCAGGGGCTGCTGTGCCCCCAAACCCCCCACCCACTGCTACCTCCAGCCTTCTTACCTGGAGATGGATAGCCGTTACATGCCCAGAGGCACTGAAATCCAGCGCCATGACCATGGAGAAGCGGGTGGAGGCTCCGTTAGGCCCAGCGGGTACTGTGCCAAAAGCTCTGAGCACCGTGAACACGGCCTGGATCTTCTCCACTGCAAAGCCAAAACACTCTGGAGAACGCAGGTGTGTCCCTCACCACCCCCTCCCTCCAGCCATGGGGGCAGGTGGGATTTGGGTTGGGGGGAGCTGCCCAGCGCATGTCCTACCTGTGACCCGGTTGTCCACGCTGCCCGCGGTGGCCACAAGGTACTCCAGGATGCTCTGGCAAGCAGCCGTCTTTCCCGTGTTGCTTCTGCCCAGGGGCACAATGGCCTGGTCCTGCCTCTGCATCAGCATGCGCCAGTAGGCCCTGTGCGCCACCGCAAAGATGTGCGGAGACATCCTGTCCCTCCTGCTTTGGAAGGCCTGGGAAATTATGGCCTGTGTCTGTGTGTGTTCCATGCACATCCACATGGTCCCTCAGCAGAGGACCTAGAGGGCAAACCGGCCCTTTGCCCAACAACCAGGTTTCTATACCTTTCTGGAGCTGCTGGCCAAAGAGGGAGCCGGCCTGAGGGCCACCAAGTGAGGGCCAGCGAACGTGTACGGCAGCTGCGCCTGGCACCTCTGGCAGAGAACGTGGAGGACGCTCGCCTCATTCAGGCTGACCAGCGCAGCCAGATCCTCGGTGCAGTCCAGGCTGGACGGATTGGCCTGTTGAGAGGGGGGAGGAGGTGGAACATCCGACCACAGAAGGAAGCCACCTTCAGCTGCCTGGTTCCCTTCATCTCTCCAGCAGCCAAAGGAATGAAAGAGACCCCAACCGGATGCTTCCAGAGAGTCAGGGCAGGCAGAGGATTGTGCCAAAATGACTCCCTAAATTCAGTTGCCTTCAGGCAAGGATAGAAGCCCCCACCTTCTGGACCTCCTCTTCGTCCACCTCCACAATGGAGCCATCGGCGTCCAGGCGAGCACGCACGGTTCCCAGAGGCAGCTCCGGAGTGCCCACGTCTGGCCTCAGCTCAGTGGCTGCAAAATGAAGGCTAGCTATAAGGCCAACCCCCCCCCCCCGATCCAGCCCCTGGGCGGCCACTCGGCAAAGGCAGCCAACCACCCCCAGCTCAGGGGAGCCCCCATTCCCAGCGGGTGAGGAGGGGGCTACCCAGGGTCTGCTCTGGGTCAGGAGCCGCTACACAGAAGGCGTTGGTGGCTCCCCCAGGGACCCTGCCTGCCCACTTTCCTCTCCCTGCCGGGACAGTGTGTGCACGTACACACACACAAACACACATACACACCAGTCACAAATGCAAACAGCAAGGGGAGAACAATCTTTGCCTTTTACTTATTTATCACATTGATATTCCACAAGAGTTCAAGGACTCTCAGCAGCTTTCACGATATGAAAAATTAATTAAAACATCCACGGTACATGAAACATCCAAAAAAAATCTTAAATCCTAAAATCCTAAAATAATAAACCATCTCAGCGACAAACTTACAAATAAAATAAGCCAAAGCATAAAACACAGCATAAGGCAAGAAGTCAGTCCCCTCGTTCTTCCCATCCTTCCAAAGTTACTGGGGAGGGGGCTGCTCCTATTTGCCTTGAGGGGCCACGCTCCCCCCCCAGCCCCTCAGTTGCAGGAGCCAAACCTACCAAGAGCAAAGTTTTCCTTCTGAACCAGCCAGACTTTCTCCGTTTCAAACCAGACGTCCTCAGAGACCTGCTGAAGGAGGAGGGAGGCTGAGCGCTCCCACTTTGAACTGGGGAGTGAACAATTTCACTGGTTTTCTAGCAAAGCTGGGCTGGAAGCTCCTCAGGGACCCTGTGTAATCTGAGGACTGAGTGTCCAGCCCTGCGCCTTCCCGCCCCCTTTGCCCCTGAAGGCCTGGCCCCACTTAAAGACCACCGAAGAGGGGTGTCCCTTTTTGGCCCCTATTTGGGGTCTCCCCAGGACTCCCAGTGCCCTGAACTGGTGTGATTTCGTTTTGTTATTTCTCAACTCTTGCACAAAAAGGCCACACCCGCAATCACAGCAGGATTCAGGGGCGTCAGTGGCCATGTTTTATTGATGCAAAGTGCATCCGTAATGGAGGAAAGGCAGATGGGGAGAGCCAGAGGGCTGCACAGGAAGAATTCTAAGCATCGTTTCCCATTTTGGGGGGCAAGAGGTGGGCAGTCTGGGGAGGAGACAGCCCAAGGCACTCCGAGCATTCGGTCCTGCCAGGCATGGGACGCAAGGAGGGCTCCCAAACACCGGGCACCTCCAGGCTCACCTGGCTGGAATCGGGACTCTCTTCCGGATCCTCTCGTCCTTCTCCTGCCAAGACCTTCGCTGCTTCTTCCAGGCCCCCCTCAACCTCTGCTGCTGCTCCAGGGGGTCCCTGCTCCCCCCCTCCTCCAGCCGGAGCCTCTGCTTGCTGGGGTCCCTCAGGCCCCTTCCTGACATCTCCCCTTTCCTGGCTGGCAGCTGCCAACGCCTCTCCCGGCCCCTTCCTGCCTTCGGCCACGTCCCCTTCCCTCTCTCCCTTCCCTCTCTCCTCTCCCCGCTCCTCTCCATCTGCCCCGGTCCCTTTCCTCTTCCCCGCCCCTCTTGCCCCCCTGCCCGGCTTGGTCCTTCCCTGGGCCTTCTCCTTCCTGGGGCTCTCAAGGCCTTTGCCCCGGGCAGCTGCCGTGCCAGGCCTGGAGTCTGGCGGGCCTTCGCTTGCTTCTGCAGCAGGCGCTGCGGCCAGGGGGACCTTCTCTTCCACTTTGGAGGGAGCAGCTGGAGCCAGATCGGGCCCAAAGAGCTTGGCGTTCCTCCTTGGGGGGCCGATCCTGAAGGGCAGCGTCTTCTTCTCCGGGAGGGCAACCCTCCCTTCCCCCGATGGCTTCTCCCCATTCAGCCTGCCCTGTGCCAGCTGCCCCCTGCTGCTGGTCATGCTGCCCCCCCCTTCCAAGCGGTCGTCCTCCTTGATCACAAACTGCTGCACGGGCCCCACCTCCGGCTTCCCAGGAGGCTGCAAAGCAAAGCAAAGCCCATCAGAACTTTCGCCAGGGGACCGAAGGGCCCCAAGGGGGCAGGTGGAACCCATGCAGAGGAGGCCCCTCCCGAGGATTCTGAGAACTGGGGGGCCTCCAGGGCTCCCGACACACTGCAGGGAGATCCAGTCTGGCTCTGCTTGTGCGCCCAGCAAGGACGTGATGCCCCCAGGGAGGCTGTCGGGGCACCCTTCTTTCCAGAGGGGCCTCGACCTTAGAGCAGATCCCAAGGCAGCTGACACTCCACCAACCCCCCCCCAGCTTAACGACAGCCCCCCTCCCCCCGCCACTCACATCTTCCTGGCAATCCGAGGCAACTTCCTCTTTCAGCCTCAGCGCCTTGGACTCCTTTTCGTTCTGCCGCACGAGCTGCTTGATGAACCCTCCAGGAATGATGGAGAAAGGCAAAGGTGGGGAGGTGGGCGGGGGGCTCCGGTCCTCTTCCCTAATCTGTTCACACCAAAGTATTCTGTTACTCAAGGAAAATGGAAGATGTCAACTGGAGCATATCCCCCAACCATCCTGCCTCAGGGGACAGAAGACCCCCCAACCCATAGAAACTACCCCCCTCTTACAAAGAAGAGGCTCGGAGACCAAGCTGAAACCCCAGGTGCGCTGCAAGGCGGGGGCTCTGCACATGCTCCGGAGGTTTTAACTGAACTAAAGATGCTTTCAGAAGAGCACTGCTCTGTGCATCCGTATGCAGACACACAAACACACATGCCGCCCCATTTGCAAGTTTCAAGATACAGGAAACTGCCAATTTCTTTGGCTAGATGTGATGCTTCAGCGGCCTTCCACTCTGGGGTGAAAATTCGAATTAGTTGCTAGTCAAAAGCAGAGAAGCTCATGAAAAGAAGCCAACAATGCAGAGGAGGAACCAAGCCGTTAATAGCAAGGAGGGCAGCTCAGCAGCCACCGGGGCTCTGCTTGGGCCTTTTGTGGGCACCAAAGCTCCCCCCCCCAGCTCATGCCGCTCTCCACGTTGCCTCATGCGGGCTGCGTCTGCCAGGAGATCCACTTCCCTTCTGCTCCCACAGAGCGAGTCGTGACGAGATGGCCATGCTGACGGGCAGCTCAGAGGGGGCAGAGCTTCACGAGTGGAGACAAGGAGGAAGGACGGCGGATGAAGACCCAGAACAGCAGCCTGCATCCGGATGGAGCGCACACCCAGACGGGCCGGAAGAAGAGGAGAGACCGGTCAGGCTCAATCGGACCCCCTCGCCCTGTTCGGAGGCCCAGGCAGGGCAGGGCACCCTAGATTGAGCCTCTGCTTTTCCAGACCCCTGGAAGGAGAGACGGCCGCCCCGGTCCTCACACTGGTTGGCTCCTTCTCACAGGGACCACCTTTGCCAACCCTTCCCACTCTGGCGGGGGGGGTGTGAGGAAACAGACATAAGGCTTCCCCTTCCCCCACCCCCCCCAGCTGAGGTCTCCACCGTGAGAAACCCTGATCCCTGGAGGGACCCTCACCGGCTGAGCAGGCCCATCTTCCAGGCGGCCCCTCCACAATATTCTGGGGGTTTCTGAGCTTGGACTCCATGCCAAGCAACACAGCCCTCATCCCCCCCCCCCGCTCCACGTGTCTGGGACAGGGTTCCCTGGACAACAGGTGATTTTTCCTGCTGACCTCTTGGAAATGTAGCCTTCAGAGCTTCTCCTCCCCTCAAATGCCTCAGGATGAGAGTCACCAGCTGTACCTGGCTGGGGAGGGGGCATAAAAACTCCCCAGTTCCACCTAAAGAAAGAAGCCCCTACAGGACACAGGGAGGAGGGGCTGCCAAAGCTTTGCGGGGGGTCGGGCTGGCCTGAGTCTTAGCCTGCAAGCTGCGCCCCCCCAGAGAGAAATTCCTCAAATGCTTCCCACCGGTCGGTGATCGGGACAGACCCTGATTAAAGCCTGGCTTTATCAAGAGCCCTTGGAAAGAGGAGGCCCTTGGGGAGGTCACCTCCGCCGCTGACTGTCCTCTCTGGATCACACCCGGGGATCCTCCCAAACCCATCAGCCACCACCAGCTCCAAGCCCTGCTGAGCCACTTTCCAAAGAGCGCCTTCTCGTTCAAGCCGTTCTGCTTCGGAATCGTTCTGGCCTTTATCTAAGGGCCGCAGGAAGCCTCAGAAGAAGCTGCATTTTGTTCAGCGCAAAGGACACGATAAGAAGGGCTCCTGCTGGCTGGAGGCCACGTAAGCTGGAGTGGAAAGGGGGTTGTGGATAAGAGCTGAATGTAGTGCACCATTCCAGGCTCCCAGAGCCTCTAAATCAGGGGTGTGCTTATTATTGTTATTATATACACACAGTACACCCACCCATGAATAATACATCAGAGAACAAAGAGGACAGCAGCTTCCCCCACCATCTCTGTTTCCAAGTGTGTCTTGAGGCAATTGGGAAGTGCTAAAATGTACGTAAATGTAAATGTCTTCTTGGTGGTTCTCACCCCCCCCGTAACCATGGAGACATTTTTAACTGCCAGCTGGCTGGGTCCCTGGACCACAGGCGAAACGCCTCAGAAATCCAGTTCAAACACATCTACAGTAAAAGCAGCAACAATCAGTGCAGGCAAGAATGAAAACTTGAAAAAGAAGCCCGTTGGCACCCGGGCACGGCTGCCCTCGTCCCTTGGCCCACTGGCAAAGCTGCCCTGGGCTGCCACCTCCAGCTCATCTCTCTGGACAGGCTGAAATCGGAGCTTCGCCAACCCACAGCTGCCCGGTGGGCGAGAGAGGTGGGCCTTCTCCAGAAACCCGATCCCTTCTCCCCAGCAGAGAAGCTGGCAGGGGCTGCCTTGGGCCAGTCGGACCTTCCTGCGGAGTTTGGATCAGCCTGCCTGGCCAGAACCCGGCCCACCTCTCCAGCCGCCACATAGCCGAGGCCTCCTTTGCTGCACTGACCGCACAGCGCACAGCCTGGCCTCCACCCACAACCAGGGCACCCAGCCGAAAACCGTGGTGGGAGGCCACTGCCACTCTGTCCTGACGAGGCTCTCTTAGACCCACATGGACGTGTCCTTGTACATGGCCACTTCTGCGATCTCAGATCCAGCCACATCCCTCTCAACCACCTTGCACCAGAGGTCCCAGGGCCCAGAATCATCTCTCTGCTTTCTGGACTCCCATAACCATTTCCTCCCACCTTCTGGACTAAGCCGTCATTGCTTACACAATCCTGGTTTACCCTCCAAGGCCTAAGTTCACAAAACACCCTAAGCAGAAACCAGACACGGCCCGGTGCAAGGCATGGATCTGCCACACACACAGACTGTGTTGATACAAAAGGCCTCATTTGGTTTCTGGATTAACCTGTTTTCCATCTTTACAGAACACACAGCATCAGAAATTCACTCACACACACCCCCACCAAAGTATTTGGCAACTTGGCTCATGAGAAGGCACTCCTGGGGAGCAAAAGAGTATCTTGGATCACCCTTATTTTATTTCATTAACTGGGTGTCTGTATCGGTTCAAAACAAAGTACGCTCCACCCGTTGACAAGATCCAATCACACTTTGGTGACAGGAAGAAAAGATGGTCCAGCTATTGACATTTCCAAACATGAGAGATGGCCAACTTCTATCTAGTTACTGCTGAGAACTGGGAAGCAACTGGAAATCCATTTTATGGAAGGAGCCCAGCACAGAAGTTCCCTGGCACTGCAGGTCAGCCCCTACAGACGTGGACACTGATTTGCGTGTTCCTGCCACATCGGAGCAGCAAAGCAAACAGTTATCCAGACAAAACTTGGTGGCCATCACTAGAAATCCTGAAAACCCAACTCTGCCACTCTCTGTGCCCACCACAAGACTCGGGGCTCTTCAGTACATGAGCACCCCCCCTCCTAGCAACTTTGTTCTTTTTATACACAGACACAATCGCTGCACCTGTCACCTTTTGGATTCTGATTTCTCCAGATTTGGGGTACAGAAAGGCCCCTTTCTACAAGAGAGGAGCACCCACATCCCCAGCGTTTCTCCGTAAAACATGTTAAAATAACGTTTCAAAGGAAAAGCAAGTCTGATCGCTTAAGATTCCATCGTCACCCACATCGTCTTCAAAGGCCAAACTGGGATCAGCGGCTGAAGGCCCAAATCTGGCCAGGATTCAGACCGGCCTAGGAAGGCCCTTCGAGAATCCAAAGGCCTCTCCTGATTAACATCTTCAGAAGCACCTCCAGCTCCCTCGCCCCCCCCCCCCGCTTTTACATTTCCCAGCGTTTGAGCTGGTTTGTTCTTGCCCAGAGTGGTCTCCCGGGATGGCTTCCCCAGGGATCTCTCTGGGTTCAGAAAATGAGGGTCTTGCCCCGTTTTCCTCGGGGATCTCTATTAGAGCAAAGAGAAGAAGGCCAGCCCACTTCTGGTGGACAATCCCCTAGGGAGAAAGGGAGCCAGGACGGGACCTTCTTCCCAGCTGAGCTGCTCCCAGAGCCTGGGCTGAAGAAAGGCCCTGCTCAGCCATTACTCTCCGCGATGTTCGATGTTCCCGCAGGCTGTTCTTTGAGCCTTGCTATAAATAGCCACCTGCTGACCCTGAGGCCGGCATTTGGGAGCTCAAGGTAGGCGCCCACCCCAGACCTTCTCCCCTCCCCACGCAGTCCCAGAGGGCGCCTACCTTCTCTATCAGCCACCTGGCCAACCACAGGTGAGCGGCTTCCTACACAAACGGCCCCAGCAGCAGCTACAGGTTCCCAGCAGGCAGGAAAAAGCAGGAGAAAGAGGAGGAGGAGGAGGACGGGGGAAGTGGCTAAGCGGACCCCTCCCCTCCCTCCCACCCACCCACCCCAGATGAGAGCCAGCAGCTGAACAGGAGGACATGTCATGGCTAAAAATACACCCGGGTGTCAGGCTGCCTGCCTGCCTGCCTGCCTGCCTGCCTGAGACAGAGGCACCCTGCCAACCAGCTGGGCCCAGGGAAGGGGGGACTGGTGCCCTCTCCCTTGGGCACACTCGGGGGGGCCAGCATCTGCACGTGTGGCCTGGGGAACCCACCCAGAAGAACAGGGGTGCACAGGTGAACGTGGAGTGTGAATTCTGCCATCCAGGCTGAATCCTACCAAGCTCAGAGGGGCTACCCCCCCCAGCCAGCCAGCAAGTCAGGGGTCCCAATTAACCACAAAACATTAAGTTGAATAATATCACCCAACACAACTCCTAGATCTCACTCCAAAGAGGCAGCTTACTTTCTCCAAGAGCACTGAGGGGAATGAATATTCCATTTTCCCCAAAGGGTACTCCAGATCCATCTACTGCCCAGAAGTCTTGGTTAGTGGCCAAGAAGATCCCTGGATCCCTATGGCCGTCGGCTGGCACCCACACTGCTTGCTTTTCCTGACCAGCCTTGCCCACATAGAGTAATATGGCTTTGCCCACTTTTGCTGGGCTGGAGGTGTTTGGTTGCCGCACTTTTGACAGGCCCCGGCTCCCATGTGTGTAACAACAGTTTTATCTGAAGGTCTTAACCTTTTAACACAGCTCACCCCACCATCACAATCTTTTTTTTTTAATTTAAATTTTTTATTATTAGATATCCATTTGCACATGTATACAAAGAAAAAATTTCATGTTAAAGCCATTCAACTTAATACAATCATTTTAAATTTGTAGACCTTCTTCACTCCGTATATCAAAATTCAACCACAAGCCAAATACATTTTAAAAATTCTAAATTTCACTTCTTTTCAGTTCAATCCCCTGGACATCAAACAACCCAGCCATCCTATGAAAAATAATAATTTTCATGTCGATACACCCATCCCTTCAACAAGTACACTCTTAGTCGAATCAATATATATCTTCCATTAATCACCCTCTCATGTCTCTCGCTCATATACCCAGTCCTTAAGTCAGTCCATAATTCTTTGCCTTTATTTCCTTGCATAAAATATTAAGTTTCACTTCTTTTCAGTCGAATTCTGGGCTTCTTCTTCTGCCAGGTGGATTTCCATAACAAAGCTTCCCTTCCAAGTAATAAGTCTCTCTTTATTGCTTGCAGTATCACTTGATTCCATATGAGCCATACTCTGTGGATTCTGTCAGTTTGCCAAGAGAAATTTTTAGCCTCCTCTCCTAGATATTTTTCCAATGCTTTTACAAAAATTCTTTTCAAATCTTCTTGTTTCTCATTTGGGGATTCTTCCAGTCCCCTGACCTTAATTGCTGCCATCACCTGGCGATAGTGCATCATAGTTGAGTGGTTTTGCACCTCACTTTTCATGTCAGCAAGTTGTCTCTCTTCTTGTCTCTCCACCTCTTCCATCTTTTCTTCATCCCCCTCCCAGACCCTCTTAAAAGTTCTCCCAGTATCTTCTCTCATTTTCTTATTGTGCGTTTGTATTGTTTCTTTGGTTTGGTCTAAGTCTTCAATATCTGCTTTGCTTTGATCCTCCCCCTACTTCTCCACTTCTCTGCTTTGTTCCACTGCCTCCATCGTCCTCTCCATTTTTTCCATCCTTTTCTCAGAATTGTCTATTATTATGTCCAGCTTTCTCATTATTTTTTCAAACGTTAACATTGCATCTTTTAATTCTTTCATCATCATATGCATTTCTGGAGAGGCCTGAGTAGACAGGGCGGGGCCTGGGATTCTGTAGATATGGAGGAAGGTGGGGGGGCAGGTAAGTTGTTCCCTGGTATTTTAAGGGTCTGGGCTGGGGAGGATGCTGCCACCTTTGAGGGCACCAGTTTGGACTGCATAGTGGCTATCCTATCTTCGGTCCTCTGTTAGCCAAGCTTCTTTATGCAGAGGACTAATCCTTACGCTTATAGTGCCAAGATGTACTCTCTTATATTCTTCCTTAGGTTTATTTTGCAAAGTTTTTAAGTTTTGCGTCACGTCTGCCCTCTAGCGGTCTCTTTTCACATTACAGTTTCTCTTTCTCCTTTCTCTTCCGGTCACTTTCTCTTTAAAGTAAAAGTGGTCGCCATCTTGGGTATATTTTGTTTATTGTGAACGTAGTTGATCCGAGGTAAAATATAAGAAATACTTGCTTTTTAAGCTCCTGCATTCAGTCTGTCAATCTCTGTGCCTCTTTGAAAAGTTTTCCTCGGGCAGTGGCTGGTCTCAGCATCTTGGTCTGTCAGCTGACAGAAGCCACTCCGGACTGGAGCTATTGTGAGCGCATGGGGAGTCCTCTTTCTTCCCCCCGAACATTTTTTCGGGGAGTTTTCAGAGGATCTCAACCCCCACTCACAGCTCTTCGCCCCTTCTCCGACCGAGGAGGGGTTTTTTCCGCTGCGAAAAACAGCTGGTTTGCGCTGTTTTGGCGGCTTTACAAGTCCCGGAGCGCAGCGCCTCCGAATGAGGCTATTTCGACCCCAAGGCAGCCACCGGAAGTTCCCCACCATCACAATCTTTTTTTTTAATAAAAATTTTTATTAAAACATTCGACATTAAACACAGGATCATATTAAGAAGCAATCATTATAGAACCTGAAATACAACTCTAAGTATTAGTCTTTGTAAACGTCTGACTTGGTAAACATTCTTCCCTCCTCACTTCAAGCCTCAACTATACACCTGTTACATTTTATCTTTTAGGATCCCTAACAAAAAATCCTGAGGTAGAAATTCAATAACCTGAGGTGGAAATTCAATCCGCTTTTTCAATATTAAAGTAATCAACATTAAACATAAGATCATATTAAGAAGCAATCATCATAGAACACAACATACAACATTAGGTATTAGTCTTTGTGAACTTCTGATTCATTATTACTAAAAACAAGCACAATCTTAGAAATAAGGATGACTTACCTGGAAGTCCAAGGATTATTGTTCCAAGGATTCCCGGGAATCTTTGTGCTGCTTCTGCTGCGCATCTGGCGTCATCTCTTCCACCACACCCAAGATGGCAACTCACCCCTGGGGATCATCCTCTAGGGAAGACCAATGACCTACCTTAGAAACAGCCCTGCTGCAGACACAAAAGCCACCCGTCCGGTGCCAGAAATGCCAGCAAGTATTACGTACCACAAAAATGTAAATACGGTCTTGAAAATGCTCCACTTTCCTTTCAGAAGGAAAGGATGATGGACTGAGGTCTCCTAAAGGTGGCTGTTCAAGAACTTCCTTCTTCTAGTCTTCCAACTTACACAAACATCTCTCTTCTTTAAGCTCGAAAGAGCTCTGGAGGATAATGTTTCCGATAACATCTGTGGTCAGCGGATACCCTGAAAAAATGAGCCATCACTTGCTTTTGGGGAGGAACGTTGAAAGAATTTGGCTGGGAAGCTTGTGCAACTGGCTACCAGCTGCCGTCCCTCCATTAAATGCATCATGCTCACAGTCGGGGCACTGGTCAACTTCAGGATCTGGTTCAAAAGGACAAAACATCTACAACTTGGTTACTAAAAAGGCCAAGCTGACCAAACTGCCTGACTCTCTGATGGGAACAAGAGTAGCCCTGGTGGATCAGGCCAAAGGCCTCCTGGTCCAGTCTCCAGTGTCCCAGTGGAGGACGGCGATAGAAAACCCGCAATCGTCTCCCCTACTCTCTTCAATAGCCCCGCAGAAGACCCTGGGGTGGGGGAGGGGGAACGTGACAAGAGGGCTGTGACTGCAGTCATTAGGATCTCAGTCCTCCCAAGGTTTCCATCCTCGCTCATTTTCATGCGAAAATGTGATTTTTTTTTTTTAAAAATCATCCAATAGATGGCAACAGATATGAACTTTTGGGTGAAGAGAAACCTAGGTAAAACTACTCTCCCGGGCTCCTTTCCACCTTAAGCAGGGAAGCCACCTGAAGCCAGGACCCTGCAGGGAAGACCTCCTGATCCTGCTCCAACCTCCAGATGGAACTCCTTTCCTCACCTAGTGCAGGAAAGGGAGGCAGCCCCAAACTCCTCCGCTCAGTCGTGCTGAAATGCACCCCAAGGCAGAAAGGTTGGAAAATAAACAAACAAACTGGATCATCTTTCACTGGCTCAAGTCAGGGAGACGCTGGACTGCAAAGATTTCAAAGGCAGGCTGGGAGTCCCTGTCCAATCTGTTGGCCTGGCCTCCTTCCTTTTCCGCCCTCTGGCGATTTTGCTGTGATAAGAACTGCAGAAGGGGAAAGTCTTCTTCCTGTTGGGTTGCCCTCCTGAGGACTTCGTGGGACCTCTATCTGGCCTTCTCCGTAGCAGCCTGGAAGGCGGCCATTTCCGATTTCTTCCTGAAAGCCGGGTGTGGCCCTGCCCAGGCTCAACTCTGCAGACTGGCACCCAAGAGCCAGCCTGCCCGGCCTGGCAGACCTGCAGGCGACACAGCGACCCCAAAATCCCGGCCCCATGTGGGAAAAGGCCGGTGCATTCCCAAGACACCGAGGCCAGAGGAAGGGAAAATGAGAGAGATCCTTGTTCTCTGAACTTGTTTTATTGGGGATGGTTGGACAAAGAAAATCTGGTTTGAACAGCAATTTTATGAAAACTGTAATAAAAAATTATTGAATTCAACTGGGAAAGGATCCTTGTTACTTAAATAACATACATAAGATGAGGAAAAAATTGTACAGGGAATTAAGTAAACCAAGGTGTCCAGACTTAAAAATAAATAACGTAAAAATGCCTCTTAGTTAAAACATAATTCTTGGATTTTTTAAACTACTTTTGAGGATAAAAGTAACTTAATGTTGTACCAAAATAAAACTTTGATTATTAGTTTAACACTTTAAAAAAATAACAAATTATCAGATGCTCTAATATTCAGTAGTGCTAAACCACATATTTACATCATGGAATATGACAGCAGGCACAAAAAATTTTTTTATGATCTTTTGGATATGCATACATTTTTCAGTGTTTTTTAAATATATTTCTCCCATTTTGTGTAATACTGAAAGTAAGCAATATAATCTTAAGATCTCCAAAAATGTATATTATCCCAACATTTTTATCTGTTTTTAGCTAGTTCTTCTCTACAGCACAGTTCAAAAAGAGTATGCATATATTGTAACTCAAGATGGTTAAGGTGCTCTAAAACAGACCTCTAACACAGCAGTGCATTGCCGAAGGGGGGAAAAATGGTAAACTGCAATTTGCCCTCAAGAGATGCTACACGCGTGCGCTCTTCCTGGCGCCCTTCGCCTCCTCTAAATCGGTGGAATCGCCACCACGGCCAGATCCCCCGCCAAGGGCTGGTCTTGCCGGAAGCCCCTCAGGAGCTGCAACTTGCTACGGACGGGCAAGAGACGAGAGCAGGATTTTCAAGCAGACGCGGGAAGGCAATTTTAAAAAGGACTCTGCCAACCTTCGTTTTCAGAACTTACTTCCCATCTTCCACCAATGAAACGTCCCAGCGAAATTCTTCCTTTACTAATTATCATTAGTAAATTGATAATAATTTGTATTATTACAGTAATTTACCAAGGGTGCCTCTGTGAAGTCCCTCTTCCAGCCCAGGGGGAAGCTCTGGACCGCACTCCTTTCTCGATCTCAAAAGCTGGGAGAGGAAGGGGAATTCTTGCGCAGCCTCCTCAGCTTTTAAATGTACCCAGAGCCCCCAGCCCCCCCCTGTGCATCAGGGGAAATGAAATTGCTTATCCTTTTAAAAAAAATAAATATTCACACAAAACACAAACTTCTCAGACAGTCTGGAGGGTGGCAGCTCTGAAGCCACAGAGGATTCATCCCATTTCTATCAGGTGCCCTTCAGCTGCCTCTGGAATGAACACACACACACACACACACACACCTAAAACATCTAGGCTAATCTGAACAATAGTTTAATCTGTGCCACCCTGAGATGAGGGCAGTCAGCAGCAGCACAGCTCCTGCCAGTCTCAGCCGGGCAACATTTTCTGATTCTCTCCAGCCCCTTAAAAGCAACCAACTTGCATCTTCCTCTTCACAAAATCTCTGGGGGAACCCCCCCCCCCAAAATGTGGCTAAAACACTGTGCTCGGCTAAATGATGCATCCTGAAAGTGCCATCCAACAGATTCTCTCCGGTGGAAAAAAGTGAGGGAGGGGATTGTCCCTGAAGCGTTGGCCGGAGGGGAAGGGGGTCCCTGCCTGGTCTGTGGCAGGCTGCCAACTGGCCAGCCGAACCAGCTGAGCTCCTGGCCACCCGGACAGGCACGGAGCTGATGACCCAAGGGGGCCCTCCTGGTTTTAAACAAGCACAGTAGTTTCAGGCTTGTTTTAAATACAGACTCACAAAGAGCCTTCAGCTGTTTAAACACAGCCCGGCTCTTTAGCAGGGGGCGTTCCCAGTGCCTGAAGCTGCCCTGAGGGGCAAAAAGAGAGCAGACATTGATGCAATTTTGCCAAATTCTTGGCTGTGGAGGCCCCTCATTCCTTTCCAGCCGCTCCCCACAAAAGTGCAGGGGAGGCCGGTGGCTCCGTTACTGGGGACCAGCACACGCACACCTGCAATTAGGGCGCTGCAGCCTAGACCCCCCCTCCAAGGAGGGCCCTGGAAAGCGCTTCCAAATCCCATCAGCTGTAAAGAGGGATTTAGAGCTTGGAGGAGGAGGAGGAGGAGGAGGAGGAGGAGGAGGAGGAGGAGGAGGAGGAGGAGGAGAGATGGCACGGTCCATCACAAAAGCCAATTCACCCTCAGACCACGTTGCAGTTCTAGAGTTGGGGGGGGGTCTCTCTCCCTTGCAAGAGCAAATTTCCACAGACTTTCAGACCACCGGAATTGGCACGAAACAAAAACCAGGTTGCAGAGCTAGCAGCCAGCAATTCACAGCTACCCACCACACCCTGCTAAAGAGGGTTCCAAGTTTGTCTTCCCAAGGGGAGGAAGGCTTCTCGGGGTGCAGTCTTGCAGATCCTACAGACTACCAATGCAAGCTGCGGTGCACCCCCGTCCTTAGCAGACCCCAGGCTCCCAAGAGCAATCTGCGAGGGACGGAAACCCCAGGGGGAGCGATCCTGAAACTGCAAGAGTTGAGCCAGGCCTCCTGGCTGCCTGCAGGCTAATTCTAGCGTTCACATGCTCTACGTTTAGTTACTGGATTTGTTTAAAGTGTTTTTTAAAAGTGCCACTAAAAGGAAAGTCACAAAAGCATTCACCATGTGGCTCTCCCCAGCAACTCATGTGTGAGAAGAGGAAGACAGACAGACAGACAGACAGACACACACACACAAGCGCACAATCACCATGTTTCCCCAGCCAAGCTTCTACTTGCACCAGTCCAGCCCAAGGTCAACGGAGCAGAGCCCACAGCAGACGCTGGCAGGACGGGCTGGGCAGCTGGTGAGGGAGACGGAACCAAAGTCCAGACACTTTTGCCGAAAAGAAGCAGCAGCAGCAACAGCAGCACAACACTGGAAGCCACAGAAAACATGTCTTCAGTTGGTCCGTGTGTGTGAAAGGCCCTAGTGAGGCCCAGAGGTTCCTTCGGACAGGTGGACACAGCCAGGGAACCCCCACTGAGCCCCAAAGGTCCAAAGTGCCATCCCTGCCCTAGGCCAGAACATGAAGCAGGCAGGAGCCCTCTCCGATGCCAGGGCCGGATGGCTGGGCTCCTCCAGGCTGGGCATCTCCCTCGGTCCACGTGGCCTGGCAGAGCCCTGCCCCTTGCACATCTCCCTGCCTGGCCCCTGCCCAGATGCTGCCCTTTGCAGGACCCCACTCTGGAGCAACGGGGAGGGGGGAGGCAGCCGGCCTCCTCCCCACGAGCCGTCACAGGCCATTGCTGTTCCTATGGCTCAGGGGGGGCTTGGTGAGCTCCACCCCCGCAGAACGGGACTTGTTCAGGAACTTGGGCGCCCTTCGCAGCAGCTTCTGGGCCTCCATGAAGGCCTCCGTCAGCTCCTTCTTCCACTGCAGGGACTCCGGGTCGCTCTAGGAGGGAGCAAAGGAGGCTGCAGCACACACACCCTGGAGAGACCCTGGGCGCCCAGGCCCCAGGAGGACAGGCTGCCCTGGGACAGAATGAACCCACCATCTCTGCCACACACAGCAGAGGATGCCGCCTCCGCCCCCAACAAACCCGGCATGCTCTTTGGCTGACCAGGATTGCAGACCAGGTGGGAGGGAGGAAAACGGTATCACTTTTTCAGCAGCTCAATCTGCTGGTGAGGTAGGAGCCCCAAAGCCCCTCCCAACGAATAAACTCCTCCCGGGGATGAACCCCCCCACTCCCAACCCTGGTTACCTCGCATTGCAGGACGAACTGCTTCCCTCCTTTGATCCGGAGCAGGATGCACTTTCTATCCTTGACCTGCGTCTCCTCCACCGAGAGGATCTGCTCCATCGTTAGCAGGTTTTGCTGAGGGGCGAAAGGAACCCAGAGGTTGCCCAGCCTGGGAGCAGCCAGCGCAGGGGCGGAGGAAGGGGGGGCAGGGAGGGGTGGGAGACCACTCACCCGGGACTCTCCTTCCCCTCGCCACTCCAGCCGGTTGGGGAAGAGGTAGAAGTAGCGCCTCTGCCACTGCGTCAGGAAGGGGTTCCCCAGCTTCAGCATGTAGCCGTGCATGATGCAGTCCTTCCCCAGAGCATAATCTGGGGGGGGAGGGAGCCGCCATGAGTGGGGAAGGCAGAAGGGACCCGTCTGGACATCCCCCACAGCTGGCATGGCCAGCTTCTGGAGTGAAGCAGGAGGGCTGGGCTGGGCTGCCCCTGAGTTGAAGGGGGGGCTGCCAGACACTGTCTGGACTGCCCGGTGGGAGAGCCACCGCCAAGGATGGGCACACACTTCTTAAGGAAGGCATAGCTGGCAAAGAAGCCCAGCAGTTACAGTGTTGCCCTTCCTGGGCAGGAGGCAGCTCAGTGGCCCACCCTGCCAACGGAGGGTGGCAGCACCCGGGTCCTTGGGGTAGCTGAGGGGTACCTTCCTCGTGGCCCAGCTGCTTGTTCTTTGCTCGCTTCCGCATCTCCACCTTGTCCGTGTCGGTGTTCACCGCCTCAAACACCGTTTCGGCCACTTCCTGCTGCCAACGCTCAGAAATCACCAGGGGAAAGTTCTTGTACAGCTCTTGGTCGCAGTCCAGTAGCTGGCGGCAGGGAGAGGAGAGAAAGGATTCGCTTCCAGAACCATCCCCTGGTTTGCAAGCAACACGCAGCTCGTCTGCAGCACCTCGAGGAGCCAACCAGCACACTAGTCCTCAGGAGACCCCCTGGCCTTAAACAGCCTTCATTCCACCATGTCGTAAGGCTGAGGTAGTACTGGATTCCCAGCGCCGTACCAGCCTTATCCTCTCCTGCCCCAATCTTTTATGAGACGCCCATCATTGGCCCCCAGATAGGGGGCTGCCCTCTCCCCAAAAGCCCCCCCCTCACCTTAATGCCCTTTGTGTCCTCTTCATCAAAGGAACCAATGTCAAAAGCATCTGCCGCATTGACTTCTCCCCTGGGGGGGATCAGGGGGGGCGAATACTGGCAAGGCAAGGAGAGCAGAGTTACAAACAGGCTCCCTGCAGAGATGAAGATCCTGGCTTTTTTATTTATTTATTTGTTTGTTTGTTTGTTTGTTTGGGCGGCATCAGAGGCTTCAACATAAACCAGGTCTTTGCAATCGGGTTCAAATTCAGCCATGAAGGACCAGCAGCAGAGTGTTCATTCAGAATTTCTATAGCATCATTGTCTGTCGGGTAAAGGGCTCTGTGTGCTGAAGGATCACCGCTGGGCTCACCTTTTGCAGGTAAACATGCTGCCAATCAATTCCTTGGAAGAAAGGGTGAGCCTTGACCTCCTGGGCACTGTGGGATGAAGCACAAACACAAAGTGAGCTTCACAACCCCAAAGCTGCACGGCTGTCCCGTCTCCTACCCTGAGGGGCTGGATCCAGCCTCTCCCGGTGTATAAACACCTTCAAGGACCAATGCCAGGGACAGGAGCTCAGCCACTGCCCAATCAAAGTGCAGGGGCCCGCCATGCCAGCATTCACCTGACAGGGTAGGCAGGCAAGGCAAGGCAGGTGGCTGTGAGAAGATCTGGGCTGGACAAGCCAGGAGTCGGCCTTGGAATAAGCAACTTGGTCCCCTCAAGAGCCCCGCGCCAGCCGCTGGGACCTCCTTCCCCAGCCAGGCAGAGGAGTTTGGCCCAGGAGAGGCTCAGGGGCTCAACCAGGAGCCCCTTTGTTTTCTGGGCTCAGCCCTGGCTAAAAAGGGAGGGGAGGGGAGGGGAGGGCTTCAGCTGCAGGTGGGGAGCGGATCTGCTGTCGATGGGGATCTTCCCTCTCTGCAACTATTTGAACTGCTTGCATGGAAGAGCATCAGGATTTTTGCAAAATAAACGCAGGGTTCTTTAGCCAATTAGATTAGGTAAACAACTGAACCCCCACAGCCCTCATTCCTCCACTTGTCCAGTGGGGACTCACCCACCACCTTGGCAGCCGAGCCGCTTCGTGATGTCCCGCTGGAGAAGCCCCTCCAGGAGAGTCTTGAGCTCAGGGGAAAAGGAATCCGGCAGCTCCACGTTCTGGGGAGGGGGGAGCAAAGAAGAGGCGCTCTGGGAGCAGGTTTACCATCTTCCAAGAGTGCCCAGCGAGGCTCCCCCAGAATGGAAGGCTTCCAGGACAGAACTCCCCCTCCCCGAAGGAGCCAGCGGCTTTAACTGCACCGTTAATTTCCTTCCAAGCCCCAGAATGCAGTGCGATAAAATGCCTCTTGCGCTGCTGGTTCCTGCCTTTTGGTTCATGTCTTTAAAACTGCTGGGCGCAGTCGGTGAGGAAGGGCGCCTACTGAAGGCAAAGAAAGGGGGCCCGACCCACCGCTCGGAAGCCCCACTTACTGCAGTGAGCGTCAGGCGGTCGATCGCGTGCTTGTCTTTGGTTTTGTGTTGTCTGAAAGGGCTGTGCCTGCCGGGAGGGGGAGGCCGGCGGGGGAAGGTTATTAGCCTCCTATATTAACGCCCAGCTGCTCATCGCCCAGGCTGTAAACCCAGGTTGCGTCCCTCAGCCCCCACCCCCACCCCACCCAAGGGGGCCGGACTCACCCTCTGAGAAGCTTGAACAGCATGCAGCCCAGGGAGAACCAGTCGGCCGTGCTGTCGTAGGCTGTTCCCTTCTGCAGCACCTCCGGAGCCATGTAGCCATGAGTTCCGCTGGAAAAAGGATGCACACATGGGACAGGCCTGCAGAAGAAACCGAGGCCACCAGGCGGGGGGGGCGATGCCTGGGAGCAGCAAAGGGGGAGCCCCCTTCTTCCCTGAGCACGGGCCCCAGGCTCAAACTCTGCCATCGCCCACAGAAGGAATCCAGGGGGAGCTGCTGAGGGAGGCAGCCAAACTCAGGGCTTGGCTGACAGGCTTCCCCTGCAGAGCATGCCTCCCTTCTCTACTCACACGCTGGCGTGGGGCTTCTTCTTGGAGAAATCACAAGCCAGGCCTAGGTCGGAGATCCTCACGTGGCCGTGTTCATCCAGAAGGATATTGGCCGGCTAGGGAGAAACCCAGAGGCACCTGTGGCTCTGCCAGGTGGAGCAGCCGGCCAAGGACAAGGGCAAATGCACAGAAAGTCACGCCGGACAGGCTGAGAGTGGAGCCCAGCCCTCCTCTGAACCCTTCACGCCGAGACATCCCAAGGGGAGGGAGGGAAGGGAGGGCAAGCAGGCAGGTGCAAGGTCTCCGCAAAGCCCCAGAACCTGGCAGACTTTGCTACTGACCAGCGCTGGCCCGATAGAGTCCCCTTGGCCCACGGGGCCCGTTGCGCCCTTTGCAGAAACTGTGACAGCCGCCGCTTCCTTCCCACTTCCCCTTTGGGATGCCCGGGATGAGCCGGCTGCAGAGGGCATCCTGGCAAAGCCCCCGCTGTCCTCCCCTGGAGCCTTCGGGCCTCCTGGCAGGGGTTACCTTCAGGTCTCGGTAGACCACGGAGCGGCTGTGCATGTGTCCCAGCCCAAGGATGATCTCGGTGGCGTAGAAGCGCATCTCCTTCTCCGAAAAGACCCCGTGCTGGGAGAGGTGGTAGTGCAGGTCTCCACCTAAGGCCAAGAAGGTCCAACCTCAGTAGCAGCTCTCTGTGCGGAAAATCCCCGGGTTCAAGCTGCACCGTCTGGGCCCTGCGGGAGTCCTCAGGATAGCCTTTCCAGACCTGCACGGACAGCCGGGGCCTTCCTCTTCCTCTCCACACATGTCCAAGAGACCCCCCCCTGCCCCACTCCCTGCAGGCCAGCAGCAGACAGACACCCCCACCCCCTCATTTACCATTCATCAAGTCCAGAATGAAGCACAGCTTGTCAGGCGTGTGGAAGGCGTACGTCATGCACACAATGAAAGGACAGTCCTGGGGGGGGGAGACCGAGGTTGGCATGATGCAAAGAGGCCCTCCCAGGCATAATGGCCCCCCACCCATCGTGAGAGGGGCCCTGAGCCAGGCAGGGAAGGAGAGGGGCTGCCCAGCTCCAGACAAATTGACCAAACAGGGGGCCCAATGGTGGCATTCTTGCTCCATGACCCCCAGGATTTCTGCAAGAGCCAAGTCCTGCGGCAGAGCCTCAGGCTGCTTCAAAAAGGCCACAACATTCCTGCAAGAGGCCTTGGTAAATCCAGGCAGGCCCACGGGGGATCCCCGTTTCCCCCTGCGCCGCAACCTGACCCGAGGACCACGCACTCACCCCAGTGCTGACGAGGGAGAGCATGATGCGTTCATTCAAGGCCAAGGTCTCCCCCTGCTTCATCTTGATCCTCTTCTTATCCAAGCATTTCATGGCGTACCTGAGAAGTTGCACAAAGAGGCTGAGGCCGCCCCAGGGCACGAAAGGGCCAGGCTGCGTCCTCGCTTGCTCCCAGCTGCCTCCCAGGACTCGCTCTGCAATTTGCTGCTTTATGAACTAAAAGGATGAAAGCCAGGGATTTCTCAAGCAGGGCAATCGCGCCCTCCATTCAGAGTTTGGCTGACTTGTCCTGACCGGCGCTCTGCCCGAGCCCATATGGGCAGCAACAGCGCAACAAGCTTTCCCACAGCTAAGCAATCCGTTGCCTTTTAACTTTTTCGGTGTAAAAACCGAGAAAACGTAGGGGCCACAGTTGAAGCGCGACTCAAACAAGAGGGGGAGATGTCCTTTCAAAGAGAAAGTCTTCCTGCAACTTTTGGAGCACTGGGGGAATTAAACACATAAGGCAGTAACCCACCCCCACCCCCTCTGATTTCTAATGGCTTTGTCTGGGACAATTCACGTGTCTCTCATCATACACACGAGCCACGCAACTGACATTTTCCCTGTGTCCGCTTTACGGCAACCATAGACTTCTCCAAAGCCGCCTCTCCCAATAATCCGATGGACACTGAAGTCATTCATGGTCAGCTGCGAAGAGAAGAGGGCGACAACGTAGGACCGTTCTCCCCCTAATCTTCTCAACTTCACAGGGACACATTTGGCAAAAGCTTTGCAAAGCACAATTACATGCTGAACACTTACGGCCCAATACTGTGGGGTCATCCCAAACTGGCCCTCTGGCTAAAGAATATTTCTGGATCACATTGAGCCCCTCCGAGATGGACCTTGTTGAAACAACCCTCAGCGATGAATCTGCCCATTCCTGGCTTTATAAACAGGCATCCAGTAAAACACGCCTCAAAGATCAGAAAATACTTACGTGAATGTTCAGCTCTACATTTTTCCACTGGCAATATCTTGTAAACTTATCGCTGGAAATAAGAAAGAGGGGGGAAAGTTATAGTCCATGACCACAGTAAAAACAAAACTTTCTCCTAAGATGAACTGGAAAAACAAAACAAAATCAAGTTTCTGATTTTAAAAAGATCTCTTGATCGGCTATTTTTTTCCTAATCGGGTGCCCTGGAATCAGAGTTGCTTATGATGCTTCTCCTAAAAGGCGGGAGAGATTCCAGTAAGTCGCAGCTGAAAGAATATCAAGCTTCTGTATTTCCCAATCCCTTAAGATTCTATTAGAAAAGCATTTTAAAAAGTGCTGAAATAACTTGTGAGGGGGAAAAAAACTGAATACTGCAATTCAGAGAACTCAATACTCTAGTTTTTAATTTGAAAAGAGGGTTTATTTCTGAAGTCTCTTTGTAGATGCTCCCCCAATACAATGCAAAGGTTCCTGTTGTTCATTTTTGCAGGAAACTGGGAGTGCATGTAGCCCCAAGGAGGCCACCCACATTGGAGAAGGTCCGCTGTGATTCCCACAGCTGAGCTACATCTTACACCCTCCCAGAACACCCAAAGCATCTCACCCCACCGGCCATTTCCTCCTTCCTGAGCTCATCTCGCAGAGACCCCCAAGGGCGATCAGATGGGGGGGGGGCTGCAGAGAAGGAAGGCGCCATCCAAGCCCTACCTTTCCAGAAAGAGCTGGAAAATGCTTCCTCGCAAGCTGCCACAGATTTCTTCCAAGTAGGGCTACGGGGGGGGAAAGCCAAGAATATTGCAATTATCCAAACCACACTGGCTTCCATACCACAAACCCAAGAATAAAATCAACTTCCTCAGTCAATCAATTGGGGCTATGCCTGTACTGGCTGAGGATGATGGGCTTCAGAATTCAATACATTTTAAGGCTATCAAATTGCGAAACGCTGATCTAGACTCTGAGTCCATCTCTCTCCTGGAACGGAATCTTAACCATTCCTTGCTTTCTACACAAGTGAGTCACTTTAGTCCCTGGATTGATTAAAACTGTCGTCCTGCAAAGGCAAACGAATCTCACATTCACCTGGAAAAGGGTGATTGGGACCTGCTTCTTGGCAAGGCGGGTCTGCACATGACTGACGGCTTGTTTTGAAAAGGGCTGTAGGAAAAGGACTTGTATTTATTCATGCAGGTATTTTGGGGACAGAAAACACTTGAGGACATTTGCAGCACGACTGGGGCACCTCTCTTCACCCTTTCAGGCAGGAGAAGCACAAAAGGGGGGCTCTGAGACCCCCACCAATGAAGCCCCTTTGTTCAATGAAGCCCAAGCCAAACAGAGGTCCCCTCAGGGAACAAAATTTCCAAGCTGGACCTCCCCCCGGGTGCAGCTGCGGTGGAATGGCCGCGTTCCTACGCACGTGGGAGCAGGACAGCAGCTCCTTCATTATGAAGGTGTCGTAGATTTGGCGGCTCCTGATGAGACGATCCTCCTCAGAGTCCAGCTTCTCATACTCTTTGATCTGCAAGACCCAACAGTGCAAAGGGCTGGTTAAGGCCAGCGTTGTCCAAGGGTGGGGGGCACTTCTGGGTCCCTCTGGGAGGGCTGCAGATTGGGAGTGAAGAGCCCGGGGTGGGCAAGGTGGAACAGATTTAGAAAACGAGTTCCAAGATTCGCTGAAATCCCCTTGAAGGGAAGGGGAGGAAGGGGTGTTAACACTGCATTTGCTGATGGGCTATTTTGCAGGGCTGTGGGGTGCACACCCTGAACCCTAAAAGGGCCTCCAAGGCCGGGCCAGTCTCCTTCCACGTTTCTCTCTCTCTCATTCTCTCTGGGGTCACAATCAGCTGAGCGGTCAAAGGCTGCCTTAGCAGCAGACAGCCTTTTCACTCTCTTCCTCCAAGGAGCCAAAGATCTGCTAGTCTGGCCAGAAGCCCCTCCCCCCAGTCATGCCACCCTTTCTGACCCACCCTGCACTATTTTGGGAACACCCCAGAAGCTCTCCTTGTTCTGGAGGATGGGCCAGAGGCTCTCGAGTGACCATCAAGCCTCTTAGCTTAAAACGGACTCAGCTCCATGGAAAAGTCCCACCAGGATTTGCCTCAGGTCTGCAGCCACAGAGAGATCGGGAGAAGGACCTTTGGGGGCGGGGCGGGGGGGGCAAGGAAGGGCTGCTTGAATCCAGTCATTGGGGAACGCCTGCATCGCCTCCCATCTTTGGGGCTGAGGCATTGCTTAGCTTGTAATTAAGGACCTCTGAGGTCAGCATCCCAGCAGGGAGCCCGCCTGGCATCCCCCAATTCATGTGCCACCAACGATTAGATTTCTGGCCCCACGGGCTCTGGGTCCTGGGTCCCGGCAGAGAGGGCACTGCCAGCAGCCTGAATCCACCTAACAGCCATTCGGGGCATGCCAAGCCCTGACACACACACACCCCGAGGGCTTCCCGACGGCTGCCCCTGCACCTCCAGCCCCGAAGGCAGCCCTCTGCGCCCGAGGCCAGCGCTTGACATGCTCCAGAGCGCCCACTTCTCCAGATGCTTCTTTTCCAGGACTCAGCCTGGGACATCTGGAAGTCAGTCGAGTCACGGCTGCAGCAGGTCCCACTGGGTGCAGTGGAACCAACTCAGCCGGCAGCCTTCCACAGAGAGCCTTTGCAGAACTCAACACCAGCCTACACAACTTCTGGAAAGCCATCCTGAGAAAGCAGCCCGTTACCTGACACTGGGGTGAATCACTCCTCAAAACACATTTTGCCGTGTGACTCACAGAGCAGCAGATGAGTTTCCTGGAGTGAGGAGACTCTCTCTCTCTCTCTCTCTCTCTCTCTCTCTCTCTCTCTCTCTCTCTCTCTCTCTCTCTCTCTCTCTCTCTCTCTCTCTCTCTCTCTCTCTCTCTCTCTCTCTCTCTCTCTCTCTCTCTCTCTCTCTCTCTGCTCCTTGCCACACAGTCCTCTGATCAGATTTACTCAGTGCCTAAATGCACCATCATTCCACCGATTCCTTAAACTCCCCGGGAGAATCAGAAAAGTGCAGGGTCTCACCTCTTCATAAAACTTCAGCTGCGGAACGCCTTCCTCAATGTCGGTCTGGCAAAAGTCTCTGAACAAGAGGAATCCTAGGAGACAAACAAGTGGAAGAAGTAGAAGGCCTGATCCCAGGCAGGACGCCTCATCACCCATCGGGGGGGGGCAGTTTTCATCTCCCGTGTCTGTCCCTCCAGGGAAGGGACTAAATGGCCAGAGAAGTCGGCCTTCTACGGCCAGGACAGGAGAAGAGTCGATTAATCAGCAGATGAGTCTTGATCTGAAAGTGAGCGTCCTTTACCAAAACACCAGGACTACTTTTTAAACACATTTTATTTTCACATCTGCTTCCTTCACTTAGCAGCCGGGTTTCCTCTCTGTTGTCTTTTTTAGAAGGCCGCGTCTTCTGTCTCGTTATCCCAACAGCAAAGCAAGCACAGAAAGACTCAACCTTTGAAAACGGGGCAATGAGACCAGCAGGCGATCCCAGTCAGCTATGGATCTACCATGACCGCACGCAGTCTCCTAAATGGAGGGGCTCACCGGTCCCTGCCTGCCTATCTGCCCTTCGGGGGAGACCAGACAAGGGAACCAGCCTCATGCGTGCTAACGCCATGCAGCTCTTAAGGTGCTTCCCCTCTTCGTCTGCATGAGCAGCAGGGCGGGTCAAGTCCCAGAGGCCTTCTCGGATTGCGCTTCTACTCAGGACTCAAGAGGACTCTGTTATCCAACTATTGTGCTGCTGGCGTCTGTTCCTCCTGTTCCTCAAAGTTATTCCTTCTGTCTAGCGCGGCCTTCAACATTGCCTAGCCTAGGGGTAGGCAACCTTGGCTCTTTTATGACTCGTGGACTTCAACTCCCAGAATTCCTGAGCTAGCATGGCTGGCTCAGGAATTCTGGGAGTTGAAGTCCACGAGTCATAAAAGAGCCAAGGTTGCCTAGCCGGAACCCACAAGTGGTGCTATCCAGTACAACCGACAAGGTAACAGCACAACTATTCAACAGCTGCTTCTTCAGCCTTTTCAAGCTGACAATAATCTCCCCCAGCCAAGCAAGCAGCAGCTATTTTTAAAAGATTTCACATTTTCAAAACATCCTTTTAAGAATCCCTCTCCTCTTACTGTAAGGAGAGGGGTGGATTTCAGTTAAGCATTTTCAGTCACTTTTCATCCTGTCTAACCATTGGTGTTTCTCCATCACCCAAACAAGCAGCTGTCAAAACTATGATAAGCATTTCAAAGTCCAAACCAAGTTTTAAATAATTCTCATGTGAGTGATTCCCCTGATCGAAACAAGCATCTTTAGAGAACGTCTGCACAGAGGAAACCGCGGGAAGGGCCGCTTTCAAATCCGAGCCCCTGATCTAAGCGGCTAATAAAGGTTTCATCTTTTCCAGGCGCCAGAGAAGACTTCCTACCATCAGCCTCAAGGTCCCATCTTACCCTGAGGCCATGATTTCTTAAATCCCAATCTGCTCACATTGGAAAAAGAATGAAATGGGGAAAATCTCCCCTTGTGAAGCGCCTGGAGCAATTGGCTGGATTACTCACAAAGCTTGCTCAGGGATTAGGCTTGGCGGGCATGAGACACTCCAGCTCAGTATCTGTCTGCCATTGTTTACACTTCTCAGGGCAACCCTTCCCAGGATTTCTACAAACTGAGCTGCTGGAGGCAAACCCCGACGGGAAGCAAGCACTAAGCCTGCATTGCCTCTCACCCGCACACACAGGCCTGCCGTGCAACACGAACACCCAGAGTCACACATCAAGCTCCCTCCAGAAAGCTTCAGCAGTTGCAAGCAAAATCCTGAAGGTGAGAAGCAGGCAAGGGTCCAGCTCTGCCGCAGAGTTGCCTGTCTGGGCACCATCGTCCCGCTGGGCGAGCCTGTTGAGGGAGCTGCCATAGCTGGCCAAAGCAGAGTGCAGCCGTTCCTGTGAGCTGCACGAGGGTCTGTGCATGTTGCTGGCAGGAGAGGGGGTTATCTGGCAAGGCCACGGATCAGCCACCCCCTCCACACCAGCTCAGACACCTGCACACTGTCACAATCGGTCCTCTGAAGTGCTTGGAGGTACCGCTTGGCTTCTGGTCCCCAGTGATCCCAGCAAGGCAAAGTTATGCTTTCTCCCCAAACTCAGGATGGGCCTCGCCCTGCGTGATCCTGCACCCCAATTCACCTCGAGACTTACCAATCTTCTGATTGAAGACCTTGTCGAAGGTCAGCTCTCCCCTCTCCTTCAAATACTTCTGCATCACGCTGCGGATGCTGAAAGGCAGAGAACGAGAGATGGGTTAGTCCCGGCTATCTCTGAAAGATGGATGAACTCCTCAGGAGTTGTGTTAGTGGAACTCCACTGGGCTAACAGGGCCTTACAATCCCCCAAGACCCTCCTGGATTCCCTCCTAGTTCTCACTAGGCCATCCCCCGGGAGTCTCCTTGTATGGAGTCACTTTGGGTGGTTGCAGGAGCCTCTGCAAAGGATCCTCTCCTGTCCTAATCCAATCAAGAGAACAAAATTCAGGACGTACAGAAAAATAGCAAAGTCTAAAAACAAACCTCAGCCAGTTCAACAGGCACCAAATCTGCAAAGACGGCCGTGGTCTAAACTAGCACAGCCACTTTGCAACTCAAGCCACATACAGAGCCCTGGGCCACATCTGGGCTCATCTAAAATGCCCCCCCCCAGACAGAGAGGCCTTTCCTGAAGTGCCTGGGGTCCTCCTGCAGAGCGGCCCCTCACAGCAGCCCCAGCTAACCGGAGAGGCTTTCCTGCCTCCTTTCGCCCCCTTCTCCTCCTCCAGGGACATTCCCGTAGCCTCATTCAGAGAGAAGAGCAGCAGCAACCAGCAAACTTTTGCGAAGGGGGGGTCTTTGGAAACAGGGGAAGAAGCCAGAGAGGGAGATGTTTTTCTCCTTTGTAGCTGGTGCTGAATTAGATTCCGGGTGACCTCTGCTGCTCAAGCACAGCCATTGTGGCTCCCAACACAAACAGCAGTGGCTACACACGGCATCACCCACCCCTTCCTCAGCTTGCTTCCCTCTAAGCCCCCCTTTACCAACACGTTGCATCAGGCAGGAGAAAAAAGTCAAGGCTGCAGTCTCCCTCATTAAGCCTGCAAGAGAGCCAGGCAGAAGTGCGTGCCCCAGATGTGCCCCAGGGGAGCCCTAAGTGGGCGCCTGACTCCACTCTTCCCTGGGCTGCACCCAGCCATCCAGCCCCCCCTCCACCCTGCCCCCTCTCAGAAACGGTAAGGGAGCAAATGTAGAGCAGACATTTCAGCCCACAACCAACCATGCTGACCCCCAAGTCTTATGTAGGCAAGGGGCTCCTTCCCAGCACCCACTCTTGGGGCCCTCCCACCAGCGAGCATCAAGGAATGCCCGCTGATCCTGTCACTACTCTCACTGGCCAAATGACAGCCAGTCTGCCATCAGTCTAGATGCTCAGACCTGCAGGGGCCTTGCGGCCGGATGCCAGGCCCAGGCTCAGACCAACGGCCTCCAAATTTGCAACGATTTGGCCAGGAATGCAGGATGGATCTCTTAGCTGGGAATCCAGAGTCAGGACCTTTCCCCTGAGGACCAAAAGGGGACAACCCCTAAGAACTGAGGGGGGACAGCAGCAGAGAGACCCCAAGGCCAGACCCCTAACCCAAGTTCACACACCTCCCAAGGACCTATTGTTGGGTTTCAGCTGAACAGGCCGGGTTTGAAGCCAGCCTTTACTTATAAGCCATAAATTGTGGCTTGGTGTTGACACTCAGCCAACCGTGTCTTAGGGCCAGAGGTTGACTCCATCACTGGCAGTTGGCAGGGCTCATTGGGGGATCCAGAGAGGCCTCGGAGCAAAGCGGTATGAGGGACTGCTGAGAGGGGGGGCCAGTCAGGGAGGGGACCACCCTGAATCTGGGGGTCACTCTAGTGTTTGCACATTCCCTGGAGTAAAAAAAGTTGGCCCAGTAGACAAGTTTAGCCCCCCCCCATGAAAAGATACCTCCACATCCACTCAAGATACATTGAAAGGCCCAGCCGAGTATTGGAAGCAGCAGCTGGTCTGGGACCGCTCAGGCCAATTTTGGGGAGGGGGTGTGGTGCCACCTGGAGACCTGGCACTTGCCCCCCAGGGGAGCCCACTGGATTTCAGCCCCTTTGGGACAACCTGGGGATGGGACGGTCCCAGGGTGAGGGAGCAGTTCCGGGGGGGGGCTGCCTCGGAGGGCGGGGGGGGGCTAATTGGAGGAGGAGGAGGAGGAGGCGGAGGAGGCGGAGAGGTGGATGCGGGGAAGGAGGCTGTGGCTCGGACTTGGGGAGGGGGCTGCCAGCCCTCCCCTCCCCCCCTGCTGGCACCGGAAAGGCGGCAAGATGGAGGCTGCTGAGGTGGGGGGGAGGGGGGTCTCTGAAGGGCCGAGGAAACGGGCTCCCCCGGCCCTGGCATGGCGGCTTCCCGGCCCAGAGAGCCGCCCCGGGGTCCCGCTCGCTCCCCCGCCGCCTCACCTGGGCTCCGGCAGGGCGAGCTTCTTGCTGGCCCGGGCCGCGGGGGAGCTGCGGCTCTTCTCCATGGCCATGAGGTAGCTGACGTCCGCCAACACCGCCTCCAGGTCTGCCATCTTGGCGGGGCCCGCCGGCCCGGGGGACCCCCGCCGCCCCGCCCGGCTACCGCCCGCGCCGCCCCCGGCCCGGCCCGGCTCCGCAGCAGGGGCGACCCTCGGGGGGCATCGCCCGCCCCGCGCAGCGCAGCCGGCCGCGGGGCTCTAGGCGGCGGGGCGGCGCATCGTCCTCGGCGCAACGGCTCCTCGCCCGGCTGCACCCCGGCGGCTCGCGACTGGCTGGCCCGGCCGCCGCGGGAGGAGGAGGAGGAGGAGGGAGAGGGCGGCGGCGGCGGCGGCGTCCTTGGAGCTGCGGCGCTGGTCTGAGTCTCCGGGGCTGGGGGCGAGGTTGCCCCGGGGCGGGGGCGGGGGCGGGGACGGGAGCGGCCGGCAAGGCGTCCCTGCTGCGCTGCCCCTCAGCTCTAATTCCCTGACCTAACTCGCTTCCTCCGTTCTCATAACCCGCTGAACCCGAGGCCCCTGGAGCCTGGGCGGAGGCATCGCTTGCCCCAAGAGGGAGGCCTCCCCCCCCCCAGAACAGAAAAGATACGCTTGGAAGTATGCCAATACATGCAGATTTAAGTATTACAATCTACTGGGTCATTTACGGCTTCTTTCATTCGGTGACGGTCTCGGCTATCAAAGCAACCAAATGGTGCACCAGAAGATTTCTCTTCTGCTGTAGATTTGGTTTGTGTTAGTCATATGTTTGGTGCATTTAAAAGAATTTAGAAGGAATAAAATAATGCTGTGAACATGAGTCAGGTAAATTAAAAAAGAGTGAGGATGATTTTCCTTGTTTCTCCTTTCAAGTAAGTAAATTTGAAAATAATTGAATAAAACAACAAGCTCGTTCTGATTGCATTCGTTTTTATTGCATCGTGTTTCCAAAAGCTGGAGCCGAGGGCATTTCTGGCAGCAGAGAAGCGTCTTCACTGAAGGTTCTGCCCTGGCATCGCTCGCTTCACCAGATATCTCCTTTTAAACGTCAAATATCAGACGATTGTGGGGAAAATTAACTTTGGCTGGGGCTATTTCTGTGATTATTACCTACAAATCCTTTCCTTAAGTTGCAATAACACCCTCGCTTGCCCCTCGCAGCACACGGAAGCCGGCTGGTGGCTGAGGGTCCCCACCTGTCCAGGCAGCTCCCCCTTGGCGAGGGTCCTCGGTCACAAGCAAAATTGGGAAGTCTGTTTCCCCAGAGCTTCCAGTTTCGATTCCATCAAAGACCCCATCCGACTCAGCCAAATATTTCGGATCTTTCATTACGCATTTGCAGATAGGCCTATTCCCCCCCCCATCACAATCCTTGCATCTCCTCATCCGCAATGGCCGCCAAGCATTTTAAAGAAAACTATGCCAAGTGGCTGCCCTTTTCTCATGTTCTGCCATAATCAACCTGCTTTGCAAAACATCCGAAGGGCCCTCCAATCAGGAATTTAAAAGGCCACAAAAGCAACCCGTTAGCAACAGCAGCAGCATAATCACCTGGCTCTCTGCAGGTTTTCTTTCCCCTAAAAGTAATCAATGAGCAAGGAGACTGCTGGGAGCCACCGGAAGGGCTGCAGGGAAGGAGGGCCTTTGTGCTGGTTCTAGGCCCCTTCAGAGTGGAGGGTTTCCGTCGTGGACTCTCTGCAGACCCAAATGCTTTCTTTCTGGGACGGCCGATGCTGAAGGCCTCCAGATGCTCCCGTTCTTGTCCAAAGACGCGCCTTGCAAACCCCAGCAAATCTCTTCCTGCTGAGACAAGGCTGGGCGACACAGCTACCTCTTGCAGCTGTCTTTTCTTCTCCTTCACACGGCTGCAGGGTTGGCCCACCGCTCCCCAATTCTCTGCTGGATTGCCAGAAGCTTCCGGCACTCCAGGGGTTCTCCTCGGAGTCAGAAAAGTTCTCCTGCCGAGGCCACCTTCAGATATACCATTGGGAGGGGAAAAAACTCCAGTCTCGGTGCTCAAACTGCCAGGCTCTCTTGCCCACCCACATGGGCACTGAGGCAGCGGCAGTGCTCCCTCCCCTCCCCTCCGCTTCCTGGGGAAAATTACAGGGGACCCGAGGCTCTTCCACCGCCTCTCCCCACCCAGGACGGATGGATTGCCCTGCAAAGGGGCAGGAGGGGAGCAGGCGACATGGTGGCACCAGAGGAGACGGAGCAGGGGATGTGGGTGCCTGGCAATCACGCCTGGGGAGGGGGCTGCCCCCAACTCCACCCATCTCTGCAGGTTTGCACAGAGGCGACTGCAGTTACAGCCTTTGGGTGTCCTGGAACCGAAGGGAAAAGGGATGCCGGATGTTCTTCAGATGTTTCAAATGTGCCAAAGCGCAGAGAACGTAAAAGGCTGGAGAACCAAAGGGGTGTGAGGCCTAGGCCCCTTCCCCTCTCCCTCCTAGAGAAAGAGAACACCAGTGGCAATGACCAAAGCAACTTTGCCCCAACCTTCCCTTCATCTGTTGTGCAGAAGTTAAAAACATCTAAATATTTTGCAAAGCGACCCGATCAATGCCTGGATCCTTTGCTTACATTTTTTCTGCCGTCTTTGGACACGGGGCAGACTGAGCCATTCCCCTCCCAGGGACTCTCGTCCACTGGCACCAGTTAATCCCATCAGGTCCCACGTGGCTGGGCAGTGAGGAGGAGGAGGAGGGGGGAGGCTTGCCAATAGCCAGCCGAATCAGCCTTTCTGTCACTGCTTCCTGCATAGCCCAAGGTAGGCTCCCCAAAGATTTGCCCTGCTCAGTGTCCAACCCACCAATCCAGGCCAAAGACCTTTTGGCACGGGCAGGGGGAGGGTGGGGAAGAGAGATAAATGAGGAGGACCGGGAAGAACATGTCAGATGACAAAAGCTTTATTCAGGGTGGGAAGCAGAAGCAGAGGCAGCCAGCGGAGAGGGGGCCCGGCCGGGCTGGGCAGCGGAGGAAGACCGGGCGGCAGAGGGGGGCACTCCAGGGCCCAGCCAGGGCTTAGCTGGTGCGGTAGAATGCGCCCTGCTGGTGCCACTGCATGTCCCGGATGCGCCGGACCGACTGGATGTGAGGCTGCTGGGCTCCAAACTCCAGGTTGTCCTTGTAGTCGCCCTTCTCAAACAGGCATTGGTAGCCACGGTAGCCGGGGTACTGGTAGCCCACCCACCTGCGGGAGGAGTGCAGGGTCAGGGGGGCAGGGAGCTCGACCCTCGGCTCATGCAAGGGACAAACGGGAAGAGAATCCCTCTCTGGCTCCCTGGTCCCTTCCCGAAGCCCAGGGCGCCTCCCCAGGGGAGGGTCCTGCTTCCCGCCCAGAGACTTACGTGCCACTCTGCACTCGCACAGAGGACACCTTCTCCTGGTAGCCGTAGGCATGGAAGCTGGGCACATCGTCATCCACAATCTCGATCTTCTTGCCGCTGAAGCTGGGATTCTCGTACAGGACGATCTTGTGCTCCTGACTGTCCTGCAGGGAGGCAGGGGAGGAGGGGAGCGGAGGGAGGGCCCCAGCTTTGGGTGGGGGTCCTGGCTGAGCTCCCCAGGACCACACCTGAAATGCTCTTAAGTGTTTCCCAATCCGGGCTCACTCTATAGCCCGTCAGGACAGAGCAGCAGGGCAGAGCCGTTCTCTGTGCACGTTTTCCCTCCTCCCTTGGCGCCTGCTGAGCCCCCGGCTTTCTCGTGGCCACCCCCTCCTCTGGTGGCCTTGCCCGGCAGCCATCACCATTCCTCCGCATGCCAGAAAACAGTGGCAGGAAACTTGCAGGGGGCCCTGGGCTAGAGCCAAGGGTCTGGCTGCCAGGCCAAGCGTTACTCCCTCCCCTCTGAGATCCCCCCTTTGGCACTCACCACTTTGATGGGCCTCAGGGCGGAGATGCTGTCACTCCTGCGGCTGCTGGTCCAGGAGTCCCAGCGGGGGTACTCCCCCTTCTCAAAGATGAACTGCTCCCCTTTGAAGTGGGCCTGCTCATATCCCACCCACCTGGCAGCAAAGAGAGACCAGGGTGAACCCCTGGCTGGAAGTTTCCGCCCCCCCCAAGGAACCCCACTAGAGCTTCGGGGCTGCCCAGACAATGGAGCTGCCGCCCTCCCTCTGAAACACTTGGGGGGAGCAGGAGGGGAGACGAAAACCGATCCACGGGGGCACCAGTCTGTCGTGGTCACCCACGCCCATGGCCTCAGCGCGGCCCACGGCCTCCCTGCCTCCGCGCCCCCTTCCCTGGCACTCACGGGCCAGAATGCACCACAATGGAGCTGACTTTCTCTATGCCGGCCTCCTTCAAGTTGGGGCAGGAGGTATTCAGCTCCTGGCAGCGCCCCTGGAAGTTCTCCTGCTCGAAGAGGGCAATCTGGGAGGGTGAGAAGAGGGGCTGTCTGACCCTTTGGGGCACCCTGGACCAAGAGGGGAAGAAATCCTCTGCATCGGGGCCCATCCGATGGAGGAGGGAGCAAGATGGCTTCTGCCTCCCTCAGCCCCCCAGGCAGAGGGTCTTTTCCTCTCCGCCTGTCCGCACAGGTTGCTCTCTTCCCCACACTTAGCTGTCTAGGGGTGGGCCCACTGACCTTGGAAGTGGCTTGCAGCTGCTTCGAGGTCTGATGGTCCAAGGCCATGGTGAAAGGGGGCTGCTCCCTGAGGAGAGAAGTCACAGCAGGCGGGGCACGCAGCTGCCCCCGCCATGGCTCCCACCCTATCTACCTGGTATGCTCCAGAAGGGCCACCACCCCTCCCATCTTCCCGTCTTGGGGACCTCTGGGCTTCCAGGGGGCGCTTGGCATCTTTCCAGCTCAGGTGAGAAGCTGGGCCATCGCCCGGCCGGCTTGGGACTGGCATGGGAAGAGGGATGGATGAAGACTCGCCAACGGGGGCTTGCCAATAATAAAGAAGCATGGGGCATTTGCAAGAGGGAAGGGGCAAAGGAGAGGAGCCACTTCTTCTGATCCCAGTAAAATCCTGGGAAGCAGAAAAAGGATCCTGGCATATTTAGCCAAAAGAGAACCCTCATTTACCGCTTCCAGGGACCTGGGGCGGGGGGGGGAGAGGTTGCAGCCAACTGGCCAAGAAAGTGGCCGGACTTCCTCTCTGCCCACTGCGGAGTCTCTGTCCTTCTTCCCACCATCTTTCTGTTCTGCCTCTGCTCCGCCAATCTGCCCTTTTCCTCTATCAGACTCAGCCCTGGTTGGAAAGAGCCCCACGCAAAAGGCACCGTCAACCCCAGAAAAAACGAAGTGGAAGAAGCCTACCGGTTGCACCAAAATTTGCTTCTGCCGCTGAAAACCCGCGCTGAGCCCCACCATTTATAGAGGGTGGCAGAGTCCCAGGCCAGCAGTATTGATCAGCATGTGACCCAAACCAAGAATGCTGGATTAAAGTATAATGCAAACAAGAGTCAGCTCCCCCCTGCCTCCCTTTGTCCTGGGAGTTATTTCATGAGCTTTCAGTTTGGAGCTGCCCGCTTTGCTGGCTCAGCTCCGTGGGCAAGGAGAGCCCAGTTTTGTTGAGCTCAGCAGGTGCAGCCACGCAGGGTCTGGCGCTGCAAAACCCCTCCTCCCTCCCGAGTGCCAGCCGGAGCTGGTCCCTGCAACCAGGCCCTTTACGGGCGGGCAGGTGGGCTTCTCCACGGCACAAAGGGCTCCGGCCAGCCTTTCTCCCTGGGAAGCCAGGTCCAAACTCCCTAATCAGGCTCAGGTATCTCTGCTTACAAGCAGGCAGGGAATCCCCAAGCCCAGGAACAGACCCCTCCTCCCATGGGCCAGTCAGACTGCAGAGGAGGGCAAGTGCAGCCCCCCAGGGCTCGTGGTGGTCCTTCCTGAAACTGCTGCCACTGTTCATGCTCCTCAGGCTCCCGGTCTGCCCGCTGACATTTCCTGCCCTGAGAAAGTCCCACCTCTCCGAGGGAGGCCGGGGGGGGGGGAGAAAACCGCCACAGCAGCTCCCTGAGGACTTCAGCCCATGGGCTGTCTGGAGAGCTGGGGAGCAGCCTGGCCAGGGCGGGCCCCATCTGCTCGGCTGCTTCAGGTGGCCAGCCTGTAGGCAGAGGGCTCCCAGGTGGTCCGCTGCATTTGGCGAGGGGCAACCAAACAAGCAGAGGGAGAAGGTGGCCCCATGCAGGTTTCCAGTGCTTGCTCACAGGGAGACCAAACCGGGGTCTTCTGGGGTCTTTGCAGGGAGTGAGTGGCTTTGGGAGACAGGAGGCCTCGAGAGCTCCCCCTTGTGGCAACAAACAGAAGGGAGTCTGTGACTGGAGTGACTGGCAGGGTGCAAGGTGAGCCCAGGACAGCTGCTCCCTTTGATGTGGAAAGGAGGCAGCAGCCCCCGCCCCCGCCCCCCCGTGTATGTCCATGCTCCCACTCCGTCCTCCTTTGCAGAGAAGCGACGCTGCTCCCCAGAGGAAGAGCCTGGCAGGGTGACTTCCAACCCCCAAGAGAAGAAAAAAGACCTCAGCCACACAGGTTGCTCTGAACAAGCTTTTTAATCAGACCATCAAGGCCAACAAGTCTTGGAGCAGAAACTCCGTGTGCGGCTCCCCAGGGATCTGCCAGCCAAGTTCTCCCAGCCTCAGAAATGGTGCATATGCTCAGAGTTCCTGCTGGCACTGCCAGGAGCGGCCTCCAGGTGGCACAGGGGGCAAGGGCATCTCCCCCAAACAAGGGACAGGATGCTCGGGGGCTGGAGGCCTGGTGGAGCATATGGGCTTCCTTCTGCCCGGCCAGGAGGAAAAAAATAAGAAAAGGAAGGAAAAAGAAAGAAAGAAAGAAAGAAAGAAAGAAAGAAAGAAAGAAAGAAAGAAAGAAAGAAAGAAAGAAAGAAAGAAAGAAAGAAAGAAAGAAAGAAAGAAAGAAAGAAAGAAAGACTGATCCAGGATTGGCACCTGGGAGGCACAGAGGCAGCTGGCTGTTTCACCCCAGGCCCCATGGCTGGCTGTCGCTGTCCCCTCTGGTGGAACCCTTTGGGAAGCCAGAGTAGTTTGAGAAGAGCACTTATTGGGGGGGGGGAATGCAAGTTTCTAAGCACAGCAGCGTCTGGGGGGGCAGGAATGCAGACCCCGAGGCTGGACGCAGGGCTGACTGAGCAGCCTTGCCAGCCAGGCAGGGCCAGAGGCAGCCTTGGGGTAGTCACTGTGCCTCCAAAAGGTGGGGGGGGACCCCAGTCCGCCCCACAGCATAACCAAAGGGGTCTTCAGAGGTCTTTGGGCCCCATTGCTCGCGGGAGCATTCACAGAACCACCCAATTTGGGATTTCTCCAGCTGACCAGGATGGAGCAGAAAATGGCTTGTATGGGTCTCTGCCCCTCCTCCCCACCTGCCCGCCACGCAGAGGCACGTTCATTGGCTGACCAATATCCCTACACTTGGGATCAGGAGAGATCCGGACATTTGGAAGGACTGGAGTCGAACACAGGACTCCCTTCCCTGAATATTTACAAGAACATCTACAGTGAAGACAAAGACATCCTGAGGCCGATGGAGGCCCAATTCCGTCTTTCCGAAGTGGGTGAAAAAGCCGCCTCCGCGGGGGATTTGCAGCCACTCGAGAGGAGGCGGCTTGGCCTTATTGCTTTCTCTCTCCTCGGGAAGGACCCCGACAAAACTTGTACAATAAAACCTCCTCTCATCTTTGAACAGCACAAGGATGAGCCAGGGCGCCCCCCCCACCTGTCCAAACAGCAAACCCACAAAAATGGATCCTGGAAGAACCACTGGCCCTTTCTCCTTCTCTTCCGTCCACTTCGGCAGAGAGAGAGAAAGGCGGAAGCCCCTCCCTCCGTCCCTCCAGCAGGGAGGCGTCATGTTTGGGGGCAGCCCTGGCCACAGAGGGGTGGGCCGGGCCCCCTCCCACAGGTCCTCAGGGCGGACCCAGGCAAGCCCCAGAGGAAGGCACTGAGCGCAGAGCAGTCGGTCAAGGCGGGAGGACAGCTGGGGAACCGCGGCGGTCAGTTAAGGCAGCTCCTCCTCTGGCCAGTCATGGCTTCGACCTGGAAAAGAGGGGGGGAGGGGGGAATCAGGGCCTCTGGCCAGCCTGGGCCTCCGGGCCACCTTCTGCCTCTTTCCCCTGGGGGGGGGCAGGCAGGCAGGGAAGCTGCTTGGGCACCCAGAGTCTACCCAGGAAACTTCCCAGGCCAGGATCCGCCCCCCCTTCAGTCTGGCACCAGCAGGTCAGCAGGTGAGCCTGTCTTCCCCGCTCTAGTCCAGGCCTCAGCCCCCTCCCCTCACCCCCCATGGCCCACCCCTCCTGCTCAGCCCATGCTTCCCCCCCCCCCCCGCACCTCAGAGGGGGCTCTCCGGCTGGCCCTGCTTCCTCCTGGACTTCAGCTCCGTCAGCCATGGGGGGGGCAGATCCTCCAGCCTGAAAGGCAGCAGAGCCTCAGCAGCCGCCCTGGAGGGGCTTCCCCTGCCATGGGGGGGGGAACAGGACATGGGGTGGGGGAGGCTTTGCTGAAGTAAGGGGCAACCTGGCCTCCCCTTCTGGCCTGCAGGGCCGTGTGACTCCCCCTCCCCCCCATCTCGTCTCCTCGCTCACCTCCCTTCCTTCTCAGGGGTGGCCGCTGGTGCCAGAAACGGACCTTTGGGCGACTTGCAGAGGGGCGCAGGGGGGGCTTCCTCCCTGTCCCCTTCCGAATCGTGCCTTTTCCTGAGTTGAGCCTGTGGAGGAAGCCCCAGATCCCACTCAGGAGAAAATTGGGAAGCAGCTGATGGCCAACAGGGGAGGCGGACGGCCCCCCTCCCCCAACAGCCTCTAGTAGCCTCCAGGCTGGCCCTGGGAAGGGCTGACATGGAGGGTTTCTCCTGGGGGGGGGTCTTCTCTGCTGTACCTTGAGGGCGGAGGGGGCCAGGCCCGGAAAGAGTGGCAGCCACGGCTGGGCATGGAGCTGCCTCTCTGCTGGAGGGGGCTCCTCTTCCTCCTCTTTGGTTCTCCTGGGGGGCTTCTCTTCTTCACCATGAAGGGGGGGAGCAGAATTATCATCACGCCAGAATGAAACACCCTCCCACACACACACACACCTGGGAGCCACCGAGAGGCTTCAGGGTCGAGAGGGGGCCAGACTGACCCCCATTAGGCCAGACTCTCTTCCCAGGCCCCTCGAGATGCCCGCAGGGGGTGGGCTGGGGGATTCCTCCCTTCCCACAGGCCCCACCTGTGGAGTCCCTGAACATCCAGGCGCTGGCTGCTCCCTCAGCCACAGAGAACAGGGGCAGCTGGGCGGCTCCGCTGGCACTCCTCCTGAGGATGCGGGAGATGGGGGCCCGAGGCTGCTGCCGTCTTTTGCCCAGCAGGACCCGGCTCTTCAGGGTCCCCGAGTCCAGGCGGGGAGTTTGCTGGGAGAGAAGAGATTGCTTGCAATGGACGTTCAGACCCCTCCCCCAAAGCCAGGAGGACCTGTCCAGCAACCCACCTCCAGGAAGGAGAAGTCCGGGCTGGCCTTCTCTGCGGGGGGAGACGCCGAATCTGCATCTGGGCTGGAATCACCCAGGCTGGGGCTCCTCTGCTCCCTGGATGAATCCTGCTGGTCAGCGGCAGTGGCCAGACCCCTCTGAGACGAGTACAAGGAGGCTCGGTGGCCGGGGGACGGCTTCTGTGCAGGGGCCACACTGCCCTCCCAGGAAGGAGACTCCGGGGTGAAACTAGGACAAGCAGGGGGTGGAATTAGGCCCCTGAATGGCAGTTTGGAGCATGACCCGATTGCGAGGACCCTTCCCTCACCTGGGCCAGGGGCAAGGAAGCAGCTTGTTCTGGGGAGGGGAAGGATTCTAACCGCTCAGGGAAATGGGGAGGGGGGATCTAGAAAGGTTATCGTGCGCCCAAGCCAAGTAGCAGCAACAAACACGCCACAAATGTTGCAGGACAGGCTGGTGGCTGGAATCAGCCTCCTCTCTCTCTCAGACCCCACATAGCCACCCGGCCTACTGCAGGACTGACCTGTCCCTGCTGCAGCACAAGGGGGGGGGGCTCACCCCTTCTGTCTCCTGGCCAGGAGCTGACTGAGCAGCAGAGGGCGCTGTGGGCTGCGTTTCCCAGGGAGAAAGCAGCTGGGTGGGGGAATGCCTTCATGCCACTTCACACTCCCCCAATTACTTTACTTTACTTTACTTTGACTTATATGCCGCCCTTCTCCTCAGACTCAGGGCGGCTCACAGCAAATAATACAAGTACAAAATATAAATTAGTTAAAATAATAATATACAATATAAAAAACAATAAAACTATACCCACTCATACAACATACAGTCCCAATCAAAGGCCCAGGGGCAGAGCGCAGCTCACAAGCCCCAAGCCTGTCTGCATAGATGTCTTTTTAAAAGTTTTCGGAAAGCTAGGAGGGAAGGAGCAGTACGAACCTCTGAGGGAAGTTGGTTCCAGAGGGCTGGGGCAGCAACAGAGAAGGCCCTAACCCTAGGTCCCACCAAACGGCATTGTCCAACAGACGGGACCCGTAGGAGGCCAACGCTATGTGCCCTAACCGGTCGCTGGGATTCATGAGGCAGAAGACGGTCCCGCAAGTATCCTGGCCCATTGCCATACAGGGCTTTATAGGTCATAACCAACACTTTGAATTGTGTTCGGAGACCAATTGGCAGCCAGTGCAGCTCACGAAGGGCTGGAGTGACATGAGCATGTCTTGGGAGACCCAAGACGGCTCGCGCGGCCGCATTTTGAACCACCTGCAGTCTCCGGACATTCTTCAAAGGTTGCCCCATGTAGAGAGCATTACAGTAGTCGAGTCTCGAGGTGACAAGGGCATGGGTGACTGTGAGGAGTGATTCCCGGTCCAAATAGGGCCGCAACTGACGCACCAGGCGAACCTGGGCGAATGCCCCCCTCGCCACAGCCGAAAGATGGTATTCTAAACTTAGCTGTGGATCAAAACTTATCTGTTTCCCCCCAGTTCCTTCTTAACAGCCACAGCAAGGGGGGGGTGTCACCCATCCGGCGGAGGCTCTAGGCTGGAAGTCCAGGGAGCGTGACCTCATTTCTCCACTGCCTTTTCCAAAAAGGCTGAAGCTTTCAGCCGGCAGGCCTTTCAAGGATTGGCGTCCCCACCCTTCCTCCTGGCCACCACATCAGTCAATGCAGCTGTGACCGGGGGAAGTTAGCAAAATTGCAAGCCGGACTCTGCAAAGACCCGGGTCTCCTGCTGCCCCCAGAGAGACCTGCTGGCTCTTGAGGTCCTGCCTGGCGCCAGGGAGGGCCCGTCGTGGCTCCCTGCCCTTCTTGCTTGTCAACTGGCTTGGAGGAAATGGGTGAGCAAACATGCCTTTGGAGGCCCCAGTTTTGGCCTGTCTAGCAACAGCATTGCTCCCCCCCAGACCCTCACCTGTCTCCACTGTGCCGCTGGTCGCCCCAGGTGTCATACCTGCTGTCGGCCTCTTGCACGAGGACGTCGGTGTCCCTGGCCTCTGCTGATGGCCAGCCGAAGCACTCCTTCAAATGGTCCTGGGAAGATGAGAAGGGAGAGCTGGCGTGACCCTCTGCCAGGGAGAGACCTGGGATCTCGGTGCCAGATGGAATGGGCTGGGGGACAGCACCTCCTCCCTTTCCCACTTCCCCATGGCGGTGGAGGCACCCAAGGGGCCACCAGGCCAAATCTTGTAGTAGCCCTAGGGAAGCAGAGTTTCTGGGACTTTTGCAGTGGGTTTCCAGGAGCCGAGGGAGATGACAGCTCTGCTCTTGCCAGCCACAGAGCCTTTCATAAGGACGGGAAGCCGGACAAAACCCCTTCCTAATCACATTCGTAAGTGTTCAATTTAACCTCTTTATGGAGATTAGAGAACTTCAAAACTTCATTTGACACCTTGTGAATTGTACCTTCTTTGGATTTAAGCAGTTTTAAAGAGAGACTTATGAATTTTAAATAATCTACAATTGGCAAAAACAAAAATGGACAGTTCTAAATGGACCAGGAAGATCAGCAAGATTGAAAAAACTAGCTATTTTTGCTGTAAGATTTGAAAAACAAGTTTGTAACTGAATGGGAAATGACTGAGTCGGAATTAAAGCCATACTACCTAGGAACTGAGGCTTGATGAAGTTTGCAAATGGACACTAGAGGGAACTAAAAGACCAGGTAGAAAAGAGCTAAAATGGCAAGCCAGCTGTAACTTTTTCTTATTTTAGAGCAGGCATGTCAAACTGCCGGGATGCATCATACTGAAACCGCGCTCACCCCGCTGCTGGCAATGGGGGAAAAATTGCGATACGCCGTGAGTTTGACATGCCCGTTTTAGAGAGATTTTTGTAAAACCTGGACTGAAATATCAATAGCTGATATTTCAGAAGGGACAGAGATCTCAGTGAGTAAGCTTTCAAAAAAAGATGGTGAGAAAGACTTTTACCTGACACAGGCGCTACAGGGTTTGTTCGGAAGACAACACATCTGGAATTGCCAAAATGGCAATGCGAAAGACCCGTCCAGAAAAGGATCCGCGACAAGCATTGGCTCTTTCCCCGAAGGCCCCCCACCCCCAGGAGACAAGCCTTGGAGGAAGCCCCACAGGTTCCCCTATCACGGCCAGGCCTTCTCCCAACGGCCATCTCGGGGGGCTGACCCACCGCCTTCTGGAAGCGCAACACCCAAAAGGCAGCTTGGCAACACAACTACTCACCCAGATACACATTGCGTGTTCAGGCTGCAGCCAATCCCAGTGCCTGCTTGGCTGGGGGCAAGCTCTACGCTGCACACACACACACACCCTGGACGCAGCAGGCCCCCTCCTGAGACGGCCAAAGAAGGGGTGCTGTGATGTCCCTTCCCCCCCCGCCCCGCCCCGCCAGAGAGACGGAGGAGTCCTCCCTGGCCTGGCCTTGCTGCCTCTGGCCCCGTGCCAGGGCAGGGCGAGTCGCTCTCAGCCGGAGCCACGGAGGGTCACCCAGAGGAGAAGACCACGGCTGAAAAGACCAACGAGCAGCATCACCGCCCAGACGGGCTTTCCGGCGGCCCTGCTCACCAGGTAGGAGCCAGGTAGGGATGACTGAGAGGGAGAGGCTTTTAACAAGGAGCTGAACAAAACCTGCTCTCTGTTTCCGGAGGAAAAGGCAGACCTCCACCACTCAGTACTCCAACGTGTGGGTGGCAAGGACTGTGAAAGAGGAGCCCTCTCCTCCGGGTCTGCGTGAGCAGCAGCAGCAGCAGCGCTTCTGTTCAGACGAAGCCCGAAGAGCTTCATCCACAACAAAGCACCATTCCCGGCTCTTGAGCTCAGCAAAGGCAATCCTGAAAGACGACTCCATCTGTCAAAACTACGTCACGGCGTAACTCCTGGACACTTGGCCCTCGTAGTCCCATCCTTTCTGCCTGCTTCCTGTCCGGCTGGCGGCTGGCAAAAAGCAGGAGTGGCCAGTGCAGCACCCCACACACTGGTCCCCCTGAGACAAGGCCCCCGCTTCCAAAGCGTTCCCTTCCAATGCACACAACTGGGCAAGTCTGCTTTGCACACACAGCTCCTGACTCACAGCAAGGCTTGGCCCACACACACACACACACAGAGGCAGAAGGGAGCCCCTGCTTCAGAGCAAGTCATGGCTGCAGCCACAGATAAGCACCAGTTCCTAGAAGTGGCTGACCTCACCGATGACAGGCTCCCCCCTCCCCTGTGATCACAGCTCTTTCCTGGGGGGGGGCTGACTCCTTCCTAGAAGCAGCAGGGGCAAGGAGCCAAGGCTTCAGTCAGGGATGGTGGGGGGGCTCAGGCACAAACCCTGGGGGAGGAGGTCACAAAAGCCCCCAAAGGGACAATCAGTCATGCAGCCGAGATGGAGGGGAGGGGGCTTCAACTGCTCCCCTCCAGGAGGGCTTTCCAGAAGCCGAAGCTTCTTCCGTGTGACTCCAGTAGGTTTTCTATCTCCGCCCCCCCCAAAGACTTTGAAATGTTCAAGAGTATTTTTAACCAGAGCCAGAACCATTCAGCCAGACATCTGCAGCGTCTCCTGTGCAAGGGGGGGGAGCCACTCAAGGATGCAGCCTTCTTGTACAGGAGCAGCAGAAACGACCCTGACCCACTCCTCAAGATCCAGGGCTTCCCCTTGGGACAAGGACCCTCACTCTGCAGGGAAAACCCCAAGCATCCCTGAACTCCATAAACCGGACTCCATTGTCCGGACTCCAAAGCCCGGACAACGCCAGCCTTTCAGCTGGTCAGGAGGGAATCAGAATAGCTACAGCTGTGGACACAGGAAACGAAACCCAACCTCTGGCCAGAGAAGGCAGCCCCCACTGTGTGTTTCTAATCCCGCCCCCAGCCACTAGGTGAGCAGCCCTGTGGCTGCATTTAATCCCTGGGCACAGCAAGCGGGAGCCCATCCACCTTCTCCACACATGTAGGAGAACGTCCCCCGCAACCTTCCCTTGGGGGGGGCATTCTGGAGCCCTGCTGGGCACCCCCTCCAGGGCCCTGCTTAGGCTTGGGGCAAACCAAGGCCCTGGCCTGGCCTGACCCAGGGCCCCATGCTGGGCTGGACAACACAGCACCCCCCCACACACCTTTGGGGAAGGAAGCTGAGCCGGCCGGGTGGGGCAGGGGTCCTCCTGGCCTCTCTCAGCTGCTGCCAAAGGAGTCTATGGCTGCCCCCACCCCCCTTAGGGGGGGGTTGGGGCAGCCATCTGGGCCAAGGGAGGGAAACTCCCTGAGTGCTTCCTTGCCCCTCTCCCTTCCTCAACTATGGTGGCCCAGGCATCCCCCACCCCCCCAACCAATGACTTCATCTGAGCCAGGTGGCCTTGACTGAGCCCTCTAAAAATAGGGGGGGAGGGAGAGCAGATGTTTGGAAGCCCCCACTCTCCCTGCCTCAGCAGGACTGTACAATTCCCCCCCCCCCGGGGTTTCCTGTTTATACCCCTGGCCTAAGGACAGGCTAATGCGATGATTAAAAATAACTTGCAGCTTCATTGATCTGAAATCTGATGGTGGAAAGTTCTTGCAAGGGATCTTCCTCTCCCCTGCTTCACTGGAGTCAACCAGCCTTTGCGCAGAATCACATCAGAGGCCAATCTCTGTGAAGGCCACTGAGCTTTTAACTACAGCACCCCATAATCCTTTACCCGGACTGAGCTGGTTGGGGAAAATGGGAGTTGACACTCTCTGGCCAAAGGCCCTCTTTTGCCCTTTGCCCCAGGAGGCATCAACGCAGTTGGACTGAAAGGAGAAAGCAGCCCCTTCCCCACTTTGCAAAGTGGCCAAAGGCCGCTCGCCCAGACCCTCCCTGGCTCAAGCGGAGCCCCCTTTGAGGGGTGCGTCGGGCAGGGCCATTTGCAGAAGGGCAAGGAGATGCCAATCAAGTGCCCCCTTCCCAGACCGCACCCACTTCCTGCTGGGGGGGGGTGCATGGCCAGTTGCAGGCGAGGGTACATAATGGGCAGGGGGAGTCAGAATGAACCTACCCTCCACTCTTCTCTGAAAGGGGGCAAGCAGCTCGGCCCCCAAAACCAAACAGGCTGAGCTGCCCGGAATAATGGCAGGGGCTCAGCTGCCCCCTCCAGTCCGCTCATGGCCTGGACCAAATGGTACCTACAAGGCTCGGTCATTTCCAGATTGGGCCTTTCCCTCTGGGACACAAAACAGTCCCCCCCCCATTTTTACCCAGCTTCTAAGGTCACGTCTGACACTGCCAGCAGCCTCTCCCAAGCAGCCCACGCCCACCCCCAGGGAGAAGAGCCTGGACCGGTTCCCAGCCCAAGCAGCCCTGGAAAGCCCAGAGTCAACATGCTGGAGGGTTGGCAAAGCGCCTTGGAAATCAGCTGCCCCTGGGCGCTTTGGGGGCACGGCTGCTGCCGCCCTGGCGTGGCACGGCCCACAGGTGCCACTGGAGGCACTTCAGAAGAACGTTCTCCTCCGGAGGGCCCAGACAAACGTGAGCGGAAGAGGTGAGGGGGACGGAAGGGGAAAAGCGCAGTCAGCTTCACCCAGCCCAGCAGGGGGCACTGTGTGACCCGCTCTCCCCCTAGATGCCAGGGGGCCCAAGAGCCCCCTTGCTCATCACTGTTCAGAGTCTGGGTTCTCTTGCCAAAACCCCCTCCCTGCCAGGAAACTGAGTGCCCCCCTCCCCAAAGGATCAGAAAGCAGGAGAAAGGCTCTTACTCACCCAGAGGCTGCACAGGGGTTTCCAGCAACTTGGACAGTCATAAAACTCCATGTCCCGGGTCAGGCAGCCCCCCAGCCTGTTCCTCTCAGCCAAGCCCCTTCAAGGGGGCCTGAATCATTTGGAGCTCAGCTCCCCAGGATGGAGGGGGCCACGGAGGGAGAGCAGCCCCGGGGGAGCGTGAGGACCAGGCAGCCCTTCGCCTGCTCCATGGCCGAAAGGGGGCCCGTCTCCTCGTCTCCAAGCTCCCCAGGCACCCAACGGGTTGCTACCGTAAGTGGGAAGAGGCTGCAGCACAAGGTCACCACCCTTGTTTGTGGCAAATGACCTCATTTCCCCCTTCAGCTGCCAGAGAGGAGAAAGGAGCCGCTTTTTAAAAATTAAATGGGAGGATAAAACCTTCCCACCGCAGGCCGAGCAGTCGTTCAGCAGCCTCCCCTCATCTGAAATGCAGAACCAACTGAGAACTTGCAAATGATCTATCAGCCTCTCTCAGATTGTCACCAGACGCTTCTTATCAAGGGGGGGACCCTGAATCTGCAGGACGGGGGCCCACCAGGAAGATCTGCTTCTGTTATGCCTCCAAAGTGGCTCGCCCTCTCTGCCCCTCCATCAAAGACCCTCTGGCTGAGTTCCAGCTCCGGAGCAGAAGCTGATCATCGCAAGCCAGCCGAGAAGGGAAGGGAAGGCAGCAGGGCAACCTGTTCGGCAGACACACACACACACACCCAGGTCACCCCTGCGAGGAAAGCATCTCCCGCCCTCTGAACCCCGGTGGAGCCAAGGGCCTGGAGGTGGGCCCACCCGCGCCAGTTAGGGAAGGAGACAGATTCCCCTGGAGGGGAAGGGTCCCTCCATTGTCTGGGAGCCCTGAAGCCACGGTCGGTCGGTCGTTTGCAGGCCTCCTCCGGCCTCCTCCACGGAACCAGAGGAGCCGCTGCAGGGGAAGTCAAGGGGGAGCCTCGAAGCCCATGGCAATTCTCAACCCAGCAGAGCTGAAGAGCTGAGCTCGGGGATGAAGGGTGGGCTCTTTCCACCCTCAATACGGCTGCAGCCCCTGATAAACTCCATCTCTGGACAGCAAGGCTGCCATTGAGATCCCGCCCAAAGGGCTCCCGGTCCCCGAGCAGACGTGGGTCCTCGTTCCTAGGCAAGAGGCGCACAAGCGCCCCCCAGGCTCCCAGAGAGGAGGCCGCCTGCCAGCCGCTGCCCTGCAGGACCAGGAGGCAGCCTCAGAGGGAGACCCGGCTCACCCCTCCCAGCCAAGGCGCCTCCCCACAGGACCCTCGTAGCTTACAGCAGGCAGGGAGGGGGGCTCAGCTCAGCGGAGGGAGGGTCACTTGGCTGGGATTGGGGCCCCGTCTGGAAGTCAGAGCTGCACCAGGAGCCGGCATCCAGAACGCCTCTCTGGAGCCCAACCCTGCCCCCCCCCCAGCCTCCCAGAAGGACTCGAGGGTCAGGTAAATAAGTGACTTTTATTGCAGATACGCAGAGCTCTAATCGGGCAGAAGAGGAAGTGCTGCAGTTTCCCAGAATCTTCGTTTCCCATCACCCCACCCCGGGGGAGGGGGGTTTAACTGCCCGGTCCCACCCCACCCTGGCTTCTCTGGCAAGGGACTGCTTTCTGCCCATTCCTCGGCCCTGGATTCTCAGCCTCCCAGGAAGGGACAGTCTGTGGCAGCCACCGGCCCAGCAACACCCTCAAAGGCCAGGCCTGGCCTCCAGCCATGGCTGGGGAGGGGAGGGGAGCCCCTGTCCGCGTCCACCTCAGGGGCACCTTTCCTTCTCCGGAGGAGAACCCGAGCAAAAGTCCCAGGCCGACAGAAGGAAACGCCGAGGACAACAAAGGACGACACAAGCCCAGTTCCCCTATGAGGAAACACGGTTTCTTCAATAATCCACAACCAACCGGGTTCAAGCCAAATGCTAAGCCATAAACCACAATGAGAGGTCTCGCCTCCTGCTAAGCCACAGACAAGCAGAGCCTGGGAGGAATGTAAAGACATCCCGCCTCCCCCCCCCGCACAACCTGGGGGTTCCTGCTCTGCTGGGGAATCGGCTGTGGGGCCACGTCCCACAAGGATCCCTGCGGCCGGTGGCTGAAGCATGGAGGGGCCACAGGCCATTTTCCTCCAGCTGTTCTGCCCAGCCCTGCTGAAGCAAGGCGGAGACCAACCGTAGCCTGTTCCCTGGAAGGACCAACCACCCCAGGGAGACCTCTGCCAACGGGCTTCTGGGCACACCGCCAGCCCTACAGATGCCCAGAAAAGGCCTGGCAAAGAGCTGAGGAGAGGCTGCAGCACTTACCCCTGACCAGTGGTCGGTCCTCCTCTCTTTATAGAAACTCTGACTCCGTCGCTGTGCAAGGAGGTACGGAGAGCGCTTGGTGCTTGTGGCATCGTCATGGTCCACGGTGAGGCCTTCTTTCCCAAGGTCCTGTTAGGAGGAGACCCATCAGGCGCTTGCTCAGGTCTTGACAGTCCTCCTTGTCCTCCTCCCTGGAGGTCTCCAGGTGGGCTAATTTCAACTCCCAAGGGGGCCAGACCCCCACCCCACCCTCTCTGCCACATTCTTCCCACTCGGAAACCCCTCACGTACCCTTGTCCCTCCGTGAGAGAAGCAGTCCCTCGGCGACGGGCCTCCCTTGCTCAGCCAGACCCCGGGCCTTTCAGGAGCGAACCTCTGGCAGACATGGGGCTGATCCAGCCTTGGTTCCAAAGGAAAGCTGGGCCTTGCTTGGCTCTGATGGGTTTTTTCAGAGGAGGAACACTTCAGGTCCGGCATGGTGCCTGTCCCCAGGGATGCGGTGGAATTGCTCCGATCCGTTCCAGTACGCGCTGCAGGAGAGCCCTTCTCCCAGACTCCGGCCTGGGGCTCAGCTTTCCACCCAGTCTTGCCACCCCAGTCACTGCTGGGACACCACCCATCGGCGGGGGCCAGAACCGCCCACTTCTTTGGACTGGCTTCCTTCCACAAGGCTCCCAGGTCCGTACAGGCAGGGTGGGGGCCCGGAGTGGCATCTCTGGCACCCTGGGGGCCCTGCCCGGTGCCCTCTCCTTCCTCTCTGCCAACCAGAAAGGCTGTCTTTGTCCTTGGCCCGGGGGGCTGTGCAGACCAGGGCTTTGCCTTCTCTGCGTCTGGCTTGCCCCACTGAGGAGGGCTGCACTTCTCCTCTCTGGCCCTCGACTCCTGGGGGTGGATCTCCAGCGCATCACTCTCATGCACCTGGCTGCCCTCGCCACTGCTGGCCCCGGTGCCTGGCCCTCTGCTGCCCACGGAGTGCTCCACCCTGCTCTTCTCTCTCTGGTCGGAGCTGCAGGGAAGGTTCCCCGAGGAATTGTTCCTGGGGGGCCATTTCTCCCAAGGAAAGAAACTGCTCTCTCTCTGGCCCTCCCACTCACAAAGCTTCTGGGACTCTCCCCCATATTCTGCCATCAGCTCATCAATGTCAACCACTCTCGATCTGTAGTGATCGGGGGCTTTTTCTCCCGCTCTGCCAAAATCGAGTGCACCGGATCTCTTCTGCTGGCTAACCTGCTGGAGGGGTGCCAGGTAAGGAGGAGACCTTGTCCCAGGACAGACGGGTGGGTCAGCTCTGGCCAGACGCCCTTCAGATGCCGCCTCCAGCTGTCTCTGCAGCAGCTCCTGGCCCTGGTCTCTGGCCTCGGTCAGTGGCTCCCGAGAAGCCCCAGTCACCGAACGGTCCGAGGCCCCTCTTCCTCCCCTGGGCCTGCTGAGAGGCCTGCCTGGAGAGCTCCCTCCCTCCGAAAAGCACTCCCCATGCTGGCAATTGGAGGGATCAGCTCTCCTGGAAGCGCTCACAGGAGGAGCTACAGCCGCAGCTCTCCCAGGCTGGTTATTGATCTCCTCCTCTGAGATTTGGCAGGTGACTGCAAAATACGTGGCCTTGGGCTCTGAAGGAGAGAGCGGCTTCTTCGGGCTGATGGGAGAGGTGACCTCCGCCTGCCTGGGGCCTAGTCCACGGAGGGCCTGGGGGCTTCTCTTTGCAGCTGCACTGTCCATCAGGTGCAGGGCGTCGCTTCTGCTGGCTAGTTCGGCAGGGTCTTGAAGGGGCTCCCCCGGGCCCTCAAGCCTGGCAGCGCTGTGGGGCAGAGTCTTCCTTCGCCACCGGTCTGAACCTTTTGGGGCACAAATGTTACGGAAGCTGCTCGTCCATCTCACTTCCATGCCGGCTCCTCGCAACTCCTTCCCTTCTGCGGTGCCCCCTCCCTGTTCTTGAGCTCCATATCCGGCCAAGTGCAGCTTCTGTTCTTCGGAGCCATGAGGGGGCTTCAGGTCCAGGCCAAAGAGAAGCCCTGGGCAGCTGCCACTTTGCAGGGAACTCGTCTTCTGACCTTCGCAGCCATCGTCCCCGGGCACCCTGGCTCCAGCCCTCCGCGGGATGCGATCCCTCAAAGCGGCTGGAGCAAGCCACCTCTCCTTTTCGGTGTCCAGCCATGGTGCAAAGTTTCTGTCCTCCTTCATCCTGAAGGACGCTGCCTTCTCAGAGGCCAGCTGCTGTCCGGCCCGATTTCTGTCCGCTCTGGTTCCTTCCCTGGGGAAAGCACCCTGGTTCTCGTAGGCAGGGAGGTCCTTCAACAGGCCGGTTCCCGGGGCAGGAGCCTTGCTCCAGCCTTCGCTCCTGCCATACCCGCCGGCTCTCCGGTTCTCCTTCAAAGGCCTCTGGCGGCGCAGAGTGATGGCCTTCCCTCCTGAGATGGCGGCCACCGCCTCGCTCTGGACCCTCTCCCCCACGGTCTGCAGGACCTCGTATCTGGGCTCGATCCTCTGAGCCAGCAGGGAATCCTCCATGCTCTTTGAAGCACTTTGCTCATCCTTCTCCCTCGGGGGCTCTTCAGCCCACAGTGGAGAGCCTTCGTCCTCGGTTAAAGGTCTGGGATCTTTGGATCCTCCGGGGCCCCCTGAAGCATCGGCCCCCCGGGCGGAGGCTTTGCCCGACTGGCCATCTCCCAGCATTCTCTCCGTCCCTGATTCCTGGCCACGGGAAGGCGAGTCTCCAAAGGGCGCCATCAGTGACAGCAAAGCCGGTTCAGGGCCAAGCTGGCTGGTCACCACGCTGTGTCGCTGCACGTGATGTTCAAACATGGTGGCTCTGACTGTTTTAGGGCTGGCATCTTCAGTGGAAGAACTGGAGAACGTCCTTGCTTTGGGGCTGAGGACCAAGCCGGGGTCTTTCCCAGGCGAAGAAGCGTTTGGCCTGCCTTTGGCCAGGGTGCCCTCTCTCTTGGGGGGACCCTCTATAGACGGTGTTTTTGCCGGCAGTGGGGGCTTCCAGGGACTGCCAGCCATGCTGACTTCTCCAACATCTTTTCCACCCGTAGGCAGCGTCTCATCCTGAAACAAGCAGAAATACGCATGCATTAAAGAAGGCGTTTGGGGGCCCTCTTAGCTGGTATCTGACAGATCAGGTCTCTCTCTTTTTTTTTTTTTTTTGCAGTAAGAGTTGAAAGCGTTCAGGAACGAACACGGTGTTAAAACACCTCGGTCTTTTTCTTTAAATAGTTCCTAGCAGTATATTAACTTTTTTAAAATGCAGAAAAGAATACAAAGGACGTTATACTCCACCATCCACCCAGTAACGTGGATGGGTATTTGCCCCTTAATTTAAACAATGTCTTTAAATTTCAGGCACTGGCTCGTCAAAAGAACGGTCCATCTCATCACAACAAACTTTGTCAAGAGACTGCAGCAGGCTTCACAGCAAACGTTATCTGAGAGCTTTGCAAAAATGTATAAATCATGGCAAATGTTTATTAAACTGGCTATACAAGCAAAACTACCACAACCTGCTACACACATATACACACACCTACACTTTCACTTGTACAGAATACAGCCAGTTAACCAGCATAACCCTTTGACAGATCAATGAATCATGTTTAGGAACCTTCCAGAAAGGGCTGGAAGACAAAAGTCCTGCAGCCATCAGGCTGCTTAGAAAGGCTGAAAAAAGGTGTGACACTTTCTTTAATCTTGGGGCACTTCAATTCCCATAATCCACATGCTGGCTGAGGGATTATGGGAGTTGAACCCTAAGCTTGGGAAGACTGGCATAACAACAAGAATGTGATCTAATTTACTGGTAAAAGGAACAAACCCACAGTTTATTAGGCTCCTGGAGAGAGGCTTAAAGCACATGTTGCTAAGAGAAAAAAAGCCATGATTTTCTGGGCTATCCCAAAAGGCATCAGCCCTTAAGGATTCTGCCAAGCTTAAAGGGCCCATTTCCTGCAGAGCCATACAAGCCATGTCTAGGTTTCTCTTTGAGGGAAGAAATGGACTTTGGGTTTTCCCCCTTACCTCTGGAGCATCTTGTATTTCACCAGCAGGCTTCCTGTTCCATTCAGGCTGCCTCTTGGGCTTCAGCTCACTTGCAGTCACCGGGCCAGAAAACCTGTTTGCAAAGATTCCACACCATTAAAGAGGAAAAAACTCAGAAGAACCACAGGCCTTTGTGCAATTCCCTCCAACCTTTGAAGCTGAAATGCAGTCAGCTATAATTTTCAGACGCATACAAAATCTTAGTGCTGGGCTCCCCCAAAGGCCACTGGGAAAGGATTCCTCCCCCTTGAATCGGCCTGCCCACACGTCAATAAGACCCCCTTGAGCCCCCTTTTTTCATCATTCAGATGCAGACAGAGCGGATAAAATTATCCATAAGCTTCAACCTTACTGGACCCCCCATTTTATTGCTCCTGGGTTCTATTCTTTTTCGCATTACAGACTCCTCCTTCACGGGGCCATTATGAGCTTCCAAGCCCAGAGGAGGCTTTCCTGGAATGCTGCATCTTACACTTACATCTTTGTCAAATCTGTGGAAAGAGGCCGTGAGCGGAACGAGGCACGCAGGCTTCCTGCCTTGAAACCCGCCTTCTCTGCCGTCAGCACTTTAATCCTCTGCTGGATGTTCAGTATCCGGAGCTCCTGTCCGGGGCTGCCGCAGAGGGACTCGCTCGGGCTGGGAGCCCAAGGCTTTGCTGATGGGTCCAGGAGAGGGACAGTCTTCTTACCGCAGCCTCTGTGCTTGCCATCCAAGGCGTCGGTGTTCCTTAAGCCGGCCTCCTGGGGACTGCCCTCTCCCCATTCCCCCAAAGGCTGGCCTGTGCTAGCGCTGTGCTGCCCCACACTGGGCTTCCCCTGGATTCCGAGCTCCCCGGGCACCTTCTCCTCCTTTCTGGAGTTTTGCCTCGAGTCTTCCGGGACAGCCTGGCCTGGGGGAGCTGCTCCAGCTGCAGCTGAGGGCAAACAGCTTTGGGGAGACTCAGCCAGCTGGCTGGCACCTTTCACTCCTGGGGCAGCCCCACTTGAGCCGGCTGCTGCGCTCCTCGCCCCTGTGGCCTCCAGGTCCCGGTCGCTCTTCTCTCTGCTTTCAGCCAGACAAGGCTTCTTCTGCCAGGAGAGCTCCTGGGATGCAAACCTGCCTGTGAGATCGGTGGGGAGCGGCCTCGGCTTTGGGGTCCCTGGGCCGGAAGCAGCCGCCGGAGGAGTCGATTGCGTTTGCTCCTGCCAGTATTCCCGAAAGCCAGCCGAGGCCGCTGGTCTCCCTCCTGCCTGGGAATGTGTCTCAGCGGCCAGAGTCAGACGCTGCTGTGGCTCAACACTGGTAGCTGAACTCCTGGGGGCCCCCGCAATGGCCTCCTTCCAGTGAGGAGCCCAGGAGAGCGGCTTGGGGTCCGTGGAGAGGGAGGGCCGCCTTCGGGGCCACTTCTCTGACTGGGAGCGTACCAGCTGCCCCTCCTGGGCCTTGGACCCTCCCTCTTCGGGCCTCCCCTTCGCGGAGCTTCTGCTTTCAAAGAGGATGACGGTGTTTGCCTGAGGACTCAGGCAGAAGGGCAGGTGGGCGACCGGCTCCCTGGGGGGTTGGCTTTCCATTGAGTTTTGATCCAGCAGCGGTGGGACATTTCCAGCTGATCCCCTGGGAGCGTCTTCAAAGATCTGGGCAAAGGTGGGGGACTTTGGTGCAGTGCTGCTGGGCTTGAGTGCCGGGATGGGCGGTTTCACCGTAGCAAACGTGTCGGTAGACGCCTCCCGGGAAAACGGCCTGGGGGTCCAAGGCGGCCTGGATGCAGTGGAGGGCATGGTGGCGGGACCCACGGGATTCCCCAGTTTGCTCCTGCCCTCCAGGATGGGCGGGGCCAAAGAACTGGGGCTGGTGTCAGACAGCGGGCTGATGAAGGAGTGCCGGAAGGTGGCCTCGTTCCTTGGCTCGCTCAGGCCGGCCAAGGAGGTCAGGGCAGAGCCAAATTCCACTTGTGTGGCCATTGCTCTCCTTAAGCGCCTCCCGGAATTGGGAGGGCGAGGGTCCGGTCAGAAGGAGCACCCTGCGAAAAATGGAAACATCAGGCATTAACATGATGCTGAGCGGCTGTTCATGTTCCCACAGAAATGTTCCAAAGTGCAGCTGTTTTCAGGCCCACAAAAGAGATTTCCAGCAGGCTTCTGGATCTCTGCTCTCCCCAAAAGGCACCTGCAGGGATCCTCGCCCCATTCTGCTCATTTTGTCCTGAGTCCCAACACACGGACACAGGCGTGTGAACGCACACGCTCCTTCATCATTACAACACTCCCGCAGATGCCTTTTATGCAATTAGCCTCCCAACACCAACCTGGTTCCCTTCCCAACAGGCCCTTTCACAAAACCTGAGTGTCCTGACCCGTTTCAGAAGGATTCCACTTGGGAAGGGAGCTGACTCCAGGGAGGATCATTCTGAAGCAGACCTCCTCAAGGGATCCACAAAAACAGCTGGAGAAAAAAAAAGCCTCAAGGATTCAGGGAAGGCAGGAGGTCCTGTGAACGAAAAAGAAAAGAGAATTCTTGTCTCCTGCACCAGGACTGATGACCTGGAGCCCAACTGGACTCCTCCCTCGCCCCCTTCAAGTGGACAGTTGGGGGGCCTCCTGCCTGTTCCATGCCCTCAAGGGAAGAGGCAGACAGAGCTGCTTCTGGCTCTGGCAAGCACAGGTCGCCTCCTTGGGAACCGGACTGACGATCCAGGAATTTAATTAGCTTTGGTTAAAAAAAAGAAAAGAAAACCTCTACATCCAATTAAAAACAACTAATCAACATTTGCATGCAAAGGAACATTTCATTCCAAAGGAAACAGCTGATTATCGGGATGCAAATAGCTGGGGGGAGGGGAGGATTTGAGGATAGCAGCTACCTTTTCCCAGGAGGGATTTGCAAGGCCAGGTCTTGGGGGGCGGGGGGGGGGAGGATGTACTCAAATATTTTGTCCAAGCAACTTCCTAGGCAATTCCCGGAGCAGGAACCGGATGTGGCTCTGCTTTAGCATTTCTGCCAGCATTTCTTTTGCACAACAAACCCCCTTGAAACATCCCCAAATCCAAACCAACTCAGCGCAATTCCCAAGCGCTTCCTCTGCTCGGAAAGGGGCTGGGTGCACCTGCACGACCTACCTGGGCTTCCAGGCACCTTTCTGGAAGCTCCCAGGTGCACCCACCTTGCGGAGTTCCCTGCAAAACACCCCTCCGGCTAGGTCAAGAGGAGGGAACCCCCTCTTTGCCTCCCAGGGTCAGAACGGCCCCGCCGAGAGACTGTCTGTTGGCTTAGACAGGAAACAAGCCATCTTTCAGTCTTTAACCAAAAGGCAGCCGTGGTTTGTGGAGTGTATTATAAGCAGACACGTCTCTATAATCAGGCAGGCTTGTGGGCTGGACCCTGAAATTACGGCAGAGCAATTAAGAGGGCTCTACAGTAAATGGCAGACCGTAATCATCCCCCAGGCTGGCTGAAATCCTGCAGCAGGGGAAAACAAAGGCCATCCACTCAGATGCAGAAAAGCAGACCTTCCCAGGACCTATCATAAAGTATTGGGGGAGGGGGGAGGTAGAGATGGGACCCTCATGGACCAAGCTGGACACCCTCCTCTCCAGGGGCTGCACAGAGAGAACCGGGGCCTGCCTTTTCCCCTCAGCGGAGAAGAACCCATCTGTACCCAGAGAGCAGAAAAATGGGGGCGGGAGGCTGTCCAGGCTGAATGGATGTGGCAACATGGTTCGTCCAGATCTTTGCCCTCGTGCAGCCGTGGCAAAAGCCATCAAATCCTGCAGCCGCCTCCAATTTCACCAACTCCGCCCTGCTCGCACGATCAGAGGGGGAACCGGGGTGAGTTAAGAGAGCCAACCTTGCAGGCAAGGCTCTTGGACAGCAGCGAACAAGCCCATGGTCCCCAGCAAGGCTGACTTATCCCCTGGACACTTCCTCATTCCGCCTTGCAGGCAGTCCTCCAAGGCCTCTGAGCGGCCAGATGCACGGGCTGCTGACCCATCGTGCAAGGCTCTTTCCTCACTCCCCGGGCACGAGGGAGTGAGCGCCTTGTATCTGCCCTGTGTGATCTCTGAATCCCCAGATCCCAGTCCCACCTGCTTCCCAAGATCTCTTCAAGCTGAGTTAAAAGCTGGCGCCCCATCATCCAGCAGCGATGCCTCTGGCCCTCTCAGCTTGTAGAGGCTGCTTCCTCAGGCAGCAACCCAGAGTGGCCCTTTCCTGCTCCCCGCCCTGGTCTTCCTCAGGCAGACCCTGGCCCAAAGCTAACTGTAGACAAAACCCTGGCCCTCTCTGGAAGGACACAATGGCCTTGGCTGAAGGCGCCTCCGGTCCAAGGTGCTGAGCAGAGGGTGTTACGTCAGGAAACAAAGGTCTTTGTGAGGCTCCCGAACATGGGAGCGGCCTTCCCGGGATGGCGAGTCATGGCTCTTTGCCCCACCAATGCAGAGTAGAATGATATTCACCCCACAGGAGCTCCTCTTCTAACCTTCTGAGCCCAAGAGCCCCTTCCCCAAAAGGAGCCCAAGGGGGTCTCTCTGCACTGGAGCTAACCCTGCTGAAGACCGGGGCTGGAAGGCTCAGCCACCAAGCTCCAGCAGTTCCCACCCTGCCCAAGTCTCAGACCCACCTCGAATGCTCAAGCCGCAGCAGCCATTCCGAGACCCAAAGGGAAGCTCTTGATGCAAACACACAAACAGAGCAGGAAGAAGAGTTCTGACAGCATCGCAGAAGTGCGACAAAGAGGTGAATACATTTTGTTCACCCTGAGGAAGATCCCTTGGGCAAATCAGCCCCTTTGTGCTAATTCCATGGAGCCAAAAAGCAGCCACTGGAGAATACAGGCCCGCCTCTGGGTCAAGGGGGGGGGTCTTCTTTCAGGGCCAAAGCCAGCCCTCCTGCAAAAGCTGCCTGCCCTCGAGGCAGGGGCATCCCCGGCAGAGCCCCTGCTCCCCCCACCCACCGATGTCAGGGATCCTGAGGCAAAACTGACCCTCTTTGTCCTTACCAACAAGCCATTAAGCGCCAGGGGTCCCATTTGGAGACGCATGCAGGTACCCCAAGAAGACAAGACCAGGCACGTTACGCTTTGCAATGGAATCCCCTCTCGAATTTCTGCCCTCTAAAGCAACGCAGCGATGGCCCCAGTGCCCTCGTGCTTGGCACTCTCAGGAGAACGAAGCTGGCAGCCAGCAGAGCCCAGGAACAGGACCCTCAGTTTCAGAGAAGGGGTGCTGGGTCTTTCCAGCAGGCTGCCCCAGAGACACTCGGCACCAGCCGTTTCCCAGGCTGCTTCTTCCAACGCGGAGCCGTGGGCAGGGAGGGGAAGGCAAGCTGGCACAGGACTGGCGGCACCTCCGGGCAGCCGAACAAAGAGCTCTTGCACACAGCCCACAATTCCTGGCACCCGGCACATGGGAGAACCGGGCGAGCTACGGGTGGCTGCGACCAAGAGGGAGAGCCCCACATGCCATGAGGCCCCACTCCCACAGCCCAGAAACCTCCCCAAGAAAGCCAGGCTTCTCTCCAGGGGGTCCCCCACGGGTGAAACTAGTGGCTCGCCTGTTGTCCTTCCCCAACTGGGTGCCCACCAAGGAGGGCTGCAACTCAGGAAAGCTGTTCAAATCAAATAGGTCAACCTCCTGTCTTACTCAAAGGCCTGACCTCTTGTACCAGGGGGTGGCACACCCACTCCCCTGGTCCTCCCTTGTCCCCCCCCCCCGTCAGCCAGTGTCATTGGTGCTAAGGGAGCAACTGTTTGGCTGTAAAATCCTTTCACTGCCCTCAAAATCCACCACGTAGGATCACAAGTTCTGATTTATTTCACCCAAACTACGAGCACTTAATTATTTCCAGGGACACCAGGCTGATGTTTGCCTGCAGCTGCCCGGCCCATGGGCAGTCCTCCAAGAGATCTGGGCACTGAAACCAGCCCTCCTGCAGAAGCAGCCCTCGTCGGTCCCCATGGACACACCTGAAGGAATCTTGGCCCACTGCCAACCTAAGGGCCGATCGCTCCCTCGGAATGGCACCTCAGCCTTACCTGCAAGCAGCCACTCACCTTTTGAGCCAGGTACCCCAGCGCTGGGCAAGAACCTGACTCTACTGAGCCAAGGCAGACTCTGGGCCTCGGCTGCGTTCTCCTCAGTAGCAACTGTACCCAAAGGACCTGCTGCAACGGCGCCAATAAATGGTGCCACCCCTGCCAAGGACTGGCCGCAGCCTGCCCAGACCTGCTCCACTGCACTTCGCCTGGTGTGCTGTGCCGACCTTTGGCCCGAGATTCTGCCTAGAGCTGGTTCTCCTCAGAGCCTTCTGAAGCTGGCACCGGCCCCATTCTAGAGCAGTGGAGCCCAATCCCCACAGCAGCCCCCCACCCTCCAAGATGGACTATGGAACCGGGCAGGATGTGGACCGCTTGCTCAGCCACAGAGCCCACGCAGCTTCCTGGGTCACACCTTCTGCTACGCTTCTCTCCTGATTTCAGCCCTCAAAGCCGAGAAACCTAATCTCTCTCAGGAACCTATTTACATAAAAGCAGAACTCCTTTGCCCCGCCTATTAACTTAGATTTATATTAATAAGGTAATAAACCAGTGTTGAGAATGCATGCCCCCCCCCAGCTCCCGAGGCAGGCTTTCATCAGTTTCAATTAACTTAGGTGGAACGTACACTCCCCCCACCCCTCCTGCCATTCCGGGGTTGGCATTTCCATGAAAAGACAATTCAGAAAGAAGCAGAAGGCCTCGCGTTGCAGCCCCAAAGCTTAGGAAGAAAGAGCAGCCAAGTTCACCCAGCTATAATCTCTAAGTCTCACCCTAAGATGCACTTTGCAACTATTCTTTCAATATTCTGTTACCGTGAACATCAAGAATAGGACAGGAACAGCAATTTCCCATTTAAGTACTGTAAGGTTTGTCTTTACTGATTCACGTTAAATAAGGCAAGCACAAACTGGTTGGCCACCCAGCTTAGGAACTCTCCCCTTCAAGTACAGCAGAAGAAGCTGCTTGGCTCAACAGACAGTGCTTTCTTCTCCCGTCTCTTCCCCTCTTTCTCGAACGGAGCGCCCTTCTAGTAAACCTTAAGCTCCAGAAATTACCATTGTGCTCCCCTTGGCTGCCGTTGTGCTCCAGGACCCACAAGGTGTATCTGGCTGGCTATTTTCTAAGCCCAAATCAACACCATATTCGTCTTAGAACAGCCTTAACCACCACCTAAGAAGATGCACAAAGCTCACTGCTGAGGAGAGAGGGCCTCTGCCTGGATGACTCTAAACTCACTCACTGGTTAAACTGGTCGGACTGGCCTCCGCATTCCTTCAGAGCTCCGTCCACACGGCTTAATGGGTAAATTAACTCCTGCTCTGATGAGTAAGTTACCACTCATGCAGCAGCGTCCAGGCACACGGTGCTGGGCAGGAAAGCCGAGGCTGAAATTTAAAGCAATTAGGTGGAAGGGCATGGCTGGAAGACTTGCATGGATGGGCAACAAAAGCCATCTGAAGAAGGCCTGGGGAGCTTTGCTCTTCCTGCAACCCAGGAAGTGGGATCATGTGTCAAGTCTTCCATCACAGCAAGGCAACCAGCCTTGGAAAAACTAAAAACAATTGCTTTAATCGATATATCCCGGGATAACAGTATGCACACATTTAAGTTGTTAAAGCATTCTTTCAAAGAGAGGCTTTGCCAGAAAAACCCAACAGAAACAAGTATACAGATTTTTTTCCAATTACCTGCTCTATTTCCTGTCATAACTGAGAAGAATGCCAGGATTTCTCTTCCTGAAATTTACAGGGAAAAAAACCTCCCCAGCAAACCAAGGACAACTTAAATTACCCTTTTTTCTACATTAGCCTCACCACATAGGGGACTGGAGCCTGTTTTCAACAAACTGCTGTTCAGTGCAATTTCAGTAATGTTGTTCTTTTTCCATCTAATAAACCTATTAGTAAAGTCTCCCACAACTTGGGGTTTACCTTGCAGACCACCTGACTCTGACTGGCCTGGGATGCCAAAGGAGAGCCTGGAAGCAGTGCTCTCCTCCACTGGGCCCCCAATTCTTTGGAATGGGTTCCCCTGAAGAATCCTGAAGAACCTGACAACTTTAGCTTAGTTCCTCTGGCCAGCTTCCAAAGAAAGGCATTTTCATCATTGCCTTTGTAAACATGCATTGTTTAAAGCTACTTAAGAAGCTCCATTCATAACTATTATTATGTGGGCACACCTCTCAGTTTGCACATATCACATGAGAAGAACTCCTGGGCATGCAATTCCTTGGAGCAGAAAGACTTTCGGGATCAGGTTGTTCTTTTTTTTTTTCTGGCCATGAGACCTTCTTATAATTGCCACTGAGGAAAAAAAAAGATTTATGACCCATCCAGCAGTCATGCGCTACAATCCCCAAATGGCATTTCCACTTTAACTATTATATTCCGCAGGCAATTTTGAGCAGATCTGAAACTTTTAAAAGGCCCGGGGCAGAAGCAACCAAGAACCTCTACCGCCAATTTTCACACCCCAAGACGTACGGTAGCAGTGGGAAAATATGTCTGAAGGAATCAGGCTTGGATGTAGCCCAGTCTGGTTATCTTGAGTCCTGCCATCTGCCAAGGACTTTAGCTAATCCCACTTTGCAGGCTGAAAATGCAAGCAAATATTGAGGGAGGGCCCCTCCATCCAGAGTAAATTATTCTGGCACAATGGACCGGCCCCCCTCCGATTTGCCCATTGGTTGACGGTGAAAACGGAAAGCTTGGGCAAGGCTGCCCGGAGGAGAGGAGAGGAGCCCACGGGGAGCCCAAGTGAAATAGGTTCTCCTGCTGGAGCGGGCTGGACTAGAAGACCTCGAAGGTCCCTTCCAGCTCTATTCTATTCTATGTCACCTGCCAATCCAAGACCGGCGCCTTCGGCCCAGGGCGAGGCCCCCTCTTGCGGCCCGGGACGGGGCACCCCGGGGCAGCCCAGCCTCTCCGCCTCCGCCCCCGAAGGTCCCGCAGACCCCGGCTGGCCCCAGGAAGCCCAGCGGGATCCAGGCCGGCAGAGCAGGGCGGACAGCCCAGAGAGACCGCCGGCCCTCCCGTAACACAGCCCGGACTCCTCCCACGCCGGAGCCCCATCCCCCGGGCCGGGAAGGGGACCAAGCCGCGCTGGGCCCCGACTGAGGGGACAACAACGCCCATGCTCACCGGCCAGCACCTGCCAGGCCCGGGGGGGGCAGGGGGGGTCACGGGTGGGGGGGTCACGGGTGGGGAGGGGGCCTGCAGGCACACGCCACGCCACGCCGCGCCGCCCCACCGGGCCGCAGTCCTCACCTGGGTCGGGCAGCAGCCTCCCGCGCCTCCAATCCCGCCTTCCTCTCCGCGGTGGAGAAGAGAGCGCCACGAGGGGGCGTGGCCTCCGCCTCAGCCACTCGGGAGGGCGGGGCCTGCGCAACGTAACCTGCTCGTCGGCCCGAAGCCTGCGCGAGGCAAACACCTCCGTCGCCATGGCGACCCCACGTCCCGAGCGGGCGGGGCGAGGCCGCGCGGGGCGGAGCTTCGCATGAAGGGGGACCCCAAGCGGCTCCTCCCCGCCCGCCCTCCGGTGTCCCTCCGCAGTCCAGGCCGGAGCGGGTCCCCCCAGCCCGGGCCCGGCCGCCCCTGGAGCGAGCGCCGCCCCCCCGCGGGGAGGGAGGAGGCTGCCCCACCTCCGGAGCCCTCCCGGGGCCCCCCCAGCGCTGCTCTCCCCCAAGGTGGAACTACAACGCCCAGAAGGCCGCGGGCGGCGCGGCTGAGCGACGGGCTGGTCCTGGAAGCGCTGTCCAGCTCCCGGCGGGCCCCCCTTGCAAAGAGCCGTTTCCCGCTGGGAAACGGGGGTTCCGCGCAGAAGTAATTCTGGACACGCATTTGATGCCCTTGCAGGCCGGGTTCCCACGTTCTGTCCTGCTGAACTTCACGGAAGCGGCCCCTGGAGGCCAGAGAGCCCCGCCCCAGGTATCCCCTCCCGGGGTCGCGGTTCAGAGAGTGCGGAACACACAACTCCTATGCTTTTTCCTCTTTTACTGTGCATTTGAAAATACATAGAACCATAGGCAATATATAACTTTCTCTTTGTTTTTCTTTCTGGCCCCACAGACACAAATTACAATCAGAATAACAAAATTCCAAAGCATGATTGAGTCAATGACAACAACGGAACAAGGGCAAAATTCAAACATTTTTAAAAAATAATAAATCAGCATTATTTGTTTTTAAAACCCGACAAAACACGAACCAGAGAAACTACGATGCCAGGAGGCACTTCCTGAAGGGATGAAATAAGCCCGACACATACAACACAAACACACAACACACACATACAAGCAGCAGCAGATTTGTGTGTTGGGCAGCAGTTGTTACACAGCTTTCTCTGAAAACCTCCTGGCATCACTGGGGGCTGGAGAAGCAAGTTTCAAAGCAGAGAAGGCTAGGAACTTTTCAAAGGGTCCCTGGATTTTTACCCCACAGAAAACTATTATTAGTACACAAATCCCCTTCTGGGGAGGGGAGGGCAGAAAAGTCTGGATTAGTTTTATTTTAAGACAAATGCAGCAAAAAGGGGTCAGCGATCACCAGGCTGAGCCAGGACAATCCCTGTCTGAAAGAGGGGTTTGCCTCCCCCCCCCGCCCTGCAACTGAAGCACGCAGCCCCCCCTCCCAGCCCGGAAGAATTACTGGACACCTGAGGCGGGCGCCCATCCCTCTCCCTGGGAGTGAAACTACCGTTATCATTGCCCACTGAATAAGCCTTTCAAGGCAGCCGGGACCAACCTGGCAGAAGGTTGCTTATCTCGGGGTGAAAAGGCTGCTTCGAACATGGACTCTGCCTCCTGATGACACAGATGCTCTGGCCAAAGGTAACTTATAAATTGTTCCCCGATATTTTATAGGAAGCAGCACATCATTTTGGTTATAAATAAACAGTAATGTTATAAGCTGATAAAGCTTTCCTCAAATCACTGAAGCGAAAGAGAAAAATGTCCCCTCAACACACACTGGAGGGAGGGAAGTCCTCAAGATCACACAAAGCTCTTGCACTGCCCTGCTTAATCCAGACATCTTTTTATGCATGCGTGTGTGTATGCACGTGTATACACACTTGCTCACACATATATATGCGTGAGCTAGTTATCTGTATAATCTGTAGCTATATACAAGACAATTTCCTGCTAAAATGTTTACAAGATACATTTTGAGACGGCGACAAAAAATAACATCTCTGTTTGCATAGGAATTCATGCACACAGACCTCAGGACACACAGAATTCATAAACACATATAAATAATGTCTCCCTTGCATTTGTAACTGTTTCCCCCATATGCGCACACGGGCGGGTCCTGCTCTAAAAGAGTCATAATCCGCTCTCTGGCTTCAACAGCAGCAAGGACCAGGCACAATTCCTCGGCTGACTTTTGCAATGGAAGAAGAAGTGCTTCCCACAGTCCTACAAGAGTCACTCCCAGGGGCCTGAGCTGCGTTGCCCAACACAGCCTCCCTGGGAGATTCTCAACTGTACTGAACATTCTCTGAATAGGCCAGGCACCTCAAGTGAAGGCTGGAGGAAAAAATCTGGGCTGCTCCCCTGCTAGGAACTCTGCTGGTGGCTCTTTGTAATAAACAGTTCAGCTGCTGCCCTACAGCTTGGGAAGGGGGGGGGGTCACCCAAGAGTCACTGCTGGTCTCGACTGTGGCATCATCACACCCAGCCTGAAATGCCCCCATCCCCATCGACCAGGGGGTGCCTACCCAGCCGCTTATGAAAGAGATCTGGCTTAGTTTTCTTGTTCAAAAGCAACAAGATCACTCACTCAGGATTGTGCTTTTAAGAAAGAAGGATCACTAGAGCAATATCCAAAATGCGATAGCCCAGCACAAATAAAATGCACATTTGCACACATACACTCTCACACACATACTGTATCTTTTGGATATCCAACTGATTATCCAAAATTCTAGTTTGCCCACCTATAGCCCAGAGAAAAAGCCCAGAGAAAGCATTTTAAAAGATGAGTTGGTTTCGCGCGAATGAACAATATGTGATAGACTAGATATAGTAGATAGACCATATACAAGAGCTGTTTTTTCAGGTCTTATGAGGACAGCTAATTAATATGAGCCCAGATCTAATGTTGATTGCTTTAATATTGGAAAGGCGTACTGAATTTTTACCTCAGGATACTTAATTTCTACCTCAGGATCTTTTGTTAGGGATCATAAAAGATTGCACTACTACTGAGATGAATTTACTTCTAAAGCTCGAACGAACAACAGGTGTTAGACTAGAAACAGTAGATAGACCATGTATAAGAGAAATACCAATCAAATAAAAGGTATCAAGCGTATAGTTGAGGCTGGACACGAGGAGTGAGGAATGTTTGCTAAACCAGACGTTTACAAAGACTGATCCTTAGAGTTGTATTGCAGGTTATATGATAATTGCTTTTTGATATGATCTTATGTTTGGTGTTGATGGTTTTAATAAAATAATTTAAAAAAAAAAAGATGAGTTGGTTTCAAAAATCCAGAAATCTTGACGTCTAAATGCTCCCTTTTCTGTAAAGTGGGGTGGGGAGAAGGAGAGAGCGAAAAGGTGGCCAAGAATGGACCAGGTGGCCAGGGCAGGCGTTTCCTTGTGTTTTCACCAATAAGAGCACCCAGTCTGCACCTCCTCACCAAGATGGCCTTGCTGTTCTCAGGACCACAAGAAACAAGTATTTTATTGAGAAAGCTTGTGGAAGTGTAAAGGGAGTCTAATTTGCCTCCTCCACCCCCCAACATCATCATCTTCCTCAACTAAAAGATATTTACCTATGATAATATTTCTGCAAAGTGTACTTCCTCCTTGGGCTATACAATTTGGAAGTCGGCCACTTCCATTTCCTGAACTAAATTTCCCTGGGATTTGCAAAAGGAAGCCCACTTAAATGTTTGAAGTGACTATAGAAATAGCAACTAGAAATGAACAATAATTGCAGACCTGCCCTCCCTTCCTCTGAAGTCCAGCAAATCTCCTGCAAAGAAGTTGCCAAGAATGGCCAAATGTTCTGCTTAGGTTCAACAATGTTAAATATACACACACACATATATGTACCAGAAATGCACAAACACATATGCACGCAAGCTAACAGAGAAGAACAGAAGCTCTTAAGAGTTACTCTTTGTGTTACTTTTCCCTCTCCAAAATGGAATGGGAAGATTAGAAGCCCACAGAGGAACTGCAGCACTGTTCAGGAGATGGGTCCTTCGGAAGGAAGGAAGGAAGGAAGGAAGGAAGGAAGGAAGGAAGGAAGGAAGGAAGGAAGGAAGGAAGGAAGGAAGGAAGGAAGGAAGGAAGGGGAACGGCTATGGCTAAACATCTTCTGGCCTGCAGGAAACCATTTTCACAGCAAAAACATAGGTACTTGCTTAGCTCAAACGGATGCTTTTTTCTGGCAGATTTTGATAGGCAACAAAGCCCCATTTTGCTCCTCTTGAAAAACACCTGAGTTTAAAGAAACCAAACCGTCCACCCTTCCTCCCTTCCCAAGAAGCCGAGGTCCCCGCTGACTGGTGACTCTGGAGCTGGCCAGGAAGACAAGGCAGAGGCAGGGCTCCGGCAGGAGCAAGCGGGTTGCCCCCTTCACCAGGGCCCACGCAAGGCCTTGCTTCCAAGGCGACTGAGAGGTTGCTCAGAAGGGAGATCTTAGAGAAGAATGAGTGGGGGGCGCTGATGGACACGATCCCACGGCAGCCACAGATTGAAAAGAGGGAGCCACGTGGGCTGGAGAAACGCTTCCCTCTGGTGCTCTGTCAGAAAACAGGGAGCCAGGCCAGAAGGTCTCCCTGAGAGCAGGGGAGGATGAGCGGCTCCAAGCCCGAAGCAGAAGGAAACGACACAGGAACCTGCCAGACCAGCTCAGGGAGCCAAGTCCATTTTCACGAAAGCAGAAATCCATCAGTCAATATGGCAGCAGGAATTTGGCACAAAGGCCGGGGGAACCAGCAGAAAAGCTCCAGGGCAGGGATGGCCCCAAATAGCAGCCCAATCATGAAGGCAAAGAAGGTCTATTCCAAGACGGAAGGGGAAGAGCCAGCCCCCCGGGCCCTCCACTGGGGTGGGACAGGATCTGGGGGAAAGTCCCACGCCCCTGGAGGGGAAAACTAAGGAATGGCCAGTTCCTGCCATCTTCTCCAAAGCCCCCCCCCGAAACCAGCTTTGTGCCAGGTCAAATGCCTCCCCCACCTGACCAAGACAGGAGAGGGAGGGGCTGAGTTCTTTGGTTAAGTGTCAGAATCGGCTCCCCGGCAGACTGGCGAGACCAGGCTTTCATCTGCTGCCATTCCAGGGGGTGGGACCCCAGGGACCCTTTGCATCCTGTCTCCATGGCCACCTTCAGCCTCCAAGGCCAGGCAGGGGGGGGTGGCCATCCTCCTCGGAGGGCTTCCCAAATCATTTGTTCTCAATGAGCGTCTGGACCTTGGAGACCAGTTCCCGTGCCAGCTGCATTATCTGCTTGGTGTTGTGCCGCTCAGCCATTTCTGGAAGGGAGAAGCAGGAGGAAAAGAGCAGAGGAAACCTTAGACCAAGGGTCTCCAAAGAAAAGCATAGCTGGCTGGGGAATTCTGGGAGTTGAAGTCCACAAGTCTTAAACGTTTGGAGGCCCCTGCCTTAGACTGCACCCGCTTCGGCAGCAGATGAAAGCAGGCAGTTCCTGCCAGGTCCCAGCCCAGCAATGCCAAACTGGGACCTCTCCCTGCTGACAGGCAGAGGGTCTCCCGATAAGCGAGGGCCCTCCGCAAGGAGCAGACCCCAAGCCAGGAAGCCCCTCAAGCGGAGCTGATTTGAGGACTCCCAGTGAGGCGAGAAGGCTTCCTCCATGGGGCTCTGCAGTCCCCGAGGCTCGTACCGTTGAAGAACTTGATGATGTCTGTGAAGTCCATATTGTTCTCCAGAATGATGTCCCGATACACCTCCACCAGGGCCAGGGCAATGAAGAGGACGTAGCACGACGATGAGACTTCGGCCGCTGCCCAGATTGTCTCCCAGACAGTGAAGACATCCTCGTAGACCAGCTCTGGGAGGGGGGCGGAGCAGAAGCCGTGGGAGCTGTCAGGCCCCCCATGGGCTCCCAGAAGCCCCCGCTCCCTATCCCACCAGGGATTCACCATACACCCAGGCCCAGACCACACACAGCCCCACAGTCAGGAGAACTGGGCCCGCGGGATGAGCTGTGCCAAGCAAAGGACCTTCCTGCTGAGCGAGTTCCCCAATGGCCAGCCAGCCCCCCTGGGCCCCCTCCCACCATCCTCTCCCGAATGGCCCCCAACGGATCTTCGTGCCCACTCCTGGCATGCTCACCTCGCTTGAAATCCAAGAGGAACCAGCGATAGCAGAAGTAGAAATGGGTGTAATCCCCGTTTTGGTGCATCAGTTCAAAGAGCTCCGAGTCCAGAATCTGCCAGAAAAGCACATTTGGATTTGGGGGAGAGGAGAGCCGGGCCACAGACCCCTCTTCCCCCCTTCTCCTTCCAAGAGGGTCCAGTTCGGCCCCTTCCCCACAGACTCCCCCAGTGGGATGTCCTGCCAGAACTGAAGCCCCTTCTCTCCTCTCTCCCTTCCCACCAGAAAGCCTTTCCTGTTGAATGTCTGCCTGTTTGAGATGAACAGCCCCCCCCACCCCTGAAAGCCAGGCCAGGCAGGCCACAAGGGACCCGGCATGGGGAATGGCCGGATGCCCCTCCGTACCTGGATGAGGGACCGCATGTTGGCGAAGTGGGTGTCCATGACTCCCCCGTGGGGGAAGTTCTGATTCATCCTCTTCATCAGCTCCGTGAAGCAGCTGAAGGCCAGAGCTTCTGCCGAAGGAGCGGAGAGGAGCCACGTCCGGGACCCCCCTCCCGCTGCTGCCACACAGCCCCCAGCCCCACCTGCAGCCACACAGGGGCCAGAGGGGTCGCCTTCCCCCCTTAGATCAGAGCCTGCTGGCCCCAGAAGCGAGGCTCCCCTCTCCCTGACCCAAAGTCTTTCCAACCATTTCTCCTACTGCCATCGAAGGGAGCTCTTGATAAAGCCCCTTAAGGCCCCCCCAAGCGGGCCTCTGCCACCCCCAGGCCGCCGAGGGGCACAAAGCCACTCACCCTCGTCCAGGATGACAAGCAGAGGAGCCAGCAAGTCACACATGCCCTGGACGTAGCCCACGTCCATGTGGTGCCAGATGTAGCTGCGGGGAGGAAGGAGACACAGTGAGTAGCCGCCCAGAGGCTGGCCGGGGTAGGACCAGAGCTTCAGCAAGGGGGAGGGAGGGAGGCAGAGAGCAGCCTCCCCCATGGAGGAGCTGGGACCCCCACCTGCACATGACGTTCCGTAGCTTCTCCAGGTTGCCCGGGGAGAAGTACCAATAGTTCCGGTCACACCTCTGCACGTCCTTCTCGATCCGGTGCAGGTTGACCGTGTAGAGGTCCAGGAGCTCCGGCTGCGGACGAGAGACGGGGGTTGAAGCCAGCGCAGAATTGCTGCCCCGGCGAAGGTCCTGGAGGACCCCCCCACCCCCGGGACACGGCTTCCGGTCCCATTTCCGCCAGGAGGGCTACGGTCCTCGCAAGCCCCACCAAAATACGGGGGGGGGTCCTTGACTTACAGCCACAATTGGGGCCAACACTTCAGGAGGATGGAAAATGCCCAAAGAAGAAGAGCCAAGCGGGAAGGGGGGGCTCACCGAGTAGGTCACCCCCGAGGAGGAGACAGGGGAGACTTCGCTCAAGGTGAGGTCGGTGACAGCCAACGAGTGCGAATCCAGCGTTGGGTAGAGGCTCTCCATCTCGGGCTCTTCCGAGAGGTCATCGTCACTCGGCTGCTGCTCTGCGCCGGGCAGGGCCCAGTGGTCAGACATGGAGAGGGGGCCCCCCTCTTTCCCGGGCGGTTCCTTGCCCATCCCGATGAAGGTGTCCAGGCTCTTGGCCACAGAGACTCCTCCCTGGGGCCCTTCCGCCTCCCCCTTGCCGTCCAGGGGGCCACTCTCCGTGGCAGACGGGGGCCCTTCCCCGATGGTCTGGGCGGCCCCCCCTTTCCCTCCCTCCGGCCAGCCCTCATTGCTGAAGCTCTGCTCCGAGTAGGCCGAGGCGATGGAGAAGTTCTGGGAGGAAGGGTGGCCGGAGTCGGGGGAGCAGGAGCCGGCCTCGGGGAGCCCCCCCTCGGGCAGAGCCGCCTGCCTGCCGGCCTCCAGCTTCAACTCCGCTTCCGTCTGCTCCAGCTCCTCTACCGATTCAAATACCTGAAGAAAGAGAGCAGATGCCCACAAACCACCCTGCTGCTGCCTGGCCCCTCAGGGAAGGGAGGTCTGGGCTGGCTGGTGGGGTCGGCAGGGGACCCTTCCTCACCTGGGTGCTGCCGCTGGAGTCGCTCTGCAGCCGGCTGAGGTTCTGAGGGCCAAAACTGCTGCTCTGGGAAGACTGCGAGGGAGGGAGGGAGGGAAGAGGCAGCCTCAGTCGGCTGGAGTGTCCACGGACCCTTCCACGTGGACAGAGGGAAGACTCAAGCAGGAATAACCCCGCCTTTCTGGCCTGGCCCGTTTCCAAAGGTGGGCAGGGAGGGAGATGGACGGTGCCCAGACCAAACCTGCCCATTGCACTCGGTGACTTAAAGGAAACTTTTTTGCCGGCAACCTCTGGGGCACCCCAGGAGATGCTCACGCCGTCGCTGATGGTGGAGTCGCGGTGCCTCAGGGACCCCATCTGGGACTCCAGGCTGGCCCCCGAGGAGCACTTGGCCAAGGCCACAGCGTGCGACTCCTTCTCCCGCTGCCGGACGATGGCTTCGCAGCCCAGCCACTCAGCCATGGTTTGCTCGTAGTGGGCGCGGGTCTGCAGGTCCACCTGCCGGCCAAAGACCCCCAAAGGGGAACCAAACCAGGTTCAACAAAAGGAGGTTCCGTTTGGAAGCCCTTCCACAGAATCTTAGCACACAACTCGGAACCGCAAATGTTTTGGACCCGGCTCACCTCTTTCCTCTCGGCCTCCGGCATCCCAAACTGATAATGGCCCAGCAGGAAGGGCCAGACGGACTTCCGAATCTCAGGCTGGACTCCACCGAAGTACACCAGCCGAAGGAGCTCCTTCTCCTGGTAGCTCTGCCGAGAAAATACCATTGAAATGCGTTGGGAGGGGACACGGGGTGGGGGAGGGGGGGGAGGGGGGTCCGAAGGAGGCTCCCCTCTACCGTGCTGTCCTGGAGAAACTGCCCCCAGATCTCCGCCGTCAGCCCCGAGCCGGCCTCGCAGGGCACCTCAGGAGACACGATGTCGTGGTTGACCAGCGCCGAGAGGTGTGTCCGGACGGTTGAAAGGTGCCGGCAGTAGGCCAGCCCTGGAAGAGAGGAAGCCAGAAGGAGCAAGAGACGCCCCCCCAAATGCAAGCAGCTCCCACCTAGAGACCCCAGTTCATCGCCACAAAGGATGGGGTGAAGATGTGGACACTGGACGCTTCCACTGGACCCAGAGCTGCATTTTCACGGCTCTGGGATCCGGAAGGAGATCCCGGCTCGGCCTTGAAAGATCTGGTTGTGGGAAATACTCACAGCCATAAAATGCCCGAGAGACAATTTGGTACTTCATGTTGTCACACAGCAGCTTCAGGGGGGCTCTGCGAAGAGAGAGGGGAGGGGGCCGAGTGCCCTTCCTTCAGCCTGCTCCCTGGAGGCCGGACTGAAGAGCAGGCAGGGACTGAGCTGCTTGTTCTCTCCCTCTCTCCATCCCCCCCCCCTTTTTTAAAGAGGCATCCCATAAAGGCCGATGACTTCCTGCCACTCTTTATCTCGCTTCCCCCAAAGCAAAAGGCCACCAGACTGCCCAATGCGGGTAGGAGGGGCACGTTGTCCTCGGTGCAGGGAAAGGTGATGCTGCAAGCCCCATGGGGCCAGCAGACCCTCCTTTTTGGCCCCCTCCAGTCCCAGGATCGCCCCGCCCCGCCCCGCCCCAAGGCAGCCTTGCTTCCTTCACCTTTCGTGGTTGCAGCCATTCAACAGGCCGTTCTCAGTGGGTCCCCCCTGGGCGCAGGAAGAGCAGGAGGCCTTGTGGGTGCCTGGCTGCCACATGGAAGGGAGGGCGCTGCCTGGCGCCTCCATCAGATCCTGGGCAGCTGCAAGAGCCAGAAACGCACTGTTCATATTGCGCAAGAGGGAAGGAGCAGTCCAGTGTCAGGAGTGGAGAAAGAAAGCAAGGAAAAAGCATCATCGGAAAGATTGGGACCTCCATTTCACGTACGGCTTCCGGTCAAGGCCTTGATTAACACCCAATCATCCCCGCAAGGCTTTGGAGGCAAAGTCAGGGAAGATCGACAGGAAACCCGTCCACCAAGTGTGGAGACACCATCAAGGGACGCCCCAGAGAAGCAGAGCGCAAGACTCCCCTTTCCACTCAGCCTCCCGCAAGCACCTCAACCAGGCCCTGAACTGCACCAGCCTTCGCCTCCTCAAGCAACGGCCGTATCGGAAGAGGCTGCTGGGAACCCAACTCAGAGGCCCACCACAGCCCTTCAGTTCTCCAGCTGGCTTCTCCTCTGGCAAACCAATCCAGAAATTAACTTGGATTGGGAGGCTGCTACTACCCGAGATTGAGACATCCCATCCTTCGGGTGCAAGGAAAGACAGAGTTGAGGGCACAACAAAACAGAACTGCCTTGTTTGAGGAGGAAACCCAGGAAGAGACTGACAGGGCTCCAAGAAGGAACATTTGCAAAGTCTAGAGCTTGGCCTGTGATGGCATCTGCAGTGGGTGACGGAGCCCCTCAAAGATCACCTTTCCCTGAGCCCATGGCTTTCCCTTCTTCCATATTCCTTCCCTCTGATGAGCTGATTTAAGTCAACACCTTTAGGTGTGCCACGGAGCATAACCTCCTTATTTCCCTTAACTCTTTCCTTATCTCTCTGTACCTGAGAAGCATTTTTATTTGGGGCTGCTTTAGTGAAGGCAGTTAGTGCAGTCACTCCAATGTGGCCAAGAATCAAAGGCCCAGCTCTGCCCCTGCTTCCCTCCTTGGTTTTCTGCCTCTGGAAGGATGGGCTGAGGATAGGGACACACACACACACACACACACACACACACACACACACACAAACGCGGGATGGGGAGAGGGTCCCTGCCTTCCCAAGTCACAAATGCCAACACAGCCGGCAAGCTGACCAGCCTAAAGCGCCCCCAGTGGGTGAGTGGAACATTACAGCAGTGCTGCCTGGACTCCGAGCTGGTGGGAGAAGGAAGGGGTCCCCCAGGAAGACTCAGGGGCCATTTGGGGATCACCACAACTTTGCCAGGGATCCGGGCCATCAGAATCGTCTCTTGCCCAGAAGCACCATTAACCACAGCTGAAGAAGCAGAAAAGGGGAAATATAAAAACGGACCCCAACCCATCCTGTTAAAAAAAAAAAAAAGAGTTTGTGATCACATTTATCTAAGCAAACATCCCTTCTCCTCTTTAGCAGGTTCCCGGGCCTGGCAGAAGAGGGAAACGCCTTGGAATTATAAGATTTCTCCCAAAAGAAAGCATTGGAAAGCTCTCCTCACCTCTGGTCCTCCACACACACACACACACACACACACACACACACACACCAGCAACCTCCCCAGACTCTCAGCTTTCACAGGTCCCGTCTTCTGCAAGGGAGCCATGAATGAATGGGCTGAGCTGGATCATGAAATGCTCCTAGGCTGCTTTGCCACTGGAGAGCCTCCTCTCCCCTGAAAGTTACTATAAACAATGCCGTTTTGTTTCACTGTACCAGGCATTCCAGGCAGCTGACAAAATAAAACCAATTTCAGAAATATTTCGCATTAAAGTAATAGTAAAATGGGTTGCATTTCTGAAACGTGTGGCTGTAAGGTATCCCAACATGCAGAAAGCAAACCTTTGGGGGAGGAACTTCTGCTGTTGCTGTTGCCGAGCAACCCTTACCGAAGTCTTGGATGCCTGGATAGAGGATCCGGAAGACGTAATCCGTGGCCTCCTCTTCCTCCCTGTCCGAGGAAGGCTCCCAAGGCCCCTGCAGGTTGCGTTTCTTCAGTCTTGGGAACACTTTCCCCTTTGGGAAGCAAAGCACAGGAGCAGAAACCTCTCAGCTCTGCTGGTGGATCAGGACCAGCCCAATGAAAGCAGTGCTGCAGCTGACGCCCCGGACCATCCGGTAAAGCTGTTTTTCCTGCCTCCAAAATTCAGGCCACCCCTAAAAGGCTCCAGGTTTTGAACCAGCATCTTGGATGACATGCAGAGGAGCCCGTTCAGACCACACCCGGCTGCAAGGGTGCAGCTCCACCCAGCCTCACCTTTCCCCTTTGGGACCAGAGGGGCGGATCCAGCTGGCCGTGGGGCAGCAGGCCGTTCTCCAGGCAGGAGAGGAACTGAAGCAGATGCCCTCCCTTCGGGAACCTCAATGGAGGGCGCTGGATGCCATCTTGGCTGACCAGGACCACGGTGCCCCCACTGTCTACTGCTGGCAAGAGGGAAGTGCAGGAAGAGAGCAGTGTGAGAAACAGCTTTGGCCAATCGGAGCCCAAGGGAAAGTGGGCTACCACAAGCAGGCCTGGCCTCTCCCCACGCCCGGTTCAGACCCACCCGAGCAAAGGCAGGAGTGGGCTCAATGTGCCCTCACCCTCTTCGCCCAGGCAAGAGAGGGCGACTCCAGAGCTGGAGATGTTGCGGAGGGCCAGCTCCACACCAGGGCAGGTGACACCTTACCCTGCTGGTGGCAGTGAAGGTAGACAATGTCCTCCAGGTGGATGGTCATGGCGTAGTCCCAGTAAATGCTGCAGAGGGAAGAACCAACGCCTGGCAAGGGCACCTTAACAGTGGCTCCCTCCCGCCCAGATGGCTGAAGCATTCAGAGGACCCGACTAAGCCAGGGAGGGAAGCACAAGCCGGATTCACGGAGCGCGTGAATTCCTCTCGCATCAAAAGCGGGAAAGAGGCGCTGGATGGGCTGTGAGGAAGTTGCGCAAAAGAGCACGGAAGGACACTCGCCTTTTCTCGTAGTCCAGGTCGCCCACAGAGCCATTCATCAGCTGGTTTGGGGTCCACTTCAGCGTCATGACGTCAGCTGTCTGGTGAAGGGATAAATAGCCCGGAATGGCTTCCATGTCGTCTCGCTATCGGGAGAGGGAAAACAGGAGACAGAACTAATTTATGATGTTGTTTCTCTAGGGTTAAATTTTCAGCATTCAGACAATGTGCAGCTTCACGAAGAAGATTCTGGAAAACCTGCAGTGCTGCACTCCAGCCCTTCTCTTGGCTCTTGCAAAGAGCTCCACAGACAAACAACAGGACCCCAAATTTGCAGGAGGCAACGGAGGCTCTCGGGGAAGGCAAAGCGTCCACAAAGCGTGCTGGAGCTCAGGCTACTCACTGGCCCCTTCCAGGCTACTCACTGGTTGCACCAAGACATTGTTTTTGCCGTACAAGAGGGTGGCCCGGGAGTTCTGGTGCAGCGACTCCACGTAATCCCTGGCGGACAGGGAGGGCCGGTCATCCATGCTGCCGCTGGAGTGCCTCTTCTGGATCTGGAAACCGAAAGGGGGAAATCGCTGTCCCTACGCAAAGCTATTTGTCCAAATAATTGGACTATGCAATATGGGCGCCTGACTGAATTGGAGCTTTGCCGCATTCTCTTTTTATCCTTCTTTGTACTTTTGCCAGGCAGCCCCTTCTTCCCCCCTCCCCCCAGAGCTACTTGGTTCAAGGATGCAGCCCAGCCCCGCTGACCCTCAGCTCCCAACCTTCCCAAGACCTACGCAGAGTGCCGGGCGCTTGGTTGGCGAGTCTTGCCGACCGTGGGAGCTGTGGATCCGGTGTCTTTGGACCAGCTCGTCTGCTGAGGGATCGGTCCAGAAGTGATCAGCCGTCTTCATCTTGGTGTACTCCAGGGCGCAAGGACCCACTGCAGGCGCAGAAAAAGGAAGGAGGGCCATTTACGGAGAGCGCACTCCCCCAGACTCACACCCACCTTCTTCAGCCCACCAGCTTTCCACAGGTTAAGACCCTCTGGGTGGGTGTGGACTGCAGCCCCTCGGGATGCCCAGCAGTCTCCAGACTCTCACCCAGCAAAGAGGCCAGGATGGGCCCATCAACCGGATCCATGAGCAAAGCCTCCTTCTCGTAGTATTTGCTGCGGGGGGGGGGAGACATAAGAGGGTTACGGCTGGATAGACCCGGGAAGAAGAGGCCCTTCTCCCCAATTTCAACTTTTTTGCATATTGCAGAATATTTGGGGGCTGCTGCCAGAGCTGGGCTGGGCTGGCCCAGCCACAGGGCGAGTCCAAGAGGCCCAAGAGGGCAGCAGTGCCCAGGAGTGCCCGCCGAGTGGCACCGCCAGGGCAGAGGAGACCTTCACCTGCTGTTTTCCACCAGGTAGTGCACAATTTTGTCCAGGACCTTCTCAAAAAGCGCCGTCCGGATCCAGAGGTGCTTGATGGCTTGCGGGGAGAGGCCGGGGGGCCTCGGAGCTTTGCGAGGGCCTTCCTGCAGACTGGAGCCCTGGTTTCGCCTGGAAGGAGGCAGGGAAGGAGGAGCCCCACATTTACCATCACACACCCTCCCCATCAGTTTTTATCTCTTTGGGGAACCTGTTTTTTACATGTGTATTTTATCTGGTTGACACACACAGGTGCCCCACCAAATCTACAATGAAGCGCAAGGCCTCTCCCGGCACCAGCCGGACTGATTATTCCCCCCCCCCCCGGCGCCTTCTGGAAGCGCAGCTGCGACTCACGTGCTCTCGATGAGCTGCTCCAGGCCCTGCACTTTCCGGGAGAGCTCCTCGGCGGGGGGAAAGCTCTTGCCCACCTTCATAAACAGGGCAGCGATCTTGTTGCTCCGCAGGAAACCGGCCGCCCGGCGCTTGAGTCCGTGAAGGATGCAGCCTTCGACAGCGGCTGGAAGGAAAAGTCCCAGGTCTGAGAGGCCCCCCGGAAGCCAGGAATCCGGCTGATGGACGAAGGTCCCCTTGTGAAATCAGGCACGGAATGGCCACGTCCGTCCTTAGCCTGCCAGCCTCACCCCCCCCCCGAGAAACTGCCTTTTCCTCTGGACAGGCTGGAGACTTCTTGGGTCCCCCAGCAGCTTCCTCCCAGGAGACTCCCCCCCCCAAGGCTGTGGAGCAAGATTAAGAGCTTGGCTGTCTTTCTGTCCTTTGGAAGACCCACAAACACACACACACACACTTTGCTGCTTTCCTGCCCAGCTTCTCCTGGGCAATGTGAAAAGATGACTCTCTTTAGCTGGACATTTCACCGTTCAATGTGTTCAGTACTTACCGTGCTCTTAATTGGAAGGATAACTTTTTATATTCAGCTTTTGTTTTTAAACCCTGCTAACTGCCTAGGGTGCTCCCTGCAGGTGGAGCGTTAGTCAAATAAATCAATAGTCAGGTGCCTTTTCTTCTGCTTTCCTTTGTTCCTTCCGTGGTGCTAGGTACAGACGCGCCGGAGAGAATGAGCCATTGATTTTCAGGTCAAGCTCAGAGATGTCAACCATTTGCCTGCAAGGCGCTTGCTTGCCTGCATGGCAGCCAATGCCGGGAGCTCAGGGAACAGGGATGCCCACCTGCCAGGTGGAAAACCACCCGTGTTTCCTTGATGGGCCTCTTGACGGGAAGGACGGAAAAGCTTTGGCTCTATCCAGCTTACCGCAGAAAGAAATGATGTGGCTGCTGTCCTCGTGCACAAATTTCCTTGTGACTGCTTCCTCCATTATTTGCTTTACCTGCAAAAAACAACGTTCCGAGAAAATTAATAAAGGAAAAGGTATTTCTCCGCTAAACCAAATTTAAGGCCAACATTTGAGGAGAAAAACACTCACTAAGATGCAAGAACTGAGGTGCCTCTAGATATTCCTACCGCTGGCCCCCAACCCTGTTTTCCCAACCTGTTAGCAAAATCTGTCACTTGCTGTCCAAGCCTCTTTGCTGCTTTGTGAACACAGGCCAGCAAAGAGGCCGAGCCAGCCCCACTTTAGCCACGCTCCCATACTGCAACAAACCATAGTTGGCTGAAGGAATCACAGCTACTAAGCTCAAACCCACAGTATGCAAATGATGTTGTGGTATTAAGACAATGTGCGAACTCAACAAAACCCTCTCTCTCCAGGTGTGTTTCAGAAGGGCATCAAATATAGTCCTTCCAAAGAGCGGAAGGGAAGAAAAACGGGCCAAAAGCAGAACCCGGGGGCCATCTCTTGAGGGCCAGCTGAGGAGCAAAGGGGGGGGCTCCCCTCAGATGGCAGCGTGATGTCCATATTTCTCGAAAGGACCGTTGTTTTGAGATGGTCTGCAGGATGTGGCTGCAGGAGAGGGCAACAGATTTAAAGCCGTATAACGAGTCAGTCCTCCCCTGCCTCTTGCAGCCTCCTGTGGTCACCCGAGGCTGCTTTGCAGCAGGGGACCGGCTGCCTCTCGCCCAGTGAAGCTTGATGGGCTGAATGACACTCAAAGGCAAAATCTCACCACAACCTGGCTGGAACTAAATGCACCCAGGAGGGGTTCCGCAGCTCCCTTTGAAAAAAAAATCACAGGCCATTTATTCCGGGCACAGCATCCCTTGCCATTGCTATGGCAACCTTGGTGCAAAAAGGGAGAGGAGGAAGGGAGGGGCGTTCAGCATCCCTGTGCGATGGAGAGCTTCCCCAGCAGTCCCTCCCTGCAGCCCTGGCCCTCATCTCCTCCACCAGGCTGAATCCTCTGTTGCATGGGAAGAGAGACCGAGGTGGACTCTGAGTGAAAGGGAGCAGCAGACAGGAAGGGTGGAGCAGGCACGGGACCTTCGGATCAAACACACAGGGCCATCAATCGCCTCTCCAGCAGCAAATTCCCCCAAAAAGCCACACCAGGGACCCATGCTTCAGATTGGAGAGAGATGCGGCAGGATGAACCCCCCATCCGACCCCCTTCCCAGTCGAGTGGCCAGAGTCCAAAGGCAAATGGCCGCTGGGCAGAGACTAAGACCTGGAGAGCTGCGATTTTTCCAGCTTCCTGAACAGGAAGGAATTGGCCTCTACCGAGATCCTCCCTGCAGAAGCCCCCTGGGCCCTTCAGAGCACTCTCGCACACGTGAGCTGCCTGTCTCAGAGAAAACTGCAACCCAGTTACGACATTCCTTGGCCTCGCCTTTAACGATATTTTGTTAGGCCTTTCGTGCAATGCATTGGGGCCTCTCCCAGGCCTGGTGCACATCAGCTATGCAGGCGGGAACTTGCTTGTCCATCTCCCAGAAGGCACCTCCGTCCTGGCGAAATGGCCTTAAATCTTGCCAGGGAGGTTTTGCCACATTCCCCAACTGGCTCTGCTCTGGAATCACTCATAAAACGGACACCTGAATAAGGCCTTCCTGCCCCATCAACCCTTCTGCCTTTTAAAATAGGAAACACGTCCCTGAGGGAGGCGTTCCGGATGGGGCAAGACCCCTCTCGCTGGTCAGGGCAAATGGGGCATGCCAACCTTGCAGCCCAGGGGCACAAGCCCCTCTCCTGTGGCCCCAGAATGGACAAGAGCACATGTTTGAGCCCCTCTTTTTACCCTTTGGGGGGACTGGGGCAATTTCAAGAGTTTTGCCTAGGCTGCTTTTAGAAGCCATGATCCATTTTGAAGGAAGATGCTGGGTTTTCCGCAACCGATTAAATCTGAGACCCTGATCTGCTGCAGTCAAGACACACAACGTTGGGGGGGTCGCTGGACTGGAAAAAAATGGATAGATTATATACAAGTGAGATATCAATCAAAGAAATTGTATTTAGTATATAATTAAATATTTAGATGTTGGACTGGAAAGTATAGTTAAACTCTCTCAACTGTAATATGGTATTGGTATTATTTAAGCATGATATATGTTTTGCTTTTTGGGATTAGAAAAAGTTGTATATGATTTTATTCAGTCGAGTTGTTATATCGATTCTTTGTTATATGTATAATTTTAAAATCAATAAAAAATTTCACAAAAAAAAAAAGACACACAACGTTGGGTCAGGAGAGGCACCGTTAGATGAACCCAAAGCAACTAAGCAGGTGCAGCTCTGCACCCCAGGCACACAACACAGCAGGAAACCTCAGAGAAGCGCTTTAGTCAGCCAAGCTCTGTGGGTGTCAGTCTAGCCGGCCCCAAAGGCTGATCTTTAACGGGACTCTTTTCCTGGCCATTTGCTGTCCTGATTAACAAATGGCATGCTTATGCAATCCCCTTTCAAGTCTATCCATAAGCCGTCCGTCAGCCTGCACTGCCAATATCCTGCAGGAGCAGGCCAAAAGGCCACCCCTGCAGACGCAGGACCTAACAAGATCCTTTTAATTAAAAAATGGGGGATGAAAGGGAGTGAACGCCATCTGCAATATTCCCAGCATTGAGTTGGTTTGCTCTGCATTACACCGATGATGACGTGGCTGAGGAACAAGCGAAGCGGATTCTCAGCCTTCTCCCAAGGAGACACCCAAGGACAGACCCTCCAATTTCCAACAGAGCTGAACTTACAAGGCCCTGAATGGGTTGGGGGAGAAGTTCCAGGGTCCCATATTTTCCATAAAATGCTGCTCAGAATCACAGCACCTAAAGATCCAAAGCACTTGTAAGAGGGAGGGAGCAGCCGGTCCAGGATCTCGGGCCTCCGCACGCCCACAAACGGCTGCGTTTGGGGGGCACACATTGGTGCAAGGGGGGGCTGCCTGATGTCGTTTAGCTTGACGTGATTCTCCTCAAAGCCTCTCACGAGCACAGAATTTTGCACACTCTTGCAGAGCATGACGCACGACTCCAGATCCTGCCTCCTCCGAGGGCTGCACTTGCCGGCACTCTGGGCCCTGGACTGTTTCGTGTGGCTGGCGCCGACTCGTCAGAAGGTGGCCGTTCTCATGGAAACAGGCCGACACTATCAACCCAGAATCTGCACCACCAGGCAAGAATAGGAAGAAGAGCCAGGGACATGGGACCCCCCCCCAAAAAGGCTTGGAGGCAGCACACTGCGGGGGCAGGGAAAGAGGACGGGGGCTTCCCAGAGGGCTCCTTCAGCACAAAGCCCAGGCTGCCATCTTCCAAAGAAGAGAAAATGGCACCAGAGACTATTTCAGAAGCCCTCCAAGGGAGGGGCCCTTTTGGGCTCTTGGTCTTCTGTGCTGGGTTAGTCAGCGCCAGGCAGACTCACCAGCCCACCCCCATCGGCCTCTCCATCCAAGGGAAACAGACCTCACTCAGTGGCCCACAGCCGAGAGGAGATCTGGGCTTGGAGCTGGCCTACAGTTCAGAGAGGTGGCCTGCTGAGAGCCCCGGGTCTTTTGGGACACAGCAGGACACGGGAAGACACTACCAATTAGTAACAGAGATGCTCTTCTGTAAGGAGGAGTGTTGGGGTCCTGCTGAAGAACGATAATCCGAAGAGAGGCTGTGGCCGAATTCTAACAATAGGGTTTGCTCACTGCAGCTTTAGAAGAACTAAAAATGTAAACATTTGAAACCCATGGTCTGGCTAAAACAATCGCTCAAATCGGCCAGCCATGGACAGCAGCATTTCCACGCCAGCTTCTCCAGCGGTCCCCCTGAAGCTCAACAGGCAGCCCATGCAAGGAACGCTTGGCAGCCAATGAGCTTGGGGGGGGGGCTGCGCTGGCAATTAATCCCCCTCTGCCAGCCTCAAGCCCACAATGCGAGCAGATGGATAGACAGTATGAATGGCTGCAGATCAACTGCCAGGCCATCAATAACCAGCCCAGAAAGGGGATCCAAGAATAGGCCTTAAGAGCAGGCATAATGTGCCCGGTTCATCATCAATGAATAAAAATAGCAGAAGCTCCCGGCTGGCAGGCCAGTGGATTAAAAGGCATTTAAACCTCGGTGGCAGAATCAGCACGGCCAGCAACGCTTTGAGGCCCTGCCATGAGCTGGGGCAAAGCAGGCCCCGTCCTCTCTTAACCGGGATGGAGTTGGCATGGCAATCCAGGGAGTTTCTTCCTGGGACCAAATTTTGGTCCAAAACTTTTTTAAAACTTTAAACCAGCATATTTCATTGCGGGACGCAGTTCCGGCTCGTGTACTCTCTTCCCCCTCGTCCCCTCTGCCAGGGACCCTGCCAGGGGGCGAGCCGGCTCCCCCGACCGGCCAGCCGGGCACCTCCCGCGCTTCCTTTGAAGGCCTCTGAGCGGAGCGGAAACCTGATCGAGCCCCCCGCGCCTCAGCCCCGCGCCAGGCACCAGCCCTGCTCCCTACGGCGCCCTTCCCTTCCCGGGCCGCCCGCAGGAGAGCCGCCTGGGCCGCGGTGCTTCCCGGCCTCTCCACGACGCTGCGCCCAGGGAGGCGGCCAAGGCCGGGCCGCCCGAGGCGCAGGTGGCTCTGGCCGCGCGGCCGGCAGCCCGGCCCGGGAGGCGGGCCGCGGGAGGAGCGCAGCGCAGAGCTGAGCAGCCCGGCGGGGAGCACCCAGGCCCCGCCGCCCGCTCCAGCCGCCGGACTCACCTCCTTCTTGGCGGTGCGCAGGAGGCGCTGCCGGGTCTCGGCCTCGGCGGGCAGCAACAGCAGCGAGGCGGGCGCCAGCGCGCGCAGGGCGGACGAGCCCCCGGTCGCCGCCGCCGGAGCCCGCCGCCCGGAGCCCGGAGCCGGGGCAGGCGGAGCCGCCGCCATCCCGCCCGCCCGCTCTGCTGCCCGGCTGGCCGGCTGGCTGGCGGCGGGGACGCAGCTGGGAGGGCGGGCGAGGCGAGGTGAAGCAACGCCCCGCCGCCTCCGCCGCTACGCGCACCGGGCTGGGCAGGCGGAGGCGGAGGCGGAGGCGGAGGCGGCCGGGCCCCTCCTTCTCCCTCCTCGCCCGCCCCGCCCCGCGCCCGCCCCGCCCCGCGCCCGCCGCGCTCGGTGCTTGGCTGGAAGAGGCGGCGGCGGCGGCGGCGGCGGCGGCCTCCTTCCCTCTTCCTGACGGCCCCTGGAGGCTGGGGCGGGGAGGGAGATGGAGGCTCCCTGCGGCCTCCCCGGCTGAGCCCCGGCTGCTTCCCTGGACTGGGCTTTGTGGAAGAAACTGGGCAAGGCCCAAAAGTTTCTTTCGAGGTCAGCCTAGTGTTGCCCCCCCCCGCCCGAAGGGGAGGGCAGCCCTTCCGGATCCCTCATTTTGGGGAGCGCAGGGGCCAAGCGCAGCCTTCCCCCTTTCCTCTGCCTGATTCTGGAACGGATCCGGGGGGACCAGACAGGCAGGGCTGCAGAGGAGGGGCAGGGCAGCCCCCCCCCAGTAATTCCAAACCAAGTCTCCAGGTATCCACAACCCCTGAGGGGGGGCAACCTGCCTCAGGAGAGGACAGGCGTATCTGGAGGAGGCAGGGCGGAAGGAGAGGGGGGCTTTCTTGCCCTTTGCCCTTCTCAGCTTGAGTTGCTCAGTGCCCCCCCAGCCCCTCTCCACTCACTTCTCCCAGGCAAATGCCCATCCACTTGGCTGCACCTGTCGATCCCATCGCGCTGCGTGAAGGAAGCCTCTGCCATCCAGGGCTGGTTGGGCTGAAAGGCAGCTGCGCTGACCCGGCCTGGGCCCAGGCTGACCAGGGCAGAGCGTTCCGGGGGCGTCCGACGGTTTCATGCTCAGTGAAATCACGCTGAGCCCAGTGGGAGGGAAAGAGGGCATCACCTCCCCGGCCTGCCCCTCTGAGTGACACGTTCAGACATGGGAGCTGTCGAGGCTGAAGGGAGACGTGAACATCCGGCTGACAGGTGGCAGAGGAGAAGGGAAGGCAGCTGCCCAGGCGTGGCTGAATGGCCGGCTGCTGCCCAGGCGTGAAAAGGTGCTGCCTGCGCCGTAGCAGAGAGCCCTGGGCATCTGCTCAATCAAGCCACCCCTCAGTGGGGCTCCGCTTCCTCTGCTGGTCCAGGGCTGCCAGAAAGCAAGGCCACTGTGAGCATCCGGTGGAGCAGAGGGAGGGGAAGCCGGTGCCCTTGTCCTTCTCTTGGCCGGCAGTCTCCAGATGCTTCTCCACAGCTTCCGGGTCCCCAGCAGGGTCCGAGGAGGGTCCCCGACTGGAAAGGCAGCTGCCCCTCTAGGCATCCTGGCATGGATGCCAAGGACAGCTCATCTAACCCAGTCCCCAAGGCTTGCTTGGCAAGGTTGTTGTGCAGGAGAAAAGCACCAGAAGTCAGCAGACGTGAAAGAGCAACTCATCCAGGCCTCCCTCCAGGAGTTGAGGGTGCTCCGTCGCTGGAGGTTTTTCAGAAGAGATTGGACAGCCATTTGTCCTGAATGGTCCAGGGTCTCCTGCTTGAGCAGAGGGTTGGACTAGATGACCTTTGATTTTGTTATTCTGAGAAGGGAGAAAGCAAGCTCTCCTCCCACGTTGCCCTTCTGGCAATCCCTGCTGGGCCAGGATGGGACCCAGTTCTGTGAGGCAAAAGACCCTCAAGGCTGTCCCTAGCAGGGGCTGACCAGGGTCTCCTGACTCCTGAATCAGAGTTACGTCTGGGCGGGTTTGGGACCCAGCAGGGTGGAGAAGCACAGCGGCCCTCCTGCTCGGAGGGGCTCAGGCTGTGGGGCTGAAATGGAACTCTCAAGCTGGGCAAGCCCCATAGCTCTCCCAGACCCCCATCCTCACTCAGAAGAAGGAAAGGTCACCCACCTATTTTGCCTTGCAGGCCCCGGACAGAGGCTGCGCAGCTGTGGGTGTGGGTAGACCTACGCCCCCCACCCACCTTGCACCTCTCTTGCTCCTGGAGCCAGACAAGGGCAGGAATGGGGGGGGCTCCTCCTCTGTCTCCTCCCCCCGCCCTTCTCCCTTTGAAGTGAGCAAACCTTTCCAGCGCCTGTGCACTGGCCCTCCTCCTGGGTGTGCCTGTCCTCCGCCAACTTCTTCAGCCCAGACCCTGCTGGGGTGCTGGGGGAGATGTCCGCTTCTCCCACTGCCTGCCTGGCCAGGCCGGCTGGCTCCGAGACCCCCCGGGACAGCTCTCTGCCTGACCAGAGGGACCCTCGCGACACCTGGAGCAAAAAGGTGGATTTCCTTCTGTCCGTGATAGGATTCGCCGTGGATCTGGGCAACGTCTGGCGCTTTCCCTACGTCTGCTACCAGAATGGTGGGGGTAAGGAGGGGTCCGTCAGCTGGGCACGGATTTGGGGCAGAGGTGAACTTTCCACCCTGAGCAAGGAGCCCCTTCCCCTTCCCTGGCAGCCCTCAAGGAGGTTATCATTCTGGGTGAGGGTCTCTCTGCTTCCATTCCTTCTAGAGATCACCTTCTTCTCTGCCAGTGCAACTGGGAAGGCTGGATTTTAGAATGGGGAAGAAAGACCCAGAAAAATGGGAGGTGGGGTGTGTTTCCCATTGAAATTCTAAGCATGAAAGTGTCAATGTAGCTTCTTCGTTGGAGAAGACGGCCACTGTAGGAAGAATCTTCTGGAGAGTTTCCTGGGTCTAAAACCTCCAGGCAGACACACAAATATTTCAGTCTCTGGATAATAGTACAAAGAGCTGCCCTTAAGGCTTTCTCTCTTTTGGGGATGGGGAACTGTCCATGGTATTTATTTTCAACCTCACTAAAATGCATTGCGGGGACACACAAACACACAAACAGACATTGGTAGGCAATAAGGTTTCTCTTTGGCCCCGTTGGAAAAATAAAACCTGAAATATGGCACTGCTTAATGCAGATCAACCAAAATGTGGTAAATTTGCAAACAGGTTTTACCATTCTAAAACAAAGTTCTGGAAAAGCATAAGAAAAGGGACCGAATGCCCTGCGTAAATGAGCGAGAGAGGAAAAAGCCTGAACTGCCGTTTCCAGCTCACCTCTGGGAGTTGGTGGGGGCCCTTCAGAGCCAGTTTTATTCCAGGCAGAGAATAACCCCCCACCAGAGCAAGGCAGTTCTGATGCCCAGCCGGGGTCTTGCCTGGAGGGGTGCATCTTTCCGAATGTCTTCCCAGGACACGGATGGCTGTTCCCCTTCCTCGCTGCTGGGTGTCTGTGCTTTTCAGCTCGTCTTTTTCATTTAGCTTGCACCGGTTTTCCGTTTTGCCTTGGCTGTGCTATAAGAATATGTGCCATGATTGTGCATGTTTCTAGACCACACGAATGCAGAGAAATCAGAAGATAGTCTGGATCCCTTCAGTTGTGGGCCAGTGGCTGCTGGAGGGCTTTAAGAAAAGGGGTGGTTGGGAAGAACTGGTGGGGACCACTCCTTTAAAACGTAGTCCAATGGGAATTTGTTATGCACTCACTGTGAGAAGCCAGGCAGCTTCATGAAGCCTCTTAATGTGACGACTAGTTGGAAGTTGGCGTTCCCCAAGAGAGATGGCGGAGGGGGGGTGGCGAGCCTGCCGGTCAGCTCTTTCTCCAGGCCAGAGAGAGAGAGAAGGGAGGACCCTGCACCCTCACCCTCCCTACCCTTTTGCTCTCCTAGGAGCCTTCCTCATCCCCTACGTGCTGATGGCCATCTTCGGAGGAGTGCCCCTTTTCTACATGGAGCTGGCCCTCGGGCAGTTCCACCGGGTTGGAGCCATACCCATCTGGAAGAACATCTGCCCCATCTTTAAAGGTAACCAGCCAGCTGAACAGCAGAAACTCTTCCAAAGGGGAGGAGGGCAGGGCGCCTGCAGGCGGCTGCACGGCTGCCTAAAGATTTAGGATCCCTCAAGGAAGAGGGGGCTTGAGAGGTCAGGGCTCCCCCCCCCCCCGAGGTGAGAGGCAGTCTCAATGCTTTTCCGGAACAGGGTACGTGAATCGGTGCTTGAGAGGAACGGAGGATATGTGGCCTCTGGGTCCCTTGGTTGGTTTCCACGAGGTGCCTGGAGATGAAGGGGGCTGGACGAGGTCTGGGGGCCGCCTCTGCCTGTCCGTCTTCTCCTTCGGCAGGCATCGGTTTCGCCATCTGCGTGATCAACCTGTACGTGGCCTTCTACTACAACACCATCATCGCTTGGGCCCTCTTCTACTTCTGCTCCTCCTTTGCCCCCACCCTGCCCTGGGCCAGCTGCAGCAACCCCTGGAACACCCCCAGCTGCCTCAGCTACTTCGATGCCGGCAACGTGTCCTGGACCAACCTCTCCAAGTCCCCCGCCGAGGAGTTTTACATGTAAGGGGGGCCTGACAGGAGCCAGCTGACTTGGGGAGCAGAGCCAGGCCCGGTTCCTTAGGTGGCACGGCTGGCACGGCACGAGCCAAGACAGTGGGCACTGGATGGAATTATCCCCATGGGCGAATTTTCTGGGGTTCCTCCTGGGACCCTTGGCCAGCAACGGCGCTTCTCCCGGCGCTCTTTCCCTCTCTGACCCAGAGCTTCTCTTTGCTGTAGGAGGCACGTCCTGCAGGTGCAGAATTCGCACGGGCTCTCCGATTTGGGCGAGATCCGTTGGCAGCTGCTGCTCTGCCTCTTTCTTATCTTCACCATTGTCTACTTCAGCCTTTGGAAGGGGGTCAAGACCTCCGGGAAGGTGCGGGCTGCGTGGGGCCTCTGCCTCTCTCCTGCAGCCAGGAGTCCTGTTGCAATGTCTGTGGGGCTGTGGCCAGGGGTGGGGGATCTGCTTGGCTGAAATCCTGCAGCCCCCCCCCTCACAGCCTGGTTCTCCCTCCAGGTGGTTTGGGTGACAGCCACCCTGCCCTACATCGTCTTGCTCATCCTGCTGATCCGTGGGGCAACCCTCCCAGGGGCCTGGAGAGGGATTGTCTTTTACCTGCGACCTGACTGGCAGAAGCTGAGGAGCATAGCTGTACGTTTCTGCACATAGTTTTGTAACTGCCAGGCTCTTCTCCCCAGGCTGAAATTCAACAGGGGCTGTACTAGAGAAGGTAGCAAAAGGACCCGGGATCTAGAGGCAGAGAGGGACTCCTTCTTCTTCCCTATGTGAGGCTCACGGAAGGTTTCCATCCAGCCATCATGCAGGACAGACACACCAAGCATCCCAATTTCAGTGCACACAGAGTTCTGGCTTTTCCCAGCAAGAGTCAGTGGAAAAAATGACTTCTGCTGCGTCCGGAAGCTGACCCAGAGCAGTGGGGGCCCACCCGCAATTTTGGCTGGCCCAGCAGTGGCCCTTCTCCAATTCCAACACAATCCTGACTATTCTAAGGGAATCAGAAGGAAGCCAGACCTTCATTCCCCCTTCGGTACTGTTGAGATCTACTTGATCCCAGATTCCCTGCCTTTCCCTGCTTTTACTCCAGTTAGGTGCCTCCCCACAAGGACTTGCTGGGAGCTGCTGGGGCCCTGTGTGTGAAGGGCCACTCTTTTAAAGGGCCACTTGCTCGGGCTCTGCCCCCCCCCGTGGCTCCCCCTCCCCACCCTTCCCTCTCCTGCAGATCCACAAGAGGCCCCAATCCGGCAACTCACATAGAAGATCAGAAGGCCGGGAGGGGAGTGGGGGAGCTGTTCTTTCCCCCTTTGCTATTCTTTGGCACCCTTTGAAATGCAAATCAGGAATTGAATCACACATATCATTTGCAGCCGGCTGGGAACTGATGAGGGTGTCCAATTGACAATGGACCTCTTGCCCATAATTACCTCTCCTAACGCACTGATGCCTTTTCATGGCCGCCAAGGGAGAGGCGGGGAGGGAGAGATTGGCCAGAACCTCCAAGGGGCTTCTTGGTGCCCTCCTTCTGCCTACCACGCCTGTCCCAGGGCAGCACCTGCCTTGCAGGAGCCCATGCCAGCCAGAACACGGACTTCTTCCCTCCAAGGGGGACCTTATGGCTCCACTGTGCCTTCCTCTGCTCAGGTGTGGGTGGATGCAACTGCCCAGATCTTCTTCTCCCTGGGCCCAGGATTTGGAGTCCTCCTTGCCTTGGCCAGCTACAACCCATTCAACAACAACTGTTACCGGTGAGGGTTCAAGGCCCAGCAGCTCTCGCTTCTCCCCTGAATTGCTCTCTTGGGTGGCTGCAAATCTGGGCAGCTGATGCTGGGAGGGGATCAGCCTGACCAGGCTTTCCAGTGTGCCAGGGCGCTGCTTTGCACCTGTGCCAGGTGGGAGCCCAAGTGGGTTGCTGGGCTGGGGGCAAAGAGGAGTGCAAGGCCGCAGAAGAGGGCAGCGCCCGGATCCCAAGGCGGAGTGGGTCCCAGCTGTCAGCCGGCTGCCTTCTTTCTCAAGGAGGCTGGCACAATCTTCCTCTTCTCCCAGCTGGCACATCCGCCTGGGGGACTTACGGCTCTGTCACTCCTTTCCAGAGACGCCATCCTGACCAGCCTGGTCAACTGCTTCACCAGCTTCCTCTCGGGATTCGTCATTTTCACCGTCCTGGGCTACATGGCCGAAATGCGGCACATGGAAGTTGCAGACGTTGCGAAGGATCAAGGTTTGTGATGGCCTCCTGGGGGCCTCAGCCACTCCCCCCTGCGGGGGCCAAAGGAGCTGCAACAGCTTCCTCTCCTGGTGAGGACTAAGGGTAGCCCTCGGCTGGCGTCCCTGGGCTGAGTGGGCAACGCTTCCTCACCTGCCCTGGGAGCCCCGTTGCTCTCAGGAGAGGCTTGCCGGAGATGACCTAAACCAGACTTTATTGAATTAACTCTGGATTCAAGGAATTAACCCCTCTGCTGCAAGGGGGCTGGCTTATGTCTGGCTCCCTGCTTTGGGGAAAGCCAGCCCTGCATCTCGGTCACGTTGTAGCCAGCAGGTCCCGCTTGGTCCCCTCGTTGCGCCTACCCAAGAGTTTGTTTGGGGGTGGTGGGTGGCAGGGAAGGCCCCAGAGAGCTCTCTCGAGAGAGTGCCATGCTCTGGCACAGCCTCCCTTTGGCCCATCGGCTGTGTGCAGAATCAAGCCTGCTTGTGGTGCCATCCCAAGGTCTCTTCCAGGGCCCAGCCTCCTCTTCATCACTTACCCGGAAGCCCTGGCCAACATGAGCGGATCCTCTTTCTTTGCCATCCTCTTCTTCCTCATGATGATCACACTGGGACTGGATAGCACGGTAAGGCCAGGCCAGGAGACTCTCTCGGCTGCTGTCCTGCAACAGGGTCGGGCTCCATGTTACGTGCTGCGTGAAAGCTGCTTCCTGATGTACCTTAGTATGGGACTCGCCCATCCATTTGTCTTAAAAAAGAGGCCCCATGTGGAAATATTTCCAAGGCAGAAATTGTGGAGAAAACAGTCTGCACCTCCCAATTTGTTTTCCAAGCAGTCTGCTGTGTTTCCTCTTCAATGTCCACAACCTTTTCCAAGGGCAGAATTGCTCTGAAGTGAACGGAGCAGCCCTGCGTGTCCAGACCTCCCCAGCAGAGTCCCCAGGGCATTGCCTCTGCCTCAGACTGGGTTCTCCTGGGGGGTATCTGCAGTTTGGGGGCTTGGAAGCTGTGATCACTGCCCTGATGGACGAGTATCCCCAAGTGCTGGGCAAGCATCGTCAGCTGTTTGTGCTGGGACTCAGCGCCGTCTGCTTCTTGGGCTCCCTGGCCACACTGACCAATGTGAGTTATGGGGACAGCGGGCATTCCTTGACCCCTTGATCTCAGGCCCAGGCCACACCTCTGATTAATGCAGAAGAAAGGCCAGCTGGGATATTGGAGGACCTTGAAACAGCTGCAGGCAGGGGGTGGCTAATACCGTAGCACTTCTCCTGTATGTATTTGCAAGAGACAGACTGTATTGTTGGTTAACTATTTGTCCCGCAAGGTAGAGAGTGTATTTTGCTCCTATAATGGGGGTGGGGTGAAGCAAGCTGGAAGCCCCGAAGGGAGCTGATTGTGGGACTCCCCCCCCTACTAGAACCCACCACAAAAGGGCAGAGTGGCACCCTAAAGGCCAACCACTGCATTGTGGTATTGTCCACCTTCAGGGGCTGCTCCCAACACAGCTCTTCTGGGGGCTTGCAGCCTATCAGAGCCCCCCTTCCCCTCCCAGTTTCACAGCAGGCTCTTTACTGGTGTTCCAATCCAGGGAGGTCCCTACATCGTGAAACTCCTTGAAGAGTTTGGGGCTGGTTACTCCATCTTAGCTGTGGTGTTCCTGGAAGCCATTGCCGTCTCCTGGTTCTACGGTGAGATGCGTTGTGGCCCCTGGGGGGGGGAGGGAAGAGGCCTTCAGTGCCACCTTCCGAGGCCAGCTTGATGCACCTTTTCCCAAAATTGGTAGAGGGGCCGCCCCTTTATGGCTCTCCTTCAGAGAAAAATCCGGCAGAATTCCTTCCCATCGTCTCTGCAAACCTTCCTGCTCCCTTCCGACTTTAAAATCAACATCCCCTTTGGGAGAGCCCAGCTCTTTAAAGGTCACTCGTGCAGACTGGAACGTTTCGGCTTTGCCAGAACCGAAGCCAGCAGCCCAGTGACAAACAGCTTGGACTTCCTTCCTAGGAATGCAGCAGTTCTGCAGCGACGTGAAGGCCATGCTGGGCTTTGGGCCGGGACTGTACTGGCAAGTGTGCTGGAGAGTGGTCAGTCCGGCCACCTTAGCGGTGCGTAACGGCCATCACGGCTTCTTATGTCACCCGCTGACTGAGGCTGAAAGAGACACAAGGGGGGCATTCGCTGCCCCTCCCAATGCTTTTGACTGAACATCCCTAAAATGTGGGGAAGAGCGAGGGAGGAGGAAAGGGGTGGTTATGCCCGGTGAATCAGGAACAAAACATGGCCCTAAAAGGAGATGCTATCGGGAAGGCCAAATGTCCCCTTGGGTGGAAGAATTTTATGGCGGGGGGGGCTTGTAAAGCAGACAAGAGGGCGAAGGGGCCGTGGTAGGCACTGGGCATCCTGCCGGACCTGACTTCCTCCTCCCTGGCTCTGCCCAGTTCATTCTCATCAGCTCCCTCCTGGACCAGCCCCCCCTCGTGCTGTTCGACTACGAGTATCCCGTGTGGAGCATCAGGCTGGGACACCTGATCGGGGCCTCCTCCTTCCTCTGCATTCCCAGCTACATAGTTTACAAGCTGGTCTGGACCCCCGGATCTCTGAAGCAGGTCAGAGAAACAGGATCCTAACAACTTCAGGGGGGGGGACTGTTTTCCCAGTTGATTCCCTAACCCTAGCCCCACCTCTCTCTCTCCCCTTGCCCCCCTCCAGCGCCTGGCCCTGTGTCTTCGGCCAGAGATTGCCCGGAAGCTGTCCCTGGAGATGGTGGATGTGCCAGCCCCCCTTTAATTTTTGATGGAGAGCTACTCCCAAAACACAGGCTGTTCTTTGCTGAGCGCCCCAAAAGAACACCTGGTTCCAGGCAACAACCAAGCACCGTTGGATGGGCTGGCCGCCTCCCAAGTCAACTCTCCAGCACCTGCTTTTCCTGGAATTGCTGTCCCCCCCTCCTCCATGTCTCCTGGGCACAGCAGGGTTTTTGACCCGTGGCAGGTGGCTCCGAGGGCCTTAACCTTCCTACTGTCGACTGTTGGGGAGGGGGCCACTTCTGCGACAGCCTCTGCTCTACAGGCATTTCCACCTGAGGCGGGGCGGCCTCTTTCCCCACCGAGACCAGCCCGGGGAAGCTCCCTCCCTCCACCTGCTCTGCCCATCCCTCGTGGCTGTCGCCCTGCCTGCCACTGCTGCGCTCCTCCCCCAGTGGGCTGGACGAGATTGGGGGGGGGGCCGCAACCTGCTCAACTGGACCTTCTTAACCGAAGGACCGTCCCCGCCCCCTTCGGTCTGATGCAAAACGGGTCCTGGGCTGCAAAGCGTTGCGGAACTACCCTGATGGTGAGATGGGAGGCCGTCTGGGGGCCCTGCTTGATGCCAGCGCCTCCCCCAGTCTGAAAGGGTGGCCCTCCTCTCTTCAGCTGTGCGACTGCCGCCACCGCTGTACTGCGTTCCCAGGAGTCTAATGGCATCTCTCCCTCAAGCGGATTCCAGCAGGTCGAAGAAGTGCAGGGGAAGCACACTCCTGGCCCCCTCATCTGCCCATGTTGCTGCTGGCATTTCTTATGTGATTCCATGCTTTTGTTTTTATGCCCTAACGGGATTTTCCTGGTGTGTATTGGCTACTTTGGGGTCCAAAATAAAACAGTTGTCAATGTGGTTTTGCTTAGTGGGGCGAGTCCCATGGGAACCTGGCATTATCTCAGCCAGCAGGACCACCAAAACAATGTTGCAGTTGATAATTTTTGCTCTCAGGAAAGGAGCATCTGATCCTGCGGTCGGATCATGCCCTCCTAAAACTGCAGCTTGACAGAAAACTTTCCAATCTTCTTGGCAGTTTTTCTTTACTAACCTTTCAGAAGCACAGTGTCTTTCCAGAAGACCGGTTCTTGTTTAACCTAAAGAGCAGCCCGCTCACCTCTTTTTCAGGTAAGGAGCTCAGCCAAGACAGGAGTTGCCCCCACTTTATTTAAAAACACAACCCCCCCCAGATTTGCTAGGAGGGGCACGAGAGGGGGTGGCTTGGGAAGGCTACAGAGACGAAGGGAAAGGAGAAGCACCCTGGTGTAGGCAGACGGTGGGCGAGGCACGCAGGCATTAAAGGTCCCCTGACAGCTGCTGAAATCTTTGGTAGGCGAGGAAGCCCCTCCCTTGGCTCAGGTTACCCAACTATCCCCTCTTTGAGACTGGCAAGAGTCCACCACCCCTCCAGAACAGGCTTTGGCAAAGGAAGCTGGGCTGCCCCCTTCAGCGCAGAGGAAGACGGGCAGATCTTTGGGCTGAAAGCTTGGGTGGGCAAGCGGAAGAGCCCCCTCCCTGCCGAAGAGGGCCTGGCCTGGCCTGCCCGTCCGGTGCCCAGGAGGGACGGGCATCTGGCGCTTGCTTCCCCCAGGCGTCATCCCACTACTTTTCCAGCAGGGAGCGCTCGAGAGCCTCCTTCAGCTGCTCCTCCTCCTCCTCCTGCCTCCGCTGCTCCCGTTCCTGCTGTTCCTGAAGGGAGAGCACCATGGCCAGCTGCAGGTCCCGGTCGAAGGTGGAAGAACCACGCAGGGGAGGGTGGTTCCCACTCCTTGCCAGGAGGCTCTCCTGCAGGGCCCTGCGTGGGGGAGAGAAGCGCTTTCTGATGGGGCCTGGCGGGCCGGAGAAGGTGCCCCTAGCCAGGATCTGCTAGAGCAGGTCTCCAAACCTGGCAACTTTAAGACTTGGGGAGGGTCTCCCTGCTACATTTTCCCCAACACTGATACTCGGGGGATGGAAACGGGGGACAGACCAGGCCCTTTCCAAAATGGACAAGGCGGCAGCTGCCAAGAGGCTCTGCCAGCAGGTGGAAGTGGGCGAGCTGGGCTAGAGCCAGGAGGGTCTTGGCTCCCCTCCCGCACACCAGCCTGGGGTGCCCTCGCTGGCTTAGGTGAACCGCTGGGGAACCCTAAGGAGGACTGTAGGCAAGGTCGCCAGCATCCTTCAGCTCTCGGCCTCACCTTTGATAGTGGAGGTGGAGATCCCGTGAGTAGGAGACGTCCCCGTTCAAGGCTGGCCCCAAAAGCCCCTGGGAAGACACAGAGGTCGCAGGGAGCTCGTCCCACTCTCCCTGCAGCTTCAAATGTGGAGGATGCCTTGATCCCTGGGATGACCCACTCTTCAGTGAGCCACCTTCAGAACAATCCCCAAAGGCGCCTCTGTGGTCTTTGGTTGCAACATAAAGCCTGACGTGGGTGCCTCAGGGAAATGGCAAGGCCAAAGGGCAGCCTGGTGGGCCACACTCTTGGCCACGTGGAGGACAGGGACCGAAACTCACCTGGTTGTGGCCGGACTCCATCAGGCTCTGCTGGATGGCAAACTGCATGATTTCATTGTCATCGTCTTGCACGTGCAAGTTCCGGCCATCGTCTTGGACCCGGTAGGATTTGGGGATCTCGAAGACGGAGGGGTCCACCACAAAGGGGGAGGCTGGAGCAGCTGGAGGGAGGAGTAGGGCTCTGATCAGGACAGCTGCCAACGCATTTGGGGATCCAAACGGACCGTAGCTCCTGTCGCCCTCCTTGCCCGGAGGCTACAGACCACTCTCCCAGCCCAGCCCCCAGAGCAGCTGCCTCACCAGTGGTCGCCTGGGCGCCTTCGGGGCCCTGGGGAGAAGCCTCTTCCAGGGTGCTGCAGCTGTTTACGCGTCCGAAGGTAATCCTAGCGTTCAGGATGTGGAACAAGGGGATTTCTGTGGGGAGGAGAGAGGAAGAACTGAGGAGCAGGGCCCCCAGTCATCTTTGCCACCACATTGGGCTTGTGATGTGTTCCGGATTGGAAGCGCAGAGCCGAAAGGCCGTACCGATTTTAACCGGAAACCCAGGAGGGAAGTCCAAGGTGATGAAGTCCTTCAGCCGAGCAAAGTGGGCGCTGGTCCTGGCCATCAGGTCCACGATGGGGGAGACCTGCTCCACGAGGGAGAGCGGGAACTCTTCCGACATCCACAGATTGGCTTTAAATCTGGGCGAGAAAGGCAGGATGGCTACATGGGTGGGGCCCAATCCTACAGGGGGGAGGGGCTTTGTTCCCTTGTGACCCTTTTCTAAGGCCCTCCCAGCCAAGCCAGAGAGGCGGTGGGAGATTTATGAAAGGAGAGCTGCTCATCTGCCATGCGGAAACAGGAGCCCCCCCCCAACCAGATGCTCCCTCTTCTGAGTGGGTGCTGCCTCTTCCTGAGGGAGCAAATTGGGGGGGGGGAATATGCAGGTTGGGGGACAAACCACGAAGAGAACCGGGGGAATCAATGATTTTACTTCTGAGTCCGAATGGTCACTTCTTTCGGCCTGCCAATATCTCTGTCGTTCAAGTTGAACTGAGGGTCGAAGTATTCCTCTGGCGTGAGAGCTGTTGGGTTGTTGGTCGAGGCAAACTCTGTCGTGAGGTCCTGGGGAAAGGGCAACGTGAGGGCCCTCAGGGGCGGCTCCCTCCCCCGGAAGGGCTGAGAGCAGGAGGGGTGAGGGGCGGAGGACGGCAAAGGCAGGGCTTGGAGGGCCCCAGGAGACTCACCTGCTGGGCTCCGTATTCGTGCTCAATGGTGCCCAAGAAGGACTCCAGGGGGTTTCGGTCAGCTAGGAGAAAGGGAGAGTGGCCAGTCACTCCCAGCTGCCTCCCTCCCTCCCTCCCTTCCCCACTCTGGGCCTTTCCACCAAGACACCCTCCCCCAGTCACCCTCCACAAGGCTACCTTTGTATCTTCTCTTCTCCTCTTCGGTCAAGTGCTCTGTCCGGATCCTGGTCACCACGTTCACATTGTTGGCCGTGAAGACCTGGAGAAAGGAGGAAGAACTGAGATCTGCCCAGGCAGCCGGACAGCCTGCTTGCAACCTCCTCAGAGCAGAGGAACAAAAGGAGACCCTGAGGGCAGTCGGCAGGGCAAAGGGGGCACCTGTGCCAGACGCCGGGCGGCTTCTCACCTTGGCTTCGTAGTCGTTCACCACTTCACTCCTCTCCGTTTTCCAGACCCAGAAGCCAGACGTGTTTCTGCAAGGCAAACGTCTGTTTCCAGGCCTCTGGGCTTCTGACATTCTTGGCCCAGGAACGACTCAATGCTCCTCAAGCTCTCTTACCCTTTGGGCACCTCTTGGGGGCCGGGAGTGGGTTACAAGAAAACAACAGGAGACGACGGAGCCAGGGTCCCTTCCTGTCCTACCTTTCAAAGGCAATGTTCCTGGTGTCCAGGGAAGTGCTGAGGATGGGAGAGGTCAGCCGTCGCTCCACCTCCTTGTTCTTTGGCACCATGGAGTCCAGGGTCAGCCGCTTGATCTGCTGGGTGATCTCAAAGCGTTCGGCCGCCACCACTTTGTCATCGTGATTAACCTCAATCAGTTCAGCCCAGTGCCCGGTATCTGGATAGCCAAGTGGGAAGTGCTGGTAAAGGGGTTAGGGTTATGGTTCCTCCCTCCCTCCTTCATCCCATGGAACTCTGGCACTTCTCACCTTCCCCTCTGAAAATCAGGCTGCGTCTCCCTCGCTCCCAGCTCATGTTTTCAAAGCCCAGCAAGGTGATATCCACTCGCAGCTTTGCACCGCTCTTCCAGATGCGGCAAACATCACTGGGGCAAACTCTGGACACCAGCGGGACTGTCGGGAGATGCAGGGAGAGCAGAAGAGCTAAAAGATGCTTGTTGGCCACAGGAATCCACACAATTCACAAAATGAATGCTAGTTTCCCAGGCTGAGAGGGATAGCATGAACTTGGCCCAAGAAGGCAAATAAACAAACAAAAAATGGCAAGTTAATTCAGACTTACCCCAGCTGGTGAATTCCCACTTCATTTCCACATAAAAATCTGGAGTCTTTGGGAGCAAATAAGACAAGAATCAAAGGGGAACGAGGAGGAGAAAGCATGATTTGGCTTGCAATGAGCTCTACAGTTTGAGCCTGTGGCATTAAGGGATAAGAAATCAGTACCTCCCATTTTGGGGAATGGAAACGTTGTTCAGCTAATGGTGCAAGTCTGAGCATGTGTATTCAAAACTAGCCCAAAGCTGACTCTTAGGTAGGTAAAAGCCTTATGGCTTCCAGGAGAGATTAAATCAACCTAGCAAACAAGGGCAATCCGTGTCTAGACAGCCTTAGAACATGGAGGCTAACGGAAGGCCCAAAAGTTTTTCACCCAGATTGTTTATTCTTTTCTGCTCTTCAATTTACCTCACTGATCTTCTGAAGCAATTCGGGGACACCACCAAGGGTGGTGGACGTCTGCTGGTAGTCACGGTGTTGAAGGATCATGTGGACTATTTCTGGATCGCCGGTGCTGATGGCCTCTTGCAAGACTGGCAGAAAGAAACACAGAGCTAAGTCTACAAGAGAGAAGCAGCGCTTGCAATCTTTAGGAGTTCAGCCTTGGGCCCTACGGAGGTGCAGCATTTAGCTCTGGTCTCCAACCACCTCCATTTCCTTGCCACCTGCTCAGATTCTTGCTGGGGGGGGAGGCTCACCTGTCCAGCCCTGGGCGTTCTCCTTAGTGACATCCGCCTTATGCCGTAACAGGACGCGGACAGACTCCGCGTACCCCAAGGAGACCGCCAGGTGCAACAAGCTTCGCCCGCGGGAATCCTGCTGGTCGACATCCTGGGAAAAGGAGAGGGAGAGCTTTTCTGAGGACCCTGAGCCCACGGACAGGACACACCATGAAACCTACGGAAGCAGCTCCAGTCCTGCGACGGTGTTGCTTCGCTCTGACACACACAGACAGGCAAGCTCAGAGATGAGGTAGCACCCCGGGAGACCCCTCCTCGCTTTCCTTCCCTCGGCCAAGAGAAGCCCTTTCTCGAGGGGGGTGCTGAGGGAGGGGTTCCTCCTACTCCTCCTAACCAGATTGGGGAGAATTTGGGGAGTGGGAGAAGCCACTATTCAGAACGGGGGGGGCGGTTCTTCCTCCTCTTCCTCCTGATCCCAGCCAGGCCTGGGGGGGATTTGGGGAGTGGGAAAAGGCGGCTCCTCCCCAGCCGGACCTTCCGCCTCCGGCCGCAGCAGGTGCCAACCACGGGGGACCCTGCTGGGGAGGGGGCGGCCAGGGCTGGCGGGGGGGGCTCCCTCTCCCCCGTAGGCGCCGTTCCCGGGCAACCCTTGGGGGGGGCGAGAGGCGGCTGGGATGCGCACAGAGACGATGAGCGCCCGGACGGCACGGATGCGAGCGCGGCCGGCATGCGAGGCCCGCGCCCCTTACCTCCGCCTCCGGCTTCAGCTCAGAGGGCGAGCTGCAAGAGAAGAGCACCTGCGGCTGAGGCGGCCCTGGCCGAGCCCCGGCGCCCGCGGCAGTCTACCTGAGCGCCGCCCCGCCTCCCCCCGCGCTACCTGGCCCTGCAGGGCGGCCTCCAGCTGCCGGAAGTCGTTCCGCCAGACCAGCAGGTGCAGCGGGAACCGGGCGGCGGCGTTCATGCTGCGGCCCCGGACTCCTACGCCGCCCGGCCCGCCATGGCCCGGCCGGTGACCACCGACCCGCCTGCTGCCCTCCGCCCGACCCGCCGCCGCCGCCCTCGCCGCCACCGGGCTCGGAAGGAGAGAGCTCCGCCCTGCGACGCCGCAGCCCGTGACGCCCGGCGGGCCATCTTGGGTCAGGGCAGCGGCCGCCCCGCTCCTTGCACGGCCGCCATGTTGACGAAGGGCGCCGTCGGCCTCCGCGCCTGTCGCGGGCCAATTGCGAAAGGCCGCCGCGGCTCCTCCCACTCGCGGCCATTTTGGAGAAGGGCAGCCCTCAGAAGCAGGTCCCGAAGAGACCTGGCAAGGGACGCTTTTGGGTCGAAAAGAGAACGTAGCGTTTTCCGGTTTTAGGGAGAGTTAAGGATTCGATTGCGGGCAATTTCTCCCACTCCTCTTTCCTGTGGTCTTTTTCGCTTCCTTTCTGGCAAGCGGCGGTTTTGCCCGTTCTAGAGATGGCCGCGCCTGGCTCCCCACGCCCGGCGTCGGCAGCGGCCCGCGCGACGTACGGAAGCGTCTTGGCGAATGGCGCCGCTTGCGCAGCGAGGAGCGCCGACGGCGTGCGCGTGCGCGGCGAGGCAGCTCCGTGACTGGCGGGGCGGAGGGCGACCTGCGAGCAGCGGCGACCCCGGCCCGGCCCGCCATGTCCAAGCGGCTGCGGAGCAGCGACGTCTGCGCGGATTGCAGCGCTGCGGGTAGGCCGCGGGGGGGTCGCCCGGGAAGAGGAGCCCCGCCCGGGATCAGGGCCCCTGAGCTCGTGCAGAGCGCCCCGAGGCCGCCACAGGGACGGGGCGGTGGCGCCCTTCCTCCGGCGGACTGCGACTCCCATGGTCCTCGGCCGGCCTGAGGGGGCGCCGGGCCGGATCTCTGGGTCGCCCCCCCGGACTGTCCCCCTCGGGCCGTGCCCGGGCGGAGGGCTTCCCTGGCCCCGCGGGAGGGTCCCCTGCGCCCGGCCCGGCCCCTCTCGGGCAGGGGGACCCCGGGAGGGCGGTGCTGCCGCCGCCGCGGCCGCCGCCGGCCGGCTTCCCATTTTCCTCCTCCTCCTCCCGGCAGAGCCGAGCTGGGCCTCCGTCAACCGCGGCGTCCTGCTGTGCGATGAGTGCTGCAGCGTCCACCGCAGCCTCGGCCGCCACATCTCCCAGGTGCGGCACCTGAAGCACACGGCCTGGCCCGCCACGCTGCTGCAGGTACATGGGGGGGGACACAGCCGGGCGCAGGGCCGGCCCAGGAAGACCCGGGGAGGGAGGGAGGGAGGGAGGAGGGGGCTGCTTAGAGGGTGGCGACCCTCCCCGCCCTCCTCCCCTGAGCGTTCTGGGAGTTGAAGTCCCCCCCCCCGTCGTGTCACCGAGATTGAGAAAGTGGAGAGGATTTCCTGCTGCTGCTGCTGCTGCTGCCCAGAAGGCAGGGCTGCCCGTGCCAGTCCTCGCAGCAGCGTTCCTCTTTCTCCTTTCACGCTTGGTCTTGGGCATTCAGTACAACTAGCGGTAGCAATAGTAGATTCACTGGCTCTGCTTTTCTGGGCATGGCGTAAAAGAACTGAGGATGATGGAGTAACATATTGTAATCCGTTGTATGTTGCAATATGAAACGAAAAGCCTTTAAGCAACAAACTCTGTACTTAAGCTGGCGGGTAAATGTTTATGTTAAGGGTTCAGGGGCTGGCAAAAGGAAGCACGTCTTAGTACTTCTCTTTAAATGTGCAGCGATGCTATTCCGACTGCCTCGCTTCAGAGAAAGCTCCTCCAGCCACGAAGCCACCGTGGAGGACGAGAAGAGGCAGCTCCAGAGCTTGTGCTTTGTCTTCTGTTTTGCAGATGGTGGAAACCTTATATAACAATGGCGCCAATTCCATTTGGGAGCATTCGCTGCTGGACCCGGCCTCGGTCATGAGCGGACGGCGCAAAGCAAACCCTCAGGACAAAGTGCAGTAAGTGTACACCCTGCGAAGCCGCTTTAGGGAATGTGCAAATTCTTCATTTGTGATTGGCCTGAAGTTCAGTCTCCACACAACGAGAAACTCAGAGTTGCCATCCCACCTGCACCAAATCGGGGGATGCCCTGGAAATAAACACGCTGAGGATGAAGAGCTTGGCCGGGTTGGTCCTGGCTTGGTCGCAGCTCTACCAGTTGATCTTTCATGACTGTCCGTCTCTGGCTGCCCCGCGTGCTGCCTCCTCCCCTGCCACCCAGACCTGTAGCAGGAGAGACCCCTTGGCCTTCCTGGGCTCTTCTTGTGTTGAAGCCTTTTCCTCTTTCGCATCCTGCAGCCCCAACAAGGCAGAATTCATTCGGGCAAAATATCAGATGCTGGCCTTTGTTCATCGCTTGCCGTGCCGGGATGACGACAGTGTGACTGCCAAGGACCTCAGCAAGGTAGATTCACCCCTGGACAGATGGCGGGAGGGCCTGAGGCGCCCGGCTCTTCCAGGTGCCATCGTGCATAGCTTCGGCTGATTAGGGAAGCCTTAGGCTAAGGGTTAGACGGTCCTGAGGCCTCTCCTGCCTTTGTTTCCAGCAACTCCACTCCAGTGTCAGGACTGGCAACTTGGAGACCTGTTTGAGGCTTCTCTCGTTGGGAGCACAGGCCAACTTCTTCCACCCGGTGAGAGAACGGCGGAGGGTCTTTCTGTAGCCCCAGACGGGTTTGGAGTGGAGGGCTTGCAGCTGAGCCAGCCTCTCTTCGCCCCTTCTGTAGGAGAAAGGGAACTCCCCACTTCACGTTGCTGCCAAGACTGGGCAGATTTTGCAAGCTGAGTTGTTGGCTGTGTATGGAGCTGATCCTGGCACCCCAGACTCCTGTGGGAAGACACCGGTGGATTATGCAAGGTGAGCCCTTTTTTGCCAGTGGAGGGGCTCTTTTGGTAGCTGCTGCCCTAAGGGCAGGTTTGGGAAGAATAGCAGAAGAGGGTCCAATTAAGAAGAGAGCTAGGCAGCACCCCACCCCACCCCACCCCTTTGTTGTCCCCTAGGGGCCCCATGTCAGTGAATTTTGAGTTCCTCTCCAACCTCTTTTTCCACTAGGCAAGGAGGCCACCATGAGCTGGCCGAGCGCCTGGTGGAAATACAGTATGAGCTCACCGATCGGCTGGCCTTCTATCTCTGTGGAAGAAAACCAGGTAACCGGATGTTTTGGGTTGGCAGGATCATCCCGGTTCTCCTCTCTGCTTGAACTGGGCCACTCCACCCCTTTTCTCTGCCCCTCAGTCCAGGTGGGCAGCTTCAGAGAAGGCCTGCTGCTTCCCCTCCCCGACGCGCTTTTGAAATGTTCTTTTTAGATCACAAAGGCCGGCAGCATTTCATTATACCTCAGATGGCAGACAGGTAAGAACATGGCTTCGGACCTTGAGAATTTTTGGCAAAAGTATTTCCAAGAGCAACGCCCCAAATGTGGGGTCTTTTGGTTTCCTTCTTGTGGCTCCAATGTGACTTTATTCAGCTGCTGAAGACAAAGCCGAGTCTGGCGTCTCTTAGTATGTCAATCCCAACCCATTATCCTCAGCCAGCAGGATCGAGCTGGGAGGGCTATTTTAGCTCTTTAGGCTGGGCAGAACAAAATAAACACAGTTTAGAATAATAAACATAGGAATAATCACACAATCTTTTTCGTGTGAATGCTGAACCCTGAATCCTGGGAATTAAGGCAAGTGTGTTTTTTAGGTTGCCGCCTCCTGCTTGTGCAACGTTTTTTGTCTTGGTGATGTTGACTTGCAGCCTGAGCCTCCTACACAAGAGCCAGAGGAGACGAGACAGAAAGATAAAACGGCTCATTCACATTAATGATTTAGCGAGACAAAATCAAAAGTTGCTTTCAGTTGTGTGTGTTGGAGTCTCCTGTGTGACCAGGGTTTGTCTCAGGACCTCCTCGGGGGGTTTGAAGTGGAGGTGATGCCCTGCAGAGGGGAGGACTGGTTTCCCATTGTGTTGGGGGGGGGGAACAGATAAGACTTATTGGACAGCGAAGCATCACCGCCCAGACCCCTCCGAAACAGACCAAACGGGGGTCGGTTGTTTGGGGGAGAGGCCGTAGGCATGGAACATTGTTCAATCTGTGGAGGTGATTTGAGAATAAAGCAGTTGAGGAGGAGGATGGGAAGTTCAAGAAAGAAAGAGCAAGCATACCTGACAACATCTCCGCATTCACACACACACGCGCTTTCTCAGTTGCTCTGCCTGGCTCTGGTCTTCCAGGGAAAAGGGGTTCATGTTCTGAAGGGCTGTTTGTTTTCGTAGCAGCTTAGATGTCTCGGCGCTGGCCAAAGCAGCCAAGAAGAAGCTTCAGTTGGTGAGTCTGCTCGTTTCTCCACTTTACCCTGGAAGGAGGGCAAGGAAGCCCACTTTTGAAAGGAGGGGCTGCCTTCCCCCTTCCCTCCCTGAGACCCCCATCCCACTTTTTGCCCTGGGAGAAGAAGGCAGCCCTCCTGGCTCAGACATTTCCCAAAGGAGGGGCAGCGGCTTCTGATAAAGCCCCCAGCTGACGACCGCAAAGGCTAGGCCGGCCCTGTCTCAGTCCCCAGGAACTTTGGCAGGCCCAGCTTCACCCTTTGGTCCTTCCCTCCCTCCCTCTTTAGTTGACCAATCACCTGTTTGAAGAGCTGGCCATGGACGTCTACGACGAGGTGGACAGGCGGGAGACAGACGCAGGTGCTTCCCTCTGGCAGGGCTTCCCACAAGCTAGGGTAGCTGCCTGCGGGGGCCCACTCCACCTCAGCCCCTCCCTCGGTTTTGCCTTGCTGGGATCCAAACTGAAGCCACGGTCCAGATTAGCAACGGAGGGAGGGGTTTTCCGGTGGTGAGGGGCAAGGCTGGGATTTAGGGAAGGGCAGCTACCGTAATGCAGAAGGGAACTCTACACGCCCCTGACCTTGCCCTCTTCTTGCACCAACAGTATGGCTTGCGACCCAGAACCACAGCACACTGGTCACCGAGACAACTGTGGTCCCTTTCCTTCCTGTCAATCCGGAGTACTCCTCAACAAGGAACCAGGTGCGAATCTCCGGTGATTTCTCTGGGCTCCGGCAGTTACAAGAAGCAGCAAGCGCCCCTTTCCACTTGTTTGCAGGGCCGAGTTTTTCCCCCAGCTGAAAAATGGCCTTGCAAATCCATCCATCTGGGGTGGGGGCCTCCGTGCCAGCCTTCCCATGCCAGGATGCTGCAGGCAGCCATTAGAAACGGGGTCGGGGTTCTGGAGTTAAGAAGGGAGAATGAGTCGGCTGCCAGAAGGGGCTAGTTTGGAAAGGCCAATCTCTGCAGAAAACAGCCCCGCCCTGGGTGGGGAGGAGCAGTCGCCCCACGTGTCCCGGCCCGCCCTGAAGGCCCCTGAAAGGCTTCCTCCTTGGTGTTTCCAGGGAAGGCAGAAGCTGGCCCGCTTTAACGCCCACGAGTTTGCCACGCTGGTCATTGACATCCTGGGGGATGCCAAGCGAAGGCAGCAGGGGAACCCTGTCCCAAGTGCCACAGGTGAGCCCTCCAGCACCCTGGGAGCTGCAGCCCAGCTTTCAAGAGGTTGTCCTGTGGGCGGCACAAGGGTCCCTCTCCCGTAATGGCCTGGAGGTCAGAGGAAAGGGCTGCGAGGGAGGGGGATTGCGGGAGTAGCATTGCAGGAGCAGTTCTGGGAAAAACGGGGCAGAGAGGAAGAAGGCCCAAAAGGGTCCCCTGGGAGAAAGTCCCTCTCTGCCACGGCCTCCCTGAGTTCCTGCTTTCCTAGGCGGTTGGGAGAGGCTCTCCCAGCAGGGGCCACCACTGCAGGGATTGCTCTCTTTGGCCTCAGAAAATGTGGAGCTGATCCTCAAGTCAGTCAACTGCCAGCCCGGTCCAGAGGCCGACCAGCCTGACTACGACAGCGTTGCCTCCGACGAAGAAGGCGATCTGGAAACAAGCTCAGGGAAGGCCTCTCGGCAGAAGGTGGGTGAAGACGATGGCAGCCCGTGGAGGGGGCTGGAGAGGCTCTGGGGATGCCGCCCTCTCTGTCCAAAGTCCCTGGAAGGACTTGAGACCGAGCCCTTCCCCCCCCCCCCGAGATTCTGAAGCGCAGCCATCTTCCTTGCATTCGAGCAAGAGCCCCCCTGAGGTCTCCGAATGGCCTCAGCTGAGCCCCGTCTGATTTGGGGCACGTGGCTCTAAGCGGGTGGGTGGGGGAGAATGCGTGTGCAGGCGTAAAAGGGGGACGGGCTTTTTGCAGAGCCTGGACTCTGACTTGTCTGACGGCCCCATCACTGCCCAGGAATACCTGCAGGTGAAAAACGCCCTGGTGGCCTCGGAGGCGAAAATCCAGCAGCTTTTGAAGGTGAACGTCAACTTGAGCGATGAGCTGAGGACCATGCAGAAGAAGGTAGCCCTGCACTCCACACCCTGCCCGCCCTGCAGGGTTGCGCCTCTTCGGCCACCGGCCGGTCGAGCAGAATCACCAGGGTTCTTCCTGGTGCAGGGAAAAGGGTGGCCTGTGTGGAGCAGCGTTTCCCCTGGGGCCTCCAGGCGGGCCGAGGCTGAGCTCCCACCACCCCTTGCGGGTGCAGTCCTACGCTCTACGGGCGGGGAGGATGGGGAATGAAAGACCACCCATCTAGAGGAGCCTCGGGTTGCCAGAGGCTGCCTGGGGTTTGAGGGTGATGTTTAGGGGGCTGGTAAGCGATTTAGCTTGGAACGGGAGGCGAGGTCAGATTCCCACATGCCATTGGTATCCCGAGGGCAGGTGGGCCGTGGTCGTCCTCTCTGCTCTTCCCTCCTTCTCGGCCTCTTCTTACTTCCTCTGCTGCCTTGCCATCCTCCCTCCCTCCCTCCAGCTGACCGGCTGTGGCCCTCTGGGGAGGTGGACCCAGAACTGCCCAGCTTTAGTCCGGCTCTCGGGCCGCTTCACACCCTGCCCAGGGCAGCCAGCAGATCGCCAGGCAGAGGTGCCAGTTCCTGTGTTGAAGAAAAAGAGGAAGCATGGCAATCCCCAGCCCCCCCCTCACCCCACTGGAGATGGGGAACTTCAGGAAGTGCTTTGGTGGCCCTTTGGGGGTCTTTCCTCAGGCTGCACCCCCTCCTCCCTGCCCCCGGCAGGCCACCCCCATCCTTCCTGCCAGAGGGGATACAGGCAGGGCGCCTGGGCCACGCTTCGGGGGCCGGTTTCTGTATTTCAGATACGCAGGGAGGGGGTTGAGGTGGGGGGAGAGCTGAGGATCCCATTCGAGTTGCAGTCCCACCTCCGAGCGAGAATCTGCCTCCCGAAGCAGCAGCCTTGGAGAAGGGGCTTCTGTTGCCTTTCCAGAGGGGGAGAAGACGCTACCGAGCCCACCCTGGGTCCCCCACAGGGTTGCTTCTTTTTCTCAGTGGGGAGGCAGCTTGCCAGGGCTGTGGGCAGTTTCTTTAAAGGCTCAATGAACATTAAGTTTTCATCATGTGTGGAGGAGCCTAGTGGGCAGAGCAGGGCCCTCTTGGCGGTTGGGCGCTGTAGCCACTCGCCCTTTTGTCGGGTCCTTCTGCTTGAAGGCCTTATAGGAAATGGGTTGTGTGCCGGCCTCCTCCTGCCTCTGGGCCTCCTGCTTTGGCCAGTAGCTTCTCTCTCGTTTCCTCCCCCACTGCGGCTTCGGCATTTCCACACTTCCCCTCCCGGCTTGCAGCTAGTCCCTTGCCATTCCACACAAGCGTCCTTCACTCAAGAAGTGTTGCTCAAGCCAACGTCTCTTGGAGACATTGTGGGAGCTGCTGAGCCCAGCCCAGCCCAGCCCTTGAAACGTGGCTGCCGAGTTCCCCTCTCTTTGGTCTGGAGGCCTGAATGTGGCCCTCTTTAAAAACGAAGCCAAGCGTGGGACGATTCCACATTTCATTCCAGCTTCAGACCCTGCAGAGCGAAAACTCGAGCCTTCGACGGCAGGCCACCCCCAACCCCCACCCGGCTCCGGCTGGCTCCGAGTACGGGGACAGGCCCTCCGTGCGCCGCCCATCCGTGCGCAGCAGCCGGCCCATGTCGATGTATGAGACGGGGTCCGCCCAGAAGCCCTACCTGCCCCTAGCCGAAGCCTCTTGCCCCGAGCAGCACACCACGCCCCGGCTCCAGCTCTTCCACGTGAGTAACGCAGCCGCCCTGTCGTCTTCCGGCTCGCCTCCTGCTTTCTCTGCAGTCACTGCCGAAGCTCCTTTGTTCAGCTGTCAGCCCTGCCTGCGCTTTCCCCATTAGGAAATCAGGGAATCTCTGTAAACCTCTGTAGAAAAGGCTCCTCCTCGCTCTCTTCCCTGCTGCCCCAGCCCAGGCAGCTCCCACAGGCCCTTTGCAGTTCCCGGCAGGGAGCCAGCAGCTCTGGACTCCCCCAGCCCACCAAACCTGGTGATTATTTGGTGGATGGGGGGGTTGTTTTTCCCAGCCTCCTTGAGACAGCTTGGCAAAAGGCAGGACCGGCTTCCCCCCCAGGGGAAGAGACCGGCGGCAGGGAGGGAGGGAGGGAGGAAGAGCATGGCTGCCTCTGGCTGGGGGGGGGTGACTCCTCCATCAGTGGGTGGACTCCATCTTTCCCCTCTCGTTTTCCCTTCCAGATGTCCCGACTGGAGAAACAGAGCAGCTTGCCCGAGGGGGATTACGACAACACTGCCCCTGGCCTGGAGCTGGACGAGACAGGGTAAGGGCCAGGGCTCGAGTGGCCGGGACCCTCGGTGGTTTCTGGGTTCCACTGAAGGACTCCCTCAAGGCCTTTACATGCTAGCTTGGGCCCGAGAGAGACGGGGTCACTCTCTGTCTTTCTGGGGAGGAGATGGAGTAGCCAGGGGCCCAGGGGAACCAGTCTGGGGCTGTAGCACGTGCCTTTTGGCAGGCTCATCAGAAAGGCAAGGCTGCGGAGCGGCCTTGGGCCAGAGGCCAAGGACCCTGAGGCCCACCCCAGCCCTGGCTTCCCCAGCACTGAGGATGTGATTCGGAAGACCGAGCAGATCACCAAAAACATCCAGGAGTTGCTGCGGGCGGCTCAGGAGAGCAAGCACGAGAGGTGAGCTGGGGAGGCTGGAGCCCGGGGATCTGCGGCTTGGGTCGGCTGGGAACAAGACCCCTTTTTCTGGGAAGATTCATCCGCCTTCTCTCCCCCCTGCAGCTACGTTCCCTGCTCGGAGAAGATTCATCTGGCTGTCACTGAGATGGCAGCCCTCTTTCCGAAAGTAAGTAACGCTTGTTTGGTTAGAAGGGGGGGCGTGGGGTGGAGCACCTGGACAAAGGCTGGCCCAGGAGACGAGGTGAGAAGATCCTAGGGAAGACGGTCAGCAAGAGCAGAAAGTTCTGAAAGTCGGCATCCCTGAAATTTGTGGACACCGTAGAGGACAGGTGAGCCTAGTCAGGTGTAAGTCAAGCAACGCCCATAAAGCCTCACAGGCAAGGAGGCCCTTCCCGGCGGTCCAGCCTCTTTCCCGTGTCTGGTTGGGGAAGGCTGATGGCAGCTGAATCCGTGGCACCCCATCGCTGGCCTGGCGGGAGGCCACAGGACAACTTTGCCCTCGGCTGCATTCATAGGTTGTTACCCTTTTCATGGGAAACCAGATTGGCCAAAATGTTCAGCGTTCCCTGTTTTTTCCCAGAAGCTGCCATCAGAGCTGGTGCGCACCCCTCTGCGGCTGCTGACCTCCAGCGCCTTCCGCCTGCATTCCGAGTGCGCGAAGGCCCTTCCGCCCGAGTCTTGCTCCACGGCCGACGTCCAACTGGTCACTCAACAGGTCATCCAGTGCGCCTATGACATTGCCAAGGCTGCCAAGCAGCTGGTCACCATCACAACCAAAGAGAACGCCAACTGAGCGGGCTCCGGCACAGTTTCTGCTGTTGTCTTGGAAACTGTGTTCAGGTTTTCAGGGGATGCTCTTTTTTACAGGAATATTTAAAGCGGTGCGTTACCATTTTTTAAAGGAAGCTCAGTATTAATTTTTTTGCATGTTTTTTTTCTAAGAAGACTTTTTCCCAGGATTACTATAATCCACTGCCTTATTTGGTGCTCTGTATTTGCCAGCATGGAGCGTGTGCGCTGGAAGTCTTATCTTGAGTCAACCATCACCATCTTGCAGGACTTTTTTGCTGTTACAAGGAGGGAGGTTTGAATCCTGTTGCAAACTCGGATGCCCAGATCAGAATTCAGGTATCTGCCCTGGAATCCTGCTGTGCAGTCACTTGGCATTATTGAACCACTAAGGAGCACCCCGCGGTCTCTCGAGATACAGGGAATAGTCAGAAGGAAACCCCACTTTCCTGCTTGCTCTGTCTGGGGAGCAGAAGATGCTTGTGGCTCCAATTGGAAGGAAGAAGGAACAGCCTCCCTTCCTCTGCCGGGGCCAAGGGGCAGCCCCTCCACGCCAGAGGCCAGCATCTGAGAAAGAGCCAGGCAGGCCCCCGGCGGCTCCTCATGCTGGACTTTCTGGAAAGTGCTTCTGCAAAATAACTATGCCTTGGGAGGCTTCATGCCTTCCCCAATATGGAAAGCTCTTGTATCTGCTCTTTTATTATTATTATTATTATTATTATTCCCTGCCCTACTGATACAGATGCATGAGGGTCTTTTCTAGCGTGCCTGCGGAAGGCCTGGCCAGAAAAGGGGGCCGTGCAGGAGAGGTGGCCAAGCACGGCCAGTGAGTGCCCAGCCTCCCCATTGGCAGTTGGAGGTATGTCAGGGAGGGAGAGCTGTTCAGGCAACCCCTTGTGCTGGCTTCCCCTCTGCGTCTGCCATGCCATCCCCTTTGTTAACAGCACAGCAGGCCTTTTTGTATGAAGTATGAAGAAAGCACACGGTCAAGGCACAATGGCCAGTCAATGCAAAAAAACATTTTGGGGGAGAAGTTGGGGGTCGCTTCCCCAGTGATCATTCCCCCCCCCCAGTCGGTGAGAGTTGGAAGCTTCCAAGCAAATGCAGCGGCTTGGCCAAGACTGCCCAGCAGCCCTCGAGAATGACAGGTGAAGCAGCCAGCAGCAGCCTGGCCTTCCCCCAGACATCCTGTCCATGGGCTGCTCTGCCACCTGGCCCTGGCCCTGCTACTTCGCGGCTGTAGAGACAAACTCCCCACCTCCATGTTAAAACCACAACTAAGCGAAGACTCTGCGGAGTGTGTGTGTGTGTGTGTGTGTGTGTGTATATGTAAATCTTAACAGGTATAAAAACAAGTGCCATAATATTTTGAATGCTGGTATTTCATTGTAGCTCTGTTTCTTAAAAGTTTTGTGCTATTTGGGGGTGGGTGGGCAGTGGAACAGAAATAGGTAGAACAATCTTCAGATTGCCCATCGCTTACTGTCAGCATTTCTGGTCAGCAGCAGGCCAGAGAAAACCAGTTAAAAAAGAAAATAGCACTTTATTGACCCTCTAAGCACCCCACCCATCTTCACTGCCACTCTTCCGTCCTGGGGGAAGGCAGGAAGACCACTCCTAGTCTCCTAGCATCCCTGCCAGCTCCAAGCAGCTGGCAAAGAGGTTCTCAGCCATCCAGACCCGAAAGGCAGAATCTTCTTTAGCTCCAGGCAGCTTTTGGGTAACTGTGGCACTAGAAAGGGGCGGGGCAGACATAGGATCAGATCCTCCCTCTGGGAAAGAGCACCAAGGGGGTTCCCACTCCCGGAGGGCAGCCCTGAGCCCCAAGACTCCTCACAGAGCAGCGCCCCTGGAGGGCCCTTCGGCCGGCCACACTTGAGCAGTCCTAGGTTGGGGTCCCCTCGGGGCAGCGGCTCCCACCTTGCTGCGATAGCCGGCCTCCACCATGCGCCTGGCCTCCAGCTCCTCCAGCTGCGCGTGCTGCTGCTCTTGCAGCCGGGCCTCTGCGGCCGCCTCTTGCTGACCCTGGAGCTCCTCCTGTTGCTGCCGCTGCCGCTCCGTGAGCTGAAGGGGGAGAAGGCCAGTGTGGGGCGGGGCACCTCTCAGCCCAGCCGGCCTCACGTGACTCGGCAAGGAGGCCCCACCTGGGCCTGCTGCTCCTCCTTGCGGGCCGTTTTCCGCTCAGCCTCTGCCTCCTGTTCCCGTTGCGTCAGCTGCCAGGCCGCTTCCAGCTGCTGGATCAGCTGCTCACGGACCCTCACGGACTCCTGCTGGGCCTGCCTGTTCCGCTCCATCTTCTGCTGGATCTGTTGCTCCCGCTCGGCCAGGACCTATTTGGGGCCAAAGAGTGGGAGGGCTGAGCAGAGACCGGCCCCTCCTTGCTTTGGAAGAGCTGCCCCTCCCCCCAGTCTTGCTCTCACCTCTGCCATGAGCCTGTCCCGGGCCTTCCGCTCTCTCTCCCACTCCTCCTCTCGCTTCTCCCAAACTTGCCTGGCTTCCTCCCTGGGGGGGGGGCGGAAAGAAAGGATGGGAGATGCCTATTGCCTAGCAAGAGGCAGCACCCATCCCCACCAGAACCTTCTCTGCGGCCAAAGGCACTTGTGGATGCTGAGGGGTTTGGCTCCCAGCGTCTCTGCCCCTCCCCCTCCCGTTTTGCCCATCCACAGATGCCTTGGGGAGATGAGGATCCTGGTTCCCCAATTGACCCCCCCCCCGCCGTGGTGCTCCCTCACCTGAAGATAGTCTCCAGCTCCGCCTCTCGCTCTCTTTCCAACTGCAGCTGCTGTTCAATGACTTCCTTCATCCAGGCCACTGCGGCCACGGCTTCCCGCCGGGCGGACTGCAGGCGCTGGTCCTCCTCTTCCTCCTTCTCAGACAGGGACAGGAGGATCTGCCTGTCCTTCTCCTAGAATCACAGGGCCACAGGAAGCCACCGTGGCTTGTCATGCTATGGCTTCCATGCAGGCAGAGAAGGGCCTTTGCAGCCACTGCATCCGTGATCTTTGGGGGGACTAATCCTGCAGGCAGAGCCCATCAGCAGCTGCCTCCTGCCCCGGTGGACAAGCTTACCAGCTCTTCCTGGACCTGCCGAGCCCGTCTCCGTAGCTGGGCCTGGACCTGATGCTTCAGAAAGCGCCTGGGGAAAGAGGTGGGCATGAAATAAGTGGGCAGACGGCCGTGGGAGCAACCTGGGCCAGCAGACCCTGGGAAGGTTTGCACTTCCCAGCAGAGCCTCTGCAAACAGCGCAGCTGGCTGGGCCCAGCAACAGCTCCAGTAATGGAAGATAATGGAATTATGGCAGACTAGACAGTGGGGGTGAGCGGCTCCCTCTGGCAATTAACCCCCCTTTCGTTCTCAGTGTAGCCTCCTAGACAAGCTCTCGTGTGTCTCTCAAACTCCATGTCTCTGCAGACAACTCCCACAGCTGGACAACGGATTCCGCCCCCTCCTTGGCTGCCTCCTCCTCCTCCTCCTCCTCCTCCTCCTCCTCCTCCTCCTCCTCCTCCTCCAAGAGCATCTGGAGAGAAGCTGCCTCTCCCCCCATCACCTACCCAAGCTCCACTTTCTTCCGCTGCTCATCCTTGAGCTTCCGCTCAGCTTCCACTGCTTGTAGCTCCCAATGCTGCTTCAGCAGGCTCTCCTCCTCCTCCTTCAGCTGGGTGGCCTGACAAGGGGAGCAAGAGTGAGGGCCAGAGAACTCTCTCTCTCTGACCACCTTTGCCTTTCCAGTCCCCAAAAGCTAGAACAGAGCAGGTGTGGAGTTATGGCCTGAAGGAGGGCAAGCAAGCTGAGGAATCCAAATAGGAAGGAGGTGATCTGCGGATCCAGAAATGGGACAGGCTGCCTCCCCTTGATGCTCTGGGATGGGATCGCTGCAGTGGGCTCTCCGTGGATCCGCCCTTCACGCACCTGCACGTCCCGCAGCTGGAGCTCCGCCATCTGCTGCCGCAGCATCTCAGCCTGCTTCCTCTCCTCCTGCTTCCTGCGCTCCTCCGCCTGCTTCAGCCGCTCCAGGGCCTCTCTGCGGGCCTTCTCGTACTGGTTCTCTGAGCGGAGTTTCTCTTCCTGATCCGCCGCTTCTCGCTCGTTTGGGAGGAAAGCAAAGCAGGCATTAACCTCTGCCTACCCTCCTCCTGGCCAGGTACGGAGGGAGCAGGTGGGCTTACCTGTTGTTTCTGTGCCAGCTGGTCCCCCCAGGCCTCCACCACGTGCTTCTTGTGCAGCTCCGAGCTCACCTGAGGTTCAGCAGAAACAGCGGCGTCCTAGTCCGCCCCGGAGACTCGCCAGGCTGCTTCTCCCCCCCTCCCGCCCAGAAGGCTCCCCACCTCTCGCAGCTTAGCGCTGTTCTTCTTCCAGCACTCGTAGAGACGATCTTCCGCCACCTGCGAGCCAAGCCGAGCAAGGGATGCAATTCGAGCCGCGGCCCCGTCGCCCGAGCGGCGCCCCCCCAACCTCCCCCCCAGACCCGGAGCCAGACCTGCTTCCGCCGCTCCTCCCTGGCCGAGCGCAGCTCCTGGCTCCGCTGTCGTTTCTCCTCCAACTCGGCCTCTCCGCCGGGCCGCAGCCCCCGCAGCTCGGCCGCCAGACCCTCGCGCTCCCGGCACAGCAGCTGCCGGAGCCGCCGCCGCCGCCCCTCCAGGCCCGCCGCCGCCGCCGCCCTCAGGCGCTCCCGGCCGTGCGCCTCCATGCTGCGGGCGGACAGAGAGCGCGAGGGAGGGAAGGCGCGGGGGAGGCGGACGTGGCGCCCCCGCCCGCCTCGCCTGCCCCCCTCCCCGCCCCCCCCGCGCTCACCTCCGCTGGAAGCAGCGGCGCGAGCTCCACTCGGCCTGCTTGAGGCTGTGCAGCCCGGACTGCTGGAAGGAGCGGCTGTGCAGCTCCCACTGCCGGCGCAGGCGGGCCTCCTGCTCCCGCCGGCGCACCAGCTGCTGCTCCAGGACGCGGCTGCGGCTGGCCCAGAACGGCGGCACGGCGGGCACGTCCATGGCGGCGGCGATGCCCGGGGAGGCGCGGCGCAGTGACGTCACGCAGAGGCCCGGTCGCGCGTCCTGACGTCACCCGCTACGCCGCCGCGGGATAGTTCCGGCGCCTCCGAAACCGCGCTCGCCGCCTTCGACGCGCGTCCGAAGCCGCCCCGAACCCCGCCGCTGCCTCCGCGCGAATGCCCAACGGTCCGGGTTCTTCCGGCGCCGCCGGGCGTCTCCATGGCAGTGCTTCCTGTCTCTTTACAGGGGCCGCCGAGGGACAAGAGGCCCCGTTTCGCGCAAAGGGCGGAGCCGAGGCGTATTGTTGGAATTCCCACAGAGCTAAGAAAATTGAGAGGCGGCCTCCAGGTCTCCGCGCAGAGGGCTTCCGGGTGCGCTCCTCGGAACCTCCTCCCGCCCCGCGCTCGACGGAGCTGCCGGCAAAGGAAGGATCCTTTGGCGGCAGCTCAGAGGCGCCTCCGTCCCCTTTTGGGACTCTCTGCAGCGCCCTGTCTCGGGCAAAGCCAGGGAAGGTTCACAACAGCCTTGCAAGGTAGCCCAGGCTCAGCTTCGCCTCCACGCCGCTCCGAGGTCACCGCTCCGCCTCCTTTTTGGGCAGCGAGCGCAACCCCGACCGGGCGCCGGGAGGAAGGGAAGGGGGGCCGCCAGCCCGCTTTCCGCCTGGCGATGCCCGGGAACGGCCACGAGGCCCTTCTCGCTCGCCCGGACTGGAGGGGGCAGGAGGCCCGGTGCTGCCTGCCGAGCGGGGTCTTCAGAGCGGCTAGCCGGACTGCCGCACCCATCATCCCCAGCTGGGGTTGCGGAACCCGAGTCGGCCCGTGGCGATTCCGAAAGGGTGACTGGCCCCGGGCAGGCGACCCCGAAGCCTTGGCCGGGGCTCCAGATATTCATCTGATCCGTCGAAGCTTGGGCAGCGCAAAAGCTTTCTGCACACGGTTAGAGGATGTGCCGCCCCGTCTTTGCTTACTGCGCCTTCGAAGCCGGGGTCACCCTGAGATCTCGGTGCCTCGCCCCCGGCTTTTCGCCCAGGGAGAGTCGAGGCCGCCTCGGCCGCCCCGCATCCGAGGGTGCTGCCGCTCCGCTGTCCGGGGAGCGTCCGAATTCCTCCCCCCCCCGCTGCTGGCCGGCGGGCTTGGGGATAGACTGCCCTGAGCCAGGCGGCTCTTGCGGGAGGAGGTTCAGCGGCGCCCCGCCCCCTCGGGGGCGGCGATACCGAGCTCCACCCGGACGACCGGATTCCTTCTGCCGAGTCGCCGGGTCGGACTGCTGGGCTGCCGCCATGGCGCTGCTGATGGAGTACGAGTTCCGGACGCTGCCGGCTGATAAGCAGATCGACACGGAGCCCTTCCTGGAGGCCGTGACGCACCTGCCGCCCTTCTTCGGTGAGTGGCGCGGCCCTCGTCCCCCGGAGGCGCCCCGGCCGGGCGGGCTTGCGGGCTCCCGAGCAGAGACGGGGAGGGACGCCTGCAACGTTTCCCCTCGACACAACAGCCCTGCAGGGGAGGGCAGCGTTGCTCGGAGAGCGCTGAGGGCGACCTTAAGGGCTGGGTGGATTTGGGAGTCCCGGGCAGCCGTGCGAAGGGGCGGCTGAGGACGGACGGAGGCGTCGCTGAGCCTGTTCAGCCTCCTGAGACCGGTTCGCCCACCCACCAGGCGGGGCACTCCTGCTCCCTGGAGGGCTGTGGTCTGTGGATGATCGGTTTTACGGTCCGGAGTTTTTCTTCCACTGGAGCCAAGCCTATGCCAAGCTGGAGCTCCTTGGGGGAGGGGGGTGGGCAGTGCAAGGCCACTTTTAAAGGGCCCTTCTCCCCCGTCACTTTCCTCAGCGGAAGCCCGGATCGATCACCCGTCAAGGCTTTGCAAAGTGGCAGATCTTTCCAGGTGCTCCAGCGGGCCAAAAGGGGGCAGAAGTTGCCAGACCGGCTTAAGGGATACAAAGCTTCTGCAGAGAATGTGAAACGGAGACTTTCATTCTCAAGTAAACTGAAGGGCAGAAATCTCAGGCATCAGGAATCCCTTCTTCCAGTCGACTTTAGTTTTCTTTGACTCCTGTGCTGTCACTACATATATAAAATTAAACCTGATCTTTCATTAAGGTCTGTGCTTTGGGGCATGTGCAGAGAGCCCCAGTCTGGTTGCCTTTAACGTGGTCTTCCCTGCACCAGAGGCTATTCTGCCCAGGGTTAAGTCTTTTCCCTATCTCTTGCAATTCTCCTCCTCAGCCCCCCCCCTTGGGCATCTCACTCTCTGAACCCCAAGACCGGGGGTGGGGCAGCCAAGAGGCTTGTGGAGATGGGATCTCTGGACTGTCAGCTAATGGATGTAACTGACACCTCTAGAAATTCAGCCAAGCCTCCTTCAGTCCTTCTCTGTTTTCCAAACAATAAAGGTCTGGAAAGGCCAAACGAAGCCCTTTTGTTTCGGGACGGGTTCCAAGGTGGAAAAGAGGGGTGCTCACCTCAAAACACGAGCAGGGTGTCTTGGTGGGCTTATGGCATGGCTCAGCTGAGCCACTGCAAGGTTTACGTTAGTTCAGTGGGAGAAAAAACTGCCTTCCTTTGAAGAACTGGGGGGGGAGGGCAATCTGAGGATCCTGTTTGCTCTGTGGAGGAAGCTAAGAGAGACGGTGGGCTTTTCCCCTTCCCTGCAATGGTCACTGTAGAAAAATGGACACTCCATGGATAGGAGCAGCCTACCAGGGAATACTGGTCACTAGACAATGCTGCCTCATTCGGGGCCTTCTTAGATTGGCCCCTGAACTCCTTCATTAAGGGCCCCTTTAAGGCTTTGGGGGAGGCTCTGGTGGCCCCATGTGACTGCAAGAGCGTTCCGTCCCCGGGGTTCCTGTGGATCCAGACACCCCCCCCCCGCATAACCAGTGAGTGGCTTACGAGCACTGTCACCCTCAGCCTTGGCTCTGCCTAGCAAGCTTCCCCTGAATCCCCCCCCCCCCCGCAGAGCTGCCCCAGTGCAGCTGGATGGCAGGTTGCTCCCTTCCCCTTATACTTGAAACCTGGGGGCCCCACTAAGGGGCTTTGCCACCCCTGCCAATGGCTGAGCGATCCTGAAAGCAGGTCGCCTTTTCTGCTGGGGACGTGCTGGAGATGAATGTCGGGAGCCAAGCCTGGTCTGCCTGCTGCTTCCCCCAGGCCACTCGCTGGCTGCTCATCTCTCCCCCCCCCCAGTGGGAAAAGCTCCCAGGGCCTGCTGGGTGTGCCAGCCTCTCCCTTCTCCCTTGTGCAATCCTCAGTGGGTGGATTGCATCACCAGACGCCTTTGCCAGCAGACTGGCAGACGCTGGCTGGGCAGGTCCTGAAACCTTCTCTGCCTTGGGCTGGCCCTGCGCCTCCAGTGGCCTTGGCCGGCAAGGACCAGCCCCCAGACTGGAGGGGGCCCCTTGGTCTGGGAAGCAACCGGGGCCTTTGGCTGCAGGCTGTGCTGAGTGGCTGCCAAGCGGCTCTCAGCCATTCCAGAAAGCCAGTGGGGGAACGAGAAGAACAGGAACGGCTGGGGTATTGCTCTGGGATCTGGAGGAAGAGGCAGACTTGCCCCGAGGGCTGTGTGGCGACCGAAACAGGCATCCCCAGAGCCCAGACACCAAGCCACAGCTTTGTTCTCCATATCCCAAAACCAACTCTGAGCAAGCGGACAAAGCCTGCTTGGAAAATCTGGCTTCGTGCTGGCAAGCTGGTTCACTTCGCCTGCTGTCCACCCCCCCTCCCCCCACTGCTTCCATCTACTTCCATGAAGTGCTGCAAATGCCAGATCTAAGCAACCCCACCCGCAGGAGCTGGACTAGAAGGTGATTTTTATAGCGCCTGCATTGCAACATAATGACTCTGGGTGGCTAATAATCCACAAAAGCCAGAATATGCTGTAATGCAAACTTTAACTTGCATTAATGATACAACATTTATGTGTCCAATAAACCATCTTAAAAGAAAAAAACTAACCAACCTCACACCCCACCTTCAACACACATTCTGGAGACCTTTGCTCTCTCCTCCACAGACTGCCTGGGCACCCCGCTTGTCTATGCCCCAGTGAAGGCGGATCTCTCCGGGAACATTAAGGTAGGGAAGGCCCCAATCCTGGGGCTCTGAAGAAAGAGGGTGGTGAGTTTGAGCTGGGATCAGGCCCAAGCTGGCATCAAGCCACCATGGGTTGTTTGCATGTGGTTGTTTATGTCTATTGTGGCTTGCAAATCAGGCCACTGTGAGTCCAGCTCCTGGGAAGGGAGCTCTTTGCGGATCCCGAGGCACTAAGCAGGAGCATCAGCTCCATAGGAAGCAGGATTAAGGGGGCTGCCAATCAGAACAGGCCCCTGTGGCCCCCACTCCCGCCAGCTGGACCCAAACTACCCCTGGGTCAAACTCATGATTCTCTTTTGGTTCAATTTCAGAAAATACGGGCGGTTTACGAAACAAACCCAGCCAAGTTCAAAACCCTTCAGAACATCTTAGAAGCAGAGAAGGAAATGCACGGGCCGGCGTGGCCAAAGGTGGGGGCCACCTTGGCCCTCATGTGGCTGAAGAGGTGAGGGGGTGACCGCAAAGCCACTTCTGCTCCTGAGGGACGGCTGGAGGACCTCACAGGGGCCCAGCTCAAGGCGGGCGGGGGAACTGGCAGTCTTTCTCCTCCCCCTCCTCCTTTCCTAGGGGTCTCAAGTTCATCCAGGTCTTACTGCAGAGCCTTTGCGATGGCGAGCAGGATAAGGACAACCCCAACCTGATCCGCGTGAATGCCACCAAGGCCTATGAGCTGGCCCTGAGGAAGTACCACGGCTGGATGCTGCAGAAGCTTTTCCTGGTGAGCCCCCAGGGGGCCGAGGGGGCCTCCAGGAGAGACCCAGCCTGTCTGGGGAGGCTGGGGGGTACCTGGGGGAGGGTGGCAACACCCCTGGACCTCCCCTTCTTCAAAGGCTTTGGGGGTCTTCAGGACTGAACAATTCTAGCTCTGGCCCGGGGGGGGGGCAAAGGCAGAAAAGCCAAATCTGCCGCCGGCTGACTTGCTTCCCTCCCCAGGGCTCCGTCTACGCTCTGCCCTACAAGTCAGACCTGCTGAAGGCCCTGGAGAAAGGCCAGGACGTCAAGCAGGAAGAGACCTTTGAAAAGATCCACCAGTTCTTGTCCAAAGCAACACCCATCCTCGACACCATCTATGAGATGTACACAAAAATGAACGCGGAGCTGAGTTACAAGGCTTGAGCAGGCCCTCCCCTCCTTTGCCAGCCTGGGCCGGCCCCTTTGCCTCCCCTCCCTCCCCTCTGAAGCCCAGCAGGTGCCTTCCAGCCTCTCCGAGTCACTCTGCAGCCCTTCTGGGAGGCCCAGCGGCGGCAGAGGTGTGTCTCCTCCCTGGCCCAGGCGGAGGGACCCCCAATGCTCTTTGGCTGCCTTCCTCTAGTGGCCTTTCTACTTCTGGGGACATAAAGGGGGGGGCAGCCCGGCCCTGCTCACCGGGGCTGCCTCCCAGGGAGAGCCTGTCTTCCTCTGAGCTTTGGATCGCGCACAAGAGACCCCCTTTGTGCCCTAGGACTGGCTAGTGCACAAACGTGCCACCAGCCATGCCAGGAGGGCGTGTGACGCAGGAAAGCCTCGCCTCTTGGGGGTGCTTCACCCCTCGGGAGGCGACTTCCTGGCCATAGGGCCACAGTGGGCTTCCCTTGCCTTCTTCTGGGTGGCTTTTAACTTCTCGTCTGACATGCCGGCTGATTTCTGGGGAGTGAAACCAGCCAACCCAGAGCGGCTGGACTTCCGTGACTTTTCTGAGTGACTCTTGGGGTGAACATCCACGAGGCGTCTTTGCACAATGGATTTCTTCAGGGAACTGACTCTGGCTTAAAACTTGCTGTCATTTTCCAGGGCATAAAAACTATGCCAAGCCTTAATGGTGTTACTACTGCTTGATGCCTTCTCTGGGTGGTTTTAGGAAACCCAACAGTTGAATTAAAATTTAATAAGAGAGGTGTGCAATTTATTTTGGTTTGCCCAAAGAAGACTCATGGGAGGGGCAGCTAAACCACACTGGCTGGGGATTATGGGGGTTGAGTGTAAAGCCTTTTCTGCTAGTGGCCAACCCAGAGTTGGTACCTTTACAATACCTACTTGGGTCATATGAAGATAAATAATGCTTTAATTAATGCACCCAAACTAATTTCAAAAGACCTTTTAGGTAGCCCATGGGTTTATTTGCAACTCTATTCTTGAACCTGAAGAGAGAAGCAGGCACCCCACCTTCTCAGCTGGTCCTGTTGCACCCAGTAGATGGCAGGCATCTTGGGAAGGGTGGGCGTCGCCCATCACGCTCACTTAACTGGACTCCCAGCAACTGGACTCCCAGCTGGCATTTGCTGCATCAGACCAGCAGTGGGCAGCCTTTCCTCACAGATGGACTGGCAGACAATTGGGGAGGGGAGAAACTCCTGCTGCCCATCCACACCCAGGGAGGGAGGGGTCGGCAGATGCAGCCCTCCAAGTTTTGCAGAAGGAGAAAAAGTTGATAAGGATCCCTTTGGGGCTGAGTGGACCGTGGGGAGTTGAGTCCTTGGACTCAAGTCGTGGGTCAGGTTCCTCTCCCCCCCACACACAGTGTAGAGTGCCCAACCCACTGAGTTCCAGCAGAGTGTTGTCTCAAGCCCCCCCCCCCCGCTGCAACCTCCCTCCTTTGCTTTCCAATTCCCCCCCCCCCATCAGCTCCTTGCACTTCTGCTGTCCCTGGGTCAGGGGTGCAGCCCAGGCCTGTTTGGGCTGGCCAAAAAAATCCCTCCATCCCATATAACTCTAGGCCCTTGGCTGCTCCCTGCAAAGCCATCAGCCCAGCCAGAAGGAGGGAGGGAGGGAGGGGCAAGCCAGCAGGCCCCGAGACTCAGACTGGGGTTCTAGTCTGGTGGGGAAGGTGGCCCTTCACCCAAGGAGCCCAGAGGGAAAAGGCAGAGGGATTGCAGTTCCCCACCTCCCTCTCCGCCTTTGGGGCATGCAGTCCTGTCCTGTCCAGCAATCCAGAGTGGCCAGGAAGATGCCCCCTCCCCTTGTGGTAGGCAGTTTCGTAGTCTCTTTGAAATGCTTCCAGGCTCTCCTGTCCTTGGATGATCTGGCTGGGTTCTACACCTGCCAGAATCCTGTTTGTTCCCATTTCTTCTCTATTTGTTCCTATTTGAGAATGATTTTTAAAGACCCCTCTCTCTTTCCCCCACCCCTTCAGTCTTAGAACTTTTACTCCTTCAGAGTTCTTCACCATCTCTTGCCAGTTTTCTGCCCACCTGCCTGCAGCTTTTCTGCAGAAAAGGGAAGAAACTCACTTTGTCATGCCCCTCTGGTTAACTGGAGAGAGAATAATAAAGCTACTAAAAGGTGTTTTTTAGTCCCACCTGGGCTCCACCCTTGCAAAAAAAATTTTTTGCTAGGCTACAGGCAGTTAAGGAGCTGGGTGTGTGCACAACACTTTTCAAAACATTTTAAAGGAAAGTTTCCTTCCACTCCTTGTTCGTTTTCCCACCTGCAGGGGATCCTTTCTGAGGCAGCCAGCAAGTTTGGTTTGGTCTGGGGGAGGGATTTCCTTTCGTACAGCCCCCTGCACCCCACAGAGGGGAGACCCCCATCTGCCTCTGGGCTTGTCTTGAGGTCAAAGGTTTCAGAGGGGGAGCAGGGGAGCCATCCGGGAAAGTGGGAGGGGGGTTGCTCTTGAGAACACCTGGGGCTTTCTGGCGAAAGTCTCCCCCCAGGACAGACGGGGGGGGGGTTGTCAGGCGAGTGACGTCTCCGCAAGGATGGTCTGGCCAGCTCGGGGGCGCCCGAACTCCTTCGCTCCGCGGGGAAGGCAGGGGAAGGAAGGAGGGTGGGGGTCGTGTCTCTTGCGCTCCGCAGTTGGGCTCCCTCTGCGCGGAGCCGGAGATCCACGCGCGGGGGAGCTGAAAGCAGAGCAGCCCGTGCGGCGCCGGGGGATTTTCGTCGAAGGAGACTGGAAACCGGGCGCTAAGGTGAGCAGGGCGCGTCCGCCTGGGAGGAAGGGGCTGGAGGGGGGTCGGGAGGGGGAGGGGCGTGGCTGGGTTCCCCCCCCCCCGGCTCTCTCCGGGCACGTCCAGGGAAGGCGGCTCCAGGAAGGGCCGTGGGGCTGCTCCTCCTGATTCTCAGGCCCTGACCCCTCCCGCAAGCTCTCCGGGACTCAAGCGCCCATCATGCCCAGCCAGGGCAGCTAAAGGAGCTCCAAGAGCCCCAGGCGCTTTCCCTCCGGAGCCTGCGGTGCTCTTCCCGGGGCCTCTAGCCCGTCAAGGTCGGAAGAAGAGAGATTAAACGGGGACCCTTCAGCGAGGCGCAGTTTTGGGCCCTTGTGAGGCCACCTTTCCGGCCAGCCTCGGAGGCCACTGCCGGACTTTGGGGAGGTGGGATTCGCTCGCTTGCGGCGCCTTCCCCGGCGAGAACCGTTCGTGGCAGAGACCGAAGAGCTGCCGCGCCGCCACTCAAACAGACAACGTGGACTAAGAGAGCCTCACCCGTGCGCCCCCCACCACCACAGGGCCGGAGCTGAAGGGGCCATCAGTGGGCTCGGTGAGACGCCCCCCCCCCACACACACACTCGAATCTGGCCCTGCCGGCCTGGAAAGAGGCTTACTTCCTGACTAGCGACTGTCGGCAATTCAGAGCGTAAGTCAGATTCCTGTCCAGCTTCAGCTCCGCTGCAGGGGAGCCGCCAGGCCCCCAGCTCTCTGTCCCATCGGGCATCCTTGGCCTGCCCTTCAGGGTTGTTGTCAAGAATCCTTTCCACTCCGCGCAGGGCAGAGGAATTACAGAAGGGATGGGCAGGACCAGAATTCACTCCCCGTGTTTTCCGCACTGTTTACTGGGTGGAGTTGAGTCTTGCAGCTCCACAGATTCAGTTATGGCTCCGGTTTTTGCTGGGACAGAATGGTCTAATTTTGCCAGTATTCCCATTAACAGCACCACCTTTGAAGGTGGAAAGGCCAGTGAATCATGCAGGGGTGCAACAGCAGCTCTCTTCCGGGGCATCACCTTTAAAGCATGTGCCGTTCTTGCCTCGGCCATCTCTCCCCCCCCCAAACTGACCAGGCTTTGGGCTCTGCTGGCTGATCTCCAGCCTTTGGCCTGGGGGGGGGGGTCCTCCCTCTCTGTCCAGGACCCAAAGGGAGCCTGTTTGGGCTTGTTGATTAATCCTTTGAGCTGTGAAATTTCCAAACACTTAAGCTGCAGGATAGCCAGGAGGCTGGCGTGCACAGCCTCGGCCCCCAACCCCCCAAGACCGACAAAACACATTTTGGAGAGGAGTCCTGTGCTCTGTGGACTCTCTGGCAGGGCGGGGACCCCAATCGCTGCCAGCGACACAACCACATCAGAGGAGACGAACTGCGCCTTCCGGCCAAGCTCAGAGACATGCAGCTTTGCTCTGTCCCGGCTTGTGTGTCCCCAGCTGCCTCTGGGGCTGCAGGGTGAGCTGGGCTGGACAGTGCCTCCCTCTGCCCGGGGAGAGAGGGGTTCCAGCATGGGGCCCCCTCCCCACCCCGTGCTTCCTGGGCAGCAAGACCCCCAATAAGACAAGGATTCCTGTTTTGGAAGGGGGTGGCACCCCTCCCCCCTGCGCGAGGCCTCCCTCCCAATGGGGCTGGCAAGGAAGCTCCTTGCGGTGATGCTACAAATGGAGGCTTTGGAAAGCTGTGGTGGGGCAGCAGAGGTGGATCTCAAAATAGGGCTGGGGGAGGGGAGGGCCTCTCTTGCACACTGCCGCTTTTGGGGGGAGCTGTAAAGATTCGGGAGAGTTCAGGGGGGCCTCGGATTGCGTCAGAGCCCTCAAAAGGGACAGGGGGAAAAGTCCTCCTCAAGGCCAGACGGGGGGGGCTGATGCTTTGTCAGGGAAGCTTCCTTGCACTGATCCCATCTCCCCCCTCGGCCCCCCAAATTGCCACATCTGGTGGTGGTGGAGAGTGCCACCACTGGATTCCGTTGCCAGCAAAGGAGCTGCCGGGCGAAGATGGGCTGGCCAGAGAGCCGAGGGAGGCGGTCTGCCTGCCGGAGGGGGCCACCCTCCCCCTTGTTTGTCCAACTACTGATTTGGATCCTTTGATCCCGGAGGAGGAGAGCGCCCCCTCCCACCCAGCAAATTCCTGCTCTGAATAGCTCAGATTAGGGAGCCGCTGTGCCTGAACTCTGCTCAGCTCCTGACTTTCTGGGCAGCGAGGAGCTGGTCAACTTAACGGGGGGGGGGGAAGGGGGCTCTGCGTCCCACCAGGATGTGCCTGAAGTGCCTGTGACTTCCCACAACGTTTTGTTCCCCGCAAAGATTTTCACTATTCAGGCTGCCTTGTGGGTCGTATGTTCTGGCCTGGACACCACAGAAGCAACTTTAGTGAACCTTCTATCCGTGGTCTCCGAGGGTTTTCTGATCACCCTAGAGAGGCAGCTGAAAGCACTTGCAGCTCCTCTGTCCCCACCCAGCCGAACCCGCCTGCCTGGCTTGGCTTCCTCTTCTCCAAGCCTCCCCCCCCCCGCCCCGCATCCTTCCCTGTTGCTCTGGAACTCCCAGTTCCTAATTTATTCCTGAAAACTCTTAGGTCCCTGCGGCTCTTCCGAGCGCCAAGTCTCCCTACAATCTGGGCTCTGGCAGTTAGGAAGAAGTCAAAGAGGCCGGAAGCCCATTGCTATAAATCTCAATAGAGGATCGCTTTGTGTCTCACTGCACTGGGTGCTACGCCCAGGCTCTGGGCGCAGGGCACGGTCAGCTCCTCCCTGCTCAAGGACACTGCGTCTGGCCCCAATCCAGGGTGTTCAGTGGTCCCGGCTTCTGTACGTGGGAAAGGGGGAGGGTGTCTCTTGAGGGTGAAGGGCAGGCAGGGGCTGGGATCTCTCTCCGGGTCAAGGAGGGGCAGGGAGCCAGACGCAGGGGGTGCAGCTCCAACCATGCACTGCGGTTCAGCCCCAAGAATTAAGGGGAGCCTCAGCTTCGCAGGCCGGCCCTTTTGCACAGGTCCATTCCTACAACACTGGCTCTTCTGGAGAACCAGGGTTTCTCTCTTTTCCCTGGTTCAGCCTGGGAAAAGTCTCAAGATTCGGACTGACAGCTCCAGGGATGGACGGAGAGATGCTGCTTTGATTTAGGCCTTCAAAGCAGGTGGGGCTCCTCTTGGCCTCTGAGCAGGGATCCGGGCTAACAAGTCTGCCTCGGATTGCCTCCGCACGGCTTCCTCCACCCGGTGCCCTCCAGGTGGGGTTGCTGGGATTTGTAACTCTCCCCAGCCATCCCCCCAAAAGAAGGACCTCGGGTGGGGGTGAGGATGGGCACCGCCAGAAAGAGGTTCTCTGGAAAGGGGTTGAGGCTTGTGGTCTCCTCCTGGCTCCGCTTCTTCCCCTACAAGACTGCAGGGGAGCCCAGGAGGCCGGCTGCTGGCGGCCCCTCCAGGAGTGCCGCATCTTTCCTCCTTCCACCCCCCCTGCCTGTCTGGATTTCGGGTGGGGTCTGGGTGTGACGTTTCCAGGAGCTGTGAAAGCACTCCTTGTTCCTTGCTGGGCCGAGTCTGAAGTGAGCTGCGGGCCGGTGGCCAGTCGCACCGTCTCTCAAAGGCCTCTCTGAGTAGCAAGCAGGCTGTGCCCCATGGGAGGGAGGGGCCATGTGGGTCAGGCACAGCAGCCCCCAGCCAGAACAGCCACATCTGGGAACAGTGTGTGGAGCTGCATCTCAACCCCGAGGACCAGCCACAGAGCCTTGATCCGGCTTTGCGGAGCCAGAAAGCAGAGGTAGGTGGTCTTGGGGCCCTAACTAGGGGTGGGGGGGCAGTGGGGCTGAGCAGGAGCTCGGAGTCTTCAGTCTCTGTTGAAAAAGAAAAGCCGCAAGTCTCCAGTCCCCTTTGCTCTGGGCCAGTTCAGTCTTGGAAAGGGCTTAAAGCAAATCCAGCCTTCCTGCGTTTCCTCCGAAGTAAACGCTTTTAGAAGATAATTTGACCAAGCAGACAAAGCAGGCCTCTTTCCTGGTGACTTGAGGAGTGAGGGTCTCTCCCACAGCCTGAAGCTCCTGAAGCTCCTGTAGGTGGTTTGGGACCCTTTCCTAACAGAGGGAACATTTTGAAAACTTCACACTTTCCATCGCTGCTAACTAAGGGGGGGAGGGGTGATGGGGGGGTTCTCTGTGGATTTCCACCATGGCCAGAAGAGGTGATCTCAGGTCAAGGCCAACAGAGTGACCAGCAGCCCTGGCCGAGTGTTGCAAGTGCCACGGGCAGCTCTGCCCCTGCCTGGCCTCTGACCCACAGCTCCTTTCCTCCCCCAGACCACCCTGCCCTGCGCATGATGGCCGACCCAGAGGACACCCACCAGGCTGGCCCCACCGGGGCCACTGAGGCCCCAGCTGAGGAGTTGTTCCCACCGGGCGATGCCTTCCCGCTCTCCTCCCTGGCCAACCTGTTTGAGGGTGAGGAGGGCTCTGGGCCTGGTGAGGCCCCCCGCAGCCCCCCCGGCTCGGGGGACGGCAAGCAGAACCTGCGGATGAAGTTCCAGGGTGCCTTCCGGAAGGGGGTCCCCAACCCCATGGAGCTGCTGGAGTCCACCATCTACGAATCCGCGGTGGTGCCGGGGCCCAAGAAAGCCCCCATGGACTCCCTCTTCGACTATGGCACCTACCGCCACCTCCCCAGCGACAACAAGCGGAGGCGAAAGAGGGTCCTGGAGTGAGTGGGGGGCCCTCGGCCTGAGCCAGCAGGGCGGTTGGCTGGGGGGGGGGACCCAGATCTCCCTTCTGGTCAGGCAGTGCTGAGCTGCCTTCTCCCCCTGGCCTCTCCCTCAGGAAGAAGCACCCCAGCAACAAGGGGCCCGCACCCAGCCCCCCACCCATCCTCAAGGTCTTCAACCGGCCCATCCTCTTCGACATCGTCTCCCGGGGGTTCACAGCTGGGCTGGACGGCCTCCTGCCTTTCCTGCTGAGCCACAAGAAGCGGCTGACTGACGAGGAGTTCCGAGGTGGGCGAGGCAGGGGGTCCGGGGTGTTGGTACTTGGGGGAGAAGCGGGTGGAGCAAAGGGGATGGGGAATGAAGGCCGTGGCACTGACGGTTGTCAGCCCTTGGGGGGGGCAAAGGCAGCCTGGGGGCCCAGATGGGTGAGGCACTGCTGGCAATGTTAAGACTGCTCTCCCTTCCTGGCACGGCCTACCTCACAGAGTTGTTATGAGGACAAAAGAGGGAAGAGTCTCAGGTTCCTGGGAAGAAAGGGGAGCCGTCCGTGTAATAGAGGTGCCACTTTTGCCTGGTTCCAGAGCTCTCCACCGGCAAGACGTGTCTCCCCAAGGCCCTGCTGAACCTCAGTGGTGGCCGGAACGACACCATCCCGCTCCTGCTGGACATTGCGGAGAAAACGGGCAACATGCGAGAATTCATCAATGCGCCCTTCCGAGACGTCTATTACCGAGGTGAGGATCTTCTGAGGCTCCCTGGTCAGCTTCTTCCCCCAGTAAAAGAGGCTCAGTCCGTTCCCCCCCGGGTGTTTCTGTGTGCCACCCTTGCCATACAGAATCCTAGACACGGAAAAAGCGGCACGGTAATTTGGACCCACACTCTACGTGGGGCAGGGACCATCTGAAAGATCACTGCCTGGAAAACAGCTGTGGGTGAGGAGTCGGACTGGGCACCTTCATTAGTCAGCATCAGATGATGCAATGAGATGCCCACTTGAGCCGAAGCCTGGCTCTCGGGAACACCAGGTTGAATGAGTTTCCAGCATGGAAATGTGGGCTGTGGTATGCCTGTGGAACTTGGCGGGAAGTGCTCAGAGGCTCACAGACGTGGGGGCAACGAGAGGGGCAGGGAGCACTAGAAGGAGCAGTGAGGCTCTCCACAAACGGTTGTGCTTCTTCAGGCCAGACCGCCCTGCACATTGCGATCGAACGACGGTGCAAGCACTACGTGGAGCTGCTGGTGGAGAAGGGGGCCGATGTGCACGCCCAGGCACGGGGCCGTTTCTTCCAGCCCAAAGACGAGGGCGGCTACTTCTACTTTGGTGAGTAAAGGAGGCATTAACATAAGAACATAAGAAGAGCCGTGCTGAATCAGGCCAAAGCCCATCGAGTCCAGCATTCTGTGTCACACAGTGGCCCACCAATTGTACATGGGGATCTTGAGCAGAAAGAGAAGGCAAAACCCTCCCTTTCCCTTGACCCCCAACAAATGGTACTCAAGGGAATCCTGCCTGCCTCAACCAACATAGAGGCGGCACATAGACATCCGTTTTAATAACCACCGATACACTTGGCATCCATGAATCTATCTAGCCCTGCCTTGAAGCTGTCATTCCCAGACTCTGAAAATTGCTGCAGGTCTCTCATGGACGCCCTTCTCCTCAAGACTGGCTGTTGATGTCCACCTTTCATTTTACAGTCCACCTGTGGGCCATGATAGTGATGAAAGGAAGAGGGAGACCTCAAGGGGATAGGAGGAAGGAAAGCCAGGGTGGGAAACTTCTGAATGGATGGAAAATTGAGGGGTCAAGTCACAGAAAGGATGGGGGGGGGAGTCTAACAAGGAACAGAATGGAGGGCATGCAGCATGTTAAATTGGATCCCATAACATGGAAGACCCTTGAATTTTCTACATTCCCAAGGTGGTTTGAGGGTATCATGGATGAGCTGAGCCATGCGCCTTTGAAAACTTGGCACCTGCCCATTTATCCACTTCTGCGCAGGGGAGCTGCCCCTTTCTCTGGCCGCCTGCACCAACCAGCCCCACATCGTCCACTACCTGACGGAGAATGCCCACAAGCAGGCCGACCTCCGGCGGCAAGACTCCCGGGGCAACACAGTGCTCCACGCCTTGGTGGCCATTGCGGATAACACCCGCGAGAACACCAAGTTCGTCACTAAGATGTACGACCTGCTGTTCATCAAATGCGCCAAGCTGTTCCCAGACACCAACCTGGAATCCCTGCTGAACAATGACGGCCTCTCGCCCCTCATGATGGCGGCCAAGACCGGAAAGATAGGGGTGAGACAGGGCCAGTGGGGGGCACCAAGTTGAGGATTCTCTCGAGAGTCTGAATCAGGTTGGCAGAGTCTCCCGGGGTCCCATTTGGGGGTGGAAACCCAAGCCAGGTTCCCCTCCTCAGTTCATCAGACCGATTTGTCCCCCACCTGCAGATCTTCCAGCATATCATCCGCCGGGAGGTGAAAGACGAGGATGCGCGGCACCTCTCCCGCAAGTTCAAAGACTGGGCCTATGGGCCTGTCTACTCCTCCCTCTATGACCTGTCCTCCTTGGACACCTGTGGAGAGGAGGTGTCTGTGTTGGAGATCTTGGTCTACAATAGCAAGATTGAGGTGAGGTTGGCAGGAGACGCAAATGGGGGCACCCTCAGTGGGAAGACCCTGTCCGCTGGCTCCTCACGGGGCACCTGCCTATCTCCTGTCCAGAACCGCCATGAGATGTTGGCCGTGGAGCCCATCAATGAGCTGCTGCGAGACAAGTGGCGCAAATTTGGGGCCGTCTCCTTCTATATCAGCGTGGTCTCCTACCTCTGTGCCATGGTTATCTTCACCTTGGTGGCCTACTACCGCCCCCTGGAGGGCACAGTGAGTACACTGCCCTTTGTCCCACTGCAAGAACCCTGAGCAGACACAGGCAGGAACTGCAGTTCTGAGAGTCCAACAGAGTCCCAGCCTGGTGCAACCTGACCCTCCCTTCCACCAGAGGATCTCGTTTCCTTCTCTGAGACTGGGGCACCCTTCAGCACCCCTCCTTTCCTTCCCCAGCCCCCGTACCCGTACACGACCACCCCAGACTACCTTCGCCTGGCTGGAGAGATCGTCACCCTCTTCACAGGGGTCCTTTTTTTCTTCACCAATGTAAGTGCAGATGGGGGGGGTCTTCTTGCTTGGGGAGGGGTCTCCTGTCTTTCTCCTTCTCCAACCCCCTTCACACCTCTCCTTCCTTTCCCTACACACTGGAAGGTTGTGACTCTCCCTTCTCCCTCTCCTTTTCTCCCCAGATCCTCCCAGCAGGGAAAGCTGCTGCTTCTGAGCCTCCTTAGCCTTTTCAGCTCCTCTCTGGAGATTTTGGCCACGGCCTCACTTCCGGCTCAAACTGAGTCTTTTTTCTCTCCTCCTCCAGATCAAAGATCTGTTCATGAAGAAATGCCCAGGGGTCAATTCCTTCTTCAATGATGGCTCCTTTCAGTTACTCTAGTGAGTGGAAGAGAGAATGTCAGCTCCTCGTATGTTTGAGGGTGTGGGGAGGTTTTAATAGTGACCCCCAAAGCCATAACCCTCTAATTGGCTGGCTGGAGAAGAGGACTCCCCTTTAGGGTCTTCTAATGGGGACGTTGTGGCCTCACAGATGGGGTCATGTGAGTGTCCCCCACCGGCTCTGTGTACTAACCTGCTCACCCACCCTGGCCCTCCACCACTTGCAGCTTCATCTATTCTGTCCTGGTCCTGGTTGCAGCTGCTCTCTACCTGGCTGGCATCGAGGCCTACCTGGCAGTCATGGTCTTTGCGCTGGTGCTGGGCTGGATGAACGCCCTCTACTTCACCCGCGGTCTCAAGCTGACAGGCACCTACAGCATCATGATCCAGAAGGTGAGAGAGAACAAGGCACCCTTCCTTTCCTTCACCTTGGCGCGGTGGGGGAACCAGCGGTGGTCGCTCCAGGCGGCCCACAAATCACAGCCGCTGGTTGAGTGACTACAGGAATGGAAAAAGTGACTCACAAGACCATCGCAGCATCGCCACGATCAACAGTCAAAATTCTGTCCCACTCGTAGTCCTAAGTCGAGGACCACCTACATTACAGCACAGCTGAGGGCGCAGCCATGGAACTCACCCCCCACCTGCCATTCTCTCTCTGCAGATCCTGTTCAAAGACCTTTTCCGCTTCCTCCTGGTTTACGTCCTTTTCATGATCGGCTACGCATCTGGTAAGTCCCTCGCCCTGCAAAGCTTGGCACCAGCTCTGCCAGGTGGGCTTTTGTCTCCAGCTGTGGCAGGAGGGAGTGTGTTGGGGGTCCTTGCTAAAGGCTTGCCCCCTCCGGCAGCACTGGTCTCCCTGCTGAACCCCTGCTCCAGTGCTGAGTCCTGCCGCGAGGACCGCTCCAACTGCACGGCGCCCACCTACCCCTCCTGCCGCGACAGCAAGACCTTCAGCACCTTCTTGCTGGACCTCTTCAAGCTGACCATCGGCATGGGGGACCTGGAGATGATCGAGAACGCCAAGTACCCCGGCGTCTTTGTCATCCTCCTGGTCACCTACATCATCCTCACTTTCGTCCTCCTGCTCAACATGTTGATTGCCCTCATGGGGGAGACAGTGGGGCAGGTCTCCAAGGAAAGCAAGAAGATCTGGAAGCTCCAGGTAGGTGGGCTTAGGAGGGTGAGGGAGCCCTGGAGATGGAGGGCAGTGTGGCTGAGGCTCCTTTGTCTTCTCCATCCCTAGTGGGCCACCACCATCCTGGACATTGAGCGCTCCTTCCCCGTGTTTGTCCGGAAAGCCTTCCGCTCGGGAGAGATGGTCACCGTGGGGAAGTCTCTGGACGGGGCCCCTGACCGAAGGTGGTGCTTCAGGTAGAGAGACACCCCCAGAGTCCTGGCCGTAATCATCAACCCTATTTGATGAGGAATAGGGAATTGGGGCCCCAGTCCCGCTATGCAGAATCAGCCCCTATTTGTTCTTATTGGTTCCCCAACTTTTGGAGGAGCTGCAGATGGTCATGGACGGTTCTCTGAGCCCCCTTCCACATCTGGAGAACATCCAGCTGCTCTCAGAAGTTCGAAGTCTCTTAACAGGTTCTCCCTTTCTCTTCTGATCTGGAAGGATTTTGGGATGGCTGCGTCCATTGATCCTTTCTCTAAATTGTAAAAGGTTCCCGAGTCCCCAGCCTGAGCTGGGGTTCACAGCTAGATCCCCAAGACAGGCATATACTGGGGAGTCCTGGGCAGGCCAATGCCATTTAAAGTACCCCGAGCCAAGAGACTCAGCATGGCAGAGAAAGGGCTTGCCTGCCTGCTGGTCAGCTGATCCCTTAGTCCTTCCGATTGCCCCCCCCCCAGCATTCTGATCTCCAAAGGGGGTGTTTTCCCCCTTGCAGAGTGGACGAGGTGAACTGGTCTCACTGGAATCAGAACCTGGGTATCATCAATGAGGACCCTGGCAAGAATGACACCTACCAGTATTATGGCTTCTCCCACACTGTGGGGCGCCTGCGCAGAGGTGAGGGGGCAGCTGGGTGGCTCTTCTGCTCCCCGCAGGAAGGCCGGGGCTCTGGGCTCCATTGCTGCCAGGCAGCATGCTCATATAAAGGAGGCCGGGCTTCAGTTGCACCCTCCAGCCCCCATCTTGGCTTTATTTCCCCCCAATGACACCCCCTTCTCTCTCCGGTGTGGGGCAGATCGCTGGTCAACGGTGGTGCCTCGTGTGGTGGAGCTGAACAAAAATTCTCAGCCGGACGAGGTGGTGGTGCCCCTGGACAGCCTGCACTCAGTGGGAGCAAACGCGCAGAAGCCCAGCTACCCTCACAGCTGGAGGAAGGAAGAGGCTCAGATCTAGCTGCCAAGCCACCTCCTCCACTCTTTCGGACAGCCCTCGTTGCCCCACCGGACCCTCCCAAACTGGGATCCTGATGATGGAGCTGCCTCCTGGCTCCCACAGCCAGAGAGATCAGCCTGCCTCCCAAGAACCTGACTTTGAACGGGACAAGAGAGGTCCAGCCTCTCGCATTTTAAACAAAACATTCCTTTTAAAAACACTCCTATAAAGAGAAACTGGAAACCTGGGTTCAGGTGGCCGCTTTGTGCATCACAAGGGCAGCTCTGCACGGGGGCCAAGGTAGCTCAGGAGCTGAGAAGGTTGTCCTTAAAGGAGGCTCTGAATGCTGAGCCTGGACTCCGCCGGAGGAGCCCAGAAGGGCCGCTGTTAAGAAGGCGCCAGGCAATCGTTCAGAGCGGCTCCTTTGAAGATATGCACGTTGCTCGTTCTCCGTGAATTCCCTGCGGTCCGAAAACACGCAGACAGGCTCAGGTGTTCACTCTGCCTGGGGATGGTGAGTCTCCTCTGATAGTATCATTTTGCACAAGGTTTTATTGAATTATTTATTTAGTAATAAAAGCCGAAGCATCTCTGTTGTACTCTATGCTTTTGAAGGGGCTTGCAATACCCCTGTGCTACCCAGTTGGTCTTGACTGATTTCAGAAAAACTGCTGAGGTTGACTCTGAGGATGCCTCCCACTGCATTGTCCTTCCTTCCTTCCTTCCTTCCTTCCTTCCTTCCTTCCTTCCTTCCTTCCTTCCTTCCTTCCTTCCTTCCTTCCTTCCTCCCTCCCTCCCTCCCTCCCTCCCTCCCTTCCTCTGCAGGTTGGGCCACAAGAGGGCAGCAAACCCCACCACATTGCTGAAGTTCGCTGATAGGTTTTCTGCTCCTCCCAAGGTCAGAGACAGGCAGGCATTCAACAGATAATGCACCTCTGGATGTATGGCTGGACCTTTTTACGACTGCCTGTAATTAAGGGCTGGATGAGAATTTTCTTGGCAGCCTTGCCCGTTGTTCAGAAGAGGTGGTCAGTCGGTCACCCCATTGGGACTTCCGGTGGCTGCTCCGGTGTCGTTACAGCCTCCTTTAGAGGCTCTGAGCTCTTGGGCTTGTAAAGCCGCAAAAACAGCGAACATCAGCTGTTTTTTGCGGCGAAAAAAACCCCTCTTCGGGCGAAGAAGGGGTGAAGAGCATCGAGCGGGGGTTGAGCTCCTCTGAAAACCCCCTGAAAAAGCTTTCAGGGGGAAAGAGAGAGAGCTCCCCAGACGCTCGAAGAAGCTCCAGCCCAGAGACGCGTCTGTCTGCGGACGGGACCAGGCGCCGCGAACATCAGCTGCTTGAGAAAAACTTTTAAAAGAGACCTAGAGGCAGGCGGATTGAACACAGGAGCTTATACTGCAAGTATTTCTCTATATTTCACTTCTGATCAATTACTTTCACAATCAACACAATGTATCCAAGATGGCGATCGCTCTCACTGTATAAAGTTACCGGAAGTGAAAGTGGAAAGTGAAAGCGCAACGCAAGAGCGATCGCTAAGAGACAGTCTTGACTCATATCTTAAAAATTTTACAAAGTGTACTTAAAGAAGACAAAAAGAGGATACATTTTGGCAATATATGTGTAAGGATTTTTCCTCTGCTTAAAGAAACCTTGTTAACAGTGGACTGAATATAGAATGGCTACCAGACAAACAAAAATAGTTCCCTCAAAGGTGGCAGCATCCTCCCCAGCTCAGCCCCCTAAAATACCAGTAAATAATTTTCCTGCTCCCCCATCTTCCTCAATATCTACAGAGTCTCAGACCCCCCTGTCTACTCAAGCCTATCCAGAAATGCTTACTGTGAAAGATTTACAGGCTGCATTGTCAGCAATGACTGAAAATTTAGAGAATAGGCTTGATAAAATGAATGACAATTCTGAAAAAAGGTTTGAAAAACTGGAGAACAAGATTGAGGAATTGGAGAAGAAGATGGAGGAACAAAGCAAAGATTTGGAGAAGAAGATGGAGGAACAAAGCAAAGCTGTGGCTGATGATTTAGAAATAATCAAAGAAACAATTCAGACTCACAATAAGGAAATAAGAGAAGATATTGTGGAAACTTTTAAGGGGATCTGGGAGAGCATTGAAGAAAAGGTGGAGGAGGTTGAACAACAAGTAGAGGGACAACTTACTGAGATGAAAAGTGAAATACAAGACCACACACTGATGTTGCAATATAACCAGATGATGACAGCTATTAGGATCAGAGGGCTGAGAGAGGTATCAAATGGGAAGCAAGAAGACTTGAGAAGAATTTTTGAAGAAGCTTTGGGAAAATTTCTAGAAGACGATGCAAAAAATTTCTCTTGGCAGATTGATAGAATCCACAGAATTAACTCATGGATGGCAAGACAAAGAAATTTACCTAGAGATGTTGTTATTTATTTTGTAACAAGGGGATTCAGAAATCATATTCTTACAACATCTTACAACAAGAAATTAAACGTAGCTGGTCAGGAGGTGATGATTTTGAAGGAGATCCCCCCAAAAGATGTTAAGAGCGAGAAAAGACTACGCATTTTTGGTCACTGAACTGAAAACACGTGCTCTACAATTTCGGTGGGAGGTCCCAGCTGGACTGTCATTACTTTATAATGGTAAAAGATACCGCTTGAACTCGGCTGGGAAAGCAAAAGAATTTTTTGAAAATGTGCTGAAGGCTGGGGGACCCCCACCCACATCACCAAAAAGTATAGATCTGCCACAAGAAAGAGGAATGGACTTAAAACAACGACCACAATCCCCGGAGACACAGCCCTCTGCAGCAACAGGAGATGATAAAGGAGCTTCTCTGGAGGCGTCTGCACGGAGTATTGATATCCTTCAACCCTTGGAAGTAGAAAAGCCTAAAGATCAAAGGCAGACAAGAGCTACTATTAAACATATGGGACAACAAGAAAAGCACCAACAAGGCAGTACAAGTACAAGTCTGGAAACCATGGGAGCTCGACCAAAGAAGAAATCAGGGGGAAAAGTGGATTTGGTCTTGCAAAAGTTTTCCAAAGCTGGTCATGTCAAATAAATATTTGACGTGGAATGTTAATGGTTTAAACTCTCCACAGAAAATGAAGAAAATATTTCATTACTTTGACTCAAGGTAAAAATGATGTAATTTGCTTACAAGAAACACATATTAGAACTACTGATCAGTCGGTCACCCCATTCGGAAGGAAATGCGACCACGGCAGAGGTCCTACCGTCCTCCACACCAGCCCGCGCGCCAACCTGCCCTCTCTGCTGGGGGTTCTCGGAGTGACAGCACGGCCCCACGGAGCAATCAGAAAGGCTAAGCGGTTCTGCATGCCAACCTGTGCAGTGAGACGCCGAAGCTTGCACACTTTGCTAGTCAACCTGCACAGCAAAGCTGGCAACGAGTCCTTTGGGGGGCTTCAGAGCAGGAAACTGAGGCTCCGGGGGTGGGGGAGAGGCAGGCTTCGGCCCTGGCTACGCCTGAACTCCAATTTTTACCCTGCCGGTTTGGAAACTGGCAGTGGCCGACCGAGCAGGGCTGACCGGACTCCAACGCAGGAGGCCCATTTCACAGCTGGCTAGGCCATGGTGGAGAGGAGTGCCCCCCCCCAAGACCGGGAGCCAAAGAGGAAGACAGCCTCCCAGCCGGGGGGGAGGGTCCGCTGTTCCCCCACATCCAACTGCCCCACCACGTTCCCCAAGGGAGACCCTCCCTGGTCCATGTTCCCGGCCAGGGGACCCCACCCAGCCTCCCCTCTGGGGACCCTCTTCCGATCGGGGCTCAAGCAAGAGTGGCATGCAAAGACAATCCAGACTGTCAATCCAATGAAAGCCCAGATTTAATGTCTTCTTTGGGGGGGTGGGAGGGAAGAGAAAAAAGACAGACATTTGGAGACAGGGTTCTGGTTTTTTTTTCCAAGCTTTTTGTTTTCTCTCTTTTTCAAAACAATACAATGCAGAGTGCACTTGTCACAGTAGAATAAAATGGTCGCTTTTTCGTATAAAAACACATTCTCAGGTTATTTGTAAATGCACTTAGTGCTGGAAAAAGGTGGTAAGGACACAGTACCTCTGCATTTGGAGCCCCCTCCCCCCTCTCTCTAACAGGAAAAATCTGAAATACCTGCAAAGCAGATCACCTGGCATCAAACCTATCAAACTCCTAATTCCACCACGGCAACTGCAGAGCGAAAGGAACACTTTTTTAGAAGTTGCATTTCATTCTTTTTTGAAGGCGGAAATGAAAGGATGGGAAACGCTAAGAGCCTGGAGCCCTTTAAGGCTGCAGCTGGACACGCCGGAGGGGGCTGGGTGCTCAGGCAGCTGCCTGCGGAAGAACCCATGGCCGCTCACTGGATCCCACTCGGGTGACCCCCATTTCTAGAACTCCGTCTGGGCAGGAAGAGAGCGGGACCAGGGGCTGGAATGGCTGGCTCGCCTTCCCACACATTCTGGCAGCCCTGATGCATCTGCATCACTTTAGCCTGCAAGGACTCAATGGCCAGATCCCGGCTGGGGATTGGGGGGACCCCAGGGAGTGACCCTTGACCCCAGGGAGGGCTTAGTTTCCCTGGGGGGCCTTCTTGACGCAGGCATTTGCAGCCAGATGCTACAGAGGTGGATTACAATAAAAGGACTGAAGACCCTTCTCCTTTTCAACACTGTCTCTCTCTTCGGCACAACACAGTCTTCCTGGTTCTCACACGCAGACAAGTAATGAAATGAAATACTGCTATTAAAAATGAAATAAGAATAATAATAATGTTTTAATTCAGAAATCTCCTGGGGTAATGCTGATGTGATGGAGGGGTGGGAAAATCCATCTTATAGCAGCCAAAAACTGTACAGCAGGTTCAAACTAAAAAAAGTCACTTCAAGTTTTCAAGTGTTTTTTTTCCCCTTCTTTAGACAGCTTCCAGACCTTCACCCCCACCCCAATTATTCGCTTTAAATCGAAACAGTGCAAGTTACAGACTTCATCTAGAAAGGAGGCAGAATCGCTAAGCCCCCTGGATTAATGGGAGGGGTTGGGAGAGTCTGCATCCTTCCTTGCCCTCCCCCAGTCACAATGCATTTCAAATGCCCCCCGCTTGTCATCCAGGGCAGAAAGAGGGCCGGGGGGCCCCCTTCCCAGGCAGTCCGGCTAGCAGTGCCCACTGGCAGGCACACACTCATTCTCCTCCCCCAGGGCACCCCCAGATTAGCAGCAAAATGGGATCCCATCTCCCTGTTCACATTCTTAGCCATAAAACCCCTTCCTGAAGCACACAGACCAAGGCTGTGCCCCATCACAGGCAGCACGGCCCGGGGGCACCTTTGTCCTTATCTGTAGACAGGCAGCCGGATGTGGGCATGCTGGTGGTCCAGGAGGCGGGGCACCGAGACCGTCTCGTAGCCCTTGCCCAGCATCTGCTCCTTGATGCACGGCGGGTGGATGTCGTTGATCAGGTACTCCAGGGACTGCAGGCTGCTGCTGAGGACGGAGGTGTTGCAAACTGCCTTGCTGGGCAGACTGGGGAGCCCCTCCGAAGGGTGCAGGCCCAGGTCCCGGGCCCCGGTGGGCAGCTCCTGGGGATTGTAGCAGTCGCTGCTGTTGGGCGTAACCAAGACGCTGTTCCAAGCAGGGGCGAAGTACTGTCCCACCGAGAAATTTCCCTGCACGCCCACGCAGTTCAACGGCGAAGAGCTCACTTTGTCCGCGGCGGTGGCACCGGTCATGGGGTGGGCACGCAAGACCCCGGCACACACCTCGGGCGACTTGCTGACAGCCCCTCCACTGCCTGCACTGTACATCCGCAGCGGTTGCTGCTTCTGCTGCCACAGCAGATAATCCATGCCGTCCGGGTAAAGACCCGGCTTGGGTCCCACCAGGCCACTGCCCAGGTTGGAGCCAGTCACCAGCTCAGCGCCCTTCCGACAATCCGGCAACACAGCTCCCGCGTAAGCCACTGCTGCCCCCACCGCAGCCATAGTGGTGAAGCTGCCCACAGCACCATGCTTGGCCGGGCTGGGGCTGGTCACCACCACCCCCTGGCACATCTGCTGGCCGGCCTGAGCCTGGCACTGCTGATTGATCTGAAAAATAATGTTCTGGATGGAGGGCAGGTTGGCCTGGGGCAGCACCAAGCTCCGGCCGGCGTGTGGGACGACCGAGGCGGCCACCGTGACGTTGGGCGGGACAGGCGCCTCCATCTGCTTCTGGCCACCAGGATAGTTCAGCTGGGCTGTGCAGGACGGCCCGGGGGCTAAAGTGCTCATCACTGAGTAGGGGGCTACAGCCAGGTGGGCAGGGGACATCTTAGTGCGCTTGCCCTCGGCGCTCTTCACGGCCCCTTTGCCGGCGGACGCCTTCACGATGGCCAGGAGACCCTGGTAGCTGCTGGCATGCAGAGGGTAGGGGCTGTAGCGCTGGCCCATCGTGTCATACCCGTTCACCGTCCGGTTAAGGTGCTTGTGCTGGGGGACCCTGATGTTGGTGGGGAAGATCTTGATGGTGAGAGGGTTGTTTGCCACCTTCTGCGCATAAGCGTCGAGCTCAGCCGGGCTGGGGTATCGTGGAGAGCGGATGGGAGCCATGGCTTCACCTAGAAGAGACCAAGAAGTTAGGTGACATGCTGCAATGCTTGTAGCCACCTCTAGAGGTCACTAGAGCCTTCTCTGCACAATTAACACGGAGCGCAGCGATGCTTCAGTTAAGTGGCCTTTCTCCACCTTGGCAACTTTAAGACTTTGTGGCTGGCTGAGGAATTCTGGGCGCTGAAGTCCACCCATCCTTGCCAAGAATGGGAAACACTGAGCTAAAATAAAAGCTGCTCTGTCCTCACCGGGTAATGCAGGGACAGCATTTTCTGCACGCAAAGTACCCTAAAGCAAGCAAAATCAGCCCACTGAGCTTAAATACTGATGGAAGACTTTTCCTTCAACAATTTGATCAATACTGTCTCTTCCCCAATTCTGGGAGAAAGAAGGGGAACCTCCAGACCTGGTCCCTTGACTTGGCTCAGCTGAGAAACCAAAGGAGGTTTTGCACAGACCGACTGCAGAATTTGCTCCCGGAAGTGGCGGCTGATGGCCCCAACTGCACGCCGTAGGATAACTTCTCATCTAATAGCATCAGTCTCCCCACTGGCTCCAACAAACCTGTATTAGAAATCCAGCCATCAAGGCTGGGTGGCCCCTCTCTTTTCTTCTATGGTATCCTGCCCCTGCTTGTGGAGGCTCTGTTGAGCACCAGAGCCACTCAAGATAATCCAAGCACTGTATTTCTCCCTTCAATTTGTTTCATCATTTCTAAAGGAAGCCAATTTGTCTTCATTCTTCCAAACAGATTCCATGTTCTTAAAGATCGACCCACTGTTCTTTTTGGACTTCCAAGGTTGTTTATGGGAGGGCGGCAGTAATTCTATATGGGAAGAGTGGAAATGTCTCTTTACGGGGGGGGGGGAGGGGGAGAGGAAGCACTGCTCTGAAAGATTGGATTTAAACCATATTATACAAGCAATTTCATGGGTGCTTTGCGGCGCTATGAGAGCTCTACTGGAAAAAAACAGAAAAAAATCCATTTGCCAGCTATAAATCAGCACTTCTTATAATGAGCACAAAAATGTCACTTTTATGCAATTTTACAGATGAACAAAACTGGTGAAATTAACTGTGGTAACCTACTGTAGTCAGCAGAAGGCAGCTCCAAGGAGGAGAATGTGGGGTGGGGGGAGAGAGAGAGACAGAGAGAGAAAGGAAGATTCTGCCTCTCTCAAACTGCCTTCTTGAGCTGGTCTCGGGTGTGAAAGCTCATTTGTTGTTTCCATTATGCTTTCATTTGGAGTTTATCTTGAGTATCCAATGAGCCACCAACTGTGAAAATGATTAAATCTACAAAATCTATCTAACAGATTAAATAAATTAGGTGTCTGAAGAGGCTGCATCTGAAAAGAGAGTTGGGAAAAGGAAGCTCTTGCTGAGGAGGGGAAGATGCAAAGAATAAGCGAGAATTACAGGCCCACCAAATCCTTCTCCGTCACCCCAAACTCAGCAGCCAAAGAAAAGGTGTTGATCAAAAATCCTATTTCTGCTCCTTGGTGATTTCACCCTCATCTTTGAAAGCAAGCTCAGAATAGCCCGTCTGCCACTTTCTAAAACCAAGCTAGGCCACTGCTTGGCTCCTTCAAAGGTGGCTGAGATCTGCTTCGGAGGCAGTTTGCAATCATAAAAAAAAATGCTAAAAAGTAAATAGAAAAAGAATTTGCAGAGTCCAAGGAAATAAAACACAGCAAGAAGTATCCAACTCTCTCAACTGAGCCGGGCAAAGTCTGGGACCCTAAAACTATAAGGGGGGGCTGCAAGCAAGTCTGCAATGGGCTGGCAAGTACCGAGGGTCGGACCCTCGTGCTTCCCAACTCCTGCACCCCCATCTGTAAGCCCACCCCCCTCTGGGCACCAAGGCAGAGCCCGCTTGTGCCGTGGCAGAACAGCAACCGGTCCCTTCTCCCCTCCCTTCTCTGCCAGCGGCTACAAGGACGGGTTTTAATTGACTTAATAGCCTGGTTAATAACAATGCTTATTCCAGACACCTGTAAAAAGCCTCAGTGTTAATGGCACGGGGGATGGGATGCCTGGCAAACATAGCTTTTCAATGACTGCTGCTTAATGGAAACCTGCGATTAACAGGCGAGGCACTCAGCTGCTGCCGTGAAACACCCATGTGCCACGTCATTCTTGGGCAGGAGGGTGGCACACGTGGAAGCCCAGTCCAGGCGAGTGAAGCAGAGGGGGAGGCCATTCACAGCCAATGCTCCCCCTCCTGCTGTGCCTGCAGGCCAGGCCTGATGCCCTCGGGGGCGCCCGGGGCAATGCTTGGACAGGGGGCAGTCCTGGGCATGCTGCCAAGAGGAGCAACTTGGGACTGCTGAGGTCCTCTCCCAGCCAGCCAGGCACAGGGCACTTCTGTGCTCCCACTATGACGACCCAACGTCCCTTGGGCAGGTGGGGGGGGAGGGAAGCCCTGCCAGCATTGTAGGAACAGTGACACTAATTGGCCCCCTGAGGCCCTAACACGAAGGCTCCTGGCCTGAGGGTTAGCAGGGGAAGGGGCCGCCTGCACAGGAGGGGAACAGCCGCCCATGTGGAAAGAGGCCCCAGCCATCCTGCAGCTGCCATTTGCCCACCTCCCCCCCCCGCCTCCGTTTGTGTCCTCAAAATCACAGTGCGGGTTGGTCCCCAGCTCCCCCTGGCCGCCTTTGGCTTCCAGAGGGCAGAAAATGCCCCCCACAGCCCCAAACCATCCCTCACGGACCAGAGCTGGAGGGAGAGCAACTCCGTCACTGCTGAGCACAAGCAGGGACTAGATATGACAAGCCACAAGTTCCCCGTGTTGTCACCTCTTTGGAGGGATGCTGAGCGCCGTGCTGCACAAATGATAGAGGAACCAATTTCTGTGAGGCTTCCAGCGTGCTTCGGGCTGGGCTGGCAAGCCCTCCTCCCTCCCCACAGTAATTACAGTAATTACTGCTTCCCTTCATGGCACCCTCACCACTGTGCCACTTGCCTTGCCATGCTGCCACTGGCCCACTCCGGCTGGCCTGCTCCTCGCCCCCCACGCCAGCCGGGGGCAAGGGCTGCTCCCTGGGCCAGGGTGGGGGGCTCTCCCTGAAGCCCACCCCTGTCTGCTCTCACCTGCCTTCCAGGCCGGGTCTGGGGGCTTCTGGGAGAGGCCAGATGGGCACCGGCAGCCAGAATGCAGCCTCCAGCTTCGTTCCACAGTTCCCCAACTGGTTTCTTTTTTTTTTTTTTAGAATTACTCCATTTTTCAAAAATAAACTCTTCTAATTCTGCTAAAACCACATGACAAAGCTGATGTGTTATTGACCTGGTTTTGTTAGGAGTCAGTCCTGCCTTTTCAAGAGAGCCAGAGGAGTGTCAGTTGCCTAACTTGAAAAGCATCTGGGCCCAAACTGGTGTGAAGAATTGTCAGGGAAAAAAATCCTCAACCTTTCAAAGTCCTCAGTAGGCAACGGTATTATAACAGGGTTGAGACAGGTCTCCAATCCCTGCCATATTTAATTTAAAATGTTTTTAACGTCTTTCATTAATGAGTACGCAGGCTTGTATGGAACGGGGAGGAAGCAGGTCGAAGTCTGTGCACCGTTAAAGATTAAATACTTCTTTTTTAGAAAAAAAAAGTCTTTTCATAAGCCCATTAACCTAGAAAAAGCTTCAGTTAAGACCCAATTTAATCCATTCTAATTAAAGTGATACCTACTTTAAAAGCACATTGAAGTGACCTGCAGTGCAAAGTTACCCAGCACCAAGCCAGCCAGAATCCTTCAAACTGCCTGTTTACTGAACCTTCTTTTGTTTCAACTTAAGTAGCTTATTATTTAGTTTGTTTGTTTTTTTCTGTCAACTGCTTTCAGGCCTTCAGCAAGGAAAATGCAGGAGTATCAATATATATTTATAATTTGTAATTTTTTTTAGGACGCTAAACCTCCCTGGATAAATATCAGAGGAGAAGGCAGGCGTTTCATTTCCACCATCAGCTCCTCCTGTCTCCATCGCATCGCGTCTCCTCGTATTTTTCAAGGTGGAAAGGGAAAAAAAAGATCCCCAAATCCCTGTCAGGAGCAAAAATTTCCCCTCTCCGTCTTGCAAGCTGTTCCATTTCCCCGACTTTGCATTCAATAACAGCCAAATAATTGAATCATCCCGGCTGCCGAAGATAGGCTTTGAATTTTATTAGAATTTTAAATTGTTTTGTTTCTTCAGTATTTTATTACAGTAAATGGAAAAATGCATGACCCATGGTAATCAACTGATGGCTTTTGATATTATTTGGAGCTGGGAGCACATCCGGAGCGGGAGCAGGACGCTGAGATGGAGCCATCAGGAAGGCTGATGAGATTAGCTCTGAAACACAAGGACTTTCTGCTCACCCAAATTGGCCAACAGATGTGGGGGGAGGGGGGAGCTCAGATCCAGTCCTGGAAAATTGGTCTGGACTGGAGGGAGGGGCTGGCTGGACCCTCCCCCCAACATCCAGGGTTCCAAACAGTGAAGGGTTGATCTTGACCGAGCAAGACAAGCACAAAAGAGGGGAGCAGCCTGAAGCTGTGCTGTGCTCCATCACTGGAGGCTTGCAGAAGATTAGACAAGCATTTGATCAGGATGGTGCTGAGTAGTCAACTTTGAAAACACTAATATAGAGTTTGCAGAATCCAGGTCACACAAATTTCCACCAGCAAGAACACTTATCCTGGCTGCTGAGATACACACCCACTTTCTGCCTGGCCTGACACACTTGCCCATCGGCCGAGCTTGGCACACTCCAGTTAAGTGTGAGAAAAGTGCACCTGGGCAAAGGAGGACAGAGCTGGCCAAGTTTTCTGCCTCTAGTCTTTTTTTCCACCTTTTCCAATTAGGTAAATATCCTGTCAGCAGCCCGGAGATCTCCCAGCCATGATCAACTTTCCGGTAATGTAATAGCGAAGAAACTGAGCTGAGTAAAATCTGAGAAAAATGACCCCTCTCTTTGGCAGACGCCCCAAAGAAGAGGGAGGGGAGGATTCCTGAAATACAGAAGAGGGGATCTGCTGGAGAGCAAACCCACTGTGCAAATCCCTCCCTGGGAGCCCCCCCCCGCCACCATTAGTCCTATGCAAATTGGAAATCAAATTCATATCTGCAAGCGGCACCAACTTAGAGCAAACCAGCTGAAATAGACAAGAATCTCGACTGAGAAGCTATTAAATATGGATTTTTGCTCCCAAATTAACAGATTTTCCAATACTCCTGAATACCAAGCAGGGCCTCTGCTGGAGCCGGGCCTTGCCAGGCTGCCCGAGAAAAGCCAGCTTGCATTTCTACCCAAGACCCTTACAGGTTCCTAGAAGGCTGGGGGAGCGGTTTCAAGCTGATGAATCATCGTCCGCCTCGGCTGGCCCAACATGTGGCTGTCAGCTGCTCAGAATTTAATGCCAAGTTTATAAAAAGTCTGGCAAGAGAAGAGACTGAGGTTGGCACCGCTCAGCCGCCAAAGGACGGATGGCACCTGCAGCAGACCCACCCAGTTGGGACAGCCCAGGGGGAAACGGGGGTGACAAAACGCACTACGGAAAGAGCTGAAGCTCCTTCGGAGGTGCAGCTCGGCTGTTTTGCAGACTCCAAGGACACAAGGTCCCTTCAAGAGGGGAAGGAGACCTGCTCAAGGATCCAGCCAACACACCCCCGGAGGAAAAATACCCAGTTTTTATCCCCCAGAAACTGCCCTGAATAACAAATGCCTGCGGCCTGGCGCTCGTCCCTCTTCCTGGGAGGGACACGGTGTGGACTCCAGCCTGGTCCTGGTCCTCCCTCCCCTGTTCAGAAGTGGAGCTTCCCTCTGCAAAGTTATTTTGCTCCCGAGTAATCTCCTCTTTGCAGGAGCAACTGCAGGTGGGGCGGGTGCCAGGCTGCAGAAGGGCACTGGACCTGCACGGAGGAAGTAGTGGGGGCTTGCTGGCCGTGAGACCCTAACCATTTCAGCCCCAAGGACACCCCTCTTCGGCCCCTCCATCCACATGGAGCTTTGCAGCCCAGGCCAGCTCCCTAAGCCTTTACCCCCTTCTCCCCCGGGAATATTTATCACTACTACTCATTTATTTGACTTACTCGCTGCTTTTCTGCTTAATAGCAGCCAAAGTGACACACAGTGTGAGTTGTGTTTACTCATAAATAAAAGCAAGCCCCCATTTGCTAGGAAGCGGGCAAGCAGGCTCCCCCTCCACTTCCTGCCTTGCCAGGGACCCAGCGCAAAGGGGACCCAGCAGCCCTTCCTCGGGGTTCAATCCCGGAGGGCCTGCGCTGCCAGGTGCTTTGAGCTACCTGGAAAACCTGTGGCTCTTTTGGTTGTCATGCGGGGCTAACTCAAGGGGGCTTACTCCCAGGGAAGGGGGGGCCTCCCTCCTCATTTTGTGAATCCCATCAAGGCGGCAGTCTTGAATCATCCCTTCCTCTCTCTGTGTGCCAGGAGCAGAGTGGCCCAGCCTGGCCTAAGGCCACAATCTCCACCGCTGGGCTCTCGGCTGGTACCCACCGCCTGCCTCCCCCCCCCCACAGAAGCACCAGCCAGCTCCGTGCTCTGGGTGAGGCCCCCCCTTCGCCTCACAAGGCAGTCCAGCTATCAAAGGAGGAGCTCAGCCACGGGGGGGGGGGGGGGGGAGGAGAGAGTCTGAATTTGATTACTGGAGGCTTGCATGGGTTCACCCAGCCGAGGGGGAGGGGGGCTGCTTCTCTCTGAGCCACTAAAAAGTAAATGGCTTAGTTTGCTCTGTGACAAGTGGAAGAAACAGGGCTGTGTTTGCATCACAATGGGACAGATTGTGCTTTGTTTTCCCACAAAGAAATTGGTTGTGCTTTGGGGAAGAGGCTTGTCCATACTCACTAATTCAATTAAGGGAGGATTATGCGAGGCTGCCCCCTTCCCCCCCCCCAGAGCCACAGCGGGGTCCCTCTCCCCAAAGGAACCCCAGGTCTGGCTGGAGAGAAGCGCTCTAAGGTCAAGGAGGTCAGTTGCATAATTTTCCAAGGACACACTTGATATGAGGGGTTTCATTACCCAAACTAGGTAACATCATCACATGTCTTTAAGAAAACCATGAAGTTCAGAAAGCACCAAGGACTGCACAGTCCTCCTCCTCCCTGCAAACCCCCCTCTCTTCTAGCACTGATCATGTTACCTAGCTGGGTAATGAAACATCTGCAAGAAAACCTCCAAGCTCAGAGAGCAGCAAGGACCCCTCATGTTAACCCTGAGCTACAAATATGATCCTTTATTGGTACATATTTAGCAGCATCCTCCTTCTGTCTCATGAGCAATCAACCACGGGGGGGGGGCTCTGGAAGGTGGCTGTGCCCATCATGGGCCTGACTTGGAAAGAAGCTGCTGGGCACTCACAGCTGACCTTTCCCCTCCCTTCTCTGCATCCCTCCCCTGTCTCTGCCAGCCATGGCCCTTGGGCAGTGGCTGAAGAGTGCCTGCTGGAGAGCACCGTTTGCTCACCAACCTGCAAAGTAGCCAGCCCAGCCCTGGTGGCTCTGTGCAAAGCCAAGTGGCCAGGAAGCCAGGGGAGGGGTCCGGAAAAGTCTGGGGAGAGATGGGGGGAGGGAGGCTGGGAGAAATGTCTCCTTCTGTAGCTCCAGCACAGGCAGCAGGGCAAATATTAGCAGGCACACCTTGCATGCAAAATTAATACCAAAATTAATCAACGGCCCGGGTGCGTAATAGGATTCTGCAGCCATGGCAGGCCATGCTGGGCGGCCGACTTATTTCATGCTGATGGAAACGCAGCCAGAGGACATGAAATAAGGCCCATAAAGATAATTACCGAGATACTTGGGAGCAAATTAAGTAATCAGAGGCGCTTCTAAATCATGTCTAGTTTTAAGAAGCGATATCATCGTTCCTGATTACTGAGAGCGCAATCTGGAAGGACAGGACAAAAAGAGACACCCCCCCTTTCCTCAATGCCCCCAGGCTAAGGCAAAGACCCCCCCTTCCCCCACCGGCCATCTGTGTGGCCCCTGGCGCAGCTTCTCCTCTGTGGGTGGAACAAACAGCCAAGGGGGAAAACTGCCTTGGCAAGGAAATGCCCAGGGTGGGGCTACCTGACCCTTAACTCGGAGGGGGGGAGCCAAGTGAGGGGAGGGCGAGAGATTTGACTTCTCTCTCACTAAGCAGTTGTGAAATCAACCCAGGCTGAGGGAGGCCCAAGCAAACTCAGCTTGTGCCCAGCTCACTTAGAACTGATGCTAAGTCAAATTGGGAGCCTGCAAGTTTAAAGGTGACGATGACGGTGCTGGTCGTTGTTCTGAGAGCTTCTGCCATGGAGACAAATTCCTCGTGTGTATGATCACGCTTGGCCAACCAAACCCTCCTCTCCAGCAAACAAATGAAAGCAGGCAGAAGGACTAAAGGTAAAGCCTCCCTTGGAAAAACCCAGCCTAACTCTCCTGGGAAGGAGAAGTGGGCACTTTTTCCGCAGCCTAACCTCCGACTGCTTTGGATTCTGTGCCCCCTGCTCAGCCAGGGAAGAAAGAACGAGAAAAGGGGGTTGAGCCCCTGCCCAGGCTGTGTCCTTGCAGACAGGAAGCGCTGGTATAAAGGAGAACAATCATAAAAAAAAAATTCCTCCAGTTCAAAACACACAATAATCACTTTAGAATCTTAATGCGCCTTTGCAGCCAAAGAGGTCAACGCTGCTCGCCTAAACCGGGCTCATTAAATATACATTTAATCATAGCTTTGGATTTAGAGACAAAGAACGCCAGGAACAGGTGCTTTGCCGAGTGACCTTTGGGGACCTATTTTAAGGTAACTCATTTACGGCTCCTGCAAAAGGCCCCCTCCACTCCGCTGCCAAAAGCCCTGATGGGCTTGAGTGGGAATTAGAAGGGAGGGGAGGGGAATTGCAACAGGGCCCCCCATGGCACTCGTGCCAAGAGCCCCTTCCTCTACCAGGGGTCACCACTGGAGACAAGGAGGGGTGGCCGCCTCTGCTGCCAGCAGCCGGAGCCTTTCCCAGGGGATCGGGCCCTTTGTCCGCCTGGCTGCAGCCACCAGCCCAGAGCAACTCACCCTTGCGTGGCTCCAGGGCCTTATTCGGACAACCCAGAGGCTGCCTCGGTGGGTTCTGGGTCCTCTGCAGGCAGGCCAACATGGCGGAAGAGAGGGCGAGACGACTCTGGTGGCATCACTCCAGAAGACCCTGCAAGGCATCCCAGAGAAGAGAAACGAGGTCAATCCATCAGCCCGAAATTGGGGGAAGGAGACCCCTCCACCAGCATCACAAACCATCAGAGAAGGAAGATTCATGCAGGGTTCCAGCTTCAAAGGGTGCTGTGCATTCTGGAGAAGCAAAATTCTACGGGCAATCAACACTTCCAAGCTTCTAGACCATGGGTGGTCTTCAACTCCCAGAATCCCCCAGGCCACCAAAGCAACACCAGGCTCTTTGCAGCCCCCTTGCTGGGCTCCAGGCGGGGACCCAGCGCTCTCTTGCCAGCTGCCAGCACTTAAGGCAACCAGCTTCCCTTAAAGGCAGTGGGCACTCCAGTGCCCGGAAGAGGTGCAGAGAGGTCTTCTTGAATCGTGGCAATTTTAGGGCAGGGGCTGTGTTCAAGAGCTCCCACACCTGCCAAGCAGTTTGCAAGTGAGATTCAAAAACAGAGACGCATTGGGGAAAAAACAACAGACAGGAGTTTTCTCTCTTTCTCTCGCTCTCTGCTGCCACAGGATTTCTGCCCCCCCTGCCCCCGCAGGCACGTTCCCCCTTCAGCCCCAGTCAAGGTGGGGCATCCCTGTCGCCTTGGACTGAACTGGTCTGTGGAAGCGACGCCGTCCTTCTCCCTGCACATAATGGACAGCGGTGTGTGTATGTGTGTGTGTGTGTGTGGCTTGAAGGAGCCCCCGGCTGTTAAATGAGCAAAGGGGAGTCCTGCAAGCAGATCCTTCCTGCCTTCCCCCCTCCCCCCCCCGCGCTCTCATCCAGCAGGGGCATCCTGGCACAGAAATCTTAAAATGACGGATGTGGCTTCTTAATCTTACCATCAGAGAAAGGAACTGCCTAAATCTTCCAGGAAGGAGGGAAAGCTTTTCCATTTCCACCCAGAGCACCCCTGCCCTCCGGCTTTCCCCGGGGGCCCCCTGCCCAGCCGTTGTGCCTCCCCAGGAAGCAAGCAGGGAGCGCACAATCTGGTTCCCAAGAGTTTGCACACCCCACGGAGGGGGCCAAAAGCAACCCGGCCCTCTCGCCAGGGAGCTGCTCCTGTTGAACATGCGCCTGGAGTCGCCAAGCTCCTGTTCCTGGTACTAATGAAGTATTCAGGCATAAAAGCCCTTTTCACTATCTTTCTTAAGATGCTAATTTCACAACAAGAGTTCGTTACTACGTAATTATCTCAATCTAGGTTCTACCCCCCCCCCATCTGTATCAGCCTTTCTCTAAAAAGAGGGGGGAAAGAAAAGAAAAGCGAAGTCTGAAACACAGGCACTTTTCATCATCACCAGCTATTTTATTTTCCGTGAAGCTACCTTGAAAGAAGCGATTTTTTACTCTGAAAGAGACCTTTATTCTGTCTCGCAGCCAATTTTTGCCTATTACTGTCAGGAAGAGAAAAAAAGAGGCAAGCAAAACGGGCCTTGATTACGGAGCCCTCCTTAATGCAAGAGCCGGGCGTCCATTTCCTCTCTCGTAATTTCATTCAAGGGGACTGGTCCAAAGTGAGGGGCTGTAGGGGAGCAGGCCCAGGCTCCTTCGGACTGCGCCCGCAGCCCCCCAACTTTGGGGTTGGCCCCAGAGACTCTGAGCAGGGAAGCAGCTGAGCCCCTCTTTGCAGTTCTGGGGGTGGCTCCTGCCCCCCTCCCTACAAGCAGGGCAAGAGAGAACTAGGCAGGGCACGGCCCGTGAGGGAGACTCGGAGGATCTGGGACTTTCTGCACTCGTGGGCCTCTTTGTGCCCCGCTGCCTGCGAGGCTGGACGGGCAGCGGTTCTTACTGCAGTTGAGAGCACGCAGGGCTCAGCTCAGCTACTCTGCCCGTCTTAAGAAGGATTGGCCATCTGGGCCTACAGCCTCGGCTTCCTGCCCCGGCTTCTCCTCCTGGCACTTGAGGTTAATCCTGCAGGCAGATCCACAGCCCCCTTCTGCCCCCCAAAGGCGCCATTCGGGGCTTTGGACCAGGATTTGGGCCACCAGGGAGGGACTCCTGCCCAGCCCAGATGGCAGAGCTTTGCCTGGCGTGGGAACAGCTCAGAACTGCAGAGAGTAAAAAATGCACTAAGACTCTTTCTTTGAGAGTTTCACCTACCGAAGCGAAGCCGAATCCCGGCCCATTCGGTCTCTTTCTCCAAAGCCCCGAGTGGCAACCTGTTTTGAACCCGCTTGCAAATCTCCCCAGCTTATTGGCTAATCTGCTATGATGTCATGGAGGATCTCTAATGCAAAAGCTGAGCAAAAAAGTTTCCGCTTACTTAGGTCCCTCGGCATTTGTGTTAAATCCCAGCCGTCCTGGATTCCACTGGCAGCCGGATCCATAGAGAGCCCGGCCGGACTCAACAGTTTTGCCCATCTGCCAACTCCATCCCTGATGGAGGGCAGCTGGCTACTCATCCATCCTGTTCTCTCCAGTTTTCAAAAGAGCCCGTCCAGCTAGAGGAGGATGATCCCACTTGCTGAATCAGGCCCTGCCCTGGCTCTCACCTCCTGGCTGCAAACTGCTACGCACAGGACACAACATCTACCCACTCACTGCAGGGCCTTTAAAAATAGCTCCCTTCTCAATATATAAGTACCCATTTCACAGCCTTTTCTCTAACGCCTGCTAACTTTGAAAGCCTGCCTTGAAAAACAGGGCTATTTATAAGCCCAAGGTCTCTGCAACTTCAATAGTCCTCCCCCCTCCCAACATCACCTGTCCCTGCAGGGGAATGGCTGCTCTTTGGCGCCTTCCAGTTGCCGATAAAAGGGTCCTTGAGTCCCAAGGAGAGACGGGGGGGGGGGCAGCACAGAGTATTTTAAAACCAGGCTTGCTCCAATTTCCAAGCCATTATTGCGGCAATCCTCTGACATGGTGGCTCGTAGCTGTGTTGGGACTACAATTCCCATCACAGCTCCTCTGCAGCACCCTCAGTGGCTATGCTGGAGGGGCACAGCTGAACATAATAATCCACCTGGGCTTTACTTGCTCTTTTGGAAGCATCTTCGACTGATGTTGGGGACTTTGCTGTGAATTGTCTCACGTGGCCATGTGGCTTCTTCTCTACTTGTGCTGTGGTCGTGTGATCTGATTATACTGAGCGCCAGCCGTAAGGAATTAACTCTGAAAGCCTGCAATGGGAGGGGGGCACAGGAAGACCAGCTTCAAATCCCCCCCCAGCCATGCACATCATTTAGTGACCTGAGAACTCCCCCATCCTACCTTGCAGGGCTGTTATGAAGGCCCAGATGGTGTTGTGGAAAGAAGGAGGGATGAAGGCACGACACACCTTGTCAGAGACTGCTCGTGCCAGCCTGCCAGGGGTTTACGCTCACCCGTCTTAAGTCCAATTGCTCAACAGAGAGCCCTCCATTTGGTGAACTGTAACATGGTCTGTGTTCAGGGGCATCACAATCCTGGTGCAAAGGTGAGCCTAATCCAGCAAACTACAGACTAAGTTTTGAAACTATCGCATCTAACTTCCTTCTGGGTCCGTCCAAAGGATGCAAAATTAGACAAAGCCAGTTCCCCCTTCGCACCCAAGACACGGATGCACTCTGCCTATGCTCTGAAGCATGCCATTCCTCTCGACACCCTCCTGTGCTTTGTCTCCTCTGTTCCTGTGAGCTGCTACTCAGGCAACTTGCAAATAATTTATGCTTAACCTTGAAAACCCCAAAGGGCTGCAACTCAATTAGCAAAGCTGACAGTTTGGGTGCTGGAATGAGTTAATCTGGAGAAGGGTCACCTTTCTGTAAATTATGGCAAATAAATAAAACCCCAAACAGGAAAGTTCACCAGCACCTTGCCAAAGGCATCTAATAAAGCAGGCAGACTGATGGGGTGGGGCGGTGTGACCTCTTTTCCGTGCTCACAAATGTCTCCATGAAACCCAGCTAATACATTGGGGGGGGAGGCCTGACTGGCTGCCCCCCCATCACGAGCAAGCCCGGAGCCTGCTGGGGAATCAGTGGAGGAGAGAACGACGGAGGAGGCGCATCCGGTTAATAATTAAATGTTAATCTAAAAAGCAATTTTAGCTGCAGCCCATAAGATGTGGTTTAAGATTATATTAGCATGCAGGAGAGCCAAGGGTAATTTCCACTCACCCCTTGTGTGATCAGCCAGAGCCCAGCCAGCTTCATGCCACACAGGTTGCTGATTAAAAGGGGGGACCCGACAGGGAGGGAGGAACCAGCCAGGACATTTGGGGGAGGGTGCTTCCAAGTTTAAACACTTGTTAAAAGCTTGCATGAATCTCTACCTCAGGATATGAAACTTTTACCTCAGGATCTCTGGTTAGGGACTATAAAAGATTGCACTAGTAATGGGATGAAGTCAATTCAGAAGCGCAAACGAACAATATGCGATAGACTAGATACAGTAGATAGACCATATATAAGAGAAACACCAATCAAACAAAATGTATTCGGAGTATACTTGAAGATGGAAGGGAGGAGGGAAGAACGTTTACTAAAACAGATGTTTACAAAGATTAATACCTAATGTTGTATGCTATGTTCTAGGATGATTGCTTAGCAATAGGATCTTATGCTTAATGTTGATCACATTAATATTGAACCAGATAAGAGAAACACCAAACAAATAAAGTGTAACAGGAGTATACTAGACGCGAGGAGGGGAAAAAGGCCTACTAATTCAGATGTTTTCAAAGACTAATACTTAGTGTTGTATATCAGGTGCCATGATGATTGCTGCACAATATGTTTTTATGTTCAATGTTGATTGTTTTAATAAAAAAAATTTTATAGTAAAAAAAAACCAATAAATTGCTTCTGCGGGTTAAAAAAAAAAGCTTGCATGAACTTTGATTGCAGTCTAAGACACTGAGGCTCCTCTGTGCCAGCCCCCCCCAGACTTTGCACCCCCGGTCACCCCCAAAGGCATGCTCCCTCTCAGCTCCTCCTCCTTGGCTGTGGCAGGGAGGGCTCCCCGGCAGACCCAGAGGCCAAGCAAGTGCTCCATCATTGATGTAGATCAGTGTTTCTCAACCTGGTCAAGTTTAGGATGCGTGGGCTTTAGTAACCATGCTGGCTAGGGAATTCTGGGAATGGAAGCCCACCCATCTTAAACTAGAAAAACTCAAATCTAGGCTCCATAAGTTCACTGTTCTCTCCCTGCTCCAGACTTCTCCCCTTCTTTCCCAAAACCCTGTGCCAAAGTTGTGGTATTTGGGCACATTCTGTGACTTCTATTTCAGCCTCGTGGTGCTGATTTCCAATAAGGGCTCTTTAATTTTAGCTCCCCCCCCCCAAGAGTCTACTCAACCTGAACACAGATTTTCACAGCACAGAGGAAGAAACATTTTCCTAATTACAGCTCATTTGCATTTCCTAAATGCTGGCAAACTGGCTTCCGGACAATTTTCTGCTTGAAGGAGGGTCCGCAAATATGGAAAGTAAACAAATAAGAAAATTATCAGCTTCTACAGTCTGGGCTAATTTCTTATCTTGTAACAAACAAGGAATACCATAAAGTGCCCTGTTGTGCCATTATTGTGTTTGCTCTACAATTTATGGATTTTCTCCCCCTCTTTCCTGTTATAACAACAAGACTCTGAGACAAACGTTTTGTTCTTGCTGGAGCTGAAATAAGGAGCCGTCAGCAAGACCTGCAAAGACACCGGGGCTCCATCCCACGGGGGGGGGGATCCTTTAGCACCAGAAGAAGGGAAGCAGCACAGCAGACGCAGTTGCTTCAAATGAGAGATTGAGAGGAAGAAAAGATGTACAGAGACAGTTTGCGGGCAGAGAATTTAAACGGAAGCCAAGCGAATAATTGGGCAAGGGAGGGATCACCCAGCACGCAGCCTCCCCAGGCCAGAAAAGAGTCTCCTGCCCTCCAGGGCAACATCAGATGCCAGTGAAGTCTGTTCCCAGCAGATCAAACTGGGGGCCAACAAGATACGTGGCCCCTTTGGCAGCGAAGGCAGCCTGTGGCGCTGGGCAGACCGGGCTCCATCCCTCCAGCTGCCCCAAATGAGGGGCAAGACCTTGAGCATCGATCAAGTGCTGGAGATTCACGGGCAGAGGCAGGGCTCCCCAGGCCCAGATCTGCCCCAGGAGGAAAAGGGTCTGTTCCTTTGGGGAGGGGGGTCATCCTGGGATAAGCCCCCAACTCAGCCTATTCTTTCAGTTGCTAGGACGGGCATCCTCGCTAAGAGTACCTGGGCATGACTTAAAAGACTCTGTGGTTGATTAGAACGGGCTGCCATTCCTTTTGTGGGTCAGAAACAGGTTGGCCCAAGCAGGGACATACTCTGAGCATGTACAAAAGGCCTTTCTCTCTCTGCTAAGCCAAGATGGATGCCCTTGAGACCCACTTCGGAAGGGCAAGCACTGGGAAGGAAAGACTCGGCTACCCCCAGCGCCCTGTGAGGCCTCCCTCCCTCGTCCTGCAGATACCAGCATCCTCGTCCCTTCCCTTCCACCTTATCTGATGTCACAGCAGGCCAGCCAATCAGCATTCAAGGTTTATCTTAGTATTTACTCCCCCCCCAAGAGTTTAGAACCAAGTTGCCACTGGATGGGGAGGCTTTGTCTGTCGGCCTTTAAGCAGAACAGGGGGGGGGAGAAAAATATCTTTTACAGGGTGGAGGTCGAGAGGGGAAGGTCGGACAGGAAAGTGGTTCAGAGCCCTGCTGAAATTCACCAGAAGGGGACCATTGCAAGCCGCCCATAGCCCACCTCACCTTGCCATCAGGCCAGGAAACGAGGCCTCTGTCGGTCGCTGGTTGCCCACAGGCCACTTTCCTCGCGCGAGAGCCCGATGACAGGCAGAGAAATGCCAAGCGATAAAAATGAATCGGCGGAACAATAGTGTGATGGGAAAAACGGTGTCAGGGCGGGGAGGAAGAGAGAAGGCACACAGAGAGACCCCCCTGCCACCATCCCTCCTTCCTTCCATGTTTATAGCAATTGTATGAAAGTGTACAGCATGGATCGGCAATCGCTGACAAATGAGATCAAACAGATGTGATTTCAAGTTGGCTTCATCCTGAGTTCTGATTGGCATTAATTGTGAGCATTTGCAAAGCAGAATGCCGAGAGCGTCTGACATTCGCTCCGAGCGAGCATTTCCCTTCTAATAGTTTTAATGATTACAATGGGAGCCCGTGATCGGCTCTGCGCATTAATAACTCAGGAACAGCTGGGGAGGCGGACAGGGAAGGAGGGCCGGGGGAGGGGAGCCGCACAGGAGGGTCCGCCCTTTTGCCTGTGCAACACACATTCACTCACGTGTGTGCACCACTGAAACCCATCCTCCCGCAGAAAGGTCACAGGCAGGGACGGGGCTCCTCCGAGGGTTCTTTCCGGCTTGCAAAAAAACTGGCAGAAGCCGCAGGGCTGAAAGGCAGAGCTGTCCAGAGGAGTGCTGAGAAGGGACCAGGCTCCCCAGACAGGACACTGGGCCCCACTTCCACCCTGCAGCCGGAGAGGCGAGCCCTCCTGCTCCAGTTGGTCTCTGATCTCAGCTCCACGGCCCAGCCGGGATGAACAGCTTGTCTTGTTCAGCTGGAGGAGATGCAATCCAAGGGCAGGTGGCCCAAGCAGGGAAACCCTCTGAGCATGTGCAAAAGGTTTTTCTCTTAGTCAGCAGCTGGTTGCCGTGGCCATTATTGAGTTAGGGAAAGGATCGCGAGCCTCTCAGTCCCCACTCCCCTCATTCCCAAGAGGGGACGCAGCGGATGCACCAGCTCTTCCGGAGGGCCCAGCACCCGGAGACTTCCTAGAGCTTCTCCATGCCTAGCTGGACAGTCTCGGTCCCACCTTCCAACGCAGAACACCCGCAGAGGACATGTCTGTCCCCTTTTCACTCTGAGACAAGCCAATATTCGAAAATCTTTTTTATTCTTTAAGACCCCCCCCCAAATTAGACTTGAGACCACCAAGCCAACTCTGTCAGCCCCTTTTCAAACCCCCAAAGCTTCAGGGAACGAGATGTATCCAAACTTCTGCTAAATATTCCTATTTCCCGAAGCACCATTCAAACAGGCTTCTGGCAATCAAGCCAACTTGTTGCCAAGAGGACTTTAATGTGTTTTTACTCCAGCTAATGCTTTAATTACACCAGGTAGCTCTTTTACGCCTATTTTGACGTCAGCTGCTTCAAACAACATTCTTTTCCAGGCAAAGACAGAACATAAGTCTTTTCTTTCTGTTGGCCAGCCCATCATTTCAGAAAGCCCCCTCCCGTGTCTTCCAAACGGGCTAGACTACAATACCCTTCAGCCACAGGCCTTCTATCTCCAGAAAGAGGCTGGAGAACATCCTGATATTTCATCCATAACAGCACCAACCATAGATCTCTTCTTACAAAGAGGAAATTGTCCACCCGAACCGGTTTGCAAAGCCCCAGGAGGTGGCTGCGACATGGACATTGCATGAAGGAGCGAGCCCCCCCCCAGCCCAAGTCTTAAAACCTGAGTAGTGGTGGGCCGGTTACCTGCCGCACAGTGAGCCTCACGGACAATTCAAAAGCAAAATCTGTAAACATACAGGTGCCCTTCACGAACAGGCAGCTGAAAGGCTGAAATACAGCTCCCCTCCCCTTGAAATCAGTTTAACACTCACAATCCCTGGCAGAGCAGGTTGGCGTGCAAATCCTTTGCGCCTTCATTCAGCTGCCTCCAAAGGGAGAATGGCCATTTCTGCCTGCCCGCTCTCTTGCCCAAGGCCACCTTTCCACCAAGACCCAGCTTTCACACAGATAATGCGGGCGCAAGGAGCTGGGGGGGGGAATCTACCCCACTTTGATCTCTTCCCTTTCTTTTCTACACTGAGGGGAGCCAGCAGCCATCGCTGTTGGACGGCAGCGAGTTCCAGGTGCCCCTAAGACCCCTGAGGTGCAAGGAAGCCACGCTTGACGGGAGAGAGATGAAGAAGGATTAGGGACAAGGAGGAGCACAGCCTGCCCCCATCAGCTCACAGTAGCTGCCTGTAGGTCGCCTTCCCAAATCTCCCTCCCTTCCCCTGCTCACCCTTCCTTTATATTTTTCAAACTAGATTGGGGGGGGCACCCAGCTCAAAACACAAAGTGATTCTTTTATTCCACCAGAACCACAAAGAAGCCATTACCCAGCTGCATTTAAGCTTACACCCCAAAAGTTCAGCCAGCAGGTGACAGAAGTGGGGGAGGAGAGAATTCACAAAGCAGCTGATTAATCAGGAACTGCCCCCCCCCACTCCAGGAAAACCCTGTGCATCTCAGGATCCTTTCTCTGGAATTAAAATGCCAATTCGCTGATCTGCAGGAGGGAAAATGCAAAGCAATTAAGATCTTGGGGCGAGGAGCATCCCCCCCCCTTCCTTCCACTCCATCCAAGGCTACTCCTGGGAAGAAGCAGGCAAAATTCATTTGGCTCCCAGGGAGCCCAGAAGCTCACCCCAGCCCTGCAGGGACCTCCGGCATCTGGCCGGCCGGCCAGGGCAGCGGGGCTGGGGGGTGTGGGGAGTGCAGGAGGCTGAAAGGCTGGGGGCCAAGTGCAGCCGGCCCTGGGAGGGGGGCTCAAAAGCGCCAATATTGTCTTCCCGGGCAATAAAAAATTCCCAGCAGGCTCTTGTCGGTTTCAGGTCATTAACCTGTTTTATTGAAAGGTTGTTTACAGCAGTCATAAATAGATTCCTTTCTGTGCCTCTCCAGCAAAGAGCCACCGTGAGAGCCGGGAAAGGGGGGCGGGCAGCAGCTGGGAGGAAAGCCACAGCCCTGAGACTCCGAAAGGGGAGGGGGCTCTCCAACCAGGCAAGCACAATTTCCAGCAAGTTGCTCTGGATTGGATAACGCCAGTGGCTCAGACGGTCTGATCTCACCAGAAAAAGCATCTCCTGCATGTTTCAATCCCTCCACTCAAAACCGGGGGGGGGGGGGACCTGAAAGCAACAGGGCTCACCCCCCCCCCACAAAGTTCAAACCCAGAGTGAGAAGAGGGGCCCAGAGCACTGAGGGGCAGCAGAAATCACTCACAGCCAGCCAAGCCAGGAAAAGCCAGAAGAGGTCCACAATTCAGACACTCCAAGCACTCTTCACAGAGGGTCTCGCCAGCAGCTACACAGACAACCTTGGTGCCTCTGCCGTGTCTTGGTGGGAGGGGGCTTCAAGCCCCTTCACCCACCTGCAGAGTCCTCCGATGGCCTGAGTGAAGAGGAAGAGAAGGATCGCCCACCACAGAAGCCTAATATCCCGGAGCAAACGGGTCCCCTCACCCCATCCAGGCCTCAGATCCCAGGATTCAAGCTTCCCCTTCTGGATCAAATCCACCACAGGAAGCCAGCAGTTGGGAGGCGCGGCTGCTTTCCCGGCTCCTGCTGGACGTGGCTGTCAAAGGATGGGCAGAAGGAGGTGATTCCTGGTGGTCCAGGTGGAATTTGAACAAGGTGGTTTCAAATATTCTAGGTCTGGCCGCAAAGAACAGGAAATTCCAACCAAACTTCCCCGAGGGTGGCTGATAATCCCAAACTGACAAGCAAGCTCTAAGCTGCAGCCGATGTGGGAAGGATGCCTAGAAATACTAGAGATAATTATATGGAATAGAAAAACTGCAAGCAGAATAAGCTTTTAATGATTAATTGTATTCCAAAGCTTAATTTTAACTCTGATTTTTAATTGCAAGAACGTTGCTTCTATCCTTTTAGTACCGGAAGCTGCTGTGCTGGTCGAAGAAACAAGAAAGCCCTTGGAAAGCCAATAAACAACTAAATCAGCCAAGCAAACACCTGCACGCATCTTCGGTTGCTCTGCGCAACCCCCCCCCACGGGGCCAGCTGCTGTCTCTGGCAGCACACAAAGCACACTGCAGACGCAGAGCTGGGGGGGGACAGGGAAGCCACCACAACCCCCTTCCTTGCCACTTGTTAAGATGGCACGGATAATAATAATAATTACAATAATTTTTAACGTGCATGCTGCCCGACTTTCAGTGTCTCTGTGCAGTTCCTAGGATAATATTCACATCTCTGGGGGACCCCCCTGAATTGTCCCATCCTCTTCAGGAGGGGCAGCTTTCAAAATGTGGATCTCCTCATAGAGCGAAGGAGGTCTTTCTCTTCTCCTGCAGGGCTCATGAAGGGACGAGTGGGGGGGGGGGAATCTGACTGCAAGGAGAGATCAGTGGGAGGGGAGGGAGGGCTGATTTTCCTTCCTGAAAGCAGTGACAGTGAAGGGGGGTGGGTGGGAGTGAAATACTGGGCTTGGAGGCCCTTTCTATCATCCTAAATTACCTGCATGTTTGGAGGGAGGAAAGCAAAGAAGGGAGGGAGGGAGGGAGGGAGGGGATGCATTTCACTCAAAAAGTGGGGGATGCTCACCATTTCAATTCTTATCAGAGAAAAGGCCTCCAAAACTTGCCAGCCCACCAGGCCTGGCGGCCCCGGGCGAGACCTCCGTGCAGTGGCTCCCTTGAAGATGTGGCCAGTGCAGGCAACGCATGCAGGTCCCGATCCCCCCTCCCCAGTGCAGATTCTGCTTCTTCCGAAGGGGAGGGGAGAGGGCGGGTGGGGGAGGGGAGTGTTAGGCAGCCCTCAACCAATGTCAGCCAGCTGATAATTATGGAGGGCGCAGGGGAGCAAGTCACTTAGCAACCGAGCGGCGCCCCTGGACCAGCCATTTTCCCCTGCCCTTCCCTGGTGGTGCCAGGCAGCGATAGGCAGCCGCCACACAATAGCTCTTGACACGCAGCAAATAGGTTAACATAATAAAGCCGGCTCACTCCAGGGAGAGAAGCAATTCGCCTGGCCGGCCTTTTGTGTGTGGCATTAGCCAGAGAGAATCAGGGGGAATTGCCCTTTGATGGAATTACCTGGCGTGAATGTTAGCTTTTCCCCAAGAATGAGCCAGGCGAGAGGAAGGCCTAGTGGTTCCTCCCTCTGGCTAGGGTGAAAAGATCCCCATGCAACTGCCTCACCTTCTTCTACTGGGGAGAGAGGCACCCCTCCCTTTCCTTCTCCTGCCAGCGAGCACCAGGGTCAGAAGAAGCCACAGACCCTTTCCTGACTTCTCTGCACAGGTGTGGAAGTCACTATTCTACAAACCGTGAACTGTTGCAAGCAGAGAAAGGAAGAAAAATAGTCCACAACATGAAAGTGGACCTTTGGAAACAGGTTACTTTTTGATCTTTTACACACCCACAATACGGACTCGAAGCCTACCGTAAGCATGGACCCAACCTTTGGTAACAATAATACCTGCCCTACTCAGGCAGCCTGCAATCCTTAGCCAGGTGTATCGGCCTACACAGAGAGCCTCAGAGCTGGGAATTAGGGTGGGGGGGAGGACGGCACTCACCACTTTATGCAAACAAGCTGAAGATACTGACCTGAACACAAACACCTCTTCCAGGGGTGAGTAACGTTGCGGAATCAGACCCCCGCATCAGGAAAACAGCCCACATAATTTCTCTCCTCTTCTCTAACAATCCAAGTGAAATCCACTCTCCACCCCCCACCCCATGCCAGGAGAAGCCATTCGAAAGGGCCTGCATGACGTACCGCTGTGGCTCAGAGGCTTAAATTTTTAATGCAGCTCCCTCTTTAGACTTGAAATATCTCCCAGCGTGAAACTGAGAGGAAGGCGGCAGAATGGAGATTTATTGACCTCTTCGAGCAGTGGCGGATCTGCAGAGAGGGGAAGGCAGAGGCCGGTCTGGGAGGCTTTTAAAGGCAGGATTCCCAGCCCCTCCTTCTCCCAATCAAGGCCCCTAAGGAGAAAAAAGGAGACTAGGCACCCTTTCTGGTCCATAAGATAAAAACACCAGGGACCTACAGGTGATCGAGCAAAGTGCTGGCCAATTGTGCAAGCTTTTGAGTTCTGCAGAGTTCTTGACCGGGCAAATGATGTAGAATTCCAGGGGGAAAAGTCATTCCCTCGATAGGGCGCCAAAAGAGAAAAAAGAGGCTCAAGGAGGCTCCAATTTCAGAATTTTGACTCAAAAGAGCGTCCAGGTCAAGGTGACTCAGGCATTTTCATCCAGTGCCCAGGGAGATGAGTGGGCTGACATTAAAAGCGTGCAGATTTTAACATTTCACAGAATTTTCCATGCTGGTCCGTCCGGAAAAAGTCTGTGCAGTTACATGTAAACCAGCTTGTTTCATGCAATGGATACCTTCATATTCAGAATGAGCATTTCAAGGAAATTTCAATACATCATAATAACAATTAAACTCAGGCCAAAGAGCAGGTCCCTTGCTCCAGTGCTGAAATTCTGACTCTTTTTCATTCTCTCCAACAAAATTCTCTGCAAAGTCTGAAACTTGAAAACTTTTTTTCCAAGCAAGCAGGGAAAGAGAGTGGAAAAAAAGTCTTATGCATTCTGCACACGTCGCCCGACACACTTTGCACAATGAGGCGTTCATGTCCCAAAGCAAAAGCCTACACTTGACCCCTGGACTCGAGTGCCCAGACTTCAACTCCGAATGGTGTTTTCTCCATTGTGAAAAGGCCTCTGGATTCACCCCACCCACACCAGAGAGCATCCCCGGAGCAGATGGGGAATGGGGCGGGGAGGCAGGCGGGCCACTGACTTCACCTGCAGGTGTTCCAGAAAGACTCTGCGGCCTGGAGGGGACTTAATCTTCCTGGTTATGTTTGTGCCAACTTGCCTCTCCAGGCCACCATCAAGGTTTTCAATTGGGGGGGGAGGAGATCTGGGCTCAGGGGAGGCTAAAACCAGACAGCTCCAGGCCTGCTCAGGAGGAAGCAGTATAAGCAGGCTTGGGGTGGCAGCACCCCCCAGGCACCCCACCTTCTCCAAGGGCCCCAGCGAGTGGCCCCTGGAAGTTCTCTCAAGACAGAGCCCTCCCTGGACCCGTTTCCCCTCCCCCAAATGCAATGAGGGGAGGGGGAGCCCTTTGCATCAAGGGGGGAGGCTCCCCCCATGCCTCTCCCATCCATCAGGCCCGGCTTTGCCATCCAGCAGCAGAAATATTTCTCCCTCCCAGTTTGGGACAGAAGGCGGGCCTGGGCGCTGGCCGGGCAGCTGACAGCCGGGCCGGTTCAAGGGCAGCAGCAGCAGCAGCAGCCAAGGCCTTGCGAGGGAGTTGTGCCTTTGCTGCGAGAAACAGCAGCACCTGCCAAGTGAGGCTGCAAACAGAAAGGCACAGACGTGGCCACAGACCGCCAAGGCCACGCGGAGCCCCAGGCCCGGCCGACCAGCCGCCCCCCCAGCGGGAGCCAGAGGCCCTCAGGACCCCCCCACTGAGCAGGGGGCCCCATCCCCGCCCTGCTGCTCGGTGCTTGGGGGGGAGGCTTACCAGCTGCAGGAAGCTTCACCCCAAGGGAGAGCCTCTGCCATCGGGCAAATCGCCAAGGGAAGCGGGCGGGGAAGGGGCGAACAAGGCAAGGAGGAGGCGGACCGTCCCAGCCAGACGGACAGACTGCCTTGCCCATCATCCCCGGCCAAGGGCGCGTGCCCCTGCACCCAAAGTGGGGGCCAGGGCCGATGCCCCCCGCCCGGCCCTCGCCCCGCTTTACCATCTCGGTGCGGCCCCGGATCGGCTTCAGGGCGCCTCGGCCGAGAGCAGCAGTCGCCGCCGCCTCCACCGCCGCCGCCGCCGGGTCCTCGCGGCCATGAAGGGAGCCGAGCCAGGAGCGTCGCCGATGCCTCACCGCCGAGAGGGCGCCGCCCGCCGCGATCCTCAGGGGCAGCCCGAGCGCGGCGGGGCCCGGCCGCCAGCGGGGCTCACATCCTGCCCGGGCCGCGCGTGCCGCTGCCGGAGCAGCCCAGACGACATGGAGGAGGGCGGCGGGGCGACGAGGCTGGTCCCTTTGTGTGCCGCCGCCGCCGCCGCCGCGCCGAGCAGCCGGCCCCGAGCAGCGGCGGACGGGCGGAGCGGGCAGCGCTCTGGGTCCCCGGGGGCCGCGCGGCAGAGCCCGGCGGAGGCGGCCCAGAACCGTCGCGGCCGGCCAGGCGCGGAGTGCGGCTCGGTCCCGCCGGGCGCCGGGCTGGCGAGAAGGCGAGGGAGCAGCCCCGGGAACGCCGCTCCGCCGGCGCCTTTCCTCGAAGCGGGGAGCGCGACGGGCGGCAGCGGCTCGGCAGGCGAAGCGGCTCCGGCGGCTGGCTCGGCGCTGGCCCGGCCGGCTCCACCAAGCGGAAGGCTCCGGCCGCGACCTCCCTCCACGGCGGCGCCGGCGACTCTGAGCCGCGCAGCGCGCGCGCCTCCTGCGCTCCCCGCGTCTCGCGGCACACGCGGCCCGGCCACGCCCCCCATTATCCCCGGGCCTGGGTTGCCCGGGCGACGCCACGAAGCGTCCTCTCCCCCCCCCGCCGAAGGGGCGGGGCCTCGGCAGCCACGCGGCCGAATTCGAAAGCGGGCTCGCTCGGCCCGGTTCCCGTCCCCGGAGCCCCGTCCGGCCCCCGGCCCCGCCCCCGGCCCCGCCCCCGCCCCCGCGCGAGCGCCACCGAGGTTCTCATGCGGGTTCCGAGCGCCCCCGAAGGAGGGGGCTGCGCGACTGGCCCATTCATCCCAATGAAGGCCCTGGGATGCTCTGGCTGCAGGGGGGCAACCTGAGGCTTCTGCCCCCGCTTTTCAGCGCGCCTTGCTCAATCGTCCGGCTGCGAGGGAGGTTTTTTGGGCTGAAGGTCTACCAGCCTAGAGAGTAGACCGCTCTGCTCAAGCCGCTCCCATCATCCCCGTCCGGGCTGGTCAATGCTTTCCACAAAAGGGCTTCTGCCGCGAAGTCTTAAGGCGATGCTGGGCTCCCCTCCCCACTGACTTCTCATCCGACCCTGCCTCGGCTCCTGGGCAGCTTAGCTTCACCCCCCCCGTCTTTCCCCCCTGCCTGTCCCCAGAACCCTCTCTGCCCCCTGGTAACCCTGGGCTTCCCTGCCCCAAAGGGTGCACCGATCACCTTCATCCCCCTCAGAAGCCGCAAACATAGCCACCTCTTCCTGCTTGGCTGCTTATAGAGCCTACAAATCACAACAATGACAACGACAACAAGGGCAGTGTGTTTTCTCTTTTCACAGCTCTGCTGCGCTGTCGTACAGAGGGAGAGAGATTTCCTGGGAATTAAAAACCGGCCTTTCTCCTCCGGCTTCAATGCCTTGAAAGCCCCACCAGATCAGGCTTTCTTTTCTACAAAGTTATTGACTTATCAAGGTTAAAATACGCTCCGCGCAGTCCAAGCAAAGAGGGCTCACTCCGCATTATGCTGTCATCGGGAGCCGTGTTTTCATGGCAACGGGCCTCCTTTTCTGCACATTAAACGGTTGAGTTGTGCAAAGTTCAGACATTACATAAACAGAGAGGTAACAACAACAACAAAAATCAATGGCCGTGCAGGCATGGGAAGAGAAGATAGCATTGATTGGCTCAGCCATCAATAGGTGGGGATCAGGGCTCCTTGCCCTCTACAGGAACCTTCCTCCATGAGTGAGAAAACAATAGGCTGAAGGACAGGCTGAAAGAGAGAGCGAGAACTCACCCCCCTCTCAGAATCTGCCTTTCCAGATGTCAGAATTTAATTAATAGTTGCCCCTTACTCTCTGCTGCAGCTTAGCTGGATTCATAAGCGTTTCCTACACCACCCATCGAGTGCAAGCTGAAAGCAAGCATCCCCTGGAGAACGGGTCCTTTCCAAGCCCTTACTTCACCCCCCATCCCCAAATATTTCAGACCTTTAACTTGCAACCAACCACCTAAAGTGAGAGTCAAAGGAAAACCAGCCCTGAAGTTAGAGAGGCAGGAACTTTTTCTGGGTCAGGAAAATAGAACTTCTTGTGAGGTCTTTGCTCTCTGCACGGCCGGCCGGGATCAGAAGTGCTCTTCTAGCCTCCTCCAGGAAAAGCTTTTTATTCTTTAGATAAGAAACCTGCTTCCTATCTAAACCAGCCCAAAGATAGAACCAACTTCTACCACCTGCCCGAGCAAGAGAGAAGCTAGAAGTTCCCAGCCCACCCACCCAAAGGGCGAAATACAAAATAAGACTCCTGCAATCTCACCACACCTCACCCGAGAAGGGGATTGAAGGTCATCCATTCCAAGCCCCAAGGAGACGGAGCCCTTTAACAGACAGGAGCATGGACCTTGTGCCGAGGGAGGGAGGGAGGGAGGGGCGGGAGGAAAGGACTGGCTGAATCAGCTTTCTGGCCCAGGTGGGGTCTGGCCTTCACCACAGACACATGGCACAGCCAGTCCATCCGGCTCCTGGGACAGATCTAAGGAACAGCAAAGGAAATGCAATACAAAGTCAACACCTGTTGTGAAAGAGGGCTGGTGGGGTATACTAAAGGGGCCCTCTCCCCAGCCTCCTTTCCTGGGGGACACTTTTTGCAATTGGGCCCATAAAGGGGGTGTTATTTCCTGTTTGCTGAAAGAGGCTGACCATTTCCGATTCAGGGGCAATTTCGTGCCTCTGCAGGGGAGATGTAGGCACAGAAACCCTGCTGGTTCTCCGTCCCAGCTGGGCCCAAAGCCGGGTCCCAGGAGGGGAGAGGAGAGGAGAGGATTCTCCCTTCCAAAGCCCCATCATGTGTGGCTGACCTTTTTATTCTTGCTCAAACACTGCAGGGCAGCAGGAATGAAACATCTGGAGAGAGCTGATCTCTGAGGCTGGTGCTGGCCAGGTCATTGAAGACAACTTGGAAGTGCCTGCTGGTCTCATTTCCACACAAGCTCAATGCCCCAGTGAAGTGTCCCAATTAAACTCTGCCTCAAAAACAATTTAAACACCATTAAAGTGTTTCCATTTTGGAGCACATTATCTGCTTTTATCACCCAGGGACCCCCCCCCCAACTCCCACCAGGCCAGGCCTGGGCAATTAGGCAGAGATGGGCAGAGAAGGAGGTCAGCCTGCATCTTCTCCCAGGCAAGGCTGCTGGTCCGACTTCTCACCTGGTAGGACAAGCCCCCACCTCCCCCACCCCCAAATTGCAGGGCAGCCATGAAATCAAAGAGATGCCATTTGACAGGCAAAGCAATTCACCAGAGGGGGGCAAAGGGCCCCTGTGATTATTGCTTCCTGCAGCAACAGGTTGGCACCTCTGATTAGTGACTCCTATAAAACAAGTTGATTTTTAATGGGGGGGGACATCCTTCAAGGACTTCTGATGCTCTATGGCTGCAAAGGAAGGTGGGGGGGGCGTCAGGGATACTTCGGAAGTCTCAGCCAATAAAGAAAGGGAAATTGCAGACCACCTTTGATGGTGTTTTCAGAGGAGTGGGGGCCAATGAAGAGCCAGCCGTGCCCCATAAAATTCACACAAGGACACAGCCAGACACACACGCACACCCGGTTCACTCACCAAGGGTATTCCGTAACCTAGAGAGACTGTTCCGAATGTTCCTGCCTAAGAAAGCTCATAAAATGTCCTTGGAGCATTTTCAGAAAGAGCGGCTCCCTTCCCTTCTGCAACTGGCACAAAGTTGCAGGCTGGCCCCACCACAGGAAGGCCTGTGCCAAATTGGGCGGGGGGGTGGGGGAGAAGGGAAATTAATGGACAGTTACCTTTCGGTTGTGCAGCCAAAGCCCCCCTTGGTGAAAGAAGGACGGATGCCCCATGGAAGAGCTGGGAGAAGCAGCCGGGCAGGGTGAGCCAGGTGCAGTGAAACTTGGCCCCACACCTTGCTCCCATCGAGACAGAATTCCCCACACAGCAGGTTGGCCCAAACCTCCTCTGACATTTAGAGGGAGCTGCGGGGAGCGCCGTCCCCTCTGACACGGTGCCCGATGTGGCTGTGCCCGATGTGGCTGTGGGAACCGGGGCTTCTGCAGAGATGGGGAAAAGAAGCACCAGAGCAGGCCAGAGAAAGGCGGGAGCCTTCCTGGCTGGGATCCTGCTGGGACGTTGCCCATTTTTCAAACAAGCGTGTTGCTGCTGAAATTCCAGATGGAAACGAGAAAAATATTGGCAGCTCTAAAAAACGGTTCTAGAGACTAGGAATAACAAGGCCAAAACAACAGAGCCACAAATTCCAAGATTTCTCTGGCAGAGAGTGATGGGCCTCTATTTACTGGCAGGGAAAGAGGAGGGCCGCCGCACTGAAGGTTGGGCTCGGGGTCCTTTCAATCAGCCACCTTCAGCTGCCCCCCAATCCCCATTCTGCCCCCCCCAGGCTTGGAGCTGCTCTCCCACATCCCTGCAAGGCTGTCCCCTTTCTGGAAAAAAACCCGGCTTTCAGCAAGCCCTCCATCCGGATTAAGGCCAGGGGGGAGCCCCTTTCTCCCCTCAGAAGCGGCTGCTTTGATCACCCAGGGAGGGGGAGGAGTGAGGGGCTGTGAACACTTCCCCCAAAAGGCTCCGTGCTGCTTCTCAGGAAAGGGTAGGGGGAGAAAGCCAGCTGGGGAAAAGGTGATGCTGCATCCTTTTGCCTGCTGGCCCCCCAGGTTTTTTGGCAGGCAGCCATAACAGTGGTAAAAGCTCCCCAGACAGGGCACCCATCCCTCCATGGCACCCCCAGGCACACAGCAAGGGGTGGCATGCCATGGGGAAGGTCCAACCTCAGACTCAGAGGAACCCAGGGACCCACCAGACCCAAACCTCCTTTGCAGAGCCCACATAACTGCTTCTGGTGCCACCTGGGCCAGGAGAGGACGGGGAGGGGGGGAATGTTGACTGGAGAACCTCTGGGACTAGTTACACGTGAAAAGGGAAGGGGGCTGGGGCTCTTTCCCCTCCCCAAGCCTATGATTAACTTGATTATGGTCATTAACGTGGCCAGCAATTTCCCCCTTTTATCTCTGGCTTTCACTAAAGAGGGTTGTGGAAATCCACCCCCCTTCCCATTTTAGCATTCCCCCCCCCCTTCTTATTAGTTTCAGTGCAGAAATTCTGGGCAAACCAAGCAGCAGCGCAATTAACTATGCATGTGGCTTTATTTCTCTCTCTCTCTCTCTCTCTCTCTCTCTCTCTCTCTCTCTCTGTGTGTGTGTGTGTGTGTGTATACGCAAGTTGCACAAAAAGGGGAAAGAGCTATTTTCGTGCGTCCCTTCTGGGAAACGGCGCTCTCTCTCTCTCTCTCGCCTCCCCTCTCCCTCCTCGGAAGCCTCCATTATCCACAGCTGCTTAATTGAAGAGTGTGGCTGGCTGGCTGGCTGGCTGGCGCTGGAGAGGAAGCTGCCTAAAAGGCTGGGCACGCGGGAAATTCTCGCCTTATAAATGGATTCACGGGAGGGAGGCCTTAATTACAGAGGCTTGTACGGCACCGGAGGGTTTTACGGCAGCCCCAAAGGGTTCTGGCTAAAATGAGTTGATTACCCTCCACTTTATGTCCCCGGGAATATTAAGTGGGCCCTAGAAACCGATTAAGGCCGCCCACCATCAAGCATTGATGAGCAAGCAGAGGCCTGGGGAGGGGACGAGGGAGGGGCGGGTAGCCCATTAAAGATGGCCACCCAGGGGATCCAGCCCCACCGGCAGGCCTTGACTACTACGGTAGAAAGCCAGAAAGGGAAGCAGCCTTACACGGGGGGCCACAGCGACAGGCCCCCAAGATCCAGGTGTGTCGTCCCCGAGTCCCAAGCCGGAAGGTCTGGAGTTTTCCAAGGGTGGCCTTAAAGGGTCCTGAGGGCGCATGGACAGGCCTGTCAATCACTTCTGGAAATCCGTGATTGACTCCTTAATTAGCATGAGCTGCTAGGATTACTGCTCTTCTCTCTGCAAGGAAACCTCTGGGAATTAATCTCTCCAGCCATGGGCCAGGCAGGGTCATCCACGGCTGGGCTGGCCCCCAAACAGCTGGTGGGCAGGGGGCTCCATTGATGCAAACTGCCCTTCTCAGTGGAGGTGAGGTGGGAGACCCTCCTCTGGGTCCTGGACAGCAAAGAGAGCTGTCCAACTCCTGGATAGGGGGGGCAGGGGCCTGGGGAGATGCTCCAGGCACCGAGGACAGAAAAGCCTGGGGAAGCCTCATTCCCCCCCCCCCACAGCTGGGCCATCCCTCCCTGCTTGGGCTCTAGCAAAGGGGACACCCCCCCTCTGAGGAACACTAATCCCCAGCCTTGGCAGAGGTCAATTCCACCATGGCACCCATCTGTCCCTGGGATCAGGCAGCAGAAGAATCCTGGCAACCGCCAGGGTGCCCCTTCTTGGAGTGGGGGTCCAGGGCAAATCCATGGGAGCCATTTCTTATTGTGGATCAAGGGCAAAGTCGGCGGATTTCCTTGTCCCCAAAGCTGCAGCTAAGATCTCTTGCTGAGATCAGGGAGGCCCTGTGGATTGTCAGGTTGGTTAACAGGCAACCCACGTCCCTGAACTTCGCATCGGGGTGTCGGTTGATGGGCAAGCTCTGTTGTGAGTCTGAGGCCTGGTCGATAAGCTGAAGGGAGGCGGACCACCCATGTCCCAGTGGGAGCAAGAAACCTCTGCTAGGCGCCAGTGGGGGCCAATTCCAGCCTTCCCAGAGATACCAAGGACAGGACGGCGAAACTGCTTCGGAAAGGGAAGCCCGTGGCTGGCTAATCAATTTCCCCGAGTCAGAAAGAGACAAATTGTCCAAAGGCATCAACCCTTAAACACCACCTTCCCTAATGCAATTTTACAATTTCCTATAATTGAGTCACTGTGTAAGTTTCCTCACTTTCTCCCTGCTTATTACCTGGAACTGGGTCAACGGTGTTGGGGAGAGAGAAGCGGGTAAGGGCTGCCCTTTCCCCCAGCCGCCCGTGGCGGGGGGGGCTGTTCCAGCCTCTCAAAGCACCTGCCATGGGGTTGACCCCCCCCTGCAACTGTCTTGTTCAGGCACACCACGGCCGATGGGGGAGCCATTACAGCCCCTGAATCCAGAATATCTTCCTGGTGGGTTGGCCAAAGACATGAGAAGCGGCTTCCATAGGTGGCTGGACCTTCTCCTCACTGCTTGTCTTAATGTCTCTCTCCTTCAAGGCAGCCAAGGAGAAAAGGTGTCACCTCCTGCCAGGCAGACTCAGCTCTGGAAGCTTCTTGGGAGTGAAAGGATGCCAGACTTGGGGTCGCCTGGTGGTCTCCCAACCAAAGACTAACCGGCTCCATTCGTGCTTAGCTTTTCAAGACCAGCGCATGCTGTAAGACTTTGCCTATTGCTTTGGGTCCCTGGGAAGAGCAGGTGGCCAGCGATGGAGCAAAGAGGAAACCTGAACAGCAGAGAACAGCCAGGAGCAATTATGTCCCCCGCCTGACGGAAGTCTAGATCAACTCAAGGGAAGGAAGTGAAGTTGGGGGGGAGGGGGGCTCCAGCAAAGTCCTGAGGGGCCTCCCAGTCCAAAGGGCCCGGCCTCCGTCCTGGCCTGACTCCCTCGTGCCAGGAGGGCCCTAGCGCAGGACCAGCGTCCTTGGCCAAGGTTGACGGGAGGCAAAAGGCTCACTAGGGTGGGGGGGGACAGCTTTTCTCAAGGTTAGAGCTGACAATTAAAGGCCGGCATTTGCATGCGGCTCCGCTCATTGCAGGGCGTGGAGGGAAATGATTTTTAGGAAGAATTGTTTGCAAGAGGGGAGGGAAAGCCTTCCGTTCAGCACAGCACCTGCCGGGGTTAACTCCTTGGGCTCCTCAGCGCTCAGCACCAGCACCAGCAGCAGCAGCGGAGGCGGCCCTTCAGCTCCAAGGCCAGGAGCCAATCCAGGATTCGGCCTTGGGCAAAACCCACCCCAGCCCCACACTGCAGCCTGGAGCCAGTCTGGGTCCCCCGGGTGGGCCCTGCCCTTGGCCAAGGGTCCTTGGCAGGCGGGGACAGGCAAGAAAGCCTGAAGGTTGCCAGGGGGTCAAACCTCTGGCGCCCCCCCCAGCTCCAGCCTGCGGGACCCGCCTCCCTGCTAGCATCTGCTGCCATTTTGCCAGTGACTGGAGGGTGCGGGTGGGCGCCGGGCTTCATTTGCTCTCCTCATTTGATCAAGAGCAGGGTGACATTTGGCAAAAGTTGCTGATGAAGGATTGAGTGATTAATTGCCATGGCAACCAACCTTCGGCTTAATGATGGGGATGAGTGGCAGCAGAAGACAAAAGCTGGCCCTGCGGGGGCGCAAGTGGCAGGGGGGGGCTGGGGCAAAGGAGGGATGGGGGGGCAGACCCCCAAGTCAGAAAGTGTCTCCTGAGGAGGGGCATCCGATCCCCAAGTAAACACCCAGGACTAAAGGGGGAGCAATCAGGCTGGTGCTTAATGAGACTCACCTGCAGCGTTGCTATGCCAACCAAATTTAGAGGCTCCAAGCACTAAAAAAAAAAGGAGCCGGGAATGAGGGGAGCCTCCAAGACAGCAGGACTACAACTCTCAGAATTCCCAACCGGCATGGCTCTGGGATGGGGGAAGGGCAACCCTCTCGCCTCCCCAGCTCCCATCACCAACTCCTCCAGGGCTGCCCCAGTGGGGCCGGAGGGTAATTCCGTCCCTGACCAGAGAGGGCATCAGAGGTCCATCAAAAGAGCAGTGGCTCCCCCTGCTGGCCAGCAAGGATATTTTCCGTGGCATCAGGATGCAGGTTCATTTCACGGGTGGGGCCCTCCTCTGTCAGCCTGGGCCTAAAGGGATGGGGTTCCCATGGCAGAGGAGTCCCAGCCGGGAGTCGGATCTGCGCTGGCCTTGCTGTGAATCAAAGAAGACATGGCAACCATTAAGCTGGAGGGGAGAAGAGGAGGAGGAGGAGGAGGAGACGAGGCCGGCAGAAACGTTATCCTTCTGGGCATCAGGGAGAGCCAGCCAGCCAGCCAGTGGGGCCCATCCTGGAGGGAGGGAGGGCAGAGGGAGGGGGGGAGAAGAGTCCCCCTCCGATACTCGGATACCTGCCAAGACGCCAGCAGCGATTCTGGGCTCCAAGCAGCAGCTGCAGCGGAGATCCGGTTCTAATGACAAGGGGTCCTCTGCCTGGGGAGCCGCAGCTGTGCATTAACAGGCCATAAAGAGGGATCAGGCATCGATTGTGCATTAAAAAACTGTCCATGCCAGTGAAAATGGGCAGGCAGGCGATTCAGGAGATAAATGTTACGGAGATCCCACATCTGGGGGAGCCAAAGGGCCAGCGGGGGGATGTCCATCTTGAGGCATTGTGCTCTGGACTCCCGGGCAGCTGTGATGGACAAGGGACCAAGGCAAATGGCTTCCATGGGGGAGGGGGTATAGAGAGAGAGAGAGAGACCGCTGGTCTTCAACACACTTTCAGAAGGGGAGAGAAGCCAGAGACCATGATGGTGGCATCTGAGGTGGTCACCGAGAAGAGGGCAGCCATGCCAAGCAGTGGTCCACCCGCCTCCCTGCTGAGGCTCTCGGCCACCCCTCAAAGCCGAGCAGAAGATGCCCCAGCAGAAGAGGGGCCGTTTCCCGGAACGAGGGCTCTGACCAGCCTGGGCCTGATCCAGCTTGGTGCTTTCCTTGCCATCTGCTCAAGCTTGATGTGCTGACTCCAGCGCCTATTTCTCCCCCAGTGGGTGTCTTGGCTGATCCCTCCGGGAGATTCTCCTGTTTTGGCACCTCCAGCCTTGGGCTTCTCCACCTCCATCCTTCGCCCTTTGTCTCCTTGAAAGGATAAAGACGTTTTAAGCGGTTGCAACGCAACAACCCAAGGTTGGCTTTGCACCTCGGAGGACTGCCAGCTTTTGGGGGGGGCAGCAATGCTCTTTCATCTTTTTATCTGGATCCCATCCCAACTGCAGCTTTTATTCCTCTGCCTGGGAAGCTGACGGGGAGGGGAGGAAAACCCACCTCCGGTGCCCCCACCACTCTTTCTGCCAACAACTTCAGGAGGCTGGCAGTAAATTTCGCGAAGGCAGGAGCAGACACACGGAGGATCTTCACCACTGTGAATCTTGCTCACCTGGAAGTCCATAAAACACCCTTCCCTGAAGTTCAGCTCCCCCTTCTTGCTCCCCCCCCATGAATGATGGGCATCAGCATGAAATACATCTGCCTCCCTGGCAACTGGGCTTGACATCAAAATGGATGGTGCCATCTGGGAACGCTCCCTCTCTCTCCCAGGTGTATGTCTTGGCACACGTCTCCTGACACTCCTCTCCGGAACACCCAGGCAATTCATCCTGGCCTCCTCTGCCATGAGGGGCAGCCCACGAGGGGCCACCGGGCAGGAGACCCTGGGGCCGCCCTTCTCCCCAAGTGGGGCAGAAGCAAGAAGGGAAAGGGCAGGCTGGCATCTGGGAGCTGCCAGCTCAGATATCTTCAGTCTGACCCCCCCCCAGCACTCAAGGGCCCCGTCCGGTGGGCCCCTGCCATCCTAGGCATGGGGAGGGGCTGCTTCTCCACACCCCATCAACCCTTTGCCAGCCTGGCCTGGGAAACTTGGCTGATTTACCTGGCATCCTTCCGGTCACCCTCCCTTCCTCCCTCTGCCGTTCTCCGGGAGTCAAGTCAATGGAAGGCAATGCCAGCCCCCTCCCCCAATTCAGCCAGGGCATTTGAATGCCACCCTGCAGGGCTCCAGGTCCACCCAAAGGAAACCTTGCAGGCGCCATGCAGATCCTGGCAAGAGAATGGCAGACAGCACTTTACTTTGGAGAGGCACATAGCCCAGGATTATGGGTACTGAAGTGCAACATTTCTCAGGGCTCCAAGTTGGGAAGATAGGCAAAAAGCTTTAATACCAAGAACTCCTACAGTTTGTTAGCCACCAGACTCTCAGGGACTCTGGGTAGCTGAAAGACTTCCTTTCTTAGACAACAGAGTCAGTAGTGAGGGAAAGGCACTTTGTACATGCCCAGGAACACCTCTATTTATCCCCTTTATTCCCGCTTCGCATCCAGGTGCTGTTTCCTCCCACACCTGCTCTTCTTAGCTGAAGCAGCCCCCCAGTTTTCCTGGAACCTGATTTGAGGGGTTTTGATCTTTGTTACATGTGACACATTTTAATATCAGGGACAGAAAATCAGATTTGAGACCCAACAGCCACTTAATGAAGCTGCTTCAAAATCACATCCTGCTCTTCCCAGGCTCAGCTCCCCCGCCAAGATTAAAGCCAGGCTTCGCGCAGGTAATCTGGGCTGATTAGGCAAAGCCAGTCTTGCCTTTCCTCAGCACTAAGGAAGGGGCCCCTTTTTCCTCGCTTCTCCTTTCAGCGGCAGCCTTCACAGCTGGGCTGTGGGGGGAAACGGGACCCCATTGGATCGGATCCAGAGGGCCCCACTTGGAGGGAAGAAGCAAAGGCCCCTTTTAAGGTCTCCAGCTCAGCCTTTGGCTTCCTGGGAGCCATACTGGTCAGTTCTGCAAGCCAAAGTTTTCATCAAGCCGCCTCAGGAGAAATTATCTCCCCCCCCCCACCTGTCCCGCTGCCCTCCTGAGCAGCTAAGCTGGGGAGGATCCTTCTGGCCCATCTCTGGTCCTCCCCCCCCAATGAGTCTTTGCCACCTTCCTCTTTGCAGCTTGGAAATCTCCCCTAATTTAGAAAAATGACGGCACGTCGCTTCCTCGCCCCACACAGTCGCTTCTGAAAATTTACTTCAAGGTCCACGGTTGGCAATGTCAAAAGTGATGAAAACCAATAAAAAGAGCCAGTGCAGCATGAATGGCTCTCTGACAGTATTTCTGAAGAGACTGGGGGGTGGGGGGGGAGCCAGACTTCTGCTAAGAGGGCAGCAGGTCCTCAGATCTGGCGCTCAGAGTCTCCCTGTTACAAGGACCCTTCTTGGGGTGCACCAAAGAGGCCCCCCCAGGTTGCTTTCTCAGGGCAGGAGAAGCCCAGCATGGATCCTCCTTGCCCAGGGAGCAAGTCTCTCTCTTTCCCCCCCTTGAAGACACCCGGAATCCTCCCTATGCCACGCAGGCTCCCTTCCACAGAGCCATGCGCTCGGACCCCACCCCCGTTTTCCGCCCGCCCTCTACCTTTGTCCCTGTTCCTGTCCCAGCACCCACAGCGTCCAGAGTCCTCCCCACCTGGATCCATCTGACCATCTCTAGTGGACAGTCCAGAGCAAAGGCCCAAGGAAAGGCTCCCCCGCCCTTCACTTCCAAGCTCACAGCGACACCCGCCCCTCCTCGCCCTCCAGGAGAGGCAGCCAAACCTTAATTTAAATGTTCATTGAGCATGTAAAACTAGAGGAAAATCAATTCCATCACCTGTCTCTACAAACCCTGCTGGGCAGAAGGCGGCCTTTCGGACTTGGGGAGAGTTTTCCGCCTGGCAATTCAGGCTGCCCTGGGCTCAGAGCCGCCTGCAGAAGAGCCAGAGGCACCTGCAAGCATTCCCGGCCACTGAGCCCATCAATCTGCAGGACTGGCCCAGCATCATGCTTGGGGGGGTGGTCCCAGAAAGCAGCCTCTCTCCAGGGCTCCTGGGGGGTGTGCTTGTGTGTGCACACCAAACTCAAAAATTCCTTCCATTTTTAAGAAGGGGCTGAACATACACTGGCCAAATCCAGAATTTTTTCACAGCTCTGAGGCGGTTAGGGACAGGCTCTCACATTAAAGAGAAACTTAAGCCATTTGAAACGCTGCTCTCTTTTTCCACCTCCTGGGGGCGAAACCCCCCACCCAGGGCTGAGGGTCAGGCATCAGCCCACCTCAGATTCCTTCACCTGGCTGCTGAATGACCTTCACAAGGCTGGTGCAGGCAGCCTGCTGCCATAACCATTCCAAGGCAAACACCCCGCAGTTCAGGGCCACCTGGGAGAGACCCCCACCAGGATTTTCACTTGGGAGGCATTCTAGAGAAGGGGCTGCCCCCCCCGTGCCCGCTTCGAGGAATAGCTCTGCTTTGCATATGTGCTTCTGAGGACCCCCATCCACCGCTGTGTCCCTCCCCACACGCAGCCTCTGGCTCCCTCACCCTTAACCCAGTGAGAAACTAAGCAGAACTTTAATTTTAATGTTCATTGAGCATGGAAGCACTATGGCAAAAATCAATTTAATAACCAATATTTGCAAACAGCGCCTGAAGGAAAAGTGGTGCAGATTCTGTCTGGGGAAACTCTTCGTAATAACATTTAAGGCTTCCCATCTCAGACGGAGAGTGGGAATTCACACACACACAGACACACACACACACACGCACACAGAGACACACACACCACCTGTCACTAGAAGCCAAGTGCTGATACTTATCTATCTGCAACTCTCCAGCCTGAGGGAGAGACCACCCTTTTATCTGATGGAAATGTCACCACAAGGCAATCCCTGCCTTGTTCCATTGGGAAAAGCAGCTTCCACCAGACCTCTCAACAAGGAGGAAGAAAAGTTGTGGCTTCGGAGGGACAAAAATGAGACCACTGTCCCATCCCTCGTGTGAAAGCTGAAGTTCTCCAGGATTAGTGCCACTTTACTATCCAAGACGGAAAAGGAGAAGAACAAAACAAATCCTTCAGGCTTCGCTCTCAGTGATGGGAAAGTGGCTGCTGGCTGAACTCTACCGCTTGGGTCCATGGCTGCCCCCAGGAAGGCTTTGCTTCCCAGTGTGGGGCTCCTTGGAGCCAGAGGTTCCTCTAGGAGCTCTCCATGGTCCTGCACCTTTCCTGAAACTCGGGTCTTTTCACTGGGGTGAGCCAAAAGCAGAGTGGCTGTAGAGCGCTTGAACCCGGCCTCCCACTTCCAGCGGCACTGATGATCTTCCCTAGTGGGGTCATGAAATGTCTGCAAGGAAACCACCCAGCTCAGAGAGCACCCAGGACTCCACAGTTCAGCCCTGAGCTGCAGAGTTTCTCTTCAACATCCATTCTCTCTGTCTTCTGCTTGTCTCTGGAGGGGTCCTCCACCCCAGGACAAACGGCTGACCTCTCTGCCCAGGAGGTCTGCCCCACGCCTGACCTCGGCTTCAAGCACTCACAGCACCGCCAAGAAGGAATGAGCTTCCTCTGAAGCGATCTGGTCTCGCCGTGACTGCTGCGTTTCAGCCAGGAGCCTGCTGAGTTGGGGGGGGGGACTCTTATTCCCCGAGTTTCTTCCACTGGCCTGTCTTTCAAAGGGCCCCACTTCTTGCAAACCAGAATGGCGGGGTGATTGCTGCTGATCTCTGCCCTTCCTTCTTCTGGGGCATTTCAATATCCCCAGCATTAAATTTTCACCTGAGGGTGAAAAAGTGATCCCAGCCCCTCCTGGCGATTCACTTTCACCCTTTCCATCCCAATATTCAGGCCTCCAGGGAGGAGATTTTTGAGCCGCAATGTTGCAAAGCCCCCCTCCCTCCCTGGGGCTTATTTGTGCTGTGCTCCCCCTACCTAGTTTACTGCCAGTGACATTCAGATGAATAGCCACTGTCAGCCCTCCCCAGTCCTGCCAAGAGGAGGTGTCGGTGTGATTTATGACGCTATCTCTGGAAGGCCGTTCCCACATTTGGTGGGCAAGCAAGCGTCCCACCTCCGCAGGCAAATAGTGCCTCCTCCTCCTCCTCTCCCTCCCTCCCTCCCTCCCTCCCCCAACTTTGCTCCCTAGGGGGAAGAGGGTGGGGGAAGGCAGGCGCAGAGAGAGGGGCTTCCCCCTGGATGCCCCAAGGGGAAGGGAGGCATCACGAGGGACCAGCTCAAATCTTGGTGGGCCCCAGGGTGGGGGGAGGCAGCTCAAAGACCGAGAGAAGGGGAAGCCTGGGGCCCTGGCACTGCCCTCCCTTGCATGAGGCAGTGTGGCGGGTGGTCTCCCATGACGTGAGAGAGCCCCCCCCAGCCCAGCAGAGCCCACAAGGAGCCCTCTCCAAAGGACAGCATCTCAGAATTGCTGGCTTTCCTGCAGCCAGCCCCTCTCTCGGCCAGCCCCATGGATGTGGGGAGGGAGGAGGGTCCCTGTTAATAAACAGATGCTGGTCTTATCAGTGGCAGAGAGAATCTGGGAACCCGGCTGGGCAACAAATATGACTCCTGTCGCTCTTCCTGACATCAGGAAGGTGATTATGCCAATGCGGCTTTGATGAGCCCCCAAAAAGGCTGGTGGCTTCGCTTAAAGATCTTCCCTCCTTAACTGCTTTGTTAATTAAATCATTACTGGAGCTGCTTGATGGGACTGGCTTCCACACCGCAGATCTCAGCCCCCTCCCTCCCTCCCTCTTTCCCAGCCCTCCAATTCCTGGGCGGGCATCCTGGGGCCAGAGGGTCTTGCCAACACCCCCCCCCGTGAGGGTTTGCCTCCTGCCTGCCCCCCCATTTCCTCCCTCTGGCTGCCTCCTCCCGCCCCCCCCCCGCCCTGCTCAGCTGCCTCCAGGCTCGGCTTGGCAACCGGGGCTTCGGTTGCGGCGCTTCCTCTCCGGAGCGTGTGGCCTCTGCTAAATGCCGCAGGTTTGTCAGGGTAATGGACTGCGCCCAGCGGCAGAGATGATGCATGGATTCTCGTGCGGATCCATTACAATAAATACCCCAAGAAAGATTTACTGGAGGCGGGAAAAGGTCTCCGAGCTGCAGAGCAGCCTCAGCCAAAGTCGCCGTCTCCTCTGGCTTCTTCCAGTCCAGGGAGGGGGCGACTGGGTGGCAGAGCACAGGAGCACCAACCCCTTCCTCCCCTCCGTCCAGACCCCTTTCTCTCTCCCCCCTCCCTCAAGTGGATCTGGCCTTTTCCCTTCGAAATCCTCGGGGCAAAGTGAAAGAATTCTGCAAACTGCACCAAGACAGCCCGTGGGCAACCCAGAATTCATGCCCTGAAGGTCTGAATTACAAATGGGGGGGGCTGTTTGTGAGCCCCACTCCACCCTATGCACTGCTCTCTTGGCAGCCTCTTCTCCGCCCCCCCCCCAGCAACCATCTGTGGCCAAAGCCAAGCCAGGCCCCGAATCAATGAAATGTTAACAGCCAATTAACCTTCAAGGGATGAGCCTCCAGCCAAGAGGCCCGGCTGTGCGCACCTCCAAAGGCTCCACTTCCCTTTCTCAGATTTGGAGGGCAGGCAGGCAGCCCGGCAGGGAGGGGCGGGAGACCCCACCCCTCAAGACACTCTTTCCCCTAAAACCCGTTTTAAAGCAGACCATTGAAGACAGAAGCTCCAGTATCTGAGATCAGGAAGTTACAAGCCCCATCACACATTCCTCTGTTTAGAAAAGCCTGCCTAAATATCCTCATCTAAATATTTATTTCCAGAGCTCTTTCTTCCTCTCACAATCAGCATTTTAAAAATGCCTTTAGTAATGTTATCTGAGAGCAGAATGGTGTCAGGTCATACACTGGCAGGATACAAACCATTTTCTCTTTGATAAATCCTGGTCAATCAGGCTCAATCTTCCTGCTAAGCAATGATTCAAAAAACCACAACGATGGGAATTCACACACAACACTCAGCAAGAGCAACCTACCCTGAAACAGGAGGCAGCTATTGTCCCAAGTCCTCCCTCAAAATTCTCCCCACCCATCGCGGCGGCTCCACCAAACCACTTCCCTTGCAAGAACTGCCCAGCCACTTTAAGACCCGATGCTTGAGTTTTCCTCTCCCCTCCCCGTCCCTTTTTCCTTTATGCCATATCCTTCAGACTGAAATCCAGAGACGGCTGAGCATCCCACAAGACACAAAACTGTTTCGTGAGCCACATTGGCCTGTGTGCGGGAAGCGACCCCAGGCCTGCCCCATCCTTTCCGGCCCTCAGGCCCCACTGCACCAGCGGCTGCTCTCCCCTCCCCTTCGCTTTTTGCCGACAAAGCAGGGTGTGACTCCTCTAAGCTCCTATTTGTGTCATTCCCCACCTGCCACCGTGAATCAAACGCAGTGACACGCACACGCCAGAGCCCTTTCTTCTCATATCAGTAATGCAATTTCCAAGCTACATTGTGACAATGGGGTGTAATTAAGGTGTCAGTATATCATTTAGCCTTTTCAGTGGGAAAAAGGAGGATGCCGAATCTCCCTCGGTGGAGGAGGAGAACAATGCAAAGAAGGGGAAGGCGGGAGAGCCAAAGCAAAGCTGAAGTTGGCAAGGACAAAAATATCTTTTTCACCCGTTCATTTCTCCTCTGCTTTCCCTTCCTGGATGGAGGAACCCAGGAGCGCGACTCCCCTCAGCCCTGCGGTTAAAGGGGCTCCTGGCTCGCCAGTGGGGATCTCAGCTCCCGAGCTGCGGCTGAGCTAGAAGTCCCAGGGCCTCCCACCAGCATGGCGCATGGCCCACAGCTCTGCCGTCAACGCCCAGCTTTTAGCCTTGGAGCAGAGGGCCAGCAATTGGGGGCTTCTGCCCGTGAATTCTTGGGGGGGGGGCTGGAGTATACGAGCCCCCCAAACAACCACCCATCCTGGCTGAGCTCTTCGAATGAGCTCCAAGAGGAGAGAACATTTGCCCAGCTGCTCTTAGCCTCTTCCTTGCTTCTCTTCCGCTGGGACCAGCTGGGCTTTTTTTTTTTTTTTTGAGCAGGGAAGGGGAATCATCTTTGGCCCGTGGGACAGAAATAGCCACCATAGGTCAGCAGGTCCACTCAGTGGCCAAGCAAGGAGGGAAGAAGATCCAGTTGCAAGAAAGTTTTGTGCAACTGCCCCAAAGGTCTCCCCTGCTCCCTCCTGCCACTGCTCAAGGGGGGGAGGGGGTGGCAATGGCTCCCAGGCTACAGATGTCTGGACCCTCCCGACTGCGGCTGAGGGAGCCTTGCCCCTGCTGACCTGGGAGATGGTCCCTTGTGGACAGAAAGAGCAACGGGGGGGCTCTGGAACTGAGCGGTGGGAAGTCCATCACCGGGCCTCACTGGGACCCTCTGCCCACCCCCTCTCCAGCCCCCCCCCCGTGCGCTGAGTGGCATCTTCCCTTCCTGGGAGGCAGCCTTGCTGCTCATGTGATGTAGTTAATAAAAACAAATTAACCTGCATAAGCATTAATTTTCCAGCTACACATACATCCTGGCCTCATTAGAGTCACGATCCCAGGAGCCCAGGAGTTCTGGCACATGGTAATGAGTGTGTGCGGGAGGAAAAAGTCCCCCTTAATAGGATTTATTTATTGCAATTGCAATTCAAGGCACATGGCCCCAATCCAGGAGAAGGCAGAACCAGCTGGGGTCTGGCAAGACGGAGGCGGCCTTGGCTTGCTGAGCTGTAACCAGGCCTGGCACCAGAACCCCTTTGGTGCCCCTCAACCCAGCACAGAATCCTCCACTGCGGGGGGGGTGTGTGTGGAGGAAGCTGCTCTAGCTGCTTTCAGAGGATGCCCTTAAAATGCAAAGAGAGAGGGAGGCCAGGAGTTGGCTGTGGGTGGTACAGATGGCTCCCCTCCACAGCTAAAATCTGTCCTGACTGCTCCTTTGGTGCACGCACACACACACAAACACACACCGGGCACTCTCTGCAGCACACGAAACCTGGCAAGTGACAGATTGTGGCAGAAGAGGCAGGTGACCCATGGGGGAAGAGGTCGCCTTCCATTAATAAAGGCTAATTAGCAGGAAAGTGCATCAAAACAGAGCACTAAATAATTCAGAAGGGTGCAAAGAGGCACATTAACTCCTGAGGCTCCAAGCGGGGGGGGGAGGGCTCTGAAGGCGACTCTGGAACAGCAGCCAAGGGAGCCCCCTGGGTGGCCTCTCCTGGATGGAGCTTGGGGGGGGGGCTGCCAATGCAGGCAAACAGTGCAGCCTTCCCCTGCAACAGGCTGAAAGGACTACCGCTCCCATTGTCCCCAGCCTCGCCAGAAGGGCTGATGGACACCTGGTGGGTGAATCCTGCACGAAGCCCAGGCCAAAGGTTTCAGGGAAAGGGCAGAGGCAGCCCGGCCCTCTTGGCTGGATGGGAAGGGCTGAGCCGGTCTTCTTGAGGTAAGCCCCTGCCACGCAGACCCTCAGCATCAAGCAGAATGGCCAATTAATGGCTGGGGACAATGGGAGCGGTAGTCCTTTCAGCCTGTTGCAGGGGAAGGCTGCACTGTTTCCCTCAGGACTCAAAAGAGCATTTAAACCCATGTTTTGAAAACTCAGATGAACCTTGGATTCCCGGATCTGTTTCATGCCAGTTCTATGTGACTTACGCTTAAAATTCCTCCTGGTAATGTCCTCTTCTCTTCCACCCTCTCCTTCCATCTTTGCACTCTTCTGTGTCTCGTCTCCTCATTTACCATCCCATTTTCTCTGCTGCTTCCCATCCGGCATTTTTATAGGCATCCACTTAGGGCTGATCGGTGAGTCCATTTCCAGCCGATACTCATTTAATTGATCATCCTCTTCTATCTAAAAAGATATCTTAAGTCCCACTTATCCATTTAAGCAGCGTATGACTAAGTTGCTCTGGCTTTGCATGATTTCACTGCCTCCGCCTGCGTTTTAATTATTTTGTTTGGGTCCTCCCTTTAAGTGCGCACTAAGCTACCAGATGCTTATGGAAGAGGGTGAATCCAAGGCAGGCTGCCATTTGGCAGAGGGCTTCAGCCTTAAAAGGGTCTTGGGGCCCTTGTAACTCACACAGCTCCCTCTTCTTCTGCACCTGCCCCCAGACTCAAAACCAGCTCACTCCCAGGAGGGCCCTTGGCTCTGACCCCTCTCGTGGCCAAAATGTGACCCTTGGGACACCCTGCCCCTGGATTGGGCCCACATTCAGCCCTCGATGGCTTTCCCAAGCGATGCCCTCTGGCTCGGCGGGCATCGGAAGGCAGGCAGGCAGGCAACACCCGGCCGTCTTCTCAGGCCTTGCCAGCCTTTCCTTTGGGAGAAGCAGGCCTGGGAACAGCCCGGCTCTCTTCCTCCTCTGCAGTCAAGTGGCTCTTGCTGGAAAAGGCAGCAGCAGGAGGGATGTTTTTTGCTTTTTTCAAAAAAAGAGAACAGCCAGTTCAAGGAACGCTTTTTACCTTTTTGCAGGATTGCTGCGCCTCCTCCCCTCCTGTCCCTTGCGAAGACAGTGAGGCTGCCCATCCCGCCCTCTCTGCCTCAGGGCCCCCAGAAAGCCTTGAGGTTGCTTCCCTTTCAGTGTGTCAACACCCCCCCCCAGCAGCTTCCCTCCACTTCAGGCTTTTGTGCCTGGATGTTATTATTCCTGCTAATTAAAAAAAGGCCTGGGATGAAAGAGACAGAAAAGAGTTGTCCTTGTCTAATTGCAATATTAGGGGCATTATATTGCACACCTCCTGTAAACTGGTTGTCAGCTACTTCATAATGTTAACAGGGGTCTCCCATTATGCCATAAAACTCTGGGATGGGTGTCAAAGAGAGCACCAAGGAAACGGCCCACGCAGGGAAGGAGGCTGGGGAGGGGGAGGGGCTGGCCGGTGAACTCCAAGCAGGTGGAGAACTTGCTTTTTTCCTCCTCCCCCTCCTTCCTCCGCCACCCAGGAATCTGTTCCAAAAGTGCTAGATGGAGCCTCCTGCTCAGAGGCAGTCTACCTGCACACTCCCCTCCTCCCAAGGGAGGGGGTCCCGGCCAGGCTCAGCAACTGGCGCAGCCCAGGACCGGCTGGGCTCAGGCCAGGCCTCCTGGCAAGCGACTCAAGGACCCTCACCAGGCGCATGCTGGCTAATCTGCTCTGCTCGGCTTATGCAGCAGAAAATAAGCGGGCGGATGAAGAGGCCGATCTGCTGGCTTTGCAAGGAGACGCTTCCACGCCAAAGGCGCCCAGCGCTCGTTTGTCTCAGAAGCAACGTGTCAGGGCCAGATACAGACAAGGCCTTATCTGGCAGAGCACACAGCGGCTGGGCTGCCCATCCCGGCCTCCCTCGAGTTCCCAGTTCAGGCGCCTGGCTTAGCCTCAACCCCAGATTTTGAGATGAGGGAGCCAGATGGCCTAAACCAGCTGCACACACACATACACACCCAACCTGGGAGTCACCCGGTGCCCTCTTTTCAGATGTTAGCTGGCAACCAAGCACATCATCGGGTCTGGACAGGTGCAGGACGGATGGGAAGGAAGGTGCCGGCCACAGGTGATCCATCCGGACACTTTGCTGCCGGAGGTTTTGCTGAAACCTGGACAACTGGCCCGTTTCCTGGGCTAAACTGCTTTTTGGTGCGGCTCTCCTCGGAACGCAGGAGTGAGCAGAGCGTTATCCTGCCTGCAACTTCAGAGCTACCAGCACATGCCAATTCTCACAAGAGGCCAGTTCATGTGGGCACAGAAAGCAGCGGGGGGGGGGTTCCTTCTCGGCTCACCCGCTGTCGAACCTGAGGGGCCGAGCCAGGCAGGAGGGCATCATCCCAGCTCAGCTGAGTGGAGCTGCTTAAGTGGACTCCACCGTGTACTCGGGCGATTTCAAACACAAGTAATGTTCATCCGCACGACAGGAAGTGAAATATTCCTCCACCGTCCGTAGTAAATTACACCCACTGGCCAGGGCACATAAACCATTCCTGCGCTGGCCGGCCCACGTGCTCCCTCACCAGTCTCTTTGCCTCTGGCGGTAAATCAGCCCACAAACGGCTGCCGGTCACTCCAAGCCTGGAGTCACAACTGTGGCTGCTTGAGGCTCTGCAGGACTATGGGGCAATTTATGCCCTGGAGCAAATATTTGGAGCATCAAGCTGGGCCCTGATAGCAGTTTCAGAGTCCTTCCACTTCCAGAAGGAACTTGATCCTGAGAACTGCTGGGCTGCTTTCGCTGACAGATCACCTGCCCTAGTGCAGATCGTGGCTGAAGGATCCCAGCACAGGTGTAGGATCAGCAGAGCTTCCTTTCCTTAGTGGGAGAGCCTGGTTTTCCCAGCCCATCATCCCTAGCCCTGAGACAGGGGCTGGCAGCTGGGACCATCTGCTCCCCCAGCAGCACAGTGCCCGCCCGAGCGAGCGACAGCCCCTTCCTCCAGCCCTTGGGAGCCGGGAGCCTCTCCCCTCCTTGGTTCACCTGGCAGCGCAGGTACCATCCATCCTGGTTCATGTTTCGGGGGAGATCAGCAACATGTTAGGAAAGGATCCACGTGCAGCCGAAAGGTGAGAGGAGCCCACGGCTAATCCTGAAACGCCTTTTCCACGTGCAGCCAAAAGGTGAGAGGAGCCCACGGCTAATCCTGAAACGCCCAGGAAAGGCGGAGAGGGAGTCCCCGCCTTCCTGAAGGAGGCGGAAGGGGAATCAGAGAAATAAATGCCGCTTCTTCAACGTCCCCCATCCTCGTGTTGCTGCATTTGGGGAGATGTTATTCCTGATGACAGACAAGGGCAATTATCTGTTATCCACCAGTAGTTTTAGCCTAATTTCATTACTGCTGTGCAATTCTTCCCCGGCCGCTAGTCTATCAATGTCTCCCAGAAAGGATTAGCCTGCATTTTCTTCATCTTCAAATGAATTTTAGCTGTCACTCCCTTGATGAATTGAATAGCCGGGGCTGCTAACCCAGGCGGGGAAGGGGGAGCCCGGGCGAAGCCAGATTGAAATGCAGCATTGGCTGGAGGCCTTGGCCTGCTCTGGCGGGTGCCTCGGAGGCCCAGGTGGCCCCACGAGGGACGGGCAGGGTGGGCAGCACAGGGAGCCCCCGGCCCGGCAGGAAGGCTGGCTCACCCGAGTTTCCTCGCCACCCTCCAAATAAGGGGCAGGTCTACCAACAAGGTGAGCCTTTTCTCACTTTTCACGACTCTTTGGGCAACCTCCCAGCATCACACCAACCTGAAGAATTCTCCCTCCGAACACATCCACAAGTACTTTTTTGCAAAGCGAAGAAGCCTTAAGGTTACGCACTGAGCCTGAGAGCACAGCGCTGCCTCTCCTGTCCCAAATCCCACTATGGGCGCCGGGTTTCAGAGACAGCAAAAAGACAGGGATGCAAACACAGTCCTGATGGCGTCAGCAGAAAAATGCAATATAAGCTGAGATTTAAGCTGATCTCAGGCTGTTGCAGGAGGTGGAGGTGGAGAGGCTCCCTCAGGAGTGGCAGGACCCCCAAATTGCTTGGAAAACTCAATAAAGCCGAGGATGGATGTCACAGAACGCTAACTCAGCAACCCAGGAAACCTGACCTGCTTTGAAATCCAGCTGACCCGGCCATTTAATCTCCCTTGGATGCCCCCCCCCCCGCTGGAAACATCTGTCCGGTGGCACTGCTGGTTCGCCCTCCGTGCCTCCTACTCAACCTTGAAGCCCCCAGCTCCCCCCCCCCGGTAATTGAACCCCACTTCCTAGCCTCCAACCTGTTCCAGCTGAGCTCTGTGCCGCTTTGGAGAAAACTCAATGGCAAATTATTTTTTAAAGATTTAAAGGAATTTCTTCATATTCATAATTCATATTTTATTTCAAGACATCTGCTGCTGATTACATTACATTTAACTAAAATTAGATGAAGCTCTCAGAATGTAATTAAGCCCCTGCCAAAATCCCTGGCCCACCAATACCAGCCGAGCACAGCGGGGGACGTTCGGAGCCTAATATGTAATTAGGAGCTATTTTCTAGCGGTTTTTAAAGTCTGAAAATTAGCTGCCTTTATTAATCACACAGACAAATATAAAGCCAAGCCAATGCTTGCCGAAATTTCTAAAAAGGATTTTTTTTAATTACACACCACATTGCACCGAGACTCATTTTGAATGTTGATTTGTTGTGCACTGACATTTTGACAACTAGTTCTCAATTTGTCTGTCGTAGTTCGGCAACAACAAAGCCGACAGTAATACTTAACTTTCAAAACCTTCAGGGTGCCATGGGGGTCTCCTGGGAGGGGAGTCTCCTGGGGGGGGATTCATGCCTTAAATCCATTATCACAGAGTAACAGGCTGCCACGAGTGCCCTTCCACGCTGGGTGAAGGAAGGCCAGGCCCATCTCACCCCCCCCACCCCAACTGTAGAGTGACGGTCTGCCCAAAGCGGCCCCCTTGTCAAAAAGATGCAGAAATTCACAGGCTCTCAGCAAGCATTTACACACCCTCAACAATTATTGGCGGTGCTGCCTGATGACACCCAATTCTGCTCTCCCTGGACCTCAAGGCAGCACAGCTAATTCCAGGCACCCGGGCAGGACCGTGATGGACAACTGGGCCACGTGGCTTCTTCCCCCCTGGAGAGCTTTGAGGTCATCTAGGGCAGAGGGTGGGCTTCCCGGACCCGGGGGCTCCATCTAAGGGTCCCTGTCGGGGGGGGGGGGAAGAGACTTGGATCCTGTCATGTGGCCTTTCCTCTTGTGCCGGATCTTGGCCCTTGAAGGTTATTAAAGGTTATTATAGTTATTAAAACGGATGTCCATGTGCCGCCTCTATGTTGGTTGAGGCAGGCAGGATTCCCTTGGGTACCATTTGTTGGGGGTCAAGGGAAAGGGAGGGTTTTGCCTTCTCTTTCTGCTCAAGATCCCCATGTACAATTGGTGGGCCACTGTGTGACACAGAATGCTGGACTCGATGGGCTTTGGCCTGATTCAGCATGGCTCTCCTTATGTTCTTATATGAAGGAAATGCTCAGACCAGGGAGTAAATGGCAGGTCGTCTTCCAGGACCATGCCCAGCTGTCTTAGAGGGCACCTTGTCCTAGAGCTGATCTTTATTAACTTGGCTCTGACCACAATTGCACACTCTTTGAGAATTGCAGGTCCTTCCACTCTGGGACCAGGTGGATCAGGCCCCCTAGAAGGGTTCCAGAAGTGGGTTTTGGGCGAGGGTGACCCATTTCCATTCTGTTCTGCAGTGGAAAATCCTGACCAATTCTCAAAGCTAAGCCCTAAGTAGCCGGGTGGGCTTTGGCTCAGAGTGTAGACGAGTGAACCAGCCACTGCAGCTTGTAAATCTTGGCTTTAGTGTGTGTGCAAAGTCAGGCAATTAAGGCTTGGTGCAAAGTGTCAGCCCAGACATTGTTTTCCACTGATGGGGCCATTTTCCCTCCCCCCCACCAAAGCAGGATTAAGAAGTAGAGATCAAACTGCCGTGAGCGCTGCAATGTTTGGGAGGGGGGCCACACTTGGATCTTAGAGAGAGGTCCGCCTTTCAGTTCCTGCTTTGACATTTTCCATCCTGACCCTTTTTCTCCTCTTATCTCCCCCAACGCCATTGTCTCCCAAGCATCTATTCAACAGAGCGGAAAGCAGCCGCTGCTGACCTTGAGCATAAAACCATCTGCACTGCCCAGCCCGGCTCTCCCACACCTGCCACTCCGGGGGAAGGCAGAAGGGACCCCCCTCAGGGTTGAAAGGGTAGGGAGGGCGCTGCGGTGAGGCCCAAGGCAGGAAGGACCCCCAAAGGTTGCTAGAAACCGACCCCAAGGAGGGGCAGGATGAGGAGCAGAGCAGCACCCCTGTGCCGGCCTGCTCTGATCTGAGTCCCACCAGGACACAAAACAACTCAGCTGGTCCAACCAGATGGGCTGCCCCCCCCAGTCCAGCCAGCTTATGCCGGTGGGGGAAAACTGCTCCCCCATCCTCTTGGCAATGGAACATGGTTTCACGGGTTATGTAAAAACAACGTCATTTGCCCAGCTTGTTCATTAAGAGTTAAGATTGATTTTAATACAACTCTCCTTACCAGCCTGTTGCTCAATTATTCAGTGCTACAGGGTCAACATTTTCTTTTTACACTTTTGATGCTTTTATTGGCACGTAGCTGAAAATTACTTTTAAACCGAAAGGAAGGCTATGCATTTTTAAAGTAGCTGAGCAAATAACTGGGAAGGGTATAAATAGCCTCACGGTTAATGGCAACACTTTGGCTTCTTTTTCCGGCTGCTGAGTTGCCTTGTCATCCCTCACCCTCCCCAGGAGTGAAGTCAGCCCAGGATCAGGCCTGCCCGGGAGGCTGCTGGCCTCAGAGCGCTGGGCAACCCGCCGGTCCAGAAGACCCACAGATGCCAATGAGACCTACCGGAGAGTTGAAGGTTTTCAGCCTTTGAAGTGCACCTGTTTAGCTGTATCTCTATTTTTCAGGCTTTGCCTCAAGGCAGGAAGTGGGCAAAGTCTGACCCTTGACTGTTTTGATAACCTGTCTCCCCCCCACGCCATTGGGCCACCAGCCAATGTTTTTCTGGCCGCCTCTGGCAGCCAGCCTCAGTTGGGCCCCTCTCCCAAAATGAAACAGCTTTCTGGAGCAGATGGTTTCACTGATCCGCATTCCTACATCCCTGCACAATTGATCTCTGCCAGGGGCTGCCAAACCTGTCCTGGCTCTGCCAGCTTTTCCCTCCTGGAGGTGAGGCCGGCTCTCCGCTGCTCCTTCACGGTCCTTTTGCTCTCCCGCTTTCCTGGGCTGCTCCGGCCATTAGGAGCCAATGGGGAGAATCACTACTCTTCTCTCCGCAAAGCTCCCCAGATGAAGAGTGACGCTTGAGAAGAACTGGCCCTGCCGAGCTGCAAAAACAGTCAGTCCCCTGGCCGAGAGAACCAGCGGAGACCCTCCCAGGCGGCCGGCCGGCCTCTGCTTCAGGGGTGGGACCCTGCTGGCCATGGGGAGGAGCCGCCCTCACCCACCACCCAAGATCAAGAGAGCAGCAAGTCGGTCTCTGGCGCCCTCCGCTGTTCAGAAAAGGATCTGCGCCCACTGAGAACCCTCGCCAGAGCATTGGCCAGGCCAGGCCCCCCACGGACCCCCGCAGTGGCTGCTGCTGGGAAGACCCCACAGCCCAGGACTGATGGAAGTCCCGACAGACACAAAAGCTGTGGTCAGAAGAGCCATCTTTGAAACCAGCCTTTATTCAGAACCCCGTAAAGGGCGTCCCCTGCAACCCCACTGGGGCCCAAGGCTCCAGTGGATTAACTGACCAAATACAATTAAGGGGGAAAAAAAACCAGCCCTGAGAGAAACATGCCTGTCACAAGGCGATTTACAAGCCACCTTTTTCGTTGGCTTTCAAGCCACTGAGCACCTCATTAACGAGGGAAGCTGCACCCCCACCCACCCACAGCCCAGGGAACGCAACAATGCCCTGTTCGGAATATTTCCCAGGAAGCATTAAAAAATCAGACACATCAGAAGAGAGACAGTTAATAGCTCACATTCCCAAAGCAAACTTGCCAGGCCTCCTCAATTGGGGGGAGGGCTAAGAGGAGCTTGGTATTGTGGGAAAGCCGCTAAGGAGTGAGTTCAGGAGACCTGGCGGTGTGCAAAAGGTGCAAGGAAGGATTTACACAAGCGTGCCCAAAGCAGTAGAGCCAAGTCAACGGCAGGGGAGGGGCTAGGAAGACCACTGCTACCTGCCCCTCACCCCCCTGGTGCTTCTGCAGCCCCCACTCCCGCAGAGTAGACCTGCCCCCTTCCCAAACTGACCAGCCGAGTCCCGCCAGGCCGCCTTGGATGTCGCCTGGATGTCCCCTCCAAGTCAGGGCAGGTCCCAGGCGGAGGAAGACTCGGTCTTCATGGCCACCATCAGCTGCCTGTCAAAGCCTTCTGCGCTTCCACTTTCAGGCCCAGCAGGCTGTGTGCGCTCATGCCAGGCGCCCCAATGACCGTCTCCCAGCACTCAAACCCACAGCAGGTCAGGTCTCGGATGGCGCCTTCCACTGCCGAAGGAGTGGTGTCTGCCAAGAGACGGTGCCCCCCAGTTAGACACCCCAAACAGCAGACTCGGTTATCGAGTGGTTGAGAACGACCGGCGCCCAGAAGCTGCAGCCAAAGGAAGTGGAACCAAAGAGCCATGCATGCAGGCAGAGGAGGACGGGAACGGGTGTGAACAGCCAACACTGAGCTTGCATCACACACAAAAGCAAAAGCCACCTAGACAGGCGCTTTTAAGGAGCAGCGTGCGGGAAGCTCCTCTGAGTTATACCTCAGCAGCATTCAAGTAGAATTTAAGAGCGGTTTATGCTAGTGTGGCATTCACTGATGCTTCACAACAGAGTCATCTATCCCTTAAAGAAGTTAAAGTTGGAGAAGCACTCCTCTAAAGGAGACCCATAAGCCACTGAAAGCAGCACCTACAGCTGAAAGCCAACGTGCCCCCAACAGCTGCACTGCAACACATCTGTAGGGCTCCTTCACTTACACGCTTGATTATGAACTCAGAGAATTCAAGAGCAAGAAGGAAGCCGGGGCAAAGGAAGACAAAAGCCACCTGGGGAGGACTCACCTGGTCGCAGCAAAGTGATGGCACAGCCGCCTCCCCCAGCCCCGGTCAGTTTGCTGTGCAGCCCATGGGAGGAAGTGACCTGGCAGATGCGGTCCAGCAGGGAGTGGCCGACCCCGATGCCATTGAGGAGATGCTGGTTGATGTCCACCAAGTCCTGAAAAAAAAGCAGAGACACGGATGAGAAAAGACGTGTGTAGCTCAAGGAGAGAACATGCTTCGGACAGAACTGAGTGTGCCAAAAAACCTTAGCTTGTTTTTTTTCTGTTTTAAAAACGGGGTCCTAGTCCTCATGGTATGAGGACAAAGGAAGGAATAGAGATAAGGGCTTACCTCCAGCCTGGAGTAGTGTTCCTGCAATGGCTCTTCAGTCATTGCCTCAAGAATACCTTCGCATTCCCGAGAAACTGCATCTATGGAAATGAGCATCGGCTCCATGATAGTGGGAAACTGCAGGAGGAAAAATGATGGGCCAGGGGACAGGGAAGAGGGGGGGGGGAAACAGCAAAAATAAAAAGCATAAAGAATCTGAAAGAAGTCTTATTAGTATTTAAGCTATCTTGGCAGGGTTATAGGATTTACTTTTTAAAAAACACCCGCTTCTATTCAAGTTAGCAAGAAAGGGACCCTCATGAATGGCCTATTTAGGCAGAGCTGCAAAGAATATTTGGCTAAAATGATGTCAGAAGGTCAAGGGTCAGAGACCCAAGCAATCCTGTTTTAAAGAACTCTTGGTGACCATCTCAAACACCCTGAAACAGAGCAGCCGTCTCCTGCGTACTGACACTCCGCCAAGCTGTGCTTCTTATACCGCCCCTCTCCAGATCATTCTCTCCAAACCTTAACGTATTTTGACATGTCATCAGCTATAAATTCTGGGCAGTCACAAAGCCTTGGAGAGGAACCAGAAGAAGAGGTACCTTCAGGAGCTTGTCTTTAACCGCCGCAACCAGGATCTTGGTGCTGCGTGGAACTTTAGTGTTAGTCAGTAAAATCCGTAAAGTGGGCACCCTGGAAAGAAAAAGACTCTTAAAAATTAATTCAACAGTCTGCGAATTGCTATGCAATAACTAAGAATGCAGACCCATCAGGCACAACCAAAGGAGGAAGCTATGGCTTTTATTTTCCCTATGGGACCTGGAAGGTTGCAGCCAAGGAGAGGGCTGAGGATTTTGCCTCTTGTCTTTTTCCACAAGCCTCTCCACTGCAGGCAGCTGGAATTACAAGCCCCATCGTCCCCCTCCCCAGGATGACTGAAGCACCTGGTAGCCTTCACTTCTGCGAATGCCGCCCAGGCAGTGTCGCTCCAGAAAGGGACTGTCGCTAGCTGAGCTTAATCGCCAATTAGAGCCACGCTTTAGTCAGAATTAGTTTGGCGTGTCATAAGCGTTCTCCGAAAGACCCGACCAAGGCCCACATTTTCCAACCCAAAATAACTTTGTTTTCTAATAACTGGCAACAGAATAACTGGTGTCTAACATTAGCTGCTAATGGAGCAATTTCACGCCCTGCGAAAGATTCTAATGAAGTCCGATTAGGCCAAGCTGGCGGAAAGCAGGGGGGGAGGGGGGAGCTGCTGCCGAGGCCTCTCTGGTAATCTCTTTTCTGAGCCCCGGCAACGTTCAGCAGGCAAACTCTCCGATGGGATCCTTGCTTGCCGAAGGCAGCCTTGGCAACGTGGGACCTCGGATCCAGAGTGAGATCCGTGGAAGGCTGCTGGGCTCTGCCTTTCTGCCTAAAGGAATTAATCAGCCTATCAAGGCTTTTCAGTTGTTTTTAAATCAAAGCTTTTTAACACACTGATCATTCTGTAGGTCAAAACATTGAAGAAAACTATCTTTTCGTGAAGGAAATACCAAGACATACGATCATGCTAAAAAATACAACTCAGTCTTAAAAAATGATTTTATAAAGCCACCAAGTCTTGTTAAAACTGAACATTGATGCTCAAATGAAGCTCACCTTTTCAGTGCAGAGATTTTTCCTGAAATATACCGCAAGGCTCCACCTAAATGTTTGGGAAAGAAGGAAAAAATAATAATTCCCCGGGAAGTTTCCTCTTTCCATATTCTGCAAAATTGCTCAATTTCACCTGAACTAGCCAGAGGAAAACATCTGGCCATTTATTCCTTTACCACAAACCAAGAGAAAAGAGGCCCTGGGGCCTACAGGAGCCAAAATCCCTTCCTGGAATCATAAGGAACGTTTAAGGTGGCTCCCTTCGGCAGCCAATACAGCACTTAAGAGAGGGGCAAAATCCCCTTACTGCGCCTGAGCTAATTCAGAAATGCACAAGGAGGAAAGAGAACACCGACCCCATGTGCTCACAGCATTGTCCACTCCAGAAGGATTCCCGTGGATCACTTGCTCTCCTCGGAAGGCCAATCTGTTGATCATGTCCAGCTCCTCCTTGGTCCATCTGGAAGAGCAGAAGAGGCCTCAGCCGAGATCAGCCTGTCCCCACCCCCTTTTAGCAGCCCTCCTGGTCCTCCTTTGACCTGCTGCTTCTGGTCCTTTAAACTGCACCTGGGTCCCTAGAACTGGAATCCTCTCCTTGAGCAACAAGAGCCAAATGAAGAGCTTTAAAATGACAAAAAGCTCCCATAACGCATGCCCAGTCCTACCTGGACAGGTGGAAACCATTTCCCAGCTCCTCTCTTTCCCACTTCCTACCTAGCTACTTCTTGGCCCTCCTGCAGAGGGTAGCTGATGGCGCCGCATCCAGAAAGCAAGGCCCCTGCCAGGCAGACCGAGTACGCTGCGCTGGAGCCTAACCCAGCACCGGTGGGCAGCTCAGACCAGACCAAGATGTCGACAGATGGCAGAACCCTGAAAGATAAGAACACGGCAAAAATTAAGTTTTGCAATTTCACTCCTTACTTTCCTCACACTGAGCAGAATTAAATAGTCTCTGCATATTTCATGATGAGTCACAACAGGCTTCCAGAAAGAGTAAGACCACAGAACCGGTTTTTCCTTTGCTTATTTTCTCCTGTGGTTTTTCTAGATGTAGTGCCTTAGAAACAAGTAGTCTGTAAGAAGTGTTATAGGTTGCCCACTCCTAGTTTCCTGAGGTTTTTTAAAATAGATATAATATGCAGCCTGATTTTAAATTCATGCAATAATAAAACATTATTTTTCCTCTGTTGTCTTTCACTGTCAACTTTAGTTTGCTGTACCCCAATCTATCTTGTACTGCATGTTCTTTAGGATCCCTATTAACAGGCATCTACACATTCACTAAAACCCTCCTGACATTCCCAGAGGAGGGCAGGGTAGCTCCACACCCTCAATCAACGCCTCCAAATTCTTCATGTAGAAATTGGCAAGACAGGTTTGGCAATCCTGACTGCCAGGAGCAAAAGAGCCACACAGTAAAGGTGAGACCCATAGTCTTACCCATATTTAGATGCCACAGATAAGTACAAATACAGAAAGGCTGCAGCAGCTACAGTCTGGACTGCTTCATGTCCGTTATCGCCCCGCGCAAATGCTTTCAGCTTCTCTACTTGTTCGGCGCTGGGTGGCTGCGCTTCAGATAGTTCAGCTGAGCAGAGAACAAACAGCAGGAGACATTACCTTCTATGTCCGGAAAGGGAGGCAAAACACTTCCTTCGGTATCTTTGAACAACCCTTTCTAATTATTTCAAATGCATCAGGGCAACACCAGTGACAAGTCACAGATCAGTTTCTCTAGGGGCAGAGTTTGACTGATACAATTTTGAAAGCACGCAGCCCGATTGCAAGGTAAAGACGATCAGATGCTCTCACGAAACAGTTGAGAGGCTCTCAAAGGGAGTTAACAGGCCCAGGAGTCAATGGAAAACCTAGCCCTGTGCACTGTTCTCTGGGGCCTCAAACCAAAAGCTTTAAGATAAAGCTGATTTTTGGAGCTCTGCAAAGAAAGTGAAACATCGTAGACGGAGGACAGCAGGAGAGGAGGACGAGAGGCTGCCCCTTGCTGCTTTTCTGGATGCAACATTACCAGCTGGGTGGCAAACCAGTCCCTTCCCCAGCGGCTGAGGGGCTCCCTCTGGGTCCGGGTGGAGGGCAGGAAGGTGGAAGTCCGCAAAGGCGCCTTGGGCCTACCTGAAAGCGCTGCCAGCAGGGCCTGGAGCTCAGCAGCCTCCCAGCTCGATCTGCTGCCGAGGTTAGGCAACTGCAGGGAGAGCTTCCCATCCTGGCGCGGAGTCATCCGAAGGAAAGTTCGCAAGTCCAGGGCAGTCGCCAGAGCCACCTGCGGCCGGGGAGGGAAGCCGCAAGGTGTTAGTCCTTATGACCATTTTGGGACTAATTATTTAACTAATGAAATGAATAATGGACAAAGTACTGAAAAGTACGAGAAGGCCCTCCACCTCCCTCAAAGGCTGGCTGACCGCCAGAGCCCGGCCTTTCCCGCCACTTGGGGCGCAGAGCACAAGCCGGCCAGGACCCCGCAGGCGGTCGGGGCCCTCCGGGGCGAGCGCGGCCCTACCTTCCCGTGCACCACGGCATGCTCGCCGTGCAGGATCACCTTCCCCGGGGCGGAAACCACCAGGCTCCGCTTCCACATCGCCTCCCTGCCGAGAGAAACGCGCCGTCCGTCCAAGGGGGCCACAGTGGCCGCTGCCCACCCGCTCCACTCGGGGCCCCTGAGCCTCCTCGGCCCGAGGCACTCTACCTTTCCCCCTCGGGGGTGGAGGTGGGGGGGGTCTTTCCGCGCAATGCATGCTGGGCCGGGGGGGAGACCCTCACCTGTACCTGCCGCCGCTCCAGGTGAGGCGAACATTCCGAAGGGGCGTGGCCAATACGTCGCCCCCGCCCAATCGGACTATAGTAGCGCCAACTTTCCTTCCCCCGATTGGCCACTCCTCGCAACACCGCGTCCAATCGAAAGCCGGCGGCGGCTGCTACGGCCGCCGAGAAGGGACAAACTTGGCGGGGCGCTTCGTCCTCGTCCCCCGGGCATGGCTGGGGCGGGCTGGCGGGGCGGGCGAGCGCTCCTTGGGCGGGTGGCGGCCGCCCGGTGCGGGGCGAGGAGCCGGGCAGCCGGTCGAGAGCCGGAGCCCGGGTGAGGACGCGCGCGGGGTCCGCGGCGAGGTTGCAGCCGGGCGGGCGCGGGGCGCGTTCGCAGCCCGAGACGCGGATCCCGCGAAATGTGTGGGGAGGGTCGGTGGCAGCACGGCCGGGTTGCGTCACGGGGCGGGGGGGGGGAAAGGATTTTGCGGGACCCCCAAGCCGGGCCGCCCTTCTCCCCTGAGATCGCTGCCTTCTTCCCCCGCCCCGTCTTCCCTCTCCCACAGGCCGGATCCCCAGCCCGGGAAAAGCAGCGGCGTCCCCAAGATCTACACCAAAACGGGAGACAAAGGTAGCCCCCAACCCGCGATGGCACAATAATTAAGCAGGAGGCCCCCCTGGCCTTAATAAGCCCCGGGGCCTCCCTTTCTCAGCCGACTCCCCACTTCCTGCCTTCTGTTGGATTTAAAGGGTTTTCCAGCACCTTCACCGGGGAGAGGAGAGCCAAAGATGATCAGGTCTTCGATGCTTTGGGAACCCTGGATGAACTGAGTTCGGCTATAGGGTAATTGCAAGACTGATTTGAGCCTTTATGCCAAAATATTTCAGATAAAGGTGTTGCCTCCTTCTACTCCCCACATCAAGTATTCTTCGCTGCTGGTCAGCAATTGGGGCTTTGCACTATAGGCAGAAGCAGGCAACATTCGGCTTTGAATTAGAAAAGCAAATCTTGCAAAGCAATAATCTAAAAGTAACTGGCATTCTCGGAACAGACCAACTCTATATATTTTTTTTTAATGTGACAGTTCCATAGCTTTGAGACTGGCTTAATAGTTCTTGCGTATTACTAAAGCTAAACCTTTTCCTTGGTGGAAGGGGGAGTCACAACTGGAGACCAAGTCTATTTTTGTTTTTTGCTGCAGCTTAAGTGCTGAATTTGGCAGTGAAAGTGGCCACACGTTTGTGGAAGAACTTCACAAGGTGAGAAATAAATTGGCTCTGCTCTAGTTGACCGTGTAAAACCCCTTAGAAATCATCCTTTCTATCTGGGCCAAGTTGTTATTCCTCTTATTCTGAGAGGTGCATAACCGGATTAAAACAGAGGCCTGACTGCCTTCCAGGTGATGCCACCTTTCTTTGGTCCAAATGTGTTGTCTTGACACTTCCCCTCTCAGGTCCAGTGTGTGCTGCAAGATGCCGGCTCTAATGTGGCAACGCCCATCTCTTCAGCCAGGGAGTCTCACATAAGTAAGTAGGACTCTGCGAAGCTGAAGGTTTGTAAGGAAGATGCTTTTCAAACGAGTTGCCTCTCCTTTCTGCTGAGAGGGGATAGCTAGACAACTCCTGTGGGACGTTTCATTGATTGCATTGACAGCCCGCTTTTCTCCCTTGAAATTCAGAGGCTTGCAGGGTCCCCGGGTGAGGGCAGCCTGCTCTTGATTTGACACCTTGGAGTCAGGCTTGGCAGATAAATGCAGACTCTCTGTGGGAGAGGGGAAAACACTCTGGACATGTTCCAAGGGGCTTGAGGCTTTGCCAAGACCTTCAGCCAGTGGCTTTCCTCCAGGCCCATCTCCTCCTCCTCCTCCTCTTCAGGGCGAACATCCTTCAGTGAGAAACCTGTGCTGGAGTTGGAAAGCTGGATAGACAAATACTCAGATCAGCTTCCACCCCTCACGTCCTTCATTTTACCGGTAAGATCCTTGTGTGCTTTTCCTTGCCTGCAGTCCTGGAGTCAGGATATAATCACTGGACTTAGACCTCTAGAAACCCTCCCCTGCCAGGATCACCATGCCTTTGCATCCTTCATAAAAAAAAAAAAAAGACAGGCAGCCACCGGGGTCTTCCTTAGTGAGCCACTAAACCCTATGATCTTGGCCCAAGCAAATTGACCTTTGTGCATCTTGTGCTTGTATCATTTCAGTCTGGTGGTAAAAGCAGCGCTGTGCTCCATCTCTCCCGAGCCGTGTGTCGCAGAGCCGAGAGGTGGTAAGGGATGGGTCTGTTCTGTCGGCAAGACCCTGGAGGCAGGTTTTAGAGTAAAGGCACATGGGAAGCATCTAAAAAGTGCTTCAGGAGACCCTGGCTGGATTTGTGGGTTTAAAATTAATGCCGCCATGGGAGAGACAGAGGAAGCCATCACCTAAATTGTCACTGTCCAAAACTCACAAATTAAAACATCTGTGTTTGAGGTAGGGCAGGCACAGAGTTGTCTCAGCAGGATTCCTGATCTGGACGCTCACTAAAGTTTTCCTTTTGTAAACTTCAATTGATTTGTGTTATCATGACGTTTGGGCCTTTGTCTCCTTATGCCTTCACAGTGTCGTTCCTTTGGTGAAAGCGGGAGAAGCGGATGCAAACGTGGCCAAGTATTTAAACAGGTAACTTGGATCTGTGTGTTTAGAGGCAAACGAGGCCTGCTGCCCACAGATGGAGGGTGATTCTTTTCTTCCCTGTATCCAGGCTGAGCGACTATCTGTTCGTCTTGGCCCGTTTCGCTGCAAAGCAGGAAGGGAAGGAGGAGAAAATCTACAGACGTATGGAACTCCAAGACTAAGCTCACCAATGCATGAGGTGTACAACGTTTGAACTAACAAGACGAAGTGTAAAATGCTGGAAATTTCAAATGCTCAGATCTCCACCTGAAATGCCAACAGAAACCCACAGAAATTCAGGTTTCTGACCATGTTATTGGGAGTCCAGCTTGCGTACGTGAATTCAGAGCAACTGTGATGCCTGAAGGTGCCTTTGTTGCATCTTGGAACACTGAAGGGAACTGAGGCAGGCGGTCTAGTTCAGTCCCGCTGGCTCCAGCTAGCGTGGCCCTGCCTGCAGTTTCCTTTGATCAAAATGAGGAAGGGTCTGGATTTTTTCCCTCAGCCAAGTCCACCGACACATCTTGTCAACAGTCTTGAAAAGCGCAACTTTTGAGAGAGGGACGCTGTCGGCAAACGTGCCAGAATTGAGCCTGATGCCGAGCTCTTTCAGCAGCACATGGCTTCCGTTCCCTGCCAGTCATGCATTTTGAAAAAAGAAAAGTGACCACACTCAACCAAGTTTTCAACTTTTATTTCCTGTATTCCTGAATTTCCAGTGAGAAGAATGTGCTGTAACTAAAAAAATGCTAAGTGATAAAAGAACAAAATAATTTAATTGATTTCCTACGCCAAAAGTCTCTCCTCGGAAAACACGCCTTCAGGGCAGCGCTGAGGAGAGGAGAAAAGCAACTGCTTCTGAGGTTCCTGCTGAAGGATCTCCAGGTGACACAAACACCCAGACAATCCATGGGGGTCTCTGCGTTAGAAAGCCCGTTTGCGCCCTGAAGGCTGTGGGAAGCAATGTGCAGCTGCTGCCAGGCTTGTTGGGACTGCCCACTCCTGTATTCCAGTGGGTGGGAGGGCACCAGAAGTGGAGAGGGCAATTTGAAACAGCTCTCTGGGCAGCCTGCAGCAACGGCCACAGATCAACACCCCACAATCCCTAACAGAAAATCAGGAAGGAAACAGGGTGAGCCAGCATCCAGAACAGCTCCTTCCTTATGAGCCTGTTTGGACCCAGCCCTTAATTGAGGGGGGGGAGAGGTGTTTCAAGGCAGCAGCACTGTTCTGAAATTAAAAAAAAACTGGACTTAATAAAAGCAACATTCCCAAAATACCTTGTCCTGTTTTAGTTTGTTACAAACCAACTCTTCTTCATATTTCACAACCTTTGTGCAAAAGGGTGACAAGCTTGAGATTTATAATATGTCTTTCTAAAATAATCGGACTCACATAAGCAGTACAGCTACCTGGGAGCAGGGCCATAATTAGACCCCTGTGGGAAATCGCCACTTAATATATAGCTGGACTGGGAGTGGAAGATGTTTTCCTATGGACAGATTCATCCAATTTATTTTAAAAGACAGACAACACTGGGTAGCCTTTCTTGATCAGCTTGTTGTGTTTGTTCAAAATACTCATTTGTACATACACACATGCACAGTGCAACCAGATCCACAGGCAGCAGAACCTCCCTAGGCTCCAAGGTCATTCTGTGGGGTTTGGGACGACAGAACCACCTGCCCCAGAGTGACAAACGGCTGGTGCAAACACCTGCTTCAGTCTAGACTAGAGCTCTCCAAAGTTGGCAACGTTTAAGACTTGTGGACTTCAACTCCCAGAATTCCCCAGCCAGCTATGCTATGCTGGAGAATTCTGGGAGTTGCACAAGTATTAAACGTTGCCAACTTGGGAGCCCCCCTGGTCTACACCCATCTGCAGCCACATGCGGTTAGTGCTTCCTTTAACAAGCAGCCAAACTGAATTTCAAAAGAACAAAGTCCCTGAGAGAACCGACACAGGATCGCCCTGGCCTGCCCAGCAGATTCCCCCTCATTTCTGCAGACATGCCCGTTCTTGGGGCTTCAAAGGGTCAGAGGGACCCCACTGATTGCCCCCTCCCCCTCAGCCCGAGTGCACCTGAGCACCTTCTGGGCCAGGCCTTCCCGCAGGGAGGCTGGTCAAAGGACCCTCTTGGTTCCCAAGGGAGACCCCCTGCCCTGTGTCTTGGTCACCGATGGCTGACCGGTGGATTCCAGTCCCGTGACTAGAGGCTGCATAGGGAGAGCGGTGTCAGTAAGCTGGAAACGGTTACCTGTTCCTTGTTGGGGAGGGCCCGGGGGCCTTTGGAGAAAAGTTGATTCAAAGCCAAACTAGTTTGGCCAGCAGTTTAAGATAACAAAACTGGGCTGAACAAGGTCTCCCACTTTCGGGTCAAGAGGTAAAACCAGCCTTGCCCAATCAGCGAGGAACAGATTCCAACTCAAATCTCTCCTCTGATCAAGCCAGGCCTCGGATGCCATGGACAGAGCCGGGCCCAGGTGGCTCCTTACGAGAGTGCCCTGGAAGGGTTTGGCCAGAGCCAATTGGGAAGTTTGACCAGGACAGATGGGAGGGTCTCGGCAATGCAGGGGAAGAGAGCAAGATGGCAGGAACAGCCGCCCAGCCCCCTGCAGCAGACTGGGTGGCCCTTAACATGAGGGACCCCCTGCCCAGCTCTCCAGGGACCCCCTGCCCACAACGGGTAACTGCACAAGGTTTGCAGGCAAGGCTACGTTTAATGGCAGGCCAGCTGCGGTCTCAGAGGAGTTAAGCAATGCTGGAGGCAGCTCCTTGTCTACCTGGGCACGGTCCCGGAGTTCCCACGGCCCCGGGAGGGCGCTGCTTGTCTGGCCAGCCGGTCCCGGTCTCTTCTCTCCCGCCAGGGCTGCTACGAGAGCTCAAAGCCCGTGTTCATGCTGATGGCGTAGCGCAGCTTCTCCCTCAGGACGCTCTTCTTGCTGTAGTTGGGCAGCTTCAGGAGGTTGAAGCAGGTGGAGGAGGTGGGCAGGCGCCCCCCCGGCTCCTTCTTCCGGATAGTGAAGAAGCCCCGCAGAACGCTGCCCAGGGTGTCCCCTGTGTCCTGAGAGAGGCAGAAGGGGGGACCTTACCAGCCAAAGACGTTGAACCCCAATCCCACGAGCAGAGTGCAACATGGCAGACCAGCCAGGCTCCCCCAGGAATGCCGGCAGCCCTTCCTTCCCCCAGGGCCAGGCTGCCCAGGGGCTCTGGATTTGCTCCACAGAACACCAGCTTGCTGCATTTTGCCCAGGAATGCCAGCCCGGGAGGCACCGTCCCTGCCCTGCCACCAGCCACACACACCTGGTCGTCCGACACTTCCACGCACCGGATGGAGAAGGGGGGCTTGAGGTAGACGAAGCCCAGGAGTGGCGGCCGGGAGCAACTGGTAACAAACTGAGAGACAACAGAGCAATGAAGGGGTGTCTAAGGGTGGGCAGTTGCCCCCATGAGCCAAAGGGGCTTCGCCAAAGGGCCTCTGGAGGTGGGGCACAGCAATGTCGCTGGAGAGGAGGGCTGCTCCATAGATTCCCCCCAGGGGTGAGACCGTAGCTCTTAGTCTGGAGATGAATGCCGCCACCACCACCACCGTTCGGTTCCCTCGGCCTTTCTTACAACGAGGCAGCCAGGACCGGAGCCCTTTCTGCTGGCTGCACCGGTGCAGGCAGAGCCCTGGGTGTGCGACACGGCTGCCTTTACCTTGAGAAACATGGCTCTTTCCTCGGGGCTGAAATCGTGGGCAAGGATGTCCCAGAGCCAGAGGATGACCCTGTGGCTGCCATGGAAGCCCCCGTAGTAGACGGTGTGTTTCCTGGAAGACAAGCGAGAGGGAAGCAAACATGTCAGGCGGGGCAGAGTCCTTGGCTTTCCGTCCCCCCCTGGAAAGGGCCAGAGACCCCTTCTGCAGCTCCCTCTCCTGCTGGAACTGGACAGGGCCCAGCGCCTCCCAGAGCCACTCCCGGCCTGCCTCCGAGGATGAGGCTTCCAGGCTATGAGGAAAACCAGGCTGGCCGGCCTTTTCTTATCTCAAGAACGGCAGCTTCTTAACTCTTTCACCTCCTTAATGAAAAGGCAACGCAAGCGACCCAGGGCGGACAGGCAGGCCCAGCCCGGCCCCTGCCTTACTTCAAGTCCTCCAGGTCGATCTCGGCATTGTCTCCAGAGATCAACCGCTGCAACTCAGGGGCGGAGAAGACACGGATCCACTCGGGCTTGATGATGGACCGGAATCCGTTGATGAAAGCGGCCGTCTGGTTCTTGATCTGGGTGTGCATGCGGAAGTGGGCCATCAGGTGGATGTAGCTGATCCTGGCCAGAGGGAGGAAGCCAACGGGGAGCAAAGCTGAGCCCTGGGCTCCGGCCTCACTTCCCCTCCCCCGAGAGGCCTTTCCGAAGCCCTTTGCATGGCGGGCTCAGGCCTTTGGGGGAGAAGGAAAGGCAGGCTTACTTGTTCTCGTTGGTCACGGGGATGGTTTTTCCTCCTGGAACGAGTTCGTGGCACACAAGCTGGAAAAGCAGAAATTGGAGAGGAAGAGGAGGAGGAAGGAAAGAGGTTAGTCCTTACTGCAGAAATGGGGACGGGACAAGGGAGCAGCCAACAGCCTTTAACCAAGCGGGTGCCTCTCAAGGGACCCCTGAGCCTACCTGGCCCATCACATCTTCATCGTAGGAGAGGGTTAGGCCCAAGTCGCTGGTGTCTCCTTCGTAGCGCTGCAAAAGGACGAGAAAGCAGCTGGGTTGCTAAGGAGTGCCGGAAAATGCTTCACCAGAACTTGACCGACACGCAGGCTGGTTCAGTCTCAAAAAACCCTGCCAAGTCCAGAGAGAGGCAAATTCTGCTGCTGGCAGAACCCCCGGCACAGCTGAACACCTCCCAGGCATCCCTTGCTGCACCCCGTCGTGTGTGACGAGGAACAACAAGGGGCTTTGCTAGGTGTTCCCTGTCCTCTGCGGTCTCTCGCATTGCCGCAGAAGCCGCCCCGGGACCCAAGGCAGGCCACACGAATTGGGAGCGAACCTTGATGGAGGTCAGGTTCTTATAGAACTCGGAGTCCAAGGAGGGAAGCTCGTCCACCGAGCTGTAGAAGACGCTGTGGTGATGGCCAAGCAACTGGCTCAGGAAGAACGAGGCAAAGGGAACGTCCACCACAATTCCCTGGAAGAGGCCAACAGAGGAGAACATTTGCAGCCCAGGGCTGAAAGGAGCCATTGCCCAACTACCTGCCTCATCGCCAGCACCGACAGCCCTGCCTAGTCTGGGTAATGAAACGCCTGCAAGAAAACAAGCAAGCGCAGAGAGCACCAGGGACCCCTCCCTAGGAGATGGGGGGAGGGAGGGAGGGAAGGCTGAGGGAGAACTGCAGAGCCACCAGCATCCCCCCTCCCCTTCCCAAGGCAGCCCGCGTGCCCTTCTTCCCTGGCCTCATCTTCCCCCACTGGTTTGGGTGAGCAGGGCTGCAGCTGTGATCCAGAAAGACCCACCAGTTGTGAAGCTTGGCCTACCTCATAAACAGCTTTTCCAAGCATCTTCCCGACAAACTCAAAGAGCTGCAGGAAGTTCTCGTGGATGTAAGCGGTGGGGGACGGATACAGCCTCTCGTCCCCGCTGGTGGTCTGTGCCGGAACAGAGCGGGGGAGCTGAGAAGCTGAAGCCAGGGTCCCCCCGGGTCGTCCCCAAATCCCAGCCCCGGAGCGGCTACCTTGAAGAGGTTGAGCGCTGGGTCAAAGACCTTCTTGATGATCTCCTCCAAGAACTCCTTGAAGACGCCGTCCTGGTCGATGCCCGCTTCGTCCATGCCCAGGTCGTTCACAAACTTCACCCGGATGACGCCCTTCATGGCGTTCTGGGAGAGCTGGCGCAGCTGCTCGTAGCCATCCTGGGGGAGGCAAGAGGGTCCCCGGGATCAGGAGGCGAAGGGAAGACGCCTCCGCCTCGAAGCGCTCCAGGGCCGCCGGCCCCACTCTCACCTCCAGCATGCGGGACCGACGGATCGTGATGTGGGTGACGTGAGGCGACGCAGAGCTGGTCTCCACCAAGCCCAGCTGCTCTTTCTCTTTGGTGACCATATTCCGGAAGAGAAGAACCCGCTAAATGTTGGGGGAAAGAACTGGGTTGAGCCCACAAGCAGAGCCCTCCCGAGGGCCGCGGGGCTTCCTGCCTTGGTCTCATTCCTACTGAATCGCATCTGGACCGGAGTCTGCTTCAGGGTCCAGGCCTTCCCACCACTCAGCCCTGGCCTGTCACCTCCCACAGCTCCTCGCCCTCCACCCCCCCCCGCTTCCCGTCCCCCCCCCCCCGCTCAGCTTCCACTCACATTTTTGTGGGGGACGACGTGAGGGATGTACTGCAGGACCAGCTGGGCTCGCTTCCGATCTTTGTCGAGCTCCTGGAACAGCAAGTTGGGCTTGAGGTCCCTAAACAACACAACACACACACCGCACAGAAAAATCAGCAGGAGGTGCAGAGACGGGATTGGTGGGCAACAAAAGCCCCAGCTCAGGCTGGCTCCAGCCTCCCCCGGCGGGCGAAGGAGGGAACCCGGCAAGGAAGCAGCTCTCACTTGCGCAGCCAGTGTTCTTCGGGAGCAAAACGCCGCCGGCAGTCCCTCTCGTAGAGGACCATCAGCCAGCTGTGGACCGAGTGGAAGAGCTCCAGGGTTTCCCCCTTTGCATTCTCTGTGGCCAAGAGAAAGCTAGCCTTAGAGAGAAGCTCCCCGTCTCCCCGCAAACACAGCAGCCCTGTGAAGGAGGAGGGGGAAGAGGGCACTGCTGCCCCCCAAGGGACTTACCCAAAATCCCGTCCCAGATCATCTTAAAGACAAAGGAATTCAGGAAAGAGGAGATCGTGACCAGCTCTTCCAGCTTGAAGGAGATCTGCTCTTCGTAGACTTCAATGTCGTCAAGTATCCTGGGGGGGGGTGAGAGGGGGAAGGAAAAAGGCTGCATTTTTACCCACGCAGGGGGAGGCCAGGCCCCCTCCAGGCCCCTCTCCCCCCCGCCTACGTGATCAGATGGCGTGAGCAGTCGCAGAAGAGCATCAGCATGGCCAGCAGCCGCTTGGACTCCTCCGTGTGGTTGTTCAAGCACTCCAGGAAGACCTTCAGGCCCCCCTGGGGGCCCAGCTCACAGATGAGGGCCCAGAGCTTGGGCAGGAGGTCGTCCAGGTAGGTGAGGCCTGGAAGGGAACAAACAGCCAGACCAGGAGAGGGAGGAGGAGATTTTCAGCTACTTTTGCTTTCTGGATAACCCGATGGAGCACCTGACAGTGACCCCCAGCAGCCCCCCCCCCAAAACCCACCTGTGAGGATCTGCAGCCGGATCTGTGTCAAGGTGGTCAGGGCCATCTGGTACAGGACGCAGATGCTGCACACCTTCTGCACCTCCGCTGAATCCACTCTTTTGCCACCGATGGGCTTCAGGATGTTGCGGACCGAGGTCGATTTCTGGAAGGCGCGTCTGAAGAGACCTGGCGGGAGACGGAGACGCAAGGAAGGTGGGACCAACCCTGAGGGAAGCTTGAGGGAAGCTGCTCCTTGCTCGAGTTCAGAGGTAGCAGCAGGGTGGACTTCAACTCCCAGAATTCCTCAGCTGGGGAATTCTAGGAACTGAAGCCCACAAATACCGACTGGAGCTTTCTTCAGCTTGCAGAGTTTGGGAGTCATTGACCCAGGAACCACCTGGGGCCCCTGGGGAATGCTGGGGGGGGGTCCACATCACTACTCACTCTTCACGGGCAGGCTGCTCTGTGGGGAGGAGGCTGGCGGGGGCTGGCGAGCAGCTTCTTGGCTCTCCAGGAGCTTTTTGCTGAGCACGTCGCTGAAGAGGATCCGGATCATGTGGGTCCCCCAGAGGTGCTGAAGCTGCTTGGTGAGCAAAGGCATCGACTCGTTCAGGCTGGGGGGAGAGAGGCAGGGAGGAGCAAGGGAGCGGCCGCGGTTGGGTGCCCAGAGGGGCAAACCTGGTGCCTCCAGCAGGCCTCCAGTTCAGAAAAGCAAGGATGGACCCCAAGACAGCAGGTTCCGATGAACTAGGCTGCACCAGGGGTGCTTACCCATAATCCACCGTCTGGGAGAACCAGCCAAGGACCGGGTGCCAGTGGGTGAGGTTGGACTTCTTCTGCGAGACGTACTTCTGGCAGTAGCAGAGCGTCTGCGTCAGGACGCTCACAAAGTGGGGGGTCTCCTCCTGCAGCACCTTCTCATTCAGCGAGCCCAAGTAGACGAGGTTGCCTGGGAAACAGCCGCAGCTGAGCATTCAAAGCAGCCCCAATCCCCACCCCGACCCCAACACCTGTCCCCTGCCACATCTGGAAGAAGTCTTGCAGTGACCGAGGATCACAAATACGGCTGTGAAAAATGATGCTTGTGGCCAGATACTGCCTGGTGTATAGACGGAGGGAGGAAACTCTTTTGAGGGCAACCTGGCCTCCCAAATTCCTAGAGCCCCCCCCCTCCCTACTCTGCAGAGCACAGTGCAAACTCTGGCCTCACGTCCCCTGGGGATCTTACCCAGAAGGCAGAGCGTGTGGCTTCCTTCCAGACACACACAGACGTCTCTGCATTGTTCTTCCCGGCTCAAGAACAACAGGAACCTGCGCAGGAGATCGTGGGATTCCATCACCGCCAGGCGCTGAAAGGAAAGCAGACTTTCACCCGAGGAGCAAGCTGAAGTCTCCAGATCTTTTAGAATTAAGATTTAGTCTCTTTGTTTGGCTCTGGCCAAGAAAGGGAAACAAACAGGCCCTTAAGATTTCCTGTCAGCTTTTCTCTACAGTACTCTGCAAGCAACTAACCCCTTTCTCCCTCATTCTTACACCTCCTGAAAAACCCCAGCCCTGATTCACAGGGATAAGATCAATGATGGGCCATCTGGCAAAAAGAAGATGGACGAAACAAGTCTATAGGGCCGGGTTTCTCAGCCTTGGCAACTAACTCTTAGGACATGTGGACGTCATCTCCCAAACTCTCTGCCGGCTGGGGAGTTTGGGAGTTGAAGTCTACACGTCTGAAGAGTGGCCAAGGCTGAGAAACCCGGCTCTACAGAGGGTGCAGGACAACCAGACTTTCATTCTGGAATTCTAGAAGGAAGCTTCAAACCCGTCACCTCCTCTTTCCTTCTCGCCTACCTCCGGTGTCAGTGTTGCAAGATGGCTCGTGATGGCTGGCACGGACATGATGTGGATCAAGAAGGATCGCAAGAGATTGTCAGAAAACTGAGCCGCAACCACCGGGCTGTGGGAGAGAAAAACATCACAAGGGTTTCGAGAAGTCCAGAGCGCCCCCCCCCCAGTCTCCTAAAAGGGTTCCTGACCCAGCTAGTTGTCTCACCGCAGCGCAAGAGAAAAAGCCGCTGTTAAGGTGCCTTTGGAAAAGGAAGGTTGAGACCTTGCCAAACCGTTTGTCAGCAAAATCTGAAAAAAAAAGTTGAAAAGCATTTAAGGGTCAAGAGCAGGGGTCTCCAACCTCAGGAACTTTAAGACTTGTGGACTTCAACTCCCAGAATTCCCCAGCTGGCTGGAGACCCCTGTTCTGAATGAATGAATGAATGACAGCTAGGTGTCACAAACCAGAGATGAGCAGATGGAAAAATCCCCATAAAGCTCTTTCCATCTTTTCCCAGTGAGGAGAGTCACACAAAGGAACTTACAGCAAAGGCAACCAGACACCAACAAACCTGGAGCACAGAGTAAAACCCCTTCTGGTTGAGATGTCCCATGATATTTGCACAGATGTGATTCATGGCATGGCGCAGGGCTTCTCCTGCGAAAAGACCCAGAGAGAAAGACTCTATAACTCAGCTTCCCTTCGCGGCCAGACAAGGTGGTGTTTTGGGGGCAAACAAAGCAGCATCTAGAGGCAGAATTCTGCAAACGCACCTTTTCCCTGCAGGATTTTCCAGGTAGAGGTGTCTGTAAAAGTCACCAGCATCGTGAGGTGCAAATTTACCAGTTTTGAATCTTGCAAGATGTCTGGCTAGAAAAATGAACCCCCAGAAAGTTGAAAAGGAAACATACTGCAAAGCTAAGAGCAGGGGAAAAATACCCCTAAAAAAATCCCTGCCACAGAAATTGGACCAATCTGTACCTTGAGCAGCTTCAGAAATTCACAGCAAATCCACAGCACATCCTTCACTTGCTGGATCCATAGGAGAGTCAGCTCCTTGGAGAGTGCAAGTGATACGTACCATATCTGCAAAACAAAAGAGCCATAAGAGTAACTTGGCCCATTGGGAGGGAAAGTTACCCCCTCCTTTCACGGGATTGAGAGGACAAAGGGCAAAATGCTGCAATCCTGCAATTCAAAGGAACTTTCTCTCTTTGAAGCCACTGAGACAAAGAAATGTCTCAAAACAGTCACAAACAGTCTCAGGAAAAGCTGTAGCTGTGCCTGGCTTCTCTTTTGGTTTTGGCAAAATAAATAGCCAAACGCACAGTTGCACTCTCATCTCATGAAAAGCGAACCTACTTACTTTAGGATCATTTTCTGCCTCCATGCTGCTAAGGATGCAGAGGCACAGCTTTTCAAATCTCTGCAGAGAGCAAGAAACAGACTCAAGGTGAGATGGCACCAGCCTTTCCCAAACTGCCAGCATCCACCTTTATTTCTGACTCCCCAGAACTAAATTTAAATGGCTATTGAAACAATGGAAAGCTTCTGACGTTGCTGCCTTCCTTCGCTTGTCCAAGGGCAACCACGAGGGATTCTTCCATCCCAGAACTGGGAGATCACGGGATCCACCCCCTATAGATGCCCCCTCCCAACTAATACCAAGAGTAGCCAAGATTCCAAAAGTCTGCAAAAGAGCGAGATGTGCTGTACCTCTTTGTCCTGAGGGAGCTTGAAAATAAAGAGCAGCTTTCGGGAGATTTTAAACAGCGAAAGAGCCGTCTTCTTGGCAGGACCGCTGGTGTGAAAGAAATTATCCACTTCGCTCCTGGGCCAAAGAGGAGAAGAAACAAGGAAGTCCCAGCAACAGGTGCCTGTAGTGCAGCAGGCAAGGAGTTGAATTTGGACACACAAACCCAGGAAGCTGCTGGGCTTCTGTATCTTGACTCAGATTACCTCCCAGGCCTCTTGTTCTGGGACTGGAAGATTTCAAGGATGGCAACAGACAATTTTTCCATATGCCGCAGATAAAGTTTCATTGTAGCCATAGCTATGCACACCTGATTTTCCGCTGCAGCCGACAGCGGCACAGAAACCTTCGGACGAGGGCTTGGATCCGCACCGCAGCCTGCTCACGTTCCTTCTGCTCCCGGCGCTCCTCACGGGCCTGCCGGGCCTTGTCCAGGAACTCAGCCTTGGACGATTGGGTTGCGCTGAACATTTTGGCCTCTGTGAACAAGAGGCAAGGAAGAGAAGGCCTGAAGCAGGAGCACCAAAACTTTTGCACATGGTCCGAGAAAGACCGCTCAGACTGTCTCCGGCAGAAAGGAGGCTCCGGGCGTGGGGCTCACCCCAGGCGGGTGTGTTTTGCAGAAGAGCCCGGAGGTCACCCGTAGACAAACATGGTTCACACTCGCTCCAAACTGCGGCTTCTTCTGGCTGTTGAGGAGAGCAACGAGTTCATGCCCGGCAGCTCCAGATCACATTTCTTGGCCGCTACAGTTGGAGAGGCTGGCAGGCAGGAGAGAAGGAGAGAGGGAGCGAAGGAGAGAGAGAGAGAAGGAGAGAGAGAGAAAGATCAGACGGGATAGGAGGGGGGCCCTGATCGGCCTGCAGAGCAAGGGGTCCCGGGGGGGGCTCTGGAGGGGCAACGCCCCAGCTCAGTTGGGGAGGGGTCTCCTGAGGTTCCGCTGGATCACAAGGCCCGGGAGAGGGAGGGAGGGCTGGCGCCGTGGCCCCTTCGGGGGTGCCGAGGCCGGGCAGAGACCCCACCCCACGAGAGGATCCCTCGGCCTCCCCTGCCTCTCCGCGGCCCCGTCCTACCTGGCAGGGGGCGCGTTGGCGGCCAGGCCTGCGAAGGGCGAGGGGACTCCGGCCGCGCGGCGAGGCTGCTACAGGTCGTGACCCTCGACGGCGCGCCCCCCCATCCCCCGGCCTCCCCCCACCGAGCGCCCGCGGAACTCTCAGGATCATAGAGCCAGGCCGACGGGCCCACTTCCGGCCGTTGCGGCGGAAGCGCCTCCAGAGGCTGCGGCCCGCCTGGAAACGCGCCCCGCGAGACCGAGTTCCGACCTGCGGAGAAGTAGGGGGCGGGGCCGGAAGAGGCGCCGCCCCCGCTCGCCGCGTCAGCCGCTCCTCGCCCCGCCCAGGAGGACCGTCTGCCGGAGGGGAGGAGGGGGCCTCGCGCGGGGCTGTTCATGGTGAGGAGGGGGCGCCGGCGGGGGGGAATCCTCGCCCCCTCCCTTTCGGGGGTCTCCCCTCCCGGCGGGGAAGGCGGGCCGCACTTGGCGGGCGGGGTGCCCGGGTGGGGGGGGCAGGGAAGGACTTTGGGGGGCGAATCGCGTCCAAGGAAGGCTGGGCGAATGCAGCGAGGGCACCCCGGAGGGCATCTAGTCGGTCCCCACGGGGAAGGGGCGGGAGTCGCTCGCTTTCCTGGGCCTTTTCCCCGCGGAGGCCGCCTCGCCCAGCCGGCGCCGCTTCCTTCCGCCTCGGGGCTCGCAGGGGCCGGCGCGGCTTCAGAGAACCGGAAAGGAAGGGGTGGCAGGCGGGGAGAGGGGGATCTTCTTGCCCACCGCCTCGCCTCTGCGCCCGGAGGGAAGCTGGACTCGCTTAACGGCCGGCCGGCCGAGAGATGCGGGGCCCGAAGCGAGGCCGATGCTGGGAGAGGAAGGGAGGGACAGAGCCTCAATGGCGGGGGGGGGGCGGCGGGGCGGGGAGCCGAGACCTTGGCCGGCCACTGGCCTGCCTGGGTCTCAAGCCCACCTTAGCCCTGCCGGGTCCCGGGGAGGGCCGCTGTGTCTCGCCCCCTTCCTCTAGGCAGGGCGGGGGTCTCCAAGGGGCCCCCTGAAGAGTGTGGCCTTCACACCCTCCCTCCCTCCCTCCCTCCCCAGCCCCTTTCAAAAGACGGGGGGGGGCTTACCCAGCCTGGTCCGCTGCCGCTTTAGGGCTTTAGGCTTGGGGTCACCCTGGGCACCCCGGTCCAGCTGTGTGTGGGGGAGCCTCCTGAGCTGCTGGGCCTCCCTGAAGGGGATCTGCTCTTCCAGGAAGAGATGTCCGGAGAGACAGTGGTGAGCACCGCCGTGCCAGCAGCCACGACCCGCACCACGTCCTTCAAAAGCGGCAGTCCCAGCTCCAAGTATGTGAAGCTGAACATCGGCGGCGCCTTGTACTACACCACCATGCAGACGCTGACCAAGCAGGACACCATGTTGAAGGCCATGTTCAGTGGCCGGATGGAGGTCCTCACGGACAGCGAAGGTAAAGCCCTGGGGGAGGAAAGGGGTCCCAGGAGGGCCAGCTCTGCCAGGGGCGCTTTGGGGCTGAAGTGGCTTCTGGCCACCTTCCAGAATGGCCTTCCCAGGCTTCAGAATTGCTTTGAGACTGCGGTTGTCCTCAGAGGTCATGCTTCTGTAGCCCCTGCTTCCCCAGGAGACAGAAGCACGCCAGCTGATCCCATGATACACGTGCTGCCCTTGGCTTCGTGTGCTGTGTAGCCCCTGCTTCCCCAGGAGACAGAAGCACGCCAGCTGATCCCATGATACACGTGCTGCCCTTGGCTTCGTGTGCTGACATGTAGTTGTTTGATGAGGAGCCATTCGCACGGTGGCTTTTCTGGCAGGGAGGTGTGCCAACTTCCTGCCCGGTTCTTGTGATTAAACTCCTGCAGTTTCACCTAGATGCAAATGGCCGGAAGGAAGAGCTTCCAAATGCTGTTCTGAATTCAACAGATTTTTCAACCGTTTGCATTTGAGGATTTTAAACCAAGAAGAATGAACCTGTTCAAATATCAAACAGTTACTATAGTTTGACTCAAAAAAAAAGACTCCTGGTTCCATTGGAATAAAATTTGTAGCTTGCAGAATTGAGCTTAATCAGATTTTAGCTGTAAGCCCCTTATTTTAAGACCGCCCTTGCATTCTTCAGCCAGCATTGCCCTTATTTGTCAAAGAGCAGCGGCCTCCTTACACATTTTTGATCTTCTCCCCTCCCTTAAACATTCTTGTCTCTCTGCCCACAAACAAGTTGAGCTCATGGAAACTTGCGCCCTTGTGAGAGATCTGGCCTCTTTTGAGCTGGCTGCTTTTGAGGCTGCCGGCCACCGGATGAAGCTCCGACTTAAACAACGGCATACTCTGCATCCCTTCCGATCTTGGCCGTGTTTTCTGTCTCTTCCTAGGCTGGATCCTGATAGACCGCTGTGGCAAGCATTTTGGAACCATTTTAAACTACCTGCGCGATGGTGCCGTGCCCCTCCCGGAGAGCCGGCGGGAGATTGAGGAGCTGCTGGCCGAGGCCAAGTACTACCTGGTGCAAGGCTTGGTGGATGAGTGCCAGGTTGCCCTTCAGGTAAATCCGCTGTGTGTGCTCAGGAGCCGGCCTTCCCCACTCTGCTGCCCCCCCCCCCGCCGTGGACCCCTCTGATGGGGAGTGGAGGAGGTTCCCACCTGGAAGGGGTGGAGGGAGGCAGGAGGAACTGCAGCCTTGTGGGTTGGACCCCCTTTTGGTATTGCTGTTGGTGCTTCCAAGGTACTTTCTCCCAACCTTACCAACTTTAAGATGGGTGGACTTCAACTCCGAGGGAATTCTGGAAGTTGAACTCCACCCGTCTTAAAGTTGTTAAGGTTGGGAAACACTGTTCTAAAGAGAAACCTCTGCAGAGTCTGTCAGGATTCCTGAGCTTGGCCATGGAGGACTTGTCCAACTCTAAGCGAGGGCTTGCTTCTGCCCGAGCCTCCTGCTTCCCTTTCAGTCCGTCCTCTTCCTTTCTCAGAACAAGGACGTCTATGAGCCTTTTTGCAAAGTGCCCATCATCACGTCCTCCAAGGAAGAGCAGAAACTCATAGCCACGTCCAACAAGGTAAAAGTCCTCACATTAAGGGGGGGGGGTTCCAAAGTGGGCGGGGGGGTGCTTTCCCCCTTCCACCAGATCTTCATGGTGTCCAACTTGGAGGGGAGCAGCTGGTCTCCAGATGTTTACCTCTGCAGTTCCAACCATCCCCTGTAGGGGACCAGCTTGCCCTCAACACCGAGTGCTGACCCATGGAACTAAAGGCCTGTATCTGTCTTCTGTGTTTTTGCAGCCAGCGGTTAAATTGCTCTACAACCGAAGCAATAACAAATATTCCTACACCAGGTAAAGTATTTTCAGTACTACGGTAAGAAAGAGAGAGTCTGGAGAGGGGGCAAAGGGGGCAGTTATCTCGTTAGGCAGAAAGGAGGGGAGTGAAACAGCCGGGAGGGGGGGAACTGGCTAATTAAGAGCATTGCCCTATCTCTCCCTTCTGGGCTCCACCACCCCCCCCCAGCAATTCAGACGACAACATGCTGAAAAACATCGAGCTGTTTGACAAACTCTCCCTGCGCTTCAATGGGAGGGTCCTTTTCATCAAAGACGTGCTGGGAGATGAGATTTGCTGCTGGTCGTTTTACGGCCAGGGACGCAAGATTGCGGAAGTGTGCTGCACCTCGATTGTGTATGCCACCGAGAAGAAGCAGACCAAAGTGAGTGGCTGACTCTCTGCCCCTCCCCCGGCTCAGAAAGGGTCACGCAAGGGCTCTGTCTAACGCCCCCTCCCTCCGCTTGGCATCTCCAGGTTGAATTCCCAGAAGCCCGAATCTACGAAGAGACCTTGAACATCCTGCTCTACGAAGCCCAGGATGGCCGAGGTCCCGACAATGCACTGCTGGAGGCCACCGGGGGGGCAGCCGGGCGCTCCCACCACCTGGAGGAGGACGAGGAGCGTGAGCGCATCGAGAGGGTCCGCCGGATCCACATCAAGCGCCCCGATGACCGTACTCACCTGCACCAGTGAGCAGCTGTAGTGGGCCGGCCCCTTCCCTCCGACTCGGCCGGCCTCCGGCTCGCTGCCAGGACTGTCCTTTTCTACCGAGAGTATTTTTGGTATCCAACGATGCAGTGTGTTGTAAGCAAAGATTGTCCATTGTGACCAAGTCCGGGGTGCAAGTCTGGGCTTTACAGCACTTCTGAATTCCTGTCCTGAGCTTGGAGAAAACTGCTCTTTGGGTAGGAACACACAGCAGCCTCCATTTGGCTTCAGCCTCTCGGTGGAGTGGGCTCCTTCAGGGGAGATTTCTTAGAAGTCTGGAGGAGCCCTCTTTCCCAGGGAGAAAAGCTGTGGCTAAACCCCTTTGCCACCCAAGGAGGGGACGGGGACAAGGGGAGGTGTTCCATCTCCTGTTCCAGGAGGAAAAACAGTGTTAGGACCAGGCAGGAATGTCCCGTTTTCTTCCCAAGGATGGCGGTTCCCATCTTGCCTTCAGTAGATGCTGCAAAGTGTGCCTGTGGCCTTCTTTCTCATTGCCCCCTCCCCATTCATGAGTCCCACCTTCTGATCCAAGACCAAAGGCTCAATCTGCCAAGCAATGATCTTCTGGCCGTGTCCATGTGTGATTCGGTCTCCTTATTCTGGGACCAGCAGGCTCTCCCCGGCTGTACCGTCTAAATTATAAGCCATTTTGCAGATGAGCTGAACTAAAGCCCTGAGGCCCTGGGAAGATGGTGCCCCGGCAGTGAGACTCCTTAGGCGTCTCCCCTTGGCCCCCTGAAGTTCAGAAGAGGCACTAAAGCACCTTGGATTAGAAAAGGTGCCTAAGGAGGGAGAACAGGCGGCTGTTTCTGCCCAGGGCTTCCATACAGTATGCCATTCTCAGCCTCCCACCCAGAGACCCCTCAGCTCCACCTCCGAAGCCCCTATGTAGGTGAGAAAGTGCCTGGACGGCTGGAATCTACAGAATCCATCTTGCTGCGCCAGGTGGGGGTGAGAAGGCCTTTATTCCTTCATGCTTTAATCAATGTCTGTTGCATCTCTCCAAGTCTTTATTTCACAGCAGAAATCTTATTTGCAATTTGCAGCGTGAGTAGCAGAAACCCCAAAGATTAAGCTGCGGCTGGAGATCGGCCAAGTTAAGATGTTCTGCAAAGTGTCCAAGGCTGCAGACCAAAGTCCAGAATTAGCTTATTCCTGTTTCCGTTTAGGAAAAAGAGTGTTTATTTTTTGCGTTTCAGAGTTTAGGGAGGTAAACCAGAGTAACCAAAAAACAACTGTTGAAAGATGCTGCAAACCAAAATGGTGGCGTCACGTTACATCGTTCAGTGGATCCTTTGCTGCCTGTTAAGGCCCTCCCCGGGATATTTATTTTCCAGAGTTGTGTTTGTTCGTGAGCTGTGGAATTGGAAAATGTCTTTCTGGATGTTTTCCGCCCAGAGAAAGGGGTGGGGGTGCCCTCGGTTTCCTCTTTGGGCGAGGGAGGGGCTCTTGGTCCAGGCAGGCAGAAAGGACCATCAGCTCCCAGAAAAGGAACTGCCTGAAATGGTCAAGGGGACTGGTGAGGAAATGTTTTTGGGGTGACCAGGACCCCAACCCAAGAAAGAGCAGCTCCAAGCTTTCATCTCTTTAGCCTGTCAGTGAGGCATTTACGTCAGATCAGATTTTAACCACTCTTGACCAGCCCCCCCCCCCCAAGCGAGGGATCAGAGTGGACAGGAGTGCCTGCATCTATGTTCTAGACTGTCCTTGTGCAATCCTAATTCCAAAAACAATTTTGGCCAAAGGAGAAGTTTGCCCCCCCTCCCCAGCAGTGCCTTTGCTTTCTGGCCTCAAGGCAGCCGTGGGTCTTGTGAAGAGCAGCAAACCGGTTATAGAACAAGCCCCCCCCCCACCTGCTTTGAGGTGTGAAGTCAAGCCTTGCCTTCCCCAAGCCTTCTTAAAGGAGCCGTGCAGGAATCGGTCTGTGCAGAATCAGTTCCTCCTCTCTGTTGATGTGATTTCTTCTGTTTGTGTAAGTGTTTTGCATTTGACACAGATTTTAAATATGGGAAATAAATTAGACATGTTTCCTATTTCCAGCTTCTCTTGGTGTCCTCACTTAAGACTGTCTTGTCGATATCATTTTTGAAAGAGGTCAGGGAGCAAAATCACAGTTTTAGCAGGAAGCAAATGCCCCACCACAAGGGAAATGAGCCACAGTACTAAAGCAGACCCTAAATTTCTTGGGTGGAACAAAGACCAGCAACCGGCTCCGATCTAAGGGTGGTTCACAAGTGCTGTTGAGTCACTAACATACCCAGCTATGCTTGTGACTGAGGAGTCAGCGTGGATACAAGTGTCAGAAGAGAAACTACAAAGATTGTGTTGGGGGAGAACGCAGCATTACTACTACCGTAGCTAGTGGAAACCAGAAGCCCCTTTCTCCAAAGACGGGGGGGGGGGGTTTCCTGTCCTCAGTGTCTACACAGCCTGGGCTGCTGAGATGCTTCTGCATGGTTCCCCCCCCGTCCTCTGTGAATGACACTTCAAGGATCAAGCTTGCCCTGCATTTCCCCACGAGGAGGTCTGTGTGTGGTGACCGATTCTGCAGACCCCCTTCAGCCCTCCGAGTGCCACTGAGAAGTGAGGGGGAGGGAGGTAGCCCTTCTTAGAAACTGGTCTGGCATTTAAAAAAATGCCTCTGGGCTGAGGTGGCTAGCAGACACGGAGAGGCCAGGCCAGTGAAAGTTAATTTTCCTTTCACCTTTTTAATTTTTCATAAATACATCACAGGTTGCTAATACAGAGAATAATGTGGGGTCGTCACTCCAGGAACAGAAGTGCCTTCCGGGACTTCTTTGCTCGTCTCAGAGGGAAGAACCTCAGTGTTGCGTTTCACGAATGGGGCTGAGGCTGGCCGGCCCCAGTTAACTTTGTAGAGAATTTGGTTGAAGGCAGACTCTCACTCAGACCCAGGCCAGAGTTTCACGGCAGGCCTTATTGCTCCTCTCCCAGTCCTGCTTAGAAACAGCATTTGGAATCCTTCATTTTTTATGCTGAGATTCTTTTCCAGAGTTTTGCATTTTAAAACCGTGGCTTGGGGCTGTTTGGTACAGTTAATGGTTCAATTATTGCCAACTGGAAGGTTGAACGCGGCCTCAATGTCTGCATCTCTTCTGGAAGAGGCTCACTGAGGCTGTCACAGGGTCTAGGATTAAAGGGCAAACTTTGTGCTTTTTAAAAAAAGAGGCAAATAACCTCAACTCCAACAGTCTGGCGGCATCAGCCTCTGAGCAGGTTTACGAAGAAGAAGGCTACGTGAACTCTCCCCAGAGGGGGTGGTGATTTCAGGAACGTCTCTTTTCAGGCACACAAGAGTAACGGATGGCCCTCGATGTTGGTTTCCCCCATTAGGACTTTATCTTGGTCGACACCTTTGGGGTTTAAACATAAAAGAGTTATTTCTAAATAGCTTCTTTACACTTTGGCGACCTGTAGCCAGCCAGAAAGCTCCTGCAGCCAAAGAAACACATAAGAAAAAATGGCAGCTGTTTTTTTTTTAAAAAACCATTTTCTTTTTTTTTTTTAAAGCAAACTGCATTAGCTAAATGAATTAGCAGAGGTGGATTGCCTCTGCAGAAACTCCTTCCATCTTTTGAGAAAAAAAACAACCACGATTGGTCAGGGAGGGAAATAATATTCACACTTGGCTGGATGCACCAAGGCACCCTGGAGTTTTGCCCTCCAGAGACTTACAACAGTCAGCTGTCCGTTTTTGGCTTTGTAGATGTGAGGCTCCTGCCCGGTGGTGAAAACCATGGTTCCTTCTTTCCCTGGACTGATTTGGAACTGGAGGCTATTATAAAACAGGCAAAAGCCACCGAAATTATCCCAGGGCTCCAAAGGCTCCAAAGGTCCTGCCAAGGACCAGGCTCAGCAGCAGAAGATGACCCCACCGGCCATGACTCTGAGTCAAAACAGATCTTGGTGAGAAAACAAACATTTGGAACATTTAAGGGGTTCAGGAGGAAGTGATTCAGATTTTAACTGCTGTGTGTTATGACAGGGAAGCCTTGGATCATTTGCTGTCTCTTCAGCAGAGTTTATTCAGAAAAGGCAAGCACCCCGAGACGGCCGCATCTGCCGAAGCAAAGGCCACTTACCTTCCCTGGACCACGGCTACCAGGTCCTGCTTCTTGGCTAACATGCAGAGCTTGGTGACGGCCTCGAACACATGCTTGCACCACAGGATGGCGTCTCCCTGCAAGGAAGACCCGAGGAGGACTGTCAGTTCTGATTGCCTCCTGAAGCAGGAGGGCCTCCAGAAGGAGCAAATTCCTGTCACCTTTTCCTGCTTGTGGTCTTCTGGAACGTGGAGGACTAAGATGCCGTCGCTGAGGCTGCTGGTGGAAATGCCTGGCACAGAGAAAGGGAGACCACGTGACTCGGATGAAGCAATATTTCTTCTGTCCCACGGGGTCAATTTTACGGAAATGTGGAAGACGCAGGACCAAATTTCTACTTTTTCTTTTTTTAAAAAATGTTTCATTAATCAAGCTAATGCTTTCACGCCCCTGATTCTTTTCTGAGGTGCCCTTGGTGACATTGCAAAGATGGAGCTCTACGCTCTTCTCCACCACAAATTCTCTGGTTTCTGTCTTTTCCCAACATACTGGAGCCTTCCTGTTCGCGAGGTTCCCCTTTCCAGCCCCCTCCCGCCCACCCCTTAATCTCTTTGTGCATCTATTATTGTTATTTTTTTGCAATGGGCCATTCCTTTTTCTGGTGGTTGAAAAGCACCTGATTTCATCGGCCTTGCTGAGAGTCCTCTATACCTAGACCAAAGCTCTGAATTAATTTGGTGAGAGATTCTAGTTTCTGCACCGGCTCTTCTAGACCCAGGGCAGCCTGCCTAAGAGCAGGATCGGGACAGGTGCGACGTTCTCCCTCCCATGGGTGTATGAACGCTTCGGGTCGTCGTCGGGGATGAGGACCAGTCGAGGCCAAAGAGAAGCGATTTCAAAGGTTACCTCTGAGGGTGGCGTACTCGACCTTTTGCTTGATCTTGGCCGTCTCCACCACGTAAGCCGCCAGGCGGGTCAGGACCAGCAGCCGCTCCCGGGGCTTGAAGCCATTCCGGTCATATTTCACCACCGGGGTGACATACTGGAAACCAGCACAAGAGAGGTTTTAGTCAGGGCTGCCAGGAGAGCGGCAGGGTCTGTCCTGCAGCCTCGGAGGCCGGGAGAGTCGCTCGGAGCTCTTGCACCGCTCACCTGGGGGACGCCCTCCTCTGCCTTACCTGGACCTTCTCGTGGCGGATCATCTGCAGGACTTTCGGGCACAGCTCGCTCTCACCTGGGAGCGAAGGGGGCAGAAAGCTCTTCTGAGGCCTTCGAAGAAACGTCTGGCACGCCAGAAATGCTTTTATTTTTTTCCCTTTGTTATTTCATTTAAGGGTTCTAAAGTGGTCTTATAATATAAAACATACAATTCAAGACCGACGCTTGAGTTCCTGAAAGCTACAGAGCAACCTGAAGGCAACTTGAATGTGCACTTTTAATAAGGACTTACTTTTCCTGCTAGACCAGATAACAGAAAAACAGTTGGAAGGGGCCTTGCAGATCTACTAGCCCAACCCCCTGCTCAGGCAGGAGACCCTGGACCATTCCAGACAAATGGCTGTCCAGTCTCTTCTTAAAAGCCTCCAGCGATGGGGCACCCACGACTCCTGGAGGCAAGTCGTTCCACTGATTAGTTGTTCTCACTATCAGGAAATTTCCCTTTAGTTCCAGGTTGCTTCTCCCCTTGATCAGTTTCCACCTGTTACTTCCTGTCCTGCCTTCAGGCCCTTTGGGGAATGGGTTGACCCTCTCAGATGATCCTTGGGGCCCCTTCCAACTCCACCATTCTACGCTATCCCCAAAACTCCCCCCAAATTATATCCAGACAGTCAACAAATGGGAACCCGTCATTTGAGCCAAGCCAAGTTCTCGGTTGGGTCTGCCAACTCCCAGTTACTCACTCAGCCGGCTATCCACAAAGAGTTCATTCAGGCTTTCCACGTAGCCAACTTTCCTCCCAGAGAAGATGGCACTGGCCACAGCTTTTTGCTCCATCTGGTTGGGAGTCAAATAAGAATTTATGTCCTCCTTTATCCCCTCCTGGATACCAGGAAGACCCTCAACTGAAATTGCAGGCTTCTGCATCGGAAGGTCTCATCACGGCCCCACTCTGCTACCTGGGCCTTCTTCTCCGCAGTGATTCCACAACAATATTTCCGGACAAGATTCCTTTTGCAGATTGTCTTCAGAAGAGCAGAGGTCTGCGAGGGAGAAGGGGAGGAGATGGACACAAGAATCAGTCACAGACCCCTTTGGAGCACCCGGGTTCCGTTCCTGGGACAGCAGATGGTGCTCCAACTCACAATCACCAGTTTTGTACAAGTCAAATATGGATGTAAGTTTAGGAGACCTTCTTACTCTGACTATTCCTCAGCTAACCTCAGAAGAGCTGGTGAAACCCAGCATCTCCAGAGTGCCTCCCCCTTCCCAGCAGCCTAGAGAGAACCTACCGCCAGACAGGAAGGCCAGAGGCTCCCTCCCTTGACTCTGCAGCAAACTGCCCCTGAACCTGGAGGCTTCCCACAAGCCCATTCTCACTTGTTGCATGATCTCTGGAGGCTTAAGCCAGCTTTTGTCCAGGACGGTCTTTGGAATGTGATCCCTGAGTTTCATGAGGTAGGCGTACTGCACAAACCTCACAAAGTCCACGTTGTTGGAGTTCAGGGGCTCTGTCCGGTGAATGAAGCCTTTTAAGAACCTTCAGAAGGGAGAAAAGCAACATTCAGGACCACCTTTCTTATCTTGTCCAGGTACCTTCCCAGGTGTAGACGTGTGTGTGTGTGTGTGTGTGTGTTTGTGTGTGTGCAGATCCATGCAAGACAGGGAATAACCAGATGAGCAGGGACCCCCCCCCATTGCCTACCCGAGCTGAGAGGCAACGGGAAGGGAGGCAACTTACTTATGGATTGTCTCAACTGCCCACATTCTCTTCTTGGCCCGCCTGCGTGCCAGGACCCCCCTCCAGGCCGCCTCCAGCAGGATGGCTGCAAGACAGAAAGAGTCCCCAGCTCACCCAGCAGCGCCTCCTTATCAGCAGGCGAAGGGCGGGCAAGGCGGGTTTTCAAAAAGTGTCTCCAGGAACTGAGTTTAGGAATCAGCACTTGCTGTAAAGTGTTGTGTCTTAATGGTTCTGGTCAGGGTTGTTTTCAGTTCCTGCCAACTGATCCTTACCGGCTTGTCTCATCTTCTGGAATTCTCGCTTCCCGAGGCAACCTCTGAATTTGGCTTGTATTCTGGAAACTGAAAGAGAGGGGAAAAGCCCCCTGCCCTGAGGACTTTGCCAGGTGAAAGTGGCTTCTCTTTCTTTGGGGAGCCTCTGGGGACTTCTAGTGGGGAAAGGAGGCGCCTCTAAGCCTTTACCAGCGGTGCCATCTGACATCACTTCTGAGTGGAAACTCCAGGAGCAGAATCTGGGACTTTCTAGCCTAGATACTCTTTGAAACTGAATCAAGAACTTTGATTCGTCAACAGTATCATTACGTTCTCACGGGACCGGAAGTACGGTAGCTCTTAGATATCTTTCCCACCAAAGCTACCTGGTTTCTTCAGTGAGAGAAACCAGAGACTGAGCGTAGAACCATCTTAATGCACAGGAGACCACCCCAAAATTAACCCTAAATAAACTCGAGCATTGGCTTGCAATGCTAAGCCTGGAGATGTCTGTTTGGCCCAAGCTGGGGAGGAAGAGAGTGCTGGACTAAAGAGCCCAACAGGGATTTTAGTATGCAGCCTTCTGACATTAGCTCCCAAAAGCTGCATATATGAGGAGGTCATCCAGGGCCCAAGAAGGAGCTGCCAAACCCCTCTGCTTCTGGCTATTCTAAGGGGGAAAGGGACCCACAAGCCAAAGGGATTCCACAATTTCCACTGCGCTCTCAGAGGAGAGAATTTGCAGAGAAAAGACTTGTCAGAATGTTTCTGGGCATGATCCAAGTACATACTTAGGAGGTGTTTTCTATATTCAAAGGCATCTTCGGTGGCAAACAGCGTTCTCGGGAAACGAATGAAGAGTTTGGTCCTAAATGAGAGAGAGAGAGAGAGAAGCTGTGTTTTAATGACGAGTCGTTGGTTGCACGAACTGGTCCCAAACACACAGCAGGCACCAATTTTACCTTCCCATCTTGTACTCTTCGGGCTTGTAGCCGATGTGATGGATGAGCTTCTCCACCCCCTGGGCTGCAGGGCCTCGCCACTGGGGCCAGGTATCTGGGCAGAGCGACTTGTATCTAGATTCAGTCGGGAGAAATGGATTTCAAACAGAGGAAGGGGTCGGGCAGGAGGACCATAACCATTCCTGCCCAGCACAGAACTTAAACTAACCTCTGCCTTCTCGATCCGGGTGTCCGCCCAGAATTCGTGATTTGGGACAAAGCTTGTTTAGAGGATGCTAACTCCAATTCCTCTCCATAAGCCCCATGGCAAAGGGACGGGCTGCGCAACCACAGCGCTCCATGGGTGAGCTACGCCTTCCTAACACGCAACTAGATGAAGGGTGCCAGTCAGATGTCCAATCTCCACCAGAATGTTTGGGGGTTGGGGGGAATTAGGTGGCTCCCCTCTTGTGTTCTCAGTTACGACTGAAGCCATGGCAACGAGTGGGGTGTGGGGATGGGGAGGAGTCTCACCGTTGCAGGAAGTGCTCGTACTTCCGACGGTAAGCAAAGCCAGCTCGCCTCACCCGAAGGTGCTCCATTAACCCCAGGTATTTCACCTGGTGCCTTATCAAGGACTCATCGAATTTGTCTGCGCAACAAAAACAGCACCCCGTTCAGGGCACTCTCCCTCTTCCGCCACCCTTTAACTAACACCTACAGGCTTCCCAGGGTCCACCTGGCAATCTCAGTCTCCCTCTCTACCACCCAGGCCTGACTCCTCCCTGTTGCCTGAGAGCCAGGGCTCTGGCCTCTAATTTCTCCAGGGGGGTGAGGAAGGTTAGCTGCTGTTTTCAGGGCAGCCTAGATTTTAGGTTGCCCTCAAAAGGCCTTTTGGGCCAAGGACAAATCAACAGGGCTCTCCCTACCAGGTTCTTTGTCCCCGTTGGGCTTGATGCACCGGATGTAGGAGGGCTCCTTGGACATCAGGATGTCTATCAAACTGGACAGGCTGGTTTTGAACTGAGTGGCCACCTGTGCATGCAAGAAGACCTCAGTCACGGGCATGGAGGGGAGGGGACGCCCATCCTACAGTTACACGCTTACCCAGGCAGTTAAATGTTGAAAAGGGGTCCTCAGTTGTGTGAAAATGTGTGTTGTGTGTACTCTGGGCAGTGTGCTAAAGACCTCTGCGAGCCCCATTTCCATGGGCACGTTGTCCCCGATGGTTAATCGTGAGCAAGAAATGCAATCTTCCAGCTGAAGGAATTTCTCCTTCCATAAAAGACGCTCCCCAAATTCTACAAAGTTCCGGCCTACAGCTTGGCTCCGAGCTAAAACATTTCAAGGGCTGAGGAAAGCACTCACCGTCTCGGGCCTCCTCCGGTTGTGTAACTCCGATGGGCGGAAGCATTCTTTCAAGATACCGTTTTTGGAATTGCACAGCACCTTGAAACAGGTTAAAGCACAAGGACACAGAAGTTGTCACCCCCATTTCTTTCCATTTTGAAATTCACCCAGAGCTGCCCCCCCACTCTATGAATTCCTGCAACTCTTCCTTTATTTGCATCTTTTCTACTTCTATTTCCATTCCTTAACTCCAAGGCAAGATAGAAGTCCACCTCAGTTGATACAAAATACTCTTACCTCTTTGAGGTTCCGGTAAAGCAGATCGTTATTTTTCTCCAAAAATCCTAAGGGCAGCAGGAAATAAAGTTAAAACAATGCTAATAAAATTAGGAAAGTGGAAGAGAAATCTTCTTAGAAATGAAGCTGGGATGATCTTAGCAAAGCCACTGCTGCCCTAAACCAGTGTTTCTCAATCTTGACAACTGAGGTACCTGGACTTCAGCTCCCAGCTGGCTGGGGAATTCTGGGAGTTGAAGTCCACTCATCTGGAAGTTGCTACGTTGAGAAACAAGTCTGAACAGTTAAAACCTTGGGACTGCAGTGCTCCAGTCCCTTCCAAGCCAGTTCCCACAATGGCCTCCCTCTCTTACCCATGGTGCAGTAGGTCACTTCGCCAGCGTAGTGAAGCAAGCGGAAGTCCACCCAGTCGATGGACTTCCGAGTTTTCTGGTCTGCAAGCTTTCGACTGCAGAGAGAAACAGAGACAAAGAGACAGAAAATGTCTCCCCTCAGAGAGGATTCCACCGGCTGCTGGGCCAGGATCAAACTCGGAAGCCCGGATGCTGGGGCTGGACTAGAATCTGCTCCAAGAAGGGCCAAGGGGAACATCACCTGGGAGGCAACCCCATCCCTCTGGTGTGGCGGGCCCGGCACTTACGTCACAAAATGGGCATGATCTCCTACTTTCTCCTCCAGTTTTTCCAGGAAGCTCAGGTCGGTGGCTTCACCAGGCCTCAAGCATTCTTCATCCTTGGAGAAGAAAGACAAAAGACCATTGCTGGGTCCCCACCTGAGCAATAAATAATGCCTCTGGCTTAAGGTAATGTGTGAACCAGGCTATTCTAACTTGTTCAATGAATCCCGCTGAAAAATCCTGGTCAATGGTTGTGTGTGGGGCATAGCCAACGTGACTGGCTCTTGAATCTAAACCAGGTTGATATTTACAGCTGCCAGCCAGCACATCTGGAGTGGACATTGGAAGCATCTCCAAACATCAAAGAAAATTCTTTCAAAGTGTTCCTCATTCCCAGGTCGGCCCCGGGTTCTATAAAACCAGCCTGTGGTCCACTTTCCCTTCAAAGCTGTCAGCCTTGACAGCTTCAAGGCAGGGTTAGATAGATTCATGGATGTCAAGTGTATCGGTGGTTATTAAAACGGATGTCCATGTGCCGCCTCTATGTTGGTTGAGGCAGGCAGGATTCCCTTGAGTACCATTTGTTGGGGGTCAAGGGAAAGGGAGGGTTTTGCCTTCTCCTTCTGCTCAAGATCCCCATGTACAATTGGTGGGCCACTGTGTGACACAGAATGCTGGACTCGATGGGCTTTGGCCTCATTCAGCATGGCTCTTCTTATGTTCTTATGTTCTTATGTTCTCTGCCTTCTACTACAAAAACAGAATTGTAGTTTTGTGAGAATGTGTATGACTCTTCGATAGAAATCCCTAGCCATTTAAAAACCTTTCAGTTCCCAAAATTGCTTTAGAGGGCAAATTGCTTTATTTTTGCAGTGGGTAAACTTACTCAAAAATCAATGTTTGCTTACCAGTATGGAAATAATGCCTTTGTGCTTCTCCTCCACAAGGTCGCATATGATCTTGTTATTAAAATAAGGGACTGCTTCCCACTACAATTAGGAACAAAACACAGGAGGTCAAGGCACCGCAAGGCCGTATCTGGCCAAGTAAAATTCTACTTAAAAGAGCGAGTCCATCTCCACCCACCTCTGGAGACAGAATTTAGATGAACGCTAGGAAGAAAACTTAAACGTTTGGGGGAAAGCACAATTTTCCACAATCTGGGTTGAGAATACACACTGTCTTCACACCAAGAAGGATCCTGGTCTGGTAAAATTTGGCAGGATTTTGTTTGGCTTTAAACATACTGTGAGATCTGCTTGACCAGACTCAGTGATTGGATAAAATGAGTAAATTTATGCATCGTGTAAAAACAAAATGCTTCTCCCAAACCATGTATGCTCTGCAAAAGATCATTGAGTTTTCTGATCCTTGGAGCACCTCTTGACTTCTACAGGAGCATCTAAATTCCAACCTGAGAAGCAGGAGGCCCCCTCCTACCACCACCCCCAGGTAGCCTCCAGGGTGGCTTGACAACTGCAGCTGACATTTCCATTTCTTGCTTTTCCTGCACCTCTCTCCAGCCCTGGGGCTGCCAAGCCTAGTAAGTTCTTGCTTCCGGGAGCCTGGGGGGGGGCAGTTTAAGGGAAAGAAGGGAGGCAGAGCAAGAGCTACTACGTACCTCAATGCCTTCCAGCTCATATTCCTCCTGTTCTGCCTTCAGGGTCATTTCGATCAGCAGCTGGTGGAGTTTCTCATTGCAATAGTTGATACAAAACTGTTCAAAACTTAAACAAAGGCACAGAAAAAAGAACAAAAAACAGAAATTCATTTTAAAACAGGCTCGTTCTAGGAGTGTTTCTGGACTGAACCACTTTTACCACCCCACAAGCAGAGGAAGGGAGATTGCAGGATCACAGCCTCCTCCTGCTCTTCCTCTTCCTCCAGATTCCGTGTTCTTGTATCGCTTTAGTTCATCTCATTTTTTTAAGCACGTAAATCATTTTAAAAAGTGACTTGATCCAGGCTGCATGGAGACCTACCTGTTTGTCTCAAACACTTCAAAGCCATAAATATCCAGCAGCCCGATCACGGTTTTCCTGCTGAAGTCCTACCAAAGGAAGACAAGCGGTGGGTGGGTGGGGTCCCGACAGGAGGGTCCTTTGAATGTCTGTGCAGGAATCGGACCCCAGGCACACGACCCCCAAGCAACCCGTCAGCCTTCCCAAACCGCAAAGGACTTGAAGAGATGCGGCATTTACACAAGTGAGTATTACAAAAAGCAAAGAACGACCAACCCTGTTGGCTAAAGAACTGTTGATTTTGTTGACCAGCCAAGTAAAGGTCCGTCCGTAGATGGCTTTCGCTACGGCATCCCGAGCGTAAAATGCCAGGTCCACATCTAAGGGGCTTAAAACCTTCAGAGAGGGGGGAAGAAAAGCACAGTGGGCATACATGGGGGAGGGTTTCCTCATTATTCTCTGGCAAAGGAGCAGGGAGAAAGACTGGCACCTCTTCGAACCGGGCCTCAATTTTCCTGTGGGTTAGGGATTCTTGAAGGATGGACAGATGGACGCCCAGAAGCTAGAGAGAGGAGGGGAAAAGATATCACCGGGCGTAGGACGGCAGGCCACCCGGGAAAGGTGTGTGCTGCAGTTCAAAACCTCGGGGAGACGGGGGAAGCTTTCACATGTACCCCATGCTCAAAGCTATTCCTGTGATGCTGCATTCACACCGCAGGGTAAGGAAGCAGTCCAGGGTCTGTGGCATTGTGGCCGAATTTCAACAGGGCAAAATGTTTGCCCATAAGTGCCCCGTGCCAGTGGCCAGGGTGGGGGAGGCCAATGTTTTAAGGACGCCTTGTGCTTCACACCCTGGGCTGGCCTCCTCCAAATTAATTCAGAGTTACTGGCACCCCCAGCCGGCACCTTGGAGATCCAGTGGAGTTGAGTGCCGTTGGTGTTGGTGATGATGGCGTGGCCGTTGCTGTCTTCTTCAAACTGGATGTTGCCCAGATGCAGGACACTTGCAATTATCCCCAAGAGATTCTGGGAATGAAGACAAAGAACGCTGCAAACTCCAGCACGACTCAATCTGGTCCCTACGGGAAAGGGCTTGTTTTATATATCTCTATAAACTCTCTTTTCCTCTCTGCCACCTCATAAGGTTCCTACCTCAATATCTCTTGGGGCAAAGTCAATAACCACAAAGGCTTTCTGGACCATTCTCCAGCCACTTTTGTCATTAATGGAAGACACTGTGGCACAGCCTCCCTGCAGCGGAAGAGAGGAACATCATGGCGCCTTTCGCAAAGTCAGGCTGATGCCGGAGGGGCCTCCAGACACCTGGAAATGACAGTCTAAAGACATAAAGCTGCTCTCCCCCCCACCTGGACTAGGTAGCTGTACTTTTGAGGGCTGCCTTCCAGGCCCAGCCCCTCCAGCAGCTCCTCCTCTCCCCCCTCCAGCAGCTGGTAGAAGACGTGGAAGTTGCGTTCCCCAGGGTTCTGATGCACAACGCGGGACTTTTCAATCAGGTAGCTCAGGATGTGTCCACCGACAGGAGCGCCCTGCAGAGAGCAGAAGCAAAGATGCTGACGGGGAGCAAGGGAGCAAAGCAGGCATGTCACACACACACACCCCCAAGCTGAGGGCGCCCCGGCATCCGGGGGAGGGAGAGGGGAATGGGGGAGGCCGTTTCTCAAGGCCCCTGGGAGATGCTGCCAGGGAAGGAAACCCTTAAGCCCTTAAGCGTGACACCCAGAGCCGAGGCTGTTGGATCGGGTTGATGGAAAGAGGTGCATTCCCCCCCCAAGCCTGAAAGGACACTGCTGGCTGATCCTGAGAGCTCTTCTCGGTCCCAGCCTGGCCTCCTTCACAGGGGCGTTGTGCAAATAAAAGCAAAAGGAGGCATGGGTGTCACACTTTTATTTTCTGACAAAAAGAAAGAATATAACCTCTGATAATAAAAACATAATAAATAAAAGATTCTACAAGGTGGCCAAATTTCATTATTCCAGATTAAAAACTGCGAGGTCTTTTTTTTTTAACCCCAATGATTTTGCAAGCTTTACCTTAAAATCAAACTGGATGTCCATGTACTTCCCAAACCTGCTTGAATTGTCGTTCCGTAAAGTTTTGGCATTTCCAAACGCCTGTGGGATAAACAGAATCTGGGGATTTAAGAGTGGACGGGGCTTCCCCTTCCTGCCTGGCAGAGGACTTCAGAGGAAGTCCCTCCACCATCAAGACCAACAGCCTGGATCCCCAGGACTTCCTGGGATTGACCAAAAGCCCTTTTTCTTTTTAAGCCAGCCAGCCCCACATCTCAAACAAAGTTTGCCATTTCAGAAATCAAAGCATCCCTCCACCAGTTGCCAGGGAGAAAATAAGCGAGACAGGGAAGATATTCAAACAACAGTTCAGAAGTTACTGAAGACCTATTCAGATCAATAGGGAACAATAAATGACCAAACCACCACCAACAGACAACATCTTTGCTCAGCTGAATGGTCCTTGCCCAGGACCGGACATTTGGAAAGGCCTGTGCTAGAGGCCCCCTCGTTTTCACCCACCGCTTCCGTGGGATTTTGGGAGACCCCCATAACGCCAGCTCTGAGAACCACCCCTGGTCCTCTTGGTACCTCCAGGACAGGATTGGAGTGGAGCAGGCGATCCCGGACAACCTGCAGCTGCTCTGTGGTAGGGCAGGTCATCGCGAAGAACTGGAGGATCTTCTTGGAGGCTTCCGTCTTCCCGGCTCCACTTTCTCCAGAGATCAAGATGAAGTGGTCATTGTACTCGGTGCACATGAGACGGTAGGTGTTGTCAGCAATGGCGTAGCTGGAGAAGATGCAAGAAGGACAGAGTGAGGACCTCCTACCCAGAGGGTAAGAATAACACAACTGGGTATTTTCCAGATGGGCCTTCAACTCCCCAGCCAGTACCGGGACTACCTCCCGTGTATAATTATTTGGGGGCTGTCTTTTTGTATTTTAATTCCCCTTAAGTTTGGATGGATGGATCAATATGAGCCGAGGATCCCATCTGGGCACAAGGAAGGCCACAGAGCAGGAAATGGCTCAGCATCTTTGCTCACATGTGTGGTGGCAGCTCAAAGAAGTTGACCCCTTTGTATTGTTCCATCTGCTTCATTGTATAGATGTCCAGCTCTTTGTAGGGATTCACAGACACGAGAAGAGTGCCGATGTAGGTCTAGGAGGGAAAAGCGAGAGGAATTCAGGCTGGCCATCCCCACGGCCTGCGAGATCTTCAGGACAAAGTGGATGGTGCCCCCCCCCAAATCCAACGTCAACCCATATTAGGTGCTCCTCACTCCTGAGAACATATCTGGAGGATGTGAGTGCCCCGGAGAGAGAGGCCCTTTCAGGACCAGCTCCGTCGTCAGGAGGGAGGCCACCCTCAGATGGGCGACACTGAGAGAGGATGGGCAGCAGCCAGGAACGGAGGGCAGACTCACTCACTGCTCTGGGAGCAAGAGTCACCCTCCCCACCATCCCCACTTCCTTCCCCAGGGCCAGAGGGAAAGACGGAGGTGTGGACGGTTGGGCGCACCAGCTGTCCATCACATCCCCTGCAGACTTGTGTTCTGGCTCTAAATTCTCCCCTGAACCTTCAAAAGGTAGTAGCCCATTTGATCCAGTTCAACACGCCTGGTCTAACATTTTTTTTAGCACCCTCTTTCCCAGCAGCCCTGTTCCAAACAGACTGGCAGCTTCGTGTTTAATTACATAGATGAGGTTTTCCCGGTATCGTTTGCACAGGTTGTCCAGAAAAGCCGATTCACTCGTGTGAGAGTCGAGGAGGACAAAATCCTGAACGCCGACCCTGTCCCGGGCGATCAGAGCCCCCTCCATGTTCAGCTGGTGGGGCTTCTTCCACACTGCCTCCTTCTGCAAGTCCACAAGGAAACAACCTAGTTAGGGGGATAAATCAGCAGACTTTCCTTCTGGTCCTGGGAACATGCGCGCGTAAGTGATGGGGAGGCTGTCTTTTTCTTTTCAGATAAGTAGAAACCAGAAATCTTGGCAAGCTACACACAGGAATGCCTTTCAAAGTTTCCCAGGCTACAAAATTGGAGAGTGATTTATTCTAATAAATGTAGCCAAGTTGGCACATTGAGTAACTTCACAAAAACAAAGGAACAAAAATCTGTGACATTCTCTCCGTGGATACCTTGAGCTGGGCCTTTTTCTTTTCCTGAAGCCAAGGAATTCTGTTGCAATATTTTCACGCATGCGGGATACAAAATGTATAGCTGCAGTCCTAGAAGTACGCTGCCATCCCTTCTACCTGAAGCCCAAGTGCTGGTATCTGGACCCTCTCAGGAGACCCAGCCCCACCCACCGCTATCCAGCAGTTGGACATTGGCCGAAGCCTGGCCTGGCTACTTGCCCCGTCTGAGGCGGAAGCAGCTCTTCGCTCTCCTTTGCTGCAGCTCAGAGGAGATAAAGATCAGATCCTGGCTCTCTCTTTTGTGATACCAAGTTACCGAAGCCGCAACCCAGATACTTTCCTTGCGGAAGAGGCTTTGCTATTATTTAATTCTGGAATGTCTGGGGGGGGGAGGAGGAGCAGGAGGAGGAGGGGGAGGTGGTTAAGCATGATGTACAAATGGAGGAGGCTCCACAAGGCTGGAAAAATCCTCTTAACAGTGGTCCTCCTGGCACCTTTTCTCCCTGTTTGAGATGGCGGCACCTTCTCCTCCCCCCCATCACCTGCCAGGTTTCAGGTCTTGTGCTTCGCCTCTGCTGATTTCACAAAGGAAGCCTTTGTGAGTTTTGCCGGCTGGGACTTAAACCTATTATGGCAGGATTGGCCCTGCCTGGAGGACCGTTCCGAATCGTGAGAATATTTCCCATCATTCTCCCAGCCTGTAACTTGCCAAAGTTTTGAGGACGCTTGTTCTGAAATAGTGAGGTTTGGACACCTTTTCAGGCCGGGTCAAGAGAGCCGCTTCGGGCTGAGCTGCAGTTGTTTGTGGTGGGAGACAATGGAAAAGGAGACCCCCTCTGCTTGGCCAAACCCTGCAGGACGTGGGAATGAAATAAGCTGCAGGCGTCTCCCCAGCTTTTATATCAGGAAAAGTCAATGGAAAATCTTTATGCATGCACAGAGTGAATATCCATCACGGGGCGGTGAGCCCCTCTGCAATTCCAGGGAATAACTACGTTAGCCAGCTAAGATATCTGGGTCTACTGCTGTGACAGATTTGAGCCTTTTAAATATTTTCTTCTTAGGAATTAATTGCTGCTTTCTTCCCTTGACCGGCAGAGAAAATGCTTACCATGGAAAAGGTGCAAGTTAAAATGAAAATGAAATCTTGCTTCCCATTCCAGGGAATCTTAGGAGGTCTGGCTTAACATCCCACTGGCCATAATACGCCTGGGATCGCAGCCACGGAAAGGAAAAAAAAATCCAGGTTCATTGATGTTGCTGTATTGAGCGATGTTAGGATTGAGGAAAAACTACTGGAAAAAAAAGATGAACTACAGCGATCACAGTTGCCCCCCCATGAAAAAAGACATCCATTGTTATACCAAATCATGACTGGAGCAATACTTAACGAACTCCCTCAATGTTTGGAAACTCAGAATTTATTGGACCGGAACACCCTAATTTTACAAACAAAATCTCAGGGGCTGCCTTATTAATGCCTAGGTCCTTAAATGTTCACCCTCCTACCAGTCTTAGGCTGTGAAATTGCAGATGACCCCTTTTAACAAGTACCACCACCACCACCACCACCGCATCAATAATAACAACAATGCCTTACCTTTCCTGACGCCAGAGAGAGAGAGAGAGAGAGAGAGAGAGAGAGAGAGAGAGAGAGAGAGAGAGAGAGAGAGAGAGAGAGAGAGAGAGAGAGAGAGAGAGAGAGAGAGAGAGAGAGAGAGAGAGAGAGAGAGAGAGAGAGAATAAGCAGCCTGGGGATTTGAGTTCCTCAACCTGAACTCTCCCTCCTGAGGTTCCTCTCTTTCCGCTTGACAAAGTTCTCCTCCTTTGCCCTGAACCCCCTCGGAACGCTCAGTTCTCACTTCACCTCGCTTCCCGCTGTAACCAGCATCTCGCTTCCACCTCGTTGGCAGGGAGGAAGGAGCCCAAGCCCAAAAAAAAAAAAAAAAAAAAAAATCTCTTGGCCACGCAACACAGCATTGTTCAAATAAGCCCTGTCCTCACCCAGCCAGAGAGAGAGAGAGAGAAAGAAACTGGCTGAATCGTCCTCTGATGTAACATCTCAGAAAAGAGATCTTTGACAGAGAGAGAGGAGAGGAGAGGAGAGGAGAGGAGAGGAGAGGAGAGGAGAGGAGAGGAAGAAGGAAGGAAGGAGAGTTTCTCCTTACAGGGCCACCAATTTTGGTACCTAACAGTCTTAGATTCATCCTGCCATCCCAAGTCAGAAGGTGTCTGGTAGCAACCATGGATCGCTCAGCTGGTTCCTCCTCCTGTAACAGACCGGTGTGTCTACAAGTCGTCTTATCCTCACACAGGAAGTGGTTGGACCTGGATGTTTTGCTGCCCTTACGAAGGACATCAACTGAAGTTTGAAAGCTCTGCTTGAATTATGCTCTGCTGCATCTTGGGTAACATTTCAGCGGGTGAAAATCCCAAAAGCAGCTAATTCAAGAGCAAAGCACGGCACCCAACAGTATTTTCTCACTGGCCCTGCAGTCAGACGCAGCCTTTCTCAACCTTGCATTCCCCAGGAAGCAGGTGGGACTTGAAGTCCACCCATCTTAAAATTGCCAAGGTTGGGAAACATTAGCCTAACCCCATGAATACAGTAAAGACACCCAGCCCTGGCACAGGGGTCAGGGCTTCATCCGAAAGAGCTTATGCTGCATGACTGCAGAACAAACGTGTCCTCTCATTCAACCATTCAACATGAAAGAAATTGCAGGTCACAGGCAGATGCCTAAGCACAGGTGTGTTTTCCTAACATCGAGTGCTGGGGAGACAGGAGAGCTGGGTCGATCTTAGGGGTCTACCATCATTTGGTGCCAGCACAGAGAAAACCTTTAGAAAGCAGAGAGTTTGAGGCTGATCCTGGAGAGAAGGAAGCCCACAACCGTCTGACAGGTGAGGACAAACACGCTCAGCGTGTCTTGCAGCTCATTTCCTTCAGCCTGGAGAGGCGCAGCCAATGATAGACCTGTTGCAAGGATGCTGCGAAGGAGAAGTGCGCCTTGCTAGTGCCGTCTCCACAAACTAAAATTCCCTTTTCTCCACAAGAGGTCACCCTACGCTCCTTCTCAGGTGAAACATCCACATTTCTGCTCTTTCTAGGAAGGAGGAAGCCAAGAGGCCCCATCCAAGAACATCAAAGCTGCTGTCTTCAGAATCAGACGGTTTGTTCATCTAAGCTGCTTCTGGAGCTTCACACAACAGGCTGGGAAAGATTCTACACAATACGGGTTGCCTACCGGTACAAACATTTAGACAACCAAGAAAGACAACGCCAATCCTTTGCTACCACCTTGGCATCTGTTCCGGTCTGGCCAGTTCAAATGAAGGTATAATGCTACGGTACAATATCCCACATATTGGAGAATGCCAAAAAGTTCACACACAGGGGAGGAAAGAAAAACAGTTGTGAAATGAAGAAGGTCCATAACTAGTCCATGGTCTGAATAAACCACAATGGCAGAATTTGAACTAAGTCCACAGCAAACAAACCACATTATGGCTTACGAATATTTTAAACGTTATTCATATGAATTATGGCATGAATATATTCATCAAAATATGTGAACCTACAAAGGAGTTTTTACTGTAGCAATTTGGGGAGGGGGCTCCTCCTCCCTCCTTTGACTCTCCTAGCCATTCAACTTCTGGCGCTGTAGTTAATTTCTTCCGCTGTAAACATTACATCAGAGGGTCCAAGGCCATCTGCCCAGGATTTGCTCCGTCCTTCAGGCCCCTGGCGAAATCCACCCGCAGCCTGGAAGTGACCTACATTGCATGCCCGTCTCCCAAGTTTCCTCTGCGTTTTCTTCCCTCTGCCACATTCTGCTCTCAAGGCAAGCGCAAAACCTCCCCTTCCCTATTTCATTCACCTTTCCTCAAAGCGGGGTGGATTTTGCAAAAGTGCGAGTTCTAGAAACATTTCACCACATCAAAATTGCAAGAAAGAAAAAAAAATGCCTATGAACTAGCATGCACTATTCTTATCTGAATCAAGAATCTATCTGGCAGAGTGATGCTGCAGTCATCTTTGGGGTCTTTAATTAGGGTTTTAAACTTCATATTAATAAAAGTTTTTACTCCAAAGGCTAATGTGCATTTGATAATTTGCTTTGCTGCTTGGGAAAAGAACATTACCACTGAATCCTAGAAACAAGAAAACCTTAAATGTGTTTGCATCCCACAGAACTTTTTCCAGACTCTATTTAGCCTTGTTTCTTTCTGAAGCCACAGAAAATGCAGATTTTGAGGCTGAGCGGTGGGCAATTTCGACAGTGCCTTCTCTCTAATTTTGGCCCAGCCTTAGTCAAAAGAGCCATCGACAATCCCTGGAAAACGGAAGGGTGAAAGGGGAGCTGCACCTCAGCCTCCAAAATCAAAAGCAGAAGTGGGGGGGGGAAGGCCCTCGATGTTCAAACATTTCTTGAAACCTCCAAAACTCCTAACCCTCCGAGGGGCTTCACGGGTGCCACCCCGCAAACCCTCCGCTGGCCCTCTTCACCGCCCTCAGGAGACGGGCCAGAAAGAGCTTAGGGATAATCGCCTGAGAATCAAAACCCTTCACAAGGAAAGGAAAATAAAGCCTTTTTCCCAAAGTGCTTGTGAAGGACAACATTTTTGTACCCATCACATAAAACGTTTTAATACGCTACAATCCTTTACACTGATATCCCTCCATTTCCTTTCAATAATTATTCATTAGAAAACATTTAACGTCACTGCAGATTTCACACTGGGCACTCTGGGCACAAAAGCCCGGGCCGAGGAGCCTTTTAGAGCGCTTCCCGGGCTAATCTGAGAAACGGCGGGGAGGGGGAGGGCCGGGCAGGACACAACAGCCCGGATAAATGGGGCGGCCAACGGTCGGTCAGGGCTCCCCTGCCTCCTTTGACGCGCTTCAGGTTGATGACAGCAACAATGGAGATCTGTTCCTAGCCCTTCCTCCTCCTGGACAGGACCACGGCAGCTCTGCCAGGCCAGCTCTGACCTGGAGACCAGGGCCTCCTTGTGTCCCACCTGCCAGAGGACAGCTCCAGCCCCCAGGCCCCACTCTTTGGGGGTCCTCCCGGTCTAGCAGGCAGGCCAAGAGCATTGCTTAAAAGACGGGAAGAAGGAAGCCGCCAGCGCTGGGTCAAGACGAGGGGCCCAAACTGGTGGGCTGCTGACCCCCAGTGTTGAGCCCTGGGCTGGAGGGGAAGGCAAGGCCTCTGGCCCAGCCTCCCTCTCTAGGCCTCCTCAGCTCAGGACGGGGCGAAAAGGTTCAGACGTTGGAGGAAGGAGGAGGGCTGAAAACAGAGCCTAAAGCGGCTGCTGAGGGCATCAGAATGGCCCAAAGGAGAAGCAAACAGAGCGGGCTTTTCACCCCTGTTTTTATCCCGGGAAAAGCAGGGTGGATGGAAGAGCCCCATTCCTTGTCACAGCCACAGTTTTTGGCAGAGGATGGGTGGATGGACAGAGTTGTCCTTTTCTCCCCCCCCCCAGCTGTTTTAAAACGCTCGGCCTTTTTCCAGCTCCCCTTGTCAAAACATTTCAGGAGGTTAATGATCCAAGCCAGGGAACAGCACCTCCAATTCCCTTCCAGAGGCCTATAAACAACTCCACCACCCTGGCAAAACAGGCCTATTTGCATCCTCTTCTCCAAACTGAAATACTTCTCCCTTCAGACACTCCAGGAAGCAAACACTGCAGTGATTCAATTTATGACAACCAATTTTAACATGCCCCCCCCACACTTTGCTATTTAGGGAGAGGATTGGAGGGGTTGGGGGGACCTCTAGAGTGGCGCCTAGAACATCCTTCAATTGGATAGACAAATCCCTCTCTTTTGATAGCTTTTAAATAGACTGTAATTATGCTTTATTTGCCTCCGATATAAGTTACTTTGTGAGATGGTTTTACTAATTGGTTTATGAGCTGCTTATTCCCAGACTGGAAGAAAAGGCCAAGCTCCCTCACCACCTCCTAAGAGCCTCTCTTTCTGGTGTTGAGGGGGGGTGTCTTTGACTTCTAAGAGGGAAAGACCTCTGGCAACCTCTTCCCAATGAGCCCGGCCTGAGAGGGCTGTTGTCATCTGCCCAGAGTCACCGTGCAGCTGGGTAGCCTCAAAACTGAAATAACACCAAGGGTCTGCTTATTTAGGATTGCTACAATTGTGCTGTCCCTTGCCACAAAGTGCCTCTGGTTTGTTTTCTAAGTCTACAGATCTTTTAACACTTTGTTGCAACATGACCTTAATTTAATTGCGTATCATTTTGCAAGCCTGAATAGCTGAAAAATCAGGAGAGAATCCTTCAGAATAAGCAAGCAAAGAGCAAACACCAGGAATGGGTGCCTCCCTTCAGAAATTATATTTTCACACAGCCATGTATCTTTAAACATCAGGCAAGCTGCATGTATGGGGGGAAAAGCGAGTGGGGCAGCAATTCTCCGCGATCCATCCCAGAGGGGAGCCGGGCCTGTTGCTAACCTTCCGGCTTCACTTACTCCCAAGGAACGCAACCATCTCAGTCTGCAGAACCAGTGAAAACAGCAGCAAAGCCCCCAAGGCCAGCCGGGCGGTTTCCCCCGTTCCAGGTCTTTCCTGTACCTTCTCTGGCATTTCACTGCGCCCCAAGTTCACTTAGCAGAGCATAAAAGAGCATCCAAACTCTACAACTGCAGCAATTCACACTCTTCTCCCCTTGTTTCCTCTGTAGAGGTTCACAGGGATCCCCGTATTTTTTAACCCTACAAAGCCGAAGGGTTCAGAGAGGGAGCAGCAAGCCATTCCCTCCTGAAGCTGCCCCAAAGGGGTCTGGAGAGCACTCACCGCCAGCAGCCCCTCCATCCTGGGGCACAAACTATCAGCAGCCCTCCCTCATCCAGGCAGCCGGAGGTGGTGCAAAGGCCTCTTTTATGGCTTGCACCAACGGTGAGTGGTGCAGCTGTTTCACTTTGGGTTGGGGAAAAGCAGCAATTGCTCAAAGGAAGTTTGGGATCCCACAGCAGCAGCAGCAGCAGCAGCAGGAAGGCACGCTGGTCATTCCCGAGGCCTAATTCAAGGGAGGGGCCCTCAGCAGCAGCAGCAGCAAAGCTGCAGAAGCTGGTCTTGGCCGGGGGGGGGGGATCCCATACCAGCCGCCCAGCTCAGCATTGGGGGCCCTAAACGAGGCTTTTTCATGGAGGGAAAACAGAGAATGTTAGAAAGTCAACTGTGCTAGTCTCGGGCAATGAACACCCATGAAGTGTGAGAGGGCCTCTATCTGACTCATTTATTTCAACGTGAATTTGCTGATTAATCTCTCAATCTGCTTCCCAACTCGGCAGCCTCCTGTTATCCCAACTCTGAGGAGACTGAGTTTCCACCTTCTCTCTCACCAAAATGTCACCCATGTGGTTCCCCCACATCGTCCTCCTCCCGTGTGCTTCCAGAAGCAGCCAAAGCCCTGGAAATGAAACAGGTAAAGCCTTTTTCCTCCACCAGCTCTGAAGCAAGAGTTCTACGGCCCAGCAGGAACTTTATTTTGGCGAACATTGTCCAGGTCGCAGAGAGACCCACCGCTTCAATTTTAAACCCCGCTTCCCCTAACAAGCTCTCCCCCTCACTCTGGCCCTGCCTTGCTTAACAAATAAATAAACCAATGAACAGATTCTGTTCTGGGCTGCTTCACAGCTGACTGCGTTGGGAAATTAGATTTTTATAACAGCCTCATTGGAAAGAAAAATGAAACAGCAAATAAATGACCTGACCCTTCTTTAAATTTACTGCCGTGTCACCTCTGACTTCCAGTTCAGCATAATTACAAATCCTGTTTGGTAATCAGAATCGCAGTGGCTTCACCAATTTAAACAGAGCGCAACGTTCAGGCCAGCATCCAAATCTACTTAATTCACAAGGACCCGAACTAACGCTGATTGAAAGCAAAGCTGTCTTTTCCATATAAACATTTCATTATAATTAAGGACTGGTCTGCAACTATGCTTTGTCCTCCGCCAGATATTGTTGGCAGACAAAAAAATCACGAGACAACGGATTCCTTTCCCTTTGAGGACGACCGTCCATTGGGGTGGGAGAGAAAAAGAACCACTTGCAGCAAAATCATTCCCTGTTGCCGTCTCCTGTCCAGAATACGGCTCTAGGGCTTTGCACATACTAGCACAATTTTTTTAAAGAAGTGCTGTGTTAAACACACCCTTGACAATGATGATCCATCTGTTGAACTGCAGTCTAGAATGCTTCCTCCTTCCAATGTTATTATTATTATTATTATTATTAATTATTATTTATTAAATTTCTATACCGCCCCTCTCCCGAAGGACTCGGGGCGGTTTACAGCCTTAAAATTTAAAAAACATATAAATGTACAAAATTAAAATATTTAAAAATAAATTAAACAAATTAGGCCATAAAATCTATAAAACCCAATATATACAAATCCTAAAATCCTAAAAATTACAAAAATCCTAAAAATTAGACAATCCCCCTAAAACATTTTCACCCGGTTGGAGCCGGAGCTTCTATGCCAGGCCAGCCTGTTGAAAAAGGAAAGTTTTCAGTTCCCGACGGAAGGTGCGTAAGTCCGTCATCGTACGGAGTTCGGGGGGGAGCTCGTTCCAGAACGTTGGAGCTCCCACAGAGAAGGCTCTCCCCCTGGGGGTCGCCAGTCGACATTGTCTGGCCGACGGCACCCTGAGGAGGCCCTCTCTGTGGGAGCGTACCGGACGGCGGGAGGTATTTGCTAGCAGTAAGCGGTCCTGTAAGTATCCAGGTCCGATGCCATGGAGCGCTTTAAAGGTGGTCACTAACACCTTGAACCGCACCCGGAAGACCACCGGCAACCAGTGCAGCTCGCGCAGGAGCGGTGTTACATGGGAGCGCCACGACGCTCCTGTCACTACCCGCGCGGCCGCATTCTGGGCCAGCTGAAGCCTCCGGGTGCACCTCAAGGGGAGCCCCATGTAGAGAGCATTACAATAGTCCAGCCTGGAAGTGACGAAGGCATGAGTAACTGTGCATAGCGAGTCCCGGTCTAGGAAGGGACGCAACTGGCGTACCAGGCGAACCTGATAGAACATCCTCCCGGCCACGGCCGCCAGATGGTCCTCTAAAGATAGCCGTGAATCCAGGAGGACTCCCAAATTGCGAACCCTTTCTGCGGGGGCCACTGTTTCGCCCCCAACAGACAACAAAGGAGTCAATTGACTAAACCGGGACGACGGTAGCCACAGCCACTCGGTCTTGGAAGGGTTGAGCTTGAGCCCGTTCTTCCCCATCCAGACCCGCACAGCCTCCAGGCATTGGGTCAGCACGGCAAGAGCATCGTTGGGGTGGTTCGGCGTGGAAATGTACAGCTGAGTATCATCAGCGTACTGATGGTACTCCACACCAAAACCACGGATGATCTCACCCAGCGGTTTTACATAAATGTTGAACAGTAGGGGCGAGAGGACCAACCCCTGAGGTACCCCACATACAAGGGGTCTCGGGGTCGACCTCTGACCCCCTGTCAACACAGACTGCATCCGGCCGGAGAGGAAGGAGGCGAACCACCGCAAAACAGTGCCCCCTATACCTAACCCCTCCAACCATTGCAGCATGATACCATGATCGATGGTATCAAAAGCCGCCGAGAGGTCCAATAGCACCAGAGCAGAGGAACAACCTCTGTCCCGGGCCCGCCAGAGGTCATCCACCAACGCGACCAATGCTGTTTCCGTGCTGTAGCCAGGCCTGAAGCCCGACTGGTGTGGATCCAAGTATAACGATTCCTCCAGGTGTCGTGGGAACTGTCTGGCAACCACGCTCTCGACAACCTTCGCAAGAAAGCGAAGGTTGGAGACAGGACGATAATTTGATAAAACAGCTGGATCCAGGGTAGGCGTCTTAAGGAGGGGCCTCACTACCGCCTCTTTCAAGGCGGTAGGGAAGACACCCTCACTTAAAGAAGCATTAATAATTACCTGGAACCAGCCTCGTACCACCTCCCGGGATGCCAGCACCAGCCAGGAGGGGCACGGGTCCAATGAACAAGTGGTCGCCCTAAGTCCCCCAAACAACCTGTCCACGTCCTCGGAAGTCACGGGGTCAAACTCAGCCCAGATAACAGTCTCAAGACCGGACTCCGTCTCTCCCACCGGACACACCCAGTTGAAATCAAAGCCTTCCCGTATCTGAGCGATTTTATCATGCAGATATTTTCCGAAATCCTCAGCTCTACCCTCTAAGGGGTCTCCTCTCACCTCCTGATGAAGGAGGGAGCGGGTCACCCTAAACAAGGAGGCTGGGCGGTTATCTGATGACGCGATAAGAGCAGTGAAGTAAGAACACTTCTCTGCTTTTATCGCTGCTAGGTAGGACCTAATATGGTCTCTTACCAGTGTTCGGTCAGATTCGGCAAGGCTCGATCTCCAACTGCTCTCTAGACGTCTTTTCCGGCGTTTCATCTCTCTCAGCCCCTCATTATACCAAGGGGCCGATCGAGACGCACGCCGAATCAGAGGCCGCAAAGGCACGACCTGGTCTAGAGCGCCGGCCGCAGCCCTATCCCAGGCTGCCGTCAGCTCCTCGACCGAGTCGTGTATCCGAACCTCAGGAATTGGCCCAAGCTCTGCCTGGAATCGCTCGGGCTCCATCAGCCGCCTGGGGCGGTACCATCTCACCGGTTCCGCCTCCCTGCGGTGGGGTGCAACGGTCAGAAAGTCCAGGCGTAGGAGAGAGTGATCAGACCATGACAGGGGTTCAATGACTATATCCCCTATATTCTGACCACTCAGCCACTGTCCAGAGACAAAAACCAGGTCAAGCGTGTTCCCCCCTGTGTGTGTGGGGCCTTGAATTACCTGGGCCAGGTCCATGGCTGTCATGGAAGCCATGAACTCCCGAGCCTCACCGGATTGTTCCCTCCTTCTCCCCCCTGTTAAAGTGGCACTTTTCAAACTTAGCAACTTTGATGGGAGGATTTCAATTCTGAGAGTTGAAGTCCACACATCTTAAAGTTGCCACATTTGAAAAACGTGGTGCTAAGAGTAACACAATGCAGTCTTTAAGGGGCTAGAAACAGATCCACCTCAACCATATTGGTCACCCAGGCAAAGGATGCTTGGCCTGGATAGAGCTGGTCCCCTCAGGAACAGGTCCAGCCCCTCTCTCTTCTGGTGCCCTCCAAGAATTTGCGGATCCCTGATCCGTTGTAATTTCCCACAATGCCCTAGGGTGCTGCTTTGTTGTGCTCAGGGATGGTCTCTGGCTTGAAGGATCAAGACCTTGTCTGCCTGCCTTTTTGTTGGAGGAAGCGAAGGTAGCCACTGGCCCCAACTGGTTTTCCAGACCGTTTTTCTCATTTAATCCTGTGAAACGAGGCGTAATTTCCTCTTTTATGGATGTGTCCCACAGCGGCAACTCACAGCCTGAGGTGGGATGACTTGGTGCACCTTTTGGGTGACAGTTCTTGCCTCCAACTGCCAAGACACACCCTGTTCTGAGGGACAGATTTGGTTCTACATTGTTGGCTTATTTAAATGAAAGTTTTAAATGAAAGTTTTGGTTCTTGGTTTTACGAAAGAGTAGAGACACCTTTTGCTCTCTGGTATGTTAGCTCTTCAAAATCTCTCTCTACAGCTACACATGGAACACAATATCTATGTTTTACTTCATGGGCCTGAATGGAGAGGCGTGGACTCGGAAGCAAAGGTCAGCCCGTCTTGCCCCCCATTAATGCAATTAATGTAAAAGGGGGGCATCCTGAGGCCTGAATCTCGGGCTCTCTCCTACCCAACAGCTCAGGATTTTTTAACTATGGAAACTCCAGGGCCTCCAGATTGCTCCCCAACATCAGAGGAGGTCTGGGAGCAACTTTCTTATTCAAATTTGTGGAAGCTTCTCTCAGACTCCCCCAGGCTTTTTATTCCCATGACCTTTCCTCCTCCTTCACCACCCTGACCATTACCTGGGTCGCCATCCTGAATGCTGATCCTGAATGCTGACGGTTCCGATTAAGCCATCCAGGACTCGGGCGAGCTGGCTTGTTTAGGATCCAGTGTAGCATAACATGATGCCAGGAGCTCTGCAAAAAGACTTTTCGGTCCCAGCGAAGCACGCTTAATAATTCATGTGGCGTGTCGGTGGCTGAGCCTCTGGGTCCGGATGCTGGTATTGGCTCATTCTCCTGATAAGAATTAGACACTGGACCTTCCTGCAGATTAGGTTGCAGCAGGCACTGCCTGATCTTTGATTGCTGCAATTTCTTGACAGACTAATTACTGAGGACAAAAACAAAGCAGGGATGAGAGAAGGCATTTGAAAATTCCCTGCTTTCCCGCAGCTCCTTCTGCTCGCCTGGTTAGGCCCCTGGGGGTCCCTTCCACAGACAAGTCCCATTTCAGGAGTCTACGGAAGTCAGTGTAAGGGTAACCTCTACACTTAATAATGCATAGCAGCAGGTAAGCAAAGAGTTACAGGATCTCTTTTCACGAGTTTACTCCGAGACTGGTGGCAGTGCTTAAAAATTAAAACTAACAAGAACCAGGCTGATGTTACGACTATATATTTATGTTAAATAGCCTTAATAATTCAGGGATGCCTCACGCTAGATAGAGACCGAATAAGGAATACCTAGTAACTGCAGGTCAGTCACCTCCTGGTTGTAAAAATGCCTACTTAGGTGATGTAGAACTGTGTTTATGATGGCTTACTCTAGCCAGGTAGATGGCGGTAAGCTGCTGATGTCCAGGAATAAGGGAAAGGCATCTGGCATTTAACAGAATAACAGGATTGGAAGGAGGTCTTCTAGCCCAACCCCCTGCTCAAGCAGGAGACCCTACACCAGGGGTGTCCAACCTTGGGAACTTTTAAGATCTGTGGACTTCAACTCCCAGAATGCTGGCTGGGGAATTCTTTTTTTTTTTTAAATAAAAAATTCTTTTATTAAAACAATCAGCATTGAACATAGAATCATAGTATGCATCAATCATCATAACACCTGGTATACATCACTAAGTATTAATCTTTAAAATCGTCTGGTTTGGTAAACATTTTTCACTCCGCACATCAAGCCTCCACTAGACGCCTGTTACGATTTATTTGCTTGGTGTTTCTCTTTTCTATAATCTATCCACAGTTCCTAGTCTATCACATATTATTCGTCTCAGTATTAGTACAATCTTTTATGACCCCTAACTAAAAATCCTGAGGTAGAAATTCAGTACGCTTTCCCAGTATTAATGCAATCAATATTAAATCTGGGTTCATATTAATAAGCTGTCTTCATAAGACCCGAAAAAACATCTCTTGTATATGGTCTATCTACCGTCATACAATCAGCATTGAACATAAGATCATAGTATGCATCAATCATCATAGCACCTGATATACATCACTAAGTATTAATCTTTATAAACGTCTGGTTTGGTAAACATTTTTCGCTCCTCACATCAAGCCTCAACTAGACACCTGTTACAATTTATTTGATTGGTGTTTTTCTTTTCTATAGTCTATCCACAGTTTCTAGTCTATCATATATTATTCATCTCAGTATTAGTACAATCTTTTATGGTCCCTAACCAAAAGTCCTGAGGTAAAAGTTTAATAACCTGAGGTAATTCTTGTACATGGTTTATCTACTATATCTAGTCTCTCACATATTGTTCATTCACGTTTCTGACTTAACTTCGTCTCAGTAATAGTGCAATCTTTTATAGTCCCTAACTAAAGATCCTGAGGTAGAAGTTTCATAACCTGAGATAGAAATTCAATCCGCTTTATCAATATTAAAGCAAACAACATTAAGCATAAGATCATATTAAGATGCTTTCGTCACTGGCTGGGGAATTCTTGAGAGTTGGTCCAGAGGTCTTAAAATGGCCAAGGTTGGATACTCCTGCCCTTTCCCATTAGGCTCTTCTTAAAACCTCCAGTAATGGAGCCCCCCCCCCACTTCTGGAGGCAAAGCGGGAAATTTCTCCTTGGTTTTAGGTGGCTTCTCTCCTTGATTTGCTTAGTTGGAAATTGTTACTATACTTATTAATTCACAGCACACTTGCTTGTCTGTCATTCTCCTTTTGGTTGGCCCTAACTTTTAAAAAACGCTAAGCTAAAATCCCATGATGGCTAAAGGTAACCCAGAAATCCCCTTTGGCACTCTCCCGCAGAAGAAGAAAAATCAACTCCCTCCTGCATTCTCCTGGCAAAGGGGCGGTTATTCCTGCTAGCTGATATCCAAGCGGAGAGATCTCCCAGGTGTCTGGGTTTCTCCCTTTCTCTGATGGGATGAATGACTTTTAAGCAACATAATACCTGTTTTGCTCCTGTTTTACACACCTGTCTCTCTGCCAGCAGCCCTAAAGGAGCAGAAGTGAACGGTATTATTTGCAGTAGGAAAAAATGGAAAGAGGATATTATTTTTTTGCCAAGTACCTTGGTGTTTCTTGTTCAAATTTAATTGAATTTTTGCTTGTGCTAAGACAGTCATCAATTATTCAGTCCTGCATTCATTAATTCTAAATATTACAAGCAATAAGTCGAGTTTTACTGCATTGTTAGGGTTTCAAGCAGATAAATATGTCTGCTTGCTTTTAATCATACTCTTTTGATTAGTGATGCCACCTTGACTGAACAATTTAAGTGTCTGCAAATCATAGATATTAAATGAGTTGTAAGAAAGAGGTTAGGTGTTTTGAAGACAATCCCATCAAAGGCTTGTTTTCCAATCCTGCATTTGCAAGAATAGAAGGTATCCAACACTGATTTCCCTTCTCTGCCCATTTATATCAGATACCACCGCCTACTTTCTGGTCTCTGTCCAACTTTTAATTTTATTTTTCCCCTCTCTTTCACTTTTCTTGAGGGAGCTTCAAAAATTCAACACCTGAGAGCTGGCAGCAGGTATCCTGAACTTCTTCCTCAGAGAAGCCAAGCCTCCCAGCGAAGTGACAGGTGTGTCTTCTCCCTCCCCACATCTCCAGGGAACAGAACATTGCATTACAGCTATAATTTCATGCTCTCTGGTTTGCAATAAAATATGGTACAGCATTTTATAGTGCAATGAATTATGCGGGGTTTTAACATTGCAATGCTAAACACCCTCCGCATTTGGGAGAGGCTTGGAGAAGACGTGCTGAGCTTGCACTCTAGCATTGCAGAGTGGTGCACTCACTTTTGGACATAATTTTAACAGGGCCTCCATGCAAACAAATTAAGCTGAATTTATTACCTCTACATGGAAGACTTTTTTTTTAATCCCCACTTATTAAAGCTGATGAAACAGAGGGATCTAGGTGAGGTTTCTGTTGTGCCAGAGCCCTGCCAACTTCAAGGAATTTCAGAACTGCTACCAAATGCACAGCAGATATAGGTCTCTCTTCAATCTGCTTACTTAAACCCAGGTTCAGCTAACGTCTGAACGACACAGGTCCTCCTCATCCCCAGCTGCCTTTGTCGTCTTGGGGGGAAGAAAAGAGACGAATGGGCTAAAATTTAGGCCTTGCTGGGGTTGTGAGATCTTCACCTTTTTTTAGGGGAGAATATAGGGGAGGTGGAGGGGGGCTCTGTAGACTGCCCAACATTCAGGGCCAGGATTATTCCCAGGAAGGAAGGCTTTGGACTCACGGCAATGGGAGACTGAAATGGCAATCCATGTCTGGACTTCTTCAGATATCAGCTTCTAGTTTAGGGGACTCCAGGCAAAACAGGGTTAATCCAGATCTGGAGCAGGCAATAGAGGAAATGCAGGAATAAAAAGAAATGGGATTTAATCAGTATGACCTGCCAGTGTTTGGATAGCATATGTTTTTGCTGACAGATTATGAAACACAAGGCAGTTCTGTTAACGGTGAATGTCTAACAACACCCCCCCCCCAGCTGCTCTTACGTTTCAGCACCAGGATCAATAAACAACCAACATTGGGTTGGACAGGAGGTCTGCCCGGCCCACCCATTGAAAGGAATGGGAATTCTGCTAGGCTCCAGCCCAGCTTCCCTTCATTCAATGGCCTTCCACAATATAACTTCCCAGACGATTGTGGCCATTGTGTATTATTTAACTGTAGAGCCCAATTAAAAATAATGAAGCCTGTCTCTTCCTGCTAGGTTCTCTCGGCAATAATGGAGGCTGACTGGTCCTCGCACAGCTCCATCTTTGTCTGGGGCTGGGGTCTTGGCTGGGGTCAGTAGCATTCAGTGGCACAGCTCTGGCAACAAAACCTGGGTCATCCAAGCTTAAGGAACTTGGTTATTAAAGACGGAAGGAGGAAGTGAATCAAATAAAAAAACAAGAATAACATCAACCAACCCCTCCCTCTGGCTTGCTTCTACCGTAACTGCACTTTCTCTGCAGCCATTCCTCAATTCATTTCTTCTGTTAAAAGGAAAAAAATATCCTATTTAGGATAAACTAGATCAATTTGACAAAGCTGGAGAAAAATAATTTGGATATGTGTCCACCTCTATCCAGTGATATCATTTAAGGAATGTGGCGACTATATTTTCCCCTGTCCAATGGTAATTTTAACAGAAACCAAACCTAGTTCCTTTAGAAATTGATTTACAAAATAATCAGAAGCAGAGACGTTTGAAACCCCCATCCAGAGCTGTTACTTCAAGAAATAAACACGAGGGTCACCCTCTCTTAGCTTCCTCTAAAAAAATACAGCTCCCCTTCTTCAGTCTTTGTGCAGGAAACCAATCTTGGTGGGCAGCATTTGAATTTTCTATTGTTTCACCACAACAGTAGGGATTCTATGAAGGGAGAGGAACGGAAAAAGACACATGAGAGATACACACATTTCTTTGGGTCTCGTGACTAAGTGGCACACACCTAATCGGGTAGGAAGGATCTGCTAGGGATGAAATCTGGTGGGACCACGAAAAAGGGCCCCTTCTCTATTGAACATCATTTCCCTGAGGCTCGATTGTCCCCCCCCCACATCTTCTTGTTTTTCTGAAAGGCCCTGAAGACGTGGTTTTGTCAGTGGGCCTGAGGGCCACCAATGGAAATAAAGTCCACTGAGTGGCTGATTGGATTGTGTTGCTGCTGCCATGGGGAGGAGGGGCAATGTGGGTTTTTAACCTTGCGGATTTTTAATGTTGCAAGCCACCTGGAATCCCCTGCCTGCGAGTTGGGCACCCGTATACATTTGCTTAATAAATAATAAATAAAATCTCTCATTGAGAAGCTAGGAACCTGAGTGTTGCAGAAGCAGGAGAGGCTGCACAACCGTTGTTCCTTCTCTTGCAATACACCAGCCCAGGAACAAATTTGAGGTGACATTGTTAGTTGCACTTGTGAACTTCCTGCCCCTGAAGGTCACTGGACACAACTGTTGCCTGTTCTTCACAGGGTTACCTCTTCCCTGGGTTACTCGGAGGAAACAGAAGTTAATTGACCTTTCCCAAATGGGAAAGTTGGTTTTAAATTGTGGAGCACAGCTCTTGACTAGGAAAAAAAGGGGGGGGACTGGACTGCTTTCTACTCATTATTTGAAATGATCAGTTTCTAGCCAAGGAAGGCCAGAAAAAATGGTTTAATGGGATTTCCAAGTCATGTCAAAACTGAAACTAAAAGCAAATGCATGTTGAGGCTACAGGTGGATCTGTCCCATTAAAGTAAGAAAGAATAACAAGGCTTAGCACTAAAAAATAATAATTAACATCTTTTAATTATGGCAGTCTTGGTAATTCCAGCCAAAAGAAGAGTCTTATGATTCTGCCCAGAGCATATAAAATCTAGAAACAGGAAGGATTTGATACACAAAAGGATGCAATTGCTAATACCAAACCAGGTCTTAGGTCACGCCAGACAGAAAGTTGGTATGTCTGTCCCCAACAACTGGCCAATGTGCATCATTTAAACAAAATGTTCTTTCTGAAATGTAAAAAAAAAAATAGAGGGAAATAAACTCTACAGCACCAAAGTATCACCAAAAGAGCAGTAAAGCAGTTTTCACAGGGAGTTTCTTATTAGTCCTCTGCTTGCTGCCTTATATTCTGCTTTTGAGAGACTTTTGCTGCATTTTTCTTTCAGGCTGTACAATATCGGTGCAAAAACGATTTCCTACAGCATGGAGGATCCGCTGCAGAAAAAGAATAAAGAATAAAGTTTTAAAGACTACTATGCTGAACTTGTCGGGCACTAGGACCCAATATTTTATTCTCTAGCCAAATTTTGAGAAAGGCTTTTTTTGTCCGTTACATCTCTGCATTTAATCAGTAGTTGAGTCTATTGTAAAACTCTGATTCACCATCTGTACAGTCCCAAGTGAGTAGATTTCTGCTAAAGGCCTTATCCCTGTGGGATTAATTGGTAATTTCACACATAATGATTTTAACTACAATTTGTTACACAAAGTGTTACTGACACAAGGTTTTCGTACACTGGCGGGTGGGGGGGAGTCAGGTTTTATAAAACTGAAATAACGGTATCTATTTCAGTTTAGAGACCTGCCTACAAGAGACACAAAGCAGGTTTAAGAATACCTATGCGATTGTTTTTCATGTAGATGAAATGGACATTTCAAATTCTAAGGAGAGGTGAATTTAAACACAGTATTACTTAAATAATATTTGTTTTTGTGTTGTCTCACAACTGCCATTGTTTCTGCAGCCCATTTTGGCGTACAGTACAAAGTGATGCTGAGAGCGGATCTTTTTTGTTCAGTATTTATTTTCTTTCTTGTCAGTCTTTCTCTGCTGCATCTCATGTGCCCTTTCCACCCAGCAGCAAGAAAGCAGGACGGACGGATCCCATCTTAAGAGAGGCAGAGGAAATGTTTTTCCTTTGAACGTGTTGATGAGTTTTCATCCTTTCCTACAGAGCAAGACCAGAGAAAGGACCAAGAAGTTTCAGATGGCTCTCTGGCTTGGAAGGAGATACAACAGAGGGCTGACCTTACTTGTAAAGGCAGGGCAAGCGCTGACCCCAGAGCCAGACCCCTTCCTGGTCTTCCGAAGGAGAGGAAGCCCACATCCCAGGCAGGGCTGCCCCTCTCCTGCTTGTCTGCATTGGGCTCCTCGGACTCAGGAGTGCACAGCGGATGCCAAGGCTGCCAGCCTCGGGGCTCCGCAGAGACGGCCAGAGATTTGGGAGAGACAGACTGGGTGACCAGGTTGGGAGTTAGCATCGAGGAGCAGACTGATAAAGGGGAGGGGGGCAGAGAACCCCCAAGGAAGAGCTGGGGCGAGGGGTCCTTTCTGGCCGAGAGTCTGGGAAGAGGAGGGGGCTGGAGGAACCAGAGATCCGCCAGCTTCCCCTAAGCAGGACTTTCCAACCGCGCGGGGACTGCAGCCCCCAGCATCCCCAGCCAACCCTCGGGGCGCCAGAGACGGGGAAGGGCGGTTGGGAAGGGAAGGGGGGAGAGCAGCCTGGGCGAGGGGGGGTCTCGGGCGCCCTCGGGACAAAGCCCCTCCGGCCGGGCGGAGAGCGCCCTCCGGAGGGAGGCCCGAGCCGGGGCGAGGCGGCGGCTGGCGGGCCCCTTCCCGCCGTCTGCGGCGGGCGAGAGAGCGGGAAGGAAGGCGGGCTGGCGGGCGGGCGAGCAGCCGTCTTCGCCCGGCCCCGCCGCCGCCTCTTGGCCACGGCCTCGCAGACCTCGAAAGCGGCTAGTCCTCAATGAGTCGGGGGCTGCGCCGCCCGCCGCGCGCCTTTGCAAGCCGCCCCTCCGCGCCGCGACTCCGGGCAGGGGAGGGGTCTCTGCCTGCCTGCCGGCCGGCCGGCGCCCCCGCCCCTCTCCCCCCGCCCCTCTGGCCCCGGGCGCGCATGCTCCAGCTGGACAGCTCCGGAGAGGGAAATTTAAAAACGCTGCTCGGCCGGCCGGCCGCCCCGCCAGCTGCCTCCCCCGCGCTGCTCCGCGCCGGACCGGCCGCCAGCACAGCCGCAGCCGCAGCCGCAGGTCCGCCGGGCCCGGCCCAGTCCCGGGAGAGGAGCAAGGCGGGCGGGCGGGCGGGCAGGGAGGAAGAGGAGCCGCCGGAGGGTCGCCCGGCTCAGCCGCCCCCGCTCGCCCCGGAGGGACCTGCCCCGCTGCCCCCTCTCGCGCCGCGCAGGGCCGGGCCGGGCCGGGCGGGGGCGCCGCTTTCGGCCGAGGGGGCCGGAGCCCCCCCGCCCCCTGCTGCAATGCTGGAGAGCGACCCCCCCTTTGCCATGTCCGGCCTCGTCGGGAACCCGGGACCGGCCCGCCGCCCCTCCCCGCCGGACTACAGGTGAGCGCTCCCCGGCAGAGGCGCCCCCGCCCCGCCCGAGCCCCCCGCCCCCGCCCCGCCGCCCGGGGGCTTCGCGGAGGCTTCCACTGAGCGCAGCCTCCGCGCGGGCGGCCCCCAAAGCCTCGGCCCCGCCGCCAAGGCCGGAGCTGCGCCCCGGGCGCCGAAGCCCCAGCTGCGGGTCGCCGGGCAGAAGCCCCGCCGCCGCTGACCTTCCCCTCCCCCTGTTTGTCCCAAACGCTGATTTCCCCGGAAAGTCTATTTTGCATCCCAAGGAGGAAAGGCGCCCCCGCCCGCCCCCTTCCTGAACCCAAGTCCACTTGGGGCTTGGGGCAAACAGACAAACGGTGGGAAACCACCATCGGCAGCCAGGATCGCGGGGTGGGGAGGGGAGGGGAAGGGAAGGGAGGGGAGGGGCGGGTGAGCCGTGCCAGCTCTCCCTCTGGGAATCCAGGCTTGGCAGTCGAGGAAGATGGCTGGGTCTCCCCCACTCCCAAAAGGGGGAGGTCCTGTGCTTCTGGGGCTCCCTAGAAACGACTCAGCAGGGAGAGAGAGAGAGATGGTGCTGCTGCTAAGTTATCCAAGTCTGGAAGTCCGGTTTGAGTTGAACACAGCTCCACTCTCTGGGAAATCCAAGATTGCGGTTTAGGGGTGCTTCTGGAGAGTCAGGGGCCTACTTTGGCCAGGATCCCCTTTGTGCTGCTTAGACCTGGTGTGCTGAGTCACTGTGATCCATCATCTTTTTAGACTACCGCAACATAATCTACTTGGGTTTCACCTTGAAGGCTGTCTTAGAAGCGACAGGCGGGGCAAACGGTCACTTTCCTTCTTGGCAAATTTGTGGTCAGTGACAGCAAAAGTCTTCCTGGGCCAAAGTCACTAGCTGCCAATCTGACCTGGCCGTTCTTTACAAATCCGTTCGTGATTTAAGATCAGGATACCCGAAAAGCCTCATTCTGCCCTACTGGCAGTTGCTGGGTGGCTGGAGGTCCCTCCAGGTGCAAATTCAGGACAGAAACCTTCCTGTGGAGCGTTCAGTGGGATCCGCTTGTCTTTGGAGTTGCTTTAAAGATATTCCTCACCCTCTCATTTTTCTTCTGTTTGTAGCTTTTCTGTCTTGCAAATAGGGATGAGGAAGCCACACTTGATTGAGGGAAACATTGTCCAAATTTTGCAGTCTTTCTCTCCCCCAAAAGCAACCGCATCCCACTGGCACAATGCAGTGGAGAGAGAATTAACTGTTCCCTCCCGTATGGCCCAGTTTTGAAGTTGCTCTGGTAGATGTCAGGGGAACAAGAGGGATTTAGGTCCTGCAGACTCAAGACCCTGAAATATCCCCATCACAAGAGAGCCGATCCCACCAAAAGTGGTCAGGGCCCCAGTATCCGCCATTACACTAAGGGATCTTCCACGGTGAACTTACGCAGGCTGCCCTTAACAAACCTAACTTTTGTAAAGAAATCCTACTGCTAAGTGAAGGTTGTAAATTATCTGTACTTGCCAAATCTGATAAGGGTAGATTTTGGGAGAATAAATGGCATTTGAAAATTATATGGGCAAGAATTTTTAATTCTTAGCATAAGGAACGTGAGTGGCTGCTTAGATCAAATACGCAGTCCTTTGGCCAATTAAGTCCAAGTTATTTCTTAAGAAAAAAAGATTGACGCTTATAGCTTAGTTTATATGGAGTTTCAGGCAGCCTTTGACAAGTCACTTTAGTTATTACAAAATGCTTATTTCTATAAATAGACCCGTTTCCCAAATTCTTCTTGTTCCTTCACCCCACCTCAAAAATAATGTTGTAATTTATCACCGGTCATTTTCCCACTCATGAATTGCACGACCCCTTTAAAAAGTGACAAAAAAATGTATACAGATCCAGACCGTTATCTCCAAAGTGCGCTGTAGCGTTTGTTCTGTTCCATGAGAAACCACTTTGAATTATGTAAAAGAAAATCTTCCAGACTGACCGATTTTTAAGAAGAGAATAGACCTGTCAAATTCTATCAGGTCAATTTACTTTCTTCCTGTCACCACAGTGCAGGACGGGAACCCGAGGTCTTGAGTGCTCCACGGGCGGGCGGGGGGGGCATGAAGGAATGGCCCCCAATTAGCGGAAGGGAGGGGTAATTGTGCTGAGAATAAGCTTCTGTTTCACTTGAGGCTGGTAGACACGAAGGGAGCCAGATTTCAAAGTCAGGGTTAAAAAACAGAAGCGGAAAAGCAACACACCGAAAAGCTTGAGAGAAGATCAATTCTTGGCCATCCCAGACTGAGTCAGGATGCTGCAAAATTGGTACCTCTGCGTTTGTCCTGGAACTTTCTGTGGACAGATGCTAGAATCCTTCTGAATCCAAGTGCCATTGAGGTGGAAGCAAATACTTCTTCTCTAGCTTATGGCCAGAGGTAGAGTCCAGCCAGACTCTTCATTAAATCTTACTTAAATTGCTCACTTATAATTTTAGCAGCCCTGGCATCCTTCCTCATGAGCATTTTTTTTCTCCTGCATGTTATCAAACAGGCACAAACAGGCTGAGGATCCATGCTGGTGCATTTGTATGTATGCAAGTCTGATTTTGCCAGGCTATCTGCTCCAAAGGGCCCTAGGCAGCCCGCAGCCTCTCCAGTTTGAGATCTCTCTTGACCACAATGTGACAAATCAGAAACGTGGGACGAGGGATTAAGGAGCCTATGTTCCAGGGAGTCCTAGCAAATAGAATTGACGGGGATAATCTCCATAAAGAGTAGGCTGCAAGGTGAGAAAATGGAGGGATCCTCAAAAGGAAATGCCACCGGAACCAAGTCTTTCATTCAGCCAAGGACTGTAATCCCTCAGTGGCCTGAGAGGCTACGCTGGCTGGCAGTGCGTTGATGGGGGCTCCTGTCCCTCTCCGGCATTCAGAAGCAGCAAACAAGCACAGATCAGCTCAGCACGAAGGCTGCTCTGGACAGCTTGGTTGGGGCCAGGGCTTGGGATGGTCCTTCTGCCCAGCCAAGAAGGCAGCACCGTTTCCTACCCGTGGAAAAGTTAGTGGCAAAGCTGTGCTTGAGCAATGAATAGTTGAGCACCATCTGTCTTAATCTACCACTGACCAGGAAAAGAGAGGGAAAAGGCTGTCCAGAGTGTGGAGAACAAAAGCATTCTAGATTTAAAAATGCATTCCTTGAAATGGGGTGCTCTCATTCTCCAAAAGGCAGGGTGTGTGTGTGTGTGTGTGTGTGTGTGAATAGCTAAGGTAACCCTCTTCTGAAGCAAATTTGGAAACAGGCTCTGGGTCATCAGTCTGGGCCCTGTACTGGCCAGTTTCGACTGACCGACCTGGCAAGCAGATTTCTCTGCCAACTGCCCCAGTCCCTCCAAATCCCTCAGGAGGGCTGGCTCCCTTAGCAGGAAGAATGAAGAGGCAGGGATTGGCTGGAAACAGGCAGCCAAACGGCCCCAAATCTCTTGGGGTAAATAATCAGAGCAAGAACTCTCTCAGGGAGAGAAATAACCCATCCATTCCACTTCCACAGTTCTACTGGGAAATCGGATAAAGCCTGCTGATCAGAGCCACAATTGATTTAAATGAGCGTCAGGAGAGGTGGGCACGGCTCTTCCCAGAAAACATCCCTGGAAGGGCCCATCAGCCAGCCTAGTCAAGATGCCTTCTTACGAACAGCCCTATTCAAAAGGGGATTGTTTTTTCGAGGGGAGAGGGCAAAATTAAGAAGCCCAACCCTTTCCTATACATAGCTCCAAAGAATTAAGAAAAATAATCAAGGGTCATTTTAAAGGAAGAAAGTGGGGCATGTTTTTAAAGATGAGGAGTATTTGTTTTCCAGAGTTGTATCTTCACACCCCCAGCTAAGTGCGCAAGGGTGCCACTTTGTGGAAGAGGTGGCCGTCCGCAGCACAGGGACCTGTGCCCGTTCCTCACACACCAGGACATTTGCTAGGGGAAAGGCTGTGATTCTCTCTCTCTCTCTCTCTGCCACACACCAGGGGTGCGGTGACCACTGGCAAACTCTTGAGGCTGCTGCCCGGGCAAATAAGCAGGGAGTGAAGTTGACGGGTGCCCATCAGCTCCCACCAGAGCATCTCCAACCAGGAAGGTGCCGAAGCGCACCGGATGGCGGGGGCCTGTGGTGCATGCGGTCCCTGATAGGAGGCCACTGCTGTGGGTTTTGACCCTTCCCGCCCCCTTGACCCCTTGCACTTGTTGTGTGGGGCTGGGGAGCAGCAGATGGCACGGGTGGAGTGTCTCCCGTCATTCAGGCAGATTAATGGGGAACTGGTAAAAAGGGGGAGGGAGGCGGGGTGGGCAGAAGAAAACAATTAAGCCAGAATCTCCAAAAACAAAAGGCCGCCACGTGCCGGCAGCCAACAGCCTCCCCCACACAATGGCTTATCGCCTTACAATGCGCAGGGCCACCAACTCCTGCAGATGACAAGGGCTGCTCCCCGATTTTGAACCATCTGATGCTGGTGTTTACTTACAGTTGGGCCAATGGCCGGGCAGGGAGACCCGTCACCTGATGTTCTTTTTCAGGCATGGGACTCGACTGGCTCTGCAAAATAACTGTAGAAGTGTAACCATGGCGATGTTGGTTATTGCCACATCAATACATGACATTAAAAAGAAAACAGGCTTCGGAGAAGGGTGGCAGGAGGACAGGCGGGACTAGCCAGGATACCAAGCGCCCGCTGCTGTAACAACAATCGATCCTGTAGTCCCTTCGGCCTCTGAGAAGGGAGGGAAACTGCCCAGAAGTTTTGAACTGGAAAGTTTTGCTTTGCAGTTAGAGAGTTGAAGAGAGCATTTCAAAGCCTTGGAAACTGCAAAGAAGCCATTGTAATATTCTAGATTTATTTTAAATCCTTCTCTATTTTAAATAATTTATTTCTGGCATTGCTGCATTGTGCAACTCCAGCAGGCTCCAAGCGCCACGTGAACCTTGCGTTAACATGACTTCGGTAGAACAGAAACACTGACCACCTGCTTCCCTTTAGGAAACAGGAGTTTTAGGAACAATCTGCAAAAGCTTTATTCTCAAACTGAGTTTTGTGCCCAGCACTCTAATTTTAAGAAAATAGGAAGGTGCAAAGTACTATCTTCCTCTGCATGATATGAAAACTGCTCCTTCCTCTTGTCTTTGCTTTCTTTCCTACGCAAGAGAGTCCCGTACAACGGAGCGGGAAGGCAACTGGAATAAAGACGTAGCCAGAACAGGGGCTGCTGGCCCACGGCGGCTGCCTTACCTTCAGGCCAGCAGGCCAGGGCAACGCAGCCACAAAACCCACAAAGTTATTCCTCCGTAGACTGTTGGGCTCAGACCCCTCCCGTCTGAGCGAAGACGACTTCCCCGGCGATTTGCAGTCTCTCTCGTGGTTGACCTCCGTTGACGTCCCTCGGCTGCAGCAGATGACCAGCGGAAGGATGGATTTTGGCATCACTTCCCAGAATGTGGTCCTACAGCAGACAGGTAGAAAACTCTGTGACCCTTTCACTCTTGGCCTCCATTGCATTGACCCCCTCAGTGCTGTGATACCTAGTGGTCATTTTAAAAACTCAAAGGACAAATGAATTGTGTAAAAGTAGCACTGACTTGGGTTTAATAAGCCTGGTTGTTATGATCGGAGCCTACGCAAGCTTGTGGATTCCACAGAGAGCTGGGAGGGGATTCACCACAGTCCAGAATCATATCATATACTGCTTTTTCGATGACAGGTGCCATGCACACCTCGGGGGCCCCAAGAGCGACGCCTCACGTACAAGCCAGCGTGTCTCCAAACATTCTAGGACTTAACACCATCTCGCCCCACGAAAGCAACGTAAGACAGGCTCCCTTCCTCGTTAATGGCCCCGGGAGAGGGGGGCTCCAGCCCTGCACAACTGATACTCCTGTTTCTCTCCCTTCCACACCAGATAAGTCCGTATGTGGTGGGGGGGCAGTCATCCCCCAGCCTTCAGCCGCAGCTGGCCCCGCTCTTCCCCACTCCCTCCTGCCACACCCAGCAGATCTTCACCATCACCCATAGCACACAGCAGGTACAGTCTCGGCTTTGGGGTCCCAGCACAACTTTAAGGAACCTTACCAGTGCTTAGTTGCTTCCCTTTGCTAACATTTACAACACAGAGTGGCCGTGGGTTTAGCTGTGCATGTGAGAACAGCCACGCAGTGCAACGAGAAGCATTTGAACCGTGGGTCAGAGGGGAATGCAGCCAAAAGAGTGTCTGGGCACCTGAAGGCCGTTCTTGAAGCCGGTGTTGAGCCGAGATGTTGGTTGCCACTCGTACCACAGAGGCCCCCCCCCCGGCCTTTGGGCTAGGCTGCTCTCCACTGCCTAAGGTTGATGGGTCTCCTGGCCACAGCCAGAGGGCAAAAGGGCTCGCCTGTCTCTCCCTTTCCTGGCGCAGCTGAAAAGGAGACAGACTTCCATTGTGTGCGAACTGCTCCCTGTTTCCTGATTAAGAAAAGCAGATCAACTGCAGACTGGTCAGATCAGGTGCAGGTGGATCCCCCCCCACTCCCCCAGTTGCAAACTTCTCAGCTACCAGAGGCAAGACCCCTCCTCCATTTGGACTGAATGGAGACCAAAATAATTTTGGGAGACTGTTGAGCCCCTTGCCGATGGATGTGCTGAAGTGTCCCGAACAGCATTTGCAGGGTGGGATCACATCCCCACAGCCCACGTTCTCCCCCCCCCGCTTGGCCTTTTCCTCTGAGAGGCTGACTCGCTCTTCTCCCTCTCACTTCGGCCACAGTGCAACCCAGTGACCATCTACAGCACCTCTTACGGCACCCCTGCCCACTTTCCCCAGCCCCGCCTGGCTCCTCACGCAGCCCAGGAGCTGCACACCAAGCAGTACCCCAAGCCCATCTATTCCTACAGGTGAGTAAAACTCAAGAGCCCTTGACTCGGGGGGGGGAGCCCCTTTATTGGAAAGGGTAGAGTTGGGGTTCAGGAAGGCCGCAGGGCAGCTGACCCCCCGCTCTCCCTCCGGCAGCTGCCTGATCGCCATGGCCCTGAAGAACAGCAAGACGGGCAGCCTCCCTGTGAGCGAGATCTACGGCTTCATGAAGGAGCACTTCCCCTACTTCAAGGTGAGGAAGGCTGAGCCCAACGGGGTGCAGGAGAGCGGGCCCTCTGCAGCCCCTCCCCCACCCTCGGGGGAAGGCCCAGAGATCCCGCAGTGGGCCCATGTGCAGACAGGTGGAGGGGTGTGTGTGCGTGCAGGAGAGCATTGGATGCCGAAAGACCCCACTGAAGAACAGAGGTCTCCACTGACCAACATCGGAGTCTTGGGTCGTGGGAATCTTCGCTTTCTCACGACTGGCCGCCCTTCAGTGCCTTTTCCCAGGCAGACGGGACAACTTGGGCCACCTGCAGAAATGCAGACAGGTATCTCCCAACGATTCCCTCGTAGGCCGGACAAGCATCGCATTAATGTTCAGGTCCGAGGGTGAAGGATGACGGGGGTCTCTGGAGTCGTGTCACACAGAGCAGGCCCTTGTCACAGAAGTGGGAAAGCACAGCCAGGACCCCGACTTGGGGGCTCTAGGCAAGGTTTGTGTGTCTGGGGGCGACTGTGAGGGCTCACCTGCTCTTCACAGACGGCCCCTGACGGCTGGAAGAACTCCGTGCGGCACAACCTGTCCCTGAACAAGTGCTTCGAGAAAGTCGAGAACAAGGCGAGCAGCTCCTCACGCAAGGGCTGCCTCTGGGCCCTCAATCCCGCCAAAATAGACAAGATGGAGGAGGAGATGCAGAAGTGGAAGAGGAAGGACCCGGCCGCCATTCGCAGGAGCATGGCGAACCCAGGTGAGCGCTGGGGCTGCCGGGACCTCTCCCTCCTTCAGGCAGGAAACCTGCGCGGGCAGCCCTCTCGGAGGCAGCTGCCTTCCCCCTCCCCTCCTCCTTGGCCTTCTGAAAGTGGTGGAAGTGTGGCCACAACTGAGCTCATGTTTTCTGTTGCTAAGTGAGACATTTGTTAAGTGAATTTTCCTTCATTTTATGAGCTTTTTTGCCACAGTTGTTAAATGAATCGCTGGTTCTTAAGTTAGTCATGGTCGTTAAGTGTGGGAAAGGGCTATAAGTCAATTGTTTCAGTGCCGTTCAAAGGGTCACTTTGAGGACTAGCTGCACTGCACTTAAAAAGCACACCGTGCAAATAAGTGTTGTGATTCGGTGGAATTACGACGATCCCGCCTCTGCTCTGAGACAGCTGTTTCTCCCTGCAGACGAACTGGACAAGCTGATCACTGACCGCCCTGCTGGCTGCAGGAGGCCTGGCAAGCTGGTGGAGGCCGAAGCGTCCATGCGCAGCCACGGGGCAGTGGCTGCTCAGGGCCACCTGCTGCAGGTGCAGCCCCAGCCGATGAGGACGCCGTCCTTGCAGTCCATCCGGCTTCACCGGCAGATCCAGCCCCAGGCGTGCTTGGCCCCAGACTCGCCGGCTCCTGCACAGACACCCCCGCTTCATGCCCTGCCCGGCGTCCACCACAGCCCCCTCCCTCACCACCTGGTGAGCCGCAGCCCCGATTTTCTCAACATGATGACTGACCTGAGCACTGAGGTGGACGCCCTCGATCCCAGCATTATGGACTTTGCACTCCAAGGTAAGAGAGAAGGTCGGAGAGGCTGGAACTAGAGTTGCTGGTTTTTTGGGGTTTTTTTTTTTTTGATGTGGCAGCTGGGTCAAGTTTGTGGGGGTCTTCATCTGCAGGAATTCTTGCCTCAATCTGTTTTCAAGCTGCTTTTGTAGGAGGAAACAGTGGCGGTGTGGACGGCTCCCAACAGGCCAGCTTTTCTACCTGAAGGTCTTTTCAAGGGCTGGCCCGGAAAATGTGATTATGGAGGGAAATATTCTGGCAGTAACATTATGGTTCCCTTTAGTTCCTTTTACCTGCACCTTGTGAGGGGCACCTGGGGGAGAGGCTAGGCTTAAATCCTCAGGTGATCTGAGCTTAATGGCTCAAGTCGAGAGGACGACTGAAGTGGCTGATCCAGAATAAAGTCGCTTAAATGTCTACTGAAAAAAACAACAACAACAATGCCACATTTTTCTCCTTTTCTCTGGAAAGTCACAACAGCAGGCAAGGAAAAGGAGTCTGGAAGCAGAAAACGCCCTTATCCGTCCCACGGCTAAAATCGTCCAGTTAAGTCTCGTCTGAGTAGAGATCCGATCACAATCTCTTTTGTTTGAAAGGGAACCTCTGGGAGGAGAAGGAGGAGGACGGCTTCAACCTGGAATCCCTGGGTGCCTTCAGCAACTCCCCCCTGGCGCTCTCCGACTGCGACCTGGCGCCCGCCAGCCTGCCCCCCGCGCCCAGTGCCAGCCACCCCTCCCTTGCAGACTTCCAGGTGACGGGCCTCTACACAACCTACGCCACGCTGGATGCCGTCTCCCCCACACAGTACCGGGGCCCTCAAGGGAACAAACCCATCGCTCTGCTCTGAAAGCCCCGTCACACCCGGACTGGGCAACCTTGTCGTGCTCGCAGAGTGAGCGCCAGCTCTTGTGGGGGTCACGCTGACTGTGTGAAAACCAGGCCTCCCTCATTTTCATCCCATCAACCAAGGCTGCAAGACCACCTTATGGTCTTGAGAGTACTAAACGAAAGCAGTCTGCACTCTTAGGACGAAGCCCATCTTTTAAGAAATCTGGTGGGGGTGGGCAGCTTCGACACAGACCTGATTTTGCTACTGGACTGGTAGGAAGCACGCAGCTTGCTTCTTCATCAGAACCTAGATAGCATTTTAATTTATTGTGGGATTTTTTTTGGGGGGGGAGAGGGCAGCAAGAACAGAAAAGTAGCCGTTCTCAGAAGAGCAAAATCAAAAGGGGCTAGAAAATTTAAATGAACTCTATCCAAAGGAAGTATGAAACATACACCCTCCTCCCCAGGCGCTCTTACCTAGTTGTCCATTAGGTTTCTGATGCTCTCTGAGCTCATCAAAGCCCCCTTGCCCAACTCCTTATCTGAAGGAGACCCCCGCCTCGCCCCCTTGCCTTGAGATCAGCCAGCCTCTCTTCTTTTGGCTACATCTTTTGGGGGGGCTTTGTGTCTTGATTAAGCTCTTATTTGTTTCCTTCCTACTGCTAAGTACTGTGAAATTGTTCCGAGCCCCCCCCCGTCTCCCCCGTTGCTCATGGCTGCCCTGCCTGTCCAGTCCTGCTTTCCAGAGGTTCTTCGGGAGCTTTTCCTGACTCCGGCTGAACTGTCTACCTCCCAGAGCCCTCTTTCCAGGCCTCGGATGTTCTGCCTTCTGCACGAGAGAGGAATTTTAGTCCTAGACATACCCACTAGGCCCGCCTCCCCTCCCCTCGCAGGACCACTAGCCCTGTTTCGAGAGCTTTGACTGTAAAAGTTGCAGACTGGGAAAAAGATGTTTTTAATAGCAAGAGCAGAAAAAGTCCTGGGTTCCAGGATAAATAATGTACTAAATGAGAAATTTTTTTACCTTGAATAGATTATTAGGATTAACAAGTTTACTACAGATTTTTTGAAAAAAAAATACTAGAGATTAGGATTAGGAGGTTTGTTGATTCTCGGGCTAAGCAGTATTACTGTTTGTAAATTTTATTTATAATTTATTTTTATGAGAACAAAAAGGGGATTTTTATGCTCAGCACTGACTTTTGAAAAACACTGTAATATTTTTTTACTTAATTATTCAAACTGCAGCAAACTATTTTAAAAATCACCAGGATACTTTGGACATTTTTAAACTCCAATTTCAAAAGAAGCACTTTGGATGTACTTACTGTAGACGTAACATTTTCTGTGAAAGACCAAGCCTAGTTTTAGGCAGAAAGCTTTTCTACAACTGACATAAAAATGTTATTTTTTTTGCAGCTCAGCCCTGAACATTTCCTTAGAAATATATCATGCATTAATCTTTGTTTACTGTTTGTTTTAAAAATGACCACTAATAGGAGACGCTGCACATTGCAGTTAAGACCTTCTGATTTAGCATGTAATCTATCAATACCAGGTTAACTTTGATTTAATATTTATTTTCAAACACTTTTTTACTGTGAATAGGGTTTTAATCATTTCTTCTGTTGTCTCAGAATTGCATCTACTTCAGTTTGAAAGAAATGAGGCCAAACATTGAGGCCAAACAATGCTGTTCAAGAAAATTGCATGTACCCCTGAAGGTGCAAAGGCTCTCTTCACCCTCCAGGTCACCCTGGAGATCTTAGCGAAGGGGAGCCGAGTTCCATGGGGACAGCACCATTTTCTCCAGCAAAGCCCAGGGCCTTTCAAGTATGCTGGGACCCTCCATTGTCTGGCTTGTGGTTGCCACAACAGCCTTCCCCAGGGCCCCGAAAGCTCCCCTGACCCACCCATGGAGACCCTTACCCAGAACAAGAGTTACAGGATGGCTCTGCTGTAGCCCCCTTTTGTATCTTGCCAGAGATCAGGAACAGGCTATAGCACGCTGGCTTTTTTTTCCTGCCTGGGGGGAAAAAGTGGGGAAGAGACCTGCTGTCTTCTTAAAAGGTTAGGGGTCATTTGCACTTATAAAGGTTTACTTAGGCACCCACCTCCCTCCACCAGGCCGCTGGTGCTGACCCAAGGGGAGAGGAGGGTCCCCGTAGGCCATGTTGTCCGACGGTGCCACCTCCCGCCAATGGGAAGATGTGCATTTCTAGAGCCGCCTTTGTTTTGGGAAGAAGGGGTGGGGGTGGTGCCCCCTAAGCCCTGGTGCTCCCCCAGGACCGTGCCTGTGTGGCCTTAGCCTAAAGCTGGCTCCGAGGACCAGCTTGTAACTTAGATCATTTAGAAGAAAGCAGTCAGGGTGTAACTCCTACCGGATGACCTCATGGGCTGTTCTTCAGGAACCTATTTCACACAAATATTTTTTTAAAAAGCAAATATAAGACTACTTACAGACATTGTAATGCCTGATGAGGCTAGAAAAGCAAAATGCAGAGCGAAGTGGAAATGGTCTACGAAAAGATTTCCCCTTGAAAATGTACTTTCAGTTCTGATGATTTGATGTGCTGATCATCCCATAATTTACTACTGTCAACTTTATAGGGAAACAAACAACAATAAAAATGTGTTACTGACAGAGACGTGGTTAAGTGGCGGCGGCAGCAGCATCCACACCAGCAAATCAGATCTAGAGAGCAATTTTGCATCTTTCCTGGGGTGGGTGGAGTGGAGAATGAAGAAATGCAATTGGGACCGTTAAGAAAATCAAGACTAGTTTAATGAATCTCCAACTCACAAAAGGTAAAACAAACGTTGAAGTCTGTATCAAAAGTCAAAGAGTTGCTCTTATTGAAAAAAAACAACAGCTATACAGTACATTCTGGGGGGGGGGGGAGAGGCTCCCTTCCCTGAGAAGACAGACTTACTAACAGCTCTCCAGCCAGAAAAAGCAAGATCTTGTGATGTGGTTCTTCCTCCCCTGAAAAAGGAGTTTATAACCCTATTTTCTTGCTAGGAGGGAAAAAAAAACCGCCCCAACCAGACGCACTCAAGCATTAATGCCAGAGGCAGAGACACTCCCACTCCCACTCCCATGAAGGATTAGTGGGCCTGCCAAGAACTTCAGCCCAATAGAGGACCTGCCGGACAATGTCAATTACCTTCAGCTGTCACCTCCTCTGTCCCAGGTCTCCTTTAGAGAAGATCGGAGGGGGGAACCGGGGGGGCAGTTTAAAGTGTTTTATGCATCTGATGTTTCACATACTTTCGCCCTGCTGATGATTTATCCCTCTAAAAGTGTGTTTTGATTGTCTTGCCCCTATAGCAAAGTCCACTCGTTCCACAAATCCATCAAATGCTTCAGGGAGTGAGCAGAATAGTCTAGACAGTTGCACTGCAGTGCAATAAAGTCCTGTTTGGAAGTTTTCTCAAACCACTCCATGTTGGCTTCGGTGGTAGACATTTTTTTTCTCCGACACCCATTTCAAAAAGCATGTCCTGAGTCTTTTGAAAGAGAATTCGTTAGTTTAACAGATAACCCTGGGCAATAATTGAAAATGCACTTACTTTTAAACATACACACTCTCAACCGGGTGATGCAAACACTCTCCTCGGACAATTATGCGGTAGGCACAGATGGCTGGGGAAAATATGGGCCGCCAAGTGTGGCAGGACAGAAAATCCTGGGAACTGGGAGATTCTGCCCGTCCCAATTCAGGACAAACCAGGGCTGCACTGCATGGCTGCAGCAGGACGGAGCTCACCAACTGAAGACGGTTTACCGCTGCCGTCTCCTTGGCCTCTCCTGGCCACCTCTCCTGCTGCCGGTGCCGCAAGTCAAGAGGGGGAAGGATTGTCCATCGTGGTCAGGAGGCGAACCACCTCCGCCCTCTGGGCACCTGTGATGTGCTGGGTCATGTGAATGAGACAGTCCATGGCCACCTCCGGGTTTGCCTCTATCAAGCTGAAAGAGAGAAGAGGGATGTACGGTAATTACCAGGATTTAATGCGAAAAGTTTATTTCCTCTTCTGAATTTGTGAGTCACCAACACAACTGGTGTTTTGCTCAGCAACTATTTCAAGGTAAGCAAAAATTAAGGAGAAAAGCAGAAGAAGGAAAAGACTGCCAAGTCGAAGCGAGTGGGCCAGTAAAGAGGAGCACTTTGGAAACAGGTAATCTCCTGGCATCTCAGCATCCAGAGACAGCCCCCTGTGGGCCCGTCCAGAGACGAAGGGTTCCCTCTTTCATCGGAAGCCTTTAAATGCCCCCTCGCCTCCTCTTCACAGACTGCATCACGAAGCAATGCAGGCAGCCTGAATCTTATGATCTCTGGAGAGCAAAGGACGCACTCATTCTGCACTCTCATTGAAGCATTTGATTCCTCCCTGCTCCAAGAACCGCCCTCGGGGCTCCCAGGCCTCTTCCTAGGCCATCCCAACCGTTCACTTCCGATGCCCCAGAATGACCGATCCACGGGCCCACTCAGAGAACACCCCCCCCCCCAGGAAGGGAACTCTCCTAGGGACTCACTTCCGGATATGTTTCAGGGCATAATCGCGCTTCAGGTATCTGATGTTCTCCCGGATGGCCGACTTGGCCCCGTCCTCTTCGCTCAGGTGCTTCTCAAGCCATGCCGCCACCACCTGGTTGCTATCCCAGAGGTAACCCTACATGAGGGAGAAAGGGAGAGCTGCCCTCAGCTGGGAAGGAGGGAGGGAGAGCAAGAGCAGTGAGAGACGAGGGAAGCCGGTTCCCCTCCCAGACCTTGACGGCGCCTTCCGTCTCCAGGAACCAGCGTCGCAACATGGACTGGATGTGGCTGTTGCTCAGCTCGCTGTGGGCACTCAGGATCTCGGCCTTGACCACCTCCTCCAACAGCAGCCGCCGCAGCCGCCAGTAGAAAAAGATGCGGCTGTCCTTCCACTGAAGGATGTCCTGAAACGGAAGACCACACGCCAAATCTCTTCGAAACACATTCCCACAACTGTTACTGCACACAGACTCAGGTCTTCCTAACCCACCTGCCCTCTGCAAGAAATGGCCAGCGTCTATTCAATCACTTAAGGAGCCCTTTCTGGTTTTTCTCCACCCTGAAAAGCTCAGAGCTGCAGAGAAAGCACAGACGGGTGACCCCAGAGGGCAGTTAACAGGGCAGTCCTGCCCCTCGGCTGCAGAGCTGCTCAGGAACGTTGAGGGCAAGAGACCAGAAGCCCCAAACAGTCCCCAAGACCCCTGGCTGGGCTGGGAGAAGCTCAAGGGAAGCAGAATCCCTTCCAGGGTTCCAGGCCCGGCTGCTTACTGAAATCACTCCTTTCTCCTGCATCCTCCCGGGGGTGTCGTGGAGGTCAGCAAAATGCACGGCCACCTGGTGAAAGATGGGCAGGAGGTGATCTTCTCGCGTCTTCAGCTGCTTCTCCAGTTCTTTGCGCTCCCCTCGGGGCAGGTCCGGAGAACCTGCTTGTCCCAGAACACAGAAAGGACCGATCGGAAAGGAGCCAGTCTGGCAGGGCCCAGTAAGCCTGAGGCTTGTGGGTAGGTGGGCTGGGGAGGAGAGCCCCACCAGCCCAAGGACAATGTTCCCACCCAATAGCTGCAGATCAGGCAGCAGCAGCAGCAGCAGCAGCAGCAGGAAAGGGGACCGAGGGCAGGCCTGGCTTGGCCTTCCGCTTACTCAGCTGCTGCACCAGCCGCGCATAGGTGACATCGACCCTCCTCATGGTCTTGAGCAGCTCTTTCTTCCTGAACTTGATCTCCACGGTTCCTTCCGCTTCCAAGATGCCTCCCCTGCAAAGCAGAGCTCTCTTGCCAACTGGGATGGGCAGTCAGAACAAGCCTCCCCCCAGGTAACCCGGTGTGTGTGTGTGTGTGTGTGTGTGTGTGTGTGTGTGTCTTTATCCCTTGGGCCTCCAGAGTCTCTGGCCAGCATTTCACAATGGACCCTGGAAGCAGGCAAACTTAAGGAACAAGTTGCTTTTGCAAGGAAAACTTACAAACTTTTCCACTGACACCCTGACCAGTACACAAAATGTCTCAAGGTCTTCAGCAAAAATAAAGAGACCTGTAGCTGTCATTCTAGCCAGGCAGAAACTCACAGATCAGGAGATGTTTTGGAGAGCAGGCCAATTTCAGTAGCCCAGGATTGCCACCCCAAGATGTGACCACAAAGAAGGCGAGGATGCAGCCGTGCACTCACCTGCTCTCTTTGTCTGCATAGAGCTCCACGTGGAGGGGGTTGATGGTGGAGTCAATCACCACCCAGGAGCCCCCCCGCAGCTCAGCATGTGGGGGGATGTAGACGAGGGCTGGCTGCTTGAACTGCCGGAGGCTGTCGACAATGGACGCCCCGAACTTCAGCACCTGGTCGTACATATCTGCAACCAGAGGCCAAGAAGTCACCCCCGCCGTCTCTCTCTGGCAGCCACTGATGTGATGGGAGGGGGTGCAGGAAGAGTACCTTTCATGCCGCCAGAGAAGCCCCTCCAGTTGGCGAAGATCAAGAGCGGAAGGTGCTCGCGGTCGAAGTCCCTGATGGCCTGGACAGTTTTAAAAGCTGAGTCTGGGAACCAGACCTGCCCTGCTTGCTGGATTATCTAGGGAAGGCGAGAAGGAAAAATTTACGGATCACCCTGAATTAATACACCAATCAGGCGTGATGCAAAAATAGGTCCTCGGCACATTGTACGGGGAGGGCCGATTTCACAGAGGTGTCCTTTTACTGGAGACGACAATGTGATGTGGAATTGCATTCTAGGAAGCTTGAGAAAAGCAAGGCAGAGAGATGGACAGAGAAACTGACAAGATGCCCTGCAAGACAAAAGGTTCTGAATTCTGCAAGGCACAACCTTTGCTTCTGATTCTGGGTTTGCTGGATCAGCTGGTATGGCAAGTTCCACCGTCCGAGTCTCCACGGCTATCACGCCCACTGGGATGCCTCCTAGTCTGCCAAGACAAGGCCAGACAGACTTCACTTTAGGGATACACGATGCAACTCAATGCAACCAGTCAATCAATAATATAATATGTCATTGTTTATTTCACAAGCATAGGGATGTTAACATTTTAAAACTTGGGAACAAAGATTTGGGGGCTGCTGAACTCTTTCTCATGCCTTATAGGCAGACATGCACCAGCCGGGGCAGGAAAGGAAGTTCCCACTTACTTCAAGGTCCAAGCTCCCTTGTCCCCTCCCTCCCTCCCTCCTCCCAGCTGCTTCTCAGCCAGCCCCGGCCCTTTGCCGATACCTGGCTCGGCCAACCACCACAGTCTGGGCCCAGGGCTGCATGATCTCTGCAAACGATCCGTGATCAAAGAAACCGCTTTGCCAAGATCCCTTCACAGCTGTACATCAAGATGGAGAGAAAAAAAGGGAGAGAAAGTTCAAGGCAAAGTTTTCTAAACCATGCAGCTCTCTAACCTCTGCTGCTCTGTTATGCAAAACTGGAGAATATTCAGGAAGGGGAAAACCCAAACATACCACGAGAATCCACAGGAAAGGCCTACTAATATTGTGAGCCACCTAGAGTGGTAAGATACTCACTCGGATGGGGTCTCCCCGCCAGCATCCACCGTGGGTCGTAGGGGACTTTAGAAGGGACAAAGTCAATTTCTCTATCAATGGGGTCACTTGGAGGGATAACAGGCAATGGGCTATGATGATCCTGCAAGAAGAAACGTTTCTCAAGGCCAGTTTTAAGAAAGAAGTGCCCCACGTAGCGGTAGTCAGGGAGGGAAGAGACAGGCTCTTCCAGTAATTGAAGAAATCTGATTGTGACATTAACAAGCAAAGTTCATGCATTCTTACCCAATTATTGAAGCTGCTTGTTTTTCTATTATAATACATAGATTACTTAATTAAAAAAAAAACTTGTGGCCCAATTAAGCTGGAAAGGCTGCTGTAGTGTAAGATATTAGGCAAGGGATCCACAAGAGGAAATTCTTTCCTCATTTAAACGCTGGCACCATTGCCCTCACCATCCTCCACTGAAGGACGGGGAGGAGGTGCAAATCGGCAGCCTGGAGGTACCTTGGGCATGTAGGAGAGCCACTGGAGGATGGTGTAGACACCTTCAAAGTCATCGGGGACAGCCACATGGGAGACCCCGTTGTTGTGCATGATCTGCACTCCGCCCAGCTGGTTGTTAGAAGTGTAGACTTCCCGGCCCAGGACCTGCCACAAAGGAGGATGAAAACTACTACCTCAGGACCTATTGTTAGGGATCATAGAATTCTTAAAAAAAAAAAATGTAACGGGTGTAAAATAGAGGAATGAAGTGAGGAGTGAAAAATGCTTACCAAACCAGACGTTTAGAAAGAATACGTAGTGTTGTATAACAGATGATATGATGTTTGATGCACACAAAGATTTTATGTACAATGCTGATTGTTTTAATAAAGGAATTTTTATATTAAAAAAAAAGGCTCATAAAAACAGCGCTTTCCTCAGACTCCAAGCGCAGCTTCCTAGCAGTCACACCTGGATCTTTGGAAACGACTCAGCGGGACACCCTTTTTGCAGCTGGAGGAGGCAGGATGGGCTTCCCAAAGTCCGCTGTTGGACTAATATGGCACTGAAGAATTTGGGATGCAAATGTTCCCGCAGCGGAATGATAAATGATAAATAAAACAACCTGGCTTTTAAGGCTGTAATCCAGCACCAACCTCTCCTCCGAGTGGGAGTTCTTTTTAATGGGAATATATTGTTTTACATACAAGGACAAGCCGGCATCATTTCCCACCAGCCGATTCTTCACTCACACAGCTGGCACCTAGTCAGAACGTGGGCTTTTCTTTGTTTTTTTAAGGCACTTTTCTTAGGCAAACTTAAACAAAAGACAACACCGGAAGCCCAAACAAACCCCATTCATACCTTATTCAGAGCGCCAGCCCCAGTCAAGATGATGTGGGAATTCTCCACCTGGATCACTCGCTGGCCGAGCCTGACCAGGTAAGCCCCAATCCCGATGGCTCGACAGGTTACCTGCATGACAGAAGCAAAGGAACCACTTTATGGCTGAGGAAGCAAAAGCTGCTATTTAGTTTGGAACAGTGTTTCTTGGCTGCCGTTTTCACCGCAGCTGAAACCAAGGGATGCGCAGCCGTACCATGCTGATGGTGACAATCTGGTCATAGGCGAGAGAGGACTCCCCAGCGATGGTGCCGGATGCTCTTAGGTTCTCCACCCCAAAGCCTTCCTCTTTACCAATTATATCAGTGATGATATATCTGCAGAAGACGAGAGCAGGCAGAAGATGAACACACACACACACACACACACACACACACACCCCTTCTCCCTGCTCTCCCCCCCCCCCCCCGCAGAGAAAGTCTGAAAGGAGAGGAGCCACCTGCTCACCTGGACTCACTGGCCTCTTCAACATGCCTGCAGTGAACAGAATTTGTGGAGCTGATCCTGGTGTAATCCTGTGGCGTTAAGTACAGGTACTTGAATCCCTTTGGAAAAGAGGGGAGGGGTGGGCAGGATTAGTTGGATAAATCTGGTAGGCAAGACAGCTAGAAAGCCTTTAGATTAGCATATAATTCGATCGTTTTGGTGGTTCTCCTCAAAGAGGAACCAGGAACTGGGGGAAAATGTTTTCTTGTCTCCCCCTTAGATTTGGGGCAGTTAAGTCCTTCCTGCTCTTCCACAATGAGGATTTGGAGAATGGTAGCCTCTCTGCTCATTAATTAAGGAGCCAGTGTTTCCTACCTGCCTGCTATTCTACCTTCAGACATGACGGAGGAGGCCCTGGAAAAGCCACGGAATTCTCCCTGGCCAGGCAAGGAGGCTCCGCTCGAGCAACAAAGGCATCTTCTCATCTTCCCGAGTGGCGATTCGGCCGTGATGGAATCCCGCTGGGTTCCCATGGTAATCCACATACCTTGTAGGGATCTGCTGGATCCACCCAGCCTATCTGGAACTTATTCTTGATCTCGTCGGCAAACCCGATGCGGGCGCCACTGTTGGCCGCAATATAGACCCGCGGGATGCCCTCTGCACGGGCCAGCTCGGATGCCCGCAGGAAAAGGAGATCCTCGGCAGGCCCAAAGGAGCCAATCTTGTAGGTGATGTCGTTGCTGATGAGCACAATGTCGCGGCCCTTGGGGTACTCGGGGGTCTTCAGCTTCATTCTGAAGGCCACCATTCCGATCTAGGAGGAGGAGGAGGAAAGAGGAACTGATCAAAAGCAGAGTAAACAAGCTGCATTTCTTAACCTGGAGGACATTCTGCCATTCTGCCACTGAACTCTCTTAGCAGAGGGCTGCAGCAAGCCACTTCAAAGAGGAGAAAAGGGGCAGGCCGTCCCTCGGTCTGCAAGGGCACCCAGCTGTTTCAGGCCTCCCCGGCGATCCCCACTTCTCCCTCAAGCTTTGGCTTGTCTTGGCGCTTACCTCGTTTCCTCCTGGCAGCCTGTTCAGCTGCACCATCTTCCCCTGGGCATCCAGCACCAGTTCCGTGTAAGTCAGCACATCGGTGGGGCTGGCGTCCTCAGTGGATCCCCATTGCTTGAACAGAGCCTGAGAAGGAAGAGGAAGACTCACAGAGGGATCCTTAGTGGCAGACAGCTCAAGGGAATGAAGAGGAGGACATTTTCCTGGGACCTAGAGATCCTTCTCTGCAAGGATGAGCAGTGGGCTCTCCATCAGGAAGACCGAGCTCCAGTGAAGAGACAAACTACAACACACAATCTCTACTCTGGGGCCTCTCGAACATTAAATCTGGAGCCCGTCCACAGTCACAGTGGAAGCCCAGTGAACAGCAGCTGCACTGAGTGTCTTTCCACTCAGATGGCCGAAAGAGCAAGGGGAGAGGAGCGCCTGGAGCCGCCACCCAGCCCACCTGCCGGAACATCTCCAGGAAGTCGTAGACGTAGGTGGTGCCGAGCGACTGGGCCTGGAAGCGCTTGGCCTGGAGCAGGTCCTTGGTGACGTAGGGCGTGTTGATCAGCATCCCGTGCATGGGCCCCTGCTTCTCTCCGTAGGAGTGGAACATAATCTAGCCCAGGACACAAAGCGGGGGGGGGGGGGAAGGATCAGGCAATTCAAGTCAATCAAGCAGCAGCATTCACTCTGCAATCCAGAATTTTCACCAATGCACGCATAAATGGTCTGGAGGTGCCCTCGGCCATGGTTCCCAGACCCCCTCAACATGTGACGAAGTCTGTATGGACTCAAAGCACCTGGGGGGGGAGCTTAGTTGGGAAATACAACTCTGGAAGACCCCCAACCCCTGGGAGAAGAAGGAAAGCAAAGCTGGAGGAGGCTGGAAGTATTTGAGCTGCTCGAGGGCACCTACGCTTCCAGTGTTGGGGTCGCTGACTTCCTTGTAGAGGCTGATATCCAGGTAGTATCCGGACTCGTCGGTGAGGAAGAGGCGGACGGGAACCGCTTGGGCTGTCGGCAGCAGGCGGATGTTGATCTTCACTTCTGCTTGAAGGACCCGGAGCTTCCAGAGGCGGCTGCCGTACCGCATCACCATGGACCGCACAGACTCCTCGATCTGGGGGCCCAGCAAAATGCGGTTAGGGGGAGGAACCTCTTATGCCACAAGCGCGGCAGGCCTTCTAGAGACGGAGCGAGGAAGCCACCCAGACCTTGGAGGGGTCCATCACAACGGTGGGGACAAAGTTGAGGAAAATGTGGTTGCAGTCGGTGCGAACACTGATGTTGCTGGAGGCCACCTCTAGCTCATCCATGGCTTCCAGGAGCAGCCGCTCGCCCTCGTTCTGCAGATACTCAAAAGAGGCTTCCTGCGAGGAAAGACGGAGGAGGAGGAGGAGGAGGAAAAGGAGGAGGAGGAAGAGGAAGAGGAGGGAAGGGGGAGAAAAAAAGGCAAGGCTTGTAAATCAGCCATGTAGCTGCACTCCAAGGGGGTTGGGGTACACTACACTGATGAGGTTACCTAGTTTGGCTCATGAAATGTCCGCCAGAAAACAGCCCAGCTCAGAGAGAACCGAGGGCCCCCCACGAGCAGAAAGCGCTGCCTGCAACTCAGCCCTAAACTTACCTTGGTGATCAGATCGGAGTGCCTGACAATGGCACGGATGAAGAACCGGTAGTCGGTGACCTCCGTGCCTTCCTCCACCTTGGCAGCACCCAGGTAAAGGTGCATCTTGTGGTTGGCACATGGCACCGCAGTCAGGTTGAAGTTGCGCATCCGATTCAGCTCCAGCTGGAAAGCCAGCGCTGGTTCCAAGTGGCGATAGATGTGGTCTTCAGCAAACTGCAGAAGGTGGAGAGGAAGTGCCGCAAAACCTTGTGGGACGTAATGTTGAAGCTAAGCTTGCACCCACCACAGGTTAAAACCGAGATCACACATAGTGTAAGCATTAAGTCACCCCTCACCTCATCCCGTGCTCGGAAAGTAAAGAACTTGGGGAACTCCCTCTGCAACAGAACACAGAACTTTTACATACATACACACAAACATATTTATTTATCTCACGGGCTTATTTCACTTATTCATTTTCACTGACCTGCTGTGTTATCAAAAATGTGATTCTTCGGAGCCCATAGTCAACAAGGATATTATTCTGGATGGGGAAAGAAGATGAGAAAAGACAAAATACCTGAATAATCTCGGAAGAAAATCCGATGAACTGCCCTCCTATCCCCGGGACATAAGAGGAACGAAACAGGAAGGAGGCATGCAGAGTGAAGGGTTCACAAGGCCCACTTGTAAAGCACGGACGCAGGCAAATGAATGAATAAGCTTTCTTTCAGCCAAGCCGGGGGCCAAGCAGCCCAGGGGAGGAAGCCAGGGTGTCGTGAGAACAGACCTTGGACTGGGCGAAGGCCCTGAAGATCGGCACCAGCTCCTCATCCTCCTGGTGATCTGCCCACCGTACGGCCACGTTCAGGATATGGATGGGTTCCTCCCGGACGTTCTGGAAGCCACAACCCCACACAGGTTAGGCTCAGCCAGAAGGCAGCAGAGAGAAGTCTGCAGCCTAGAAGAACTCACTTTGTTGTCGTCTTCATCATAAAAGGTGGATCTCACTTCGCTGAAGAGGGGGCTCTCCACGGGGGGCTCAGCAAAGCAGGAAATGACTTCATCAAAATTCCTGGCACAAAAAAAATGAGAGGCCGGAGTGAGAAGTTAAACCAATGTAACGTCTGGGAACCAAATACCTTACTACTGAGGAGCTAAATCTAATCCTGCAAGGGCGTCTCTGGTTCAAGAACCGAAAGGGATGCAACCTCACCTTGGCAGCTCTCTACCTGCAGGGACAGGTTAAACCAGGCTTATAATTTCCAAAAAAATTGTTTTTCTATTCCCTCCCCCCCCCAAACAGGTAACTCATTCGTCCAAGATGAATTGGCACTCATCTAGTTGGAGAACAAGTCAAGAGATCTCAAAAATAATAAAGGTGAGATTAAACAATTCTAAAAAAGAAAGATCAAATGGAAGAAAGTGAGGAAGAAGGGATGAAAGCTCCCTCGCCCACGGAGAGCACAGAGGACTGAACTCCGGACAGGCGCAGCTGGAGTGGTCCATAGTCAAGCCCAACCGGAACGGCAATGCAGCCCCCCCCCAGTGAGGGCCACAAGGCCATGCCCAGGAGCCCCCCCGCCCCTCGTCCCTTTCCCAGGAGGGCCACCAACCGGGTGAAATCTTCAAATCTGTCGAAGGCCACCATGGCTCCCATTCTCTGGCAGAGAGGGGAAAAGCCGCTGTCCATGAAGAGCTCCGTGCTGTGCCGGACCAAGTCTGGGTTGGAGATGCTGACCGGCACGGACATTCTGGGAGGGGGCAAGCGCAAGGAAGGGGGCAAACCTCAGAGGGAGCAGGCCACCAATTCATGGACGTAGAACCGAGTGCTTCCAAGAGCAGCTGACAGAACTGGCACATCCAGCCGGACAGACACAAGCCCGGAGGCCGCTAGGAACTGGCACTTTTCTTTTCAAGGGGCTTTAAAAAAAGGCAGCCCCTTTGCAGAAAGGAGCCCCCTGCCGCTCTCCATCGCCCGCTTGCTACAGGGGTCCAGCAAGGAGCCCGTTTTGCCCTCACATGCTCTCAGACAGAAGTTTAGTAGCAAATCCAAAGGGCTTGGAGCGGGGCAGTTAAGGGAAAACTCAAGGAGGCAGTTATGGCGGAGCTGAGTTTTTGTGTAACTGTTGTCATGCTGCAGAGCCAAAAGAACTCGACACGCTACGCTACCTGCTCAGAGTGGGGCTGCTTCCTCTGAAAAGAGACAGGAACACAAATAGCCCCCTTGCTCCGAGACAGACCCACCGGGACCTCTCAGCCTTCTCCCCCCAGGAGACCAGCAAGTGATCCTGAAACCTCCCCCAGGCAGACCCACTCCTGCTTCTCCTCGGCCTCCCCCAACCCCTCGTGAACACTAGAAAGGCCGAGGCCCCTGCGCCCTACCTGTTGGGATGCGAGGAAGGCAGCATGAACTGGAACTCAACCACGCAGGTGCCGTCCAGCAGCTGGCGGTGCTGCAGGCTGTTCAGTTCGTAGGCAATGTAGGCTCGCCTCACGTACACCTGGAAGGACAGAAGGAAGCAAGGCCTAATCTTGGCTAATCTGTGGGCAAGGTGCCTTTTCATTATTTTCTCCATGCACAGATATTATTACAGCAGGCAAAAGGGCCACTTGGATTGGGCAGCATGGTGGATCAGCAAAGCAGCAGGAAAATAGTGTCCAGCTTCAGGACTCTGGATTATCTGCGTGGTTTTGCTGCAAAATTCTAGAGAAGGGATGTTCTGACAAATTCTGGGAGTTGAACCACAAGTCTTAAAGTTGCCACGTTTGGAGATTCCTGTTTTAGAGCAAGAAGAACCTTTGGCTGCAGAGGCAGAAACAAAACTGGCAAAGGGAAAGCACAGCCCACACATCCATTAAGGAGGCACTGTGGGTAAGGAAGTGGGGCAGCAGCTCAATGTTAATCATGGGCAAGGGTCAGTAAGGGCCTGAGGCAGGGCCACGTGACCCTCGAGCCCCAGCAGGCAACACCGCTCTCCCTGGAAACGGTTCCAGCTCTGTACTCAGCAGCTTGATGGCAAAGCCTCTCCCCTCCGTCCACTCCCCCCCCCTTGGTCAGAGAGAGGTCACCAAAGCCTTCCAGATCCCTCCTTACCTCCAGGGCTGCCATGCGCACCACCTGGTTGGCGTGATAGAAGAAGCTGGGCAAGACGTCAAAGATGGTGGTTTCCGAAAGGATGAGTTTCTATAAAAGATGGAACCCACGCCGAGTAAGCAGAGGTGGCTCAGACCTCGGATTCCGAGGGAATTGGATGCTCAAGAAGTCACCTTTAGGTTCTCAGGACAGAACTGGTGACCATACATGTCGATGGCCGAGAGGAAGATGGACTCCACCTGGTTGTGCCGCAGTTCGTGGGACGGGAGGTGGGAAGCGATCAGCACCTGGGGGAAAAGGAGGGCTGGGTCAACAGAGTCCACCCAGGCGAGTCAGGGAGAATCAGCCAGGATGACTGGCAACCCCTGGCCTGACCTGCCGGGCCCTTAGGGCCACTTTGGCATGCTCCGTTTTGCTGAGCTGGGTGAGCTCATTCAGGATGGCCATCAGCTCATCGGTCAAGGTCGGGTCTCGGCCACAAAGCTGCTCCTGGGCATCAGAAACAAAGCAACCGTTCAGCTGCGTCACTGCGCTGGTGTTCTCTGGAAGGGTAAGGAAGGGCTGCGTTCCCCGGCTTGACCTCCCAGATGGGCCGGGCCTGCAGCCTTGCGGCCAGGTGGGGAAGGGGCGTTGCTGGAGAGGGGCCAGAGGTCTCCTCTCCTGCTCAGTTCGCCTCTCCAGGAAGCGGCTCCTGTTCAACTTACAATCAACATGGTCACCAGGAGGTTCTTCTTGGCCACCTGGGCGTGGGAGAAAATGCACTCCAGCACGGGGGTCATGTCGGGCATGTGCTTCTCCCTCAGGATGATCACACATTTGTCGTAATGAGCTGGAGCGAGAGTGGAGACCCAAGGAGAGGCGAGTTGCAGAGAAGTTGCCCTCTTCCGGGAAGCTCTGCCAGAGGCGTTGCCAGCACCCTCCTCCTCCTCCGCCATCTTACCTTGCTGGAACTGGGTCTCCACCTGCAAGTATCGCCTTAGCAGGTCCAGCACCACCGACTTCATGTGGCCTCGGATGCCACTGCGATACCTGAAATCAGGGGGCGGGAGAGAAGATGCTGTGCACAAGTCGCTTGCCAGTCTTGGGAGCAAACGATGGAGAAAGTGGGGCAAGAGGGTCGGAGATGATTTGTCGTAAGACGTTTGGGGCACAATTTTTGTGACAAAAGCAGAAAATCTGCTCAGCTTGTTTACTGCAGGAGCCCTGCTGAAGAGGGTATCAACGCAGGAGGATGCATTCCCCTTTTCAAATCACCTTCAGGGCTGCTAGAAACACTGTCTGCTTTCTTCCCTCAGGGCCTGCCTAGACCAGAGCAGGCCGGCGTCTAGGCAGGAAGGTCAGCTTGGCTAGTGCAACAAAAGAGGCTGCCTCTCCCTGCAGATGCTCAGGCAGGAAGTCTTGCGGTGTGATTGTCCCAAAGATGGAGGACAAGCACACAAACCTACCTCTGAACCAACTGCACAATACTTTGGGTATTCATGAAGAAGACTTCTCGGTCAGCTTTGCGTTGCAGGGTGGCTGCGTGGCTGTCCAAAATACTGGCAATCTGGAAGAGAAAGAGAACCAGGAAAAAAAATCCTTTATAGCAGCCGGTGTTTCTCGACCTTAGCAACTTTACGATACGTGGACTTCAATTCCCAGAATTCCCCAGCCGGCCCGTATCGTCAATCTTTCTCACTCCCCCGCCCTCACCTGCTGGCTGGGGAACTGGCAGAGTACCGAGGTGATGTTGCTGGCGTACTGGGCCATCACTATTCGGATTGACTTCTCCACAGAAGCTGGAATCCGGCCCAGCGTACTTGTCATGATCTCCTGCAGCTCCAGCAGGGGAAGAGAGGGATCCCGGAGGGTCCTCATCAGTTTACCCACCCACTCTTTGATCTGAGTTGGGGAAAAAAAGGTTCAAGGATTCAGGGATCGTGTGATTGAACCACAGAAGGCATAAGCAAGGGGGCTCTGGACCTCTGCGTGGTAGTAGACAACCGAACATGGGAGGGCAAGGGGCCTCCCTTTGGCTCAGGAGATTTGGGGCGACTAGCAATGGAGACTGGCTGGAAGGGGGAAATTAGGATTCTCCCACAGAAGCAGCTTCTTTTCTGGCTGATGGAGGGAAGTGAGCTCCCCTCTTGCTTTAGTCTCTCCTTGTGCAACCTGCATCGGTTTAGGAGCAGCTCATTCTGCCATCTTTCAAGGCCTTCCTCCTCCTCTTTGCAAGTCGAAGCAAAATCTTCCAAGCGTTTCCTTGAGGTCAGGAATGTATTCTCAGGATATCCCAAGCCAGCTTTTTCCAAGTGTGATTTTTAATAGGCAAAGGTGAAAAAGAAAACCCCAGCAACGTCTTACCTTGGTGGAGAAATAAGGCTCTGGCAAGCAGTAGCCGTTCATGACATTCTGCAGGTTCTCTAGCATGTTGTGGAAGACCTGGTGCAGCTTCTCGCCAAGGATGGGCAGGGGCGGCTGAGGGGAGAGCCCCCCCATGTACAACTGGGCCTGGGGGAAGCATTGGCGGGTAGAGAGGCAAAACATGAAAAATAAACGGAACGTTATAACCAGAAAATCCACCATCCTGGAGCTTCCTGTGACCTGGAAATGACTTCACAGGAGTTCTAGCACAAGGCTGTTCGTCCACAGAAGCACCTGGACATGCAGGAGGCAGCCCAGTCGCTCCTGGGGGGCAAGAGCAGCCCTGAGGAGATTCACTAGGAGGCCTCCTGGATCCCTCCTGGGTGTCTGGCAAACTCCGAGCGCTGCCAGGCGGCTTTTGCTCTCTCCCAAGTGGCTTCCAGCTGCTCCGTCGCTCACCAGGTGAACTTTAGTGGGGTCGTCCAGTTGAAGCCGAGCTACCACGCAGCCGGCCTCTAGCAACGTGCCCGGCCGCTTAACGTAGTGGACGATGCCCGACTCTTCCACTGTCAAGGAGGCCACCATCTTCATCACCTGTTGTTTGGAAAGCAACAGACCTGCATGTGGTCGGTGGTTTCCAAATGATCCCAACATGATCCATTATGCTTTGAGCATCCGGCAAGTGGACCAAAGCTAAGCTGTCCAGCATGAGGGTCCGAAGGAGGAAAAGGCTGAGCCAGCTGGTCACTTCACTGCCAGCCAGCTAGCAGAACCAGAACGTTCCCAAAATAGGCACATTAAAGTCAGGAACCGATTAGTGGGAGCCACTTTCCACCGTGAAGAATCTAGATCCCCCCCCGGCCGGCCGGAGCAGGCGTTACCTCCATTTCTGCATAGCTGTGACCCACAGAGATGTGGCCCCCGTCCTCCACCATATACTGCAGCAGCTTTCCTGCAGAGGGTGCCCGGAGCAAGGTTGGGTCTGTCTGTTTTTCAAAGTCACAGCTTTTGTTGCCAATTGTGATGCGATATCTGGAGGTCAGAAGCCAGAGAACGAAGAAGCCATAAAAAGGAAAAAATATAAGAGCGTTGTTGGATGCTGGCTTTCCCTCTCTGAAGAAGAGAGAGCCTCGGACCGTGCTTCTTTCAGTCGAGCTCATCAACTGGACACTTCCCGGGTTCCCTCATTCCATACAGAAAGGATTCTTGCTCAAGTAGCCCATCGCAGAGATTAAGAAACGGTTGTGCAATGGAAGGAAGTGGGTTTGTGCGGTCTGGGATGCGTAGTAAGTGTGAGCTTTTGTGCATGGCTGGAAGGAGACCCATTTCATCACCTACCGGTCGGTTTCTTCTTTCATGTACGTGGTGTAGCTGTTGCCGTTGTAAGACAGGAGGAGCCCTCCGTCGTTCAGCCGGTGCACGTCGATCTCAATGTGGGTGCCATTCATTATGATGACGTAGGTTGTCAGGGACTGACGGGCCACCTGCCCGAGGCAGTGGACATGAAAAGAAACAGCCTTTTTTGCTTTCCTTCCAAAGGCAGGTTCAGACGTAAATGCTGATTGCTTTTTTATTTGATTTGATTTTTAAAAGGGGGGAGGGAGGGCCAGATTCAACAACTCCGTTCCCATTCTACCGGAAAAAGAATTTTCTCATTTCAGTCAATGAAAATTTGGGCCAAGCATACCTTCAGCACATATTTGGTGTCTTCGTAAATAAGTTCCACATCGACAATATTCAGGAGGGAGGCTGCTGGCAGGACTTGGCCCCTGAAAAACCAGCCAAACCTTTACACTTCTGAACCCACAAGTCTCCTGAGCCTTTCAGTTAATTCTCTGTTGAAGGTCAGAAGAGGGTTCTCAAATTTGTTCAGAGGAACACATCACGTTCGTCCTCTGTAACTCTTTCTAAGAGACTCCAGAATGGCTGACAAACATAATAGAGATGCTGGATATTAGGAAGACAACTTTCCCAAATCATCCCAGCACATCTTAATTGGTGGAATTCTATTATGAATACATTTTAAAGCGTTTACACTTGTGGGGCGTCTCACAGAGATCTGCTGATTGCGCAATGGGTTGCATGAAACGGCCAGGCCTGGATGACGGCTCACCTCTCCAGCAAATGCAGGAAATCATCCATGCAGGTCCTAAAGGAGGCATCTGCCACGTTAAGGGCACCGCAGACCACAGCCAACATCGTGTCTGGTTTCTCCGCCTGCCAATGGCGGAAGAATTTGCTCACTTTGGAATTTGCTCATACATCAATGAGTCTTTCAATGCAAAAGGTTCCCAAACATAAATAAAGAGTAAATCCAGATAAAAAATGTGGCATCTAAAACAGAAAATATAGACTCAGGAATCTTTTGAAAAAGGAAGGCTCAAGGGATGCAAGCATCAGTTCCGGCAAATCTGCCCAGCAGTGCAATTCTGAGATTTGCTACCTGCACTTTTTCAGCTATCAGATGATCGAGCCAGCTGGTGTCGGTCTCGTTCGTCTGGAAACTCTCTGTCTCCAACAACTTAATCAGGTACTCAACCGTAGTCCTGAAGTCACCACGGATGGACAGCTCCTTTAAAGCCACCACCAAATTTCTGAAAGCCAACAAGCCAGACGTATAAAGCCCCGGCCTGCTGTAGCCACCTGTTTCAATTCCGGGGGTAGGGTCTGTGTGAAAATGATGCTCCTGAAAAGGGAGGTGAGCTGACAGGATTAGGTTCCTTTGGGGATGTGCGACCATCCCAGTGAAATTGGGTCTTTTTAGGAAGGCAGGAAGTAGAACCCAGGAGTGACCCCCATAAAAAGAGAGCCAACGGAGAGTCCCAACTGCCTTCCGGGGAAGCCCCAGCAAGGTTTCCATCACCCACGAAAGCCCAAGAGAAGACAATACTGACGAGATGGCCTCCTCGCGGTTCTCTCCCCAGGAGAAACAGTGTCCAAACTGGGAATCGGCAAATTCGTGCAAGCCACCGGTGGCCGCCACGCTGAAGTATCCCCAGACGTTCTTATTGCTGCGGAAATTCAGTTCTTGCACGGTGCCAGAGCTGGGCTTGAAACCCTGCAGGGGGGCCGCAAAAGACAGGTAATGGTGGGGGGGGGCAGGAAAGGCAGATTTCGCTCACCTTTGGCAGAACTGAGGCCACATCAAAGCACTTAAGAGCCACACAGGCAGCGCCTGGCCCTGCCCCAGACCCAAAAGAGAGAAGGCTTCTGAGCAGGCAGCGATTAATCTAAAGGCCCCTCCTGGTCCGTTAGGCCTGGTGGTAACAAACTGTCTCCTTCGTGGCCATTTAAACCAATTAAGCACCAGAATCTGCCCTGATTGGGGGGAAAATAATCAGTGGTCTTTTACACTGTGTCCCTTTACTTGCACTAGATATTTGCACTACTGCTCTAAGCCATGCTCATTATTTTTAGTTATCAGTTGAAGCAGTCACGGGGAGAACATGGAAAAGAAAGGCACAGAACAAATACTTTAAACAAATAAGAATGGGGAGGTTTGTTTAATGTCTACAATGTGTTTTAGAGATGTCTGCCACCATTTTAACAGAAGGATTCTATCCTCTTACAGGGCAAGTTAGAGCCCAGCCAGCTATGGGGTCACCCAGCCTTTCCAGGCATTTGCCCTCCTTAAAAGGAAGAGATGACAGATTTTTAACTCCACTGACTTCATCGGGATTTTCACTGGTGATTCGTGCTGCTATGACGTGGCCCCTGGGAACAGGAGCACTCTTGGGGCCCTCAAAAGCGATGGGGTTGTCCCCCCAGGGGGACCCTCCGTAGAGAGCTCGGATGTCCTTTATTCTGTGCAACGGGACCCCCATGGCAATCTGAAAGAAGGAAAAAACAGAAAGAGAAACACGTCGAGAAGAATTTATTAGATGTCTCGGTGCTTCTTCTGAAGAAGGTGCTTACAAAGAAACCACTTGGCTTATTTGCAACATAGGCTAAGTTCTTCTCTCTCTGATGCTCTCCAGAATTGCTGCTGGAGAAACTGACTTGGGAACACAAAATACCTGGAGCTGAGCAGCCGGTAAGTTGACATCAGCAATCATTTCTGTGCAAGGGTGTTCCACCTGCAGGCGAGGGTTCAGCTCAAGGAAGTGGAAGCGCCCTCCTTCGCTATAGAGGTACTCAACTGTCCCGGCACTGACATAGCCGACCATTTTGGCAAGGTGCACAGCGCACTGCAGAAAGAAAATTGCAACAGAGCTGGGTTAGAAAGAGGCAGCTTCTTGGGAGGTTATTCGACAGCTCCCGAGGAGTGATGAGGGATTGTATTTCCAAACATAGCAGGGGATGTAATCTCAAATAAATCATTACTACACACGTAGACCATATGCTATGGAGTGTCTATAAAAGCTCTTCCTTTTTATGAATGTCACAAACAGTCACAACAGAAACCCTGAGCTATAAATATTCTCCTTTAGTCAGAAAAGCCCCAGGGAGGAACAAGACCCAGATTCAAATCCCCCCCTCTATCCTTGAGGCTCCCTTGGTTATTTCGGGGCCAGTCAAGGTTTCTCACATCCAATTTAGCTTATAGCACAATCAGAAGATTACGGGGGGGGGGAGGGAATACAGGGGAACCATCATCTTCAGCCACGTGGAGAAAGAGGACAGGAGCACAACAGAGGAGCAGCATTGAGTGGAATGCTGCAAGGGCCAAACTGCCCTCCACGTTGAGTGCTTGTTCTGAGGCTCCCTTCCAAGAAATGACATCCATAGCTGGTCTGTGTTCTTTGCCAGGGCTTCACACAGAGCTCCGGGCAGGGCAGGAGATGTGCACCTTCTCCATGTGCTCAAAGACGGCCGGAGGTGCCACCGTGGCCGGGGCTTCCTCGATGATCTTCTGGTGCCTCCGCTGGATGGAGCAGTCCCGGCTGAACAAGGAAATGGCGTTCCCATACTGGTCAGCCAGGACCTGGACTTCAAGGTGGCGGGCATGCTGCAAGAACTTCATCACGAAGATGGGGGACCCGGGAACCTCGCTCTGCACCTGTTGGACGAAGGGCAAGAAAATCAAACGGAGCACCGACTGTCCAGAGCTTCCAAACAGCTGGCTAAAACCCAGGGAGTTATGCATTGGGAAAGCACTCCGGGTTATAAGAGTACAAGGATAAAAATCCCTTAATTAGTTCAAGCCAAACAACCAGATTACCTCTCAGTGTGGCCTTGAAAGGAGGCGGAGGAAAGAGGATTTCATAAACTACGACGGTGTCCCTTCTTTGGAGGAACACGAACGAGAGGGGCCACACGGGTGCAGGAAACCCTTAAAATGACAGGGAATCTGGCCCAGGAGAACCCCAGAGCAGCTCCTCCTTTACCTGTCTGAAGCGGGCAGGGAACTCCTCCACTCCTTCCACAATTCGAATCCCTTTGCCGCCACCCCCCTCGGAGGCCTTGATCATCACTGGGTAGCCGATTCTTTTGGACACCTGACGGTTGAGAGGAGGAGGAGAAAGGAGGGAAGGAAGAAGCAAGGGGTGAAGAAGGCTCCTCTGGAATCCCAGCCCTGAACCTGTGCTGCCCAGGCCAACTCAGCCTTCCTCAAAACGGGTCTGGCCAGGCCTGTTCCAAAGCCAAAGGACGCGTAACCTTGGCATTAAGTGCAGAGCGGCTTTCGGCTTTGCCACCTGCTAAAATAGGCAGGTCCGTCAGTAGCTAGATTGTATGCTTGGCCTGTAATACCTAAACTAGCAAGGATGAAGTAGCACGAACTGACCTGCGTGGCTGCCAACCGTTTCATAATCTCTGTAGCACCCTGATGCTTCTGACACGAATAAATTTTACCATTTATTTGTTACTGTATTCAGCAGGGAAAATAATGTCCTATGCTTAAAATTCCACACAAGCTGAGACTCACTCAGGACTGAGTTTGCCAATTCTCTCCTTCCACAAAGGAGGGCAATGACTCTTTTAAGGAACAAAAACCTGCCTGGTCTGTTTCATTCTGCAGCCATTGCAGGATCCAACAGGAAGCCCAAAGGTAGAACAACTTAATTAAGAAAACCTGCTCTCCTCCTCCATGCATAGTTGCCTAAGCCTCTGTCATTTTCCCTCTCTAATAATATTGTTACCCACAACACTTTAACTCCTTAGAAGGCATCCAGGGTGCCTCCAGTTACCTCCAGGCCTTCTTCCACGTCCCACACGCAGCCCCGCTGATAGGTTTCCAAGGGAACCGTGAGGGTCTCCGCCTGCTGCTTCTCCTCTTGGGTCCGTTCAGCAACTAAGTCTAGAAAAAAAACCGCAACAAAACTTTGAGGGCAACAGCTATTTCTTCATGATCAAAGCAGAGGCTCCATCGTGCCCCAAAGTAATGCAAGGGATAAATCAGAAGGTAAGAAAAGGGAAGAGATTTCAGTCATGCAGCCCTTTCTCCATCCTGTGAGACCTGGAGTGGCCAAGATGGAAGCTGCAGGACGCCAAGTCAAAAGCGGGCAGAGAACAGCAAGGCGGCGGGGGGGGGAGTCCTCTTACCACTGCCACTCCACGGCAACGTTGGAATGTGGATGGTCTGGGCCACAATGGTGGAAGCCACTTTGTCCCCCAAGGTCCACATGGCTTCACGGGGTGGGCCTAGTAACCAGAGAAAAGAGGGTCAGCTGACATTTGGGAAAAACACATTTGGGAGAGGCCTGCATGAGCTTGACTGGAATGCCGGAGGCCCAGACAAAAGCAGACCAGCTTGGCTATACATAGGCAGGATTAGAAGCACCGACTGTGAGGTCACTCGCACCTGTTCTGCTGGCCAGGCGTTTAACCTTGATCGCACAAGGAGGTCCCTCTAGTCCGGTAGGAAAGCTAGCCTGGGGGAGGGGGCTTTACAGAGTGGCAGAAACACAGATCTCTGCCCTAAGGGATGAGATTTCTTTCCAGAAATCTGGGAAAGAAGATCTATTTTTTACACAGCAAGAACAAAGCATGGGGTGAAATTTCTATGGAGGCTGCATGGAAAACACACCCAGATTCAGGCCTGGCAACACCACTTGGGGAAAGGTGAGTCTGCAGGTGGCAGAGACCAGCGTCTTCCTATTCCAGCTGGTGCTTAGCCAAACGTGCCACACAGAGCCAAGAGAAAACACCTACCTAGGAAAGCAATCCCGTGTTTCTGCAGCAACTCTGGAAGTTTGGGATTCTCCGAGGCATGTCCCCAACCAGCCCAGACAGCCTAGGAAAGAAGGTTTAAGTGTAGTGTTGCACCAGATTCCAAAGGGATCACTTCAGCAGTTCTATATCTTCATACATTCTATTCCACCCATTCTACAGATGTCCCACTTTCCCACCCATTCTTTGCTACAGAATTTGCTGCAGCCCAGGATGGACAGAGAACCCGGTTGGTTACCTGCACTGGGATTCTCTTTGAGATATCCACAATCAGTTCTACATTGGCATAGTTGTTATTATTGGTTCCTCCGGAGACAGGCACGTAGTGGTCCGCCATTTTGATGTACTCTAGGAGAGGGTTGGGGTTGTCAGTCAAGGGGTGGAGAGCCATCCCAGGCCCTGGGGGAAGCAGCGAAGGCCTCCGCTACCGACCTGCGTTGGCTTTAAGGTCTTCAGGGGTCACCATCACCACGAACCGGATGGCTCGCTCGTTCCGGAACATCTCGTAGGCCCACCTGCGGATGGAGCGCATACACTTCACAGCCGCAATGCCGTTGTTGGCAATCAGGACCTGAGTTTGGGAAGAAGGCACGCCCAGGCCGGTCACTCCCCAGGAACCCCGCCAGATTGGAGAGGGGGCTGAAACGGAGCTTCCCAAAAGAGGATCAGGGCTCAGTGAGAGACCCCTTCCCTCCCGGCGCACAGAAGACGAGTTAGACAATCCAGCATTCCCGCCAAGCTTCTGGAATATCTGCCTGACTTTATATAAAGTTTCTCTAGACGTATTGGGCTTTACATCAAGGAAGTATACTTAATAGGCAGCCATCCCAGCTGCATCACAAGGGTCGAAGGGGAGCGTCGCTGCTTCTTCGGCGGCCAATACCTTTTCAATCACACGGTTTCCTCCAAAACGAGTCACGAATTCAGCAGGTGAGGCCACCGTGAAGTCCCTGTGGAGGTCCAGTTTCCTGTGCTCCCGTCCTTTCTTAACCAGGTACATCCCTGACATGCTGGTTCTGGAAGGAGGTGGAAATATTTCTGTAAGCTCAATCCATAGCGCTTGAGTCTGTTCCTCAGGGAAGAATGCAAGACGGACCTCAGATGACTTGGAAGCTCTTACTGAGACTGCTGGAGAACAACAGTCAAGGTTGGAACAAGTTCCTGAGTGAAGGTGAAATTGTTCCACCCCTTTGTGCCACCAGTTGTCTGCTCTCGTCCGTGTGTCTTGCCCTGACATTTAAATGTCAAGCGTCTTCCTCCCAGGCTTTTGGTAAAAGGTGGCACATCTAACACAAAACACACACATCTTATGAACTAACCATCTGTCTTCCCTCTGGAACACATTTTGTTAGGCTGCTGATCTTTCAAAAGCTCCGTATTTCCAAAAGAGAAAATGGATTAGGGCAGGCAAAAGTTACAAAGAGGGTAGGAAGGAATACTTCCAATGCTTAGCTGTGCAAGATGGGCTTGTTTTTGAAATTGGCTGGATATCATTTCCTGGAAAAATCCTTAGAAAACCATCCCTGAAAAATGAAGACCTCATTCAGAAGAAATCTGCTTGTGAAACTGTTTTGAGAGACTCTCCTCAAACAGTTGTGCACGTCTCTGGTGGCTGGAGGACAAAAGGGCATCTAAGCTTAGAGCATTTGGAAACGCCCGCCCAAGAAACGTTATTTACTCCCTCCCTCCTTTCGGTAGCTGCTTTCTCTGCCACCTCCCAGGAGGAGACGATTCTCAGCCCCCCAAATGACAATGAAGGAAGGGCTGCCAGCAGCTGCTGCTAACATCTTCCCCTCCCTGCCGGGTACCTGCCAAGGAGCTGCTGCCGGGCTCTGCACAAGCTCAGAACAGGAGAAAGGAACGATTGTGTGGTTATCTTAAGCTGCCCCCTTTCTCCTTTCCTCTTATGCTGCTGAGCAGATTGGAGGCTTCAGCCGCCCAGACCTAAAGCAAGTCAGAATCCAGCTGGCCGGTACTGACCTCCAGGCTGCTGCGCCCAGTTCCGGTCTGCTGCTTCTTCCTCTCCTCTTCTGCGGCTTTGGGACCCCCAGAGAGGCAGGCAGGAACAGAGTCGGAGGCCAGCCCTGCTGCCTCTTCCTCCTCTTCCATTTCTGTGACTTCCCACCCTCCTCTTGGCTTTCCCTTCCCCGTGGGCAACGGCTCCCCAGCAGCACCCCCAGGTGGCTCAAGGGAGAAAAAACATCTGGCTGGCTGTGTGACAGACCATAAAAACAACAATACTTCGGTCTCCCGACCACTGAGGTAGTTATCAACTGAAAAACTATCCTTGGCCCTGGATCCCAAGCAGCCTCTCCCGCTCAAGACGGCTGATAAACATTCACGGTCAGCAGCTGCAATAGCACCAGCAACTGATCTGTTTTCTTTGCATTTTATGCCCTGGTTGTACAGCAAAGGCCTTTAAGGAAAGCGAAAAAGGAAGCTATCAACATATCAAATAGTATGCGGTGGGCGTGAAAGGGACAGAATATATCTACAATGGAAAGAACCAGCCAATATTTCTTTGCACTCCCATCTCAAGGATTTATGGCTTCCGGGGGGGATCTCACTTGCACATCCGGTTCCCAGACTTCAAAAAGCCACTTATAAAAAAGGGTTGGGAGTATTTCACAGAGAGTGAAATACCAGGCTGTTCTGGTTTTCATCCCAAGACCAATCGCTGTTAAGTCCTTAATGCCTGCACAAATAACTGCAGAGCCAAGAGCCGGGCTGAAGAAGATTACCCTCGACAGACATCCAGCGAGAGAGAGGTCGAGACCTTCTACCACCTTTCCTCAGACTGGTGCCTGGACATTTTGGCCCAGGACTTCAGCAAACCTAACACAATTGCTGCAAATAGAGGGACTGTCCTGGCAGGGCCACTTTCTGGCTTTAATACACCAAATATGGGAAGTCTGTAATACTTGAAAGAGAGTAAAAGAGCACCTGGGGGTAAATCTAACACATTAGGACAGAAGCCAAAATGGGCTTTGTTCAGATTACTGAGTCAACCAGGAGAAATGACACACAGATAGATAGATAAGCTTTTCCATTGTTTTTTTAAAGCATGTTATCAGACAGTCACAGAATTCATGGAGTTCCATCTTGCTGAGCACTGCTTGCTCCTTTTCTCCAGCGCAGTAGAAAACTCCCAACTCCACTTGCATTTTTAGAGCAATGCGCTAAGAAGCCATTGGGCAAATACTAAAGGCACCCCACTGCATTTAAGGCAGCTTCACCTGAGACCAATGTAGCTTGGTGTGCATTTACCTGAGAGGAGCTGGCATATTCCTTTGAATATCATATCAGGATATTCTGGCTGCTGAAGCTTGCAGGGACTGTTCTGCCTATCAAACTCAAACCGTATTGCACCAATCTATCTTTCAGAGTTATACACATTCCCTTTTAATTCATGACATTGTGCATTCTGACAGGTTTTCAACTTGTATGCAGAGCAGTCAACCACTCTTTATAAATAAATAGGAAATAAGTTTGAATGGCAATGATACAAATACTGAAAACAAACAAACAAAAATGGTTAAAATGTGGCTACCAAAAAGGGGACTGCAGAACAGTAGCTTCAATCCAAAAGTCTCCTGAAATAAGTCACATTTAACCAAATGTTGGGAAAACAAGACAGGGCCCGCCTTGACCCTCCCTGCATTGGCTCCTCCCGAAGGTCTGGGGCAGAGGGGCCGAACCAGCCACGCCATGTCGCCTACCTCATGACGATGCTCGCATCTGGGTCTGTGGAGGAGGATGAACCGGGACAGGCCAGGCTTCTCCTCCTGCCCCTCGGAAAGGCTCCTACGGCTACAAGCTCCTCATCGGAAGAATTGTCTTCGAAGGAGCCCAGCACAAACTTGGCCATGGCCTGCTGCTTCCTCTGGGCAGGACTGGCGGTCTGCTCTTCAAAGGACAGGGAGTGCATCTGCTTCAAGAGCTGCGTTGAGGACACTCGGACAAACCGGCTCAAAGGCCTGGAGGAATCGGTGGCCGGAGACAGCACACAGTCGGAGGAAGAGCGAGGAATGGGGGGCTTGAGTTGGCAGGAGGGGTCGGTGGATGCCTGGGGGCCTGGAAGGGGCTGGTGCAATGGGCTTGCAGGGGCCTGGCTGGCCTCTGAAGATATCGCTTCCCTCCCATCCACCGGGAACTGTGGAAGGAACCTGCTGGAAGGCAGCTGCTGGACTTTGGGAGTGGTCAGCTGCTCTGGGACAGGCTGCTCAAGCTTCGCTTTTTTCAAACCAAGTGGAGCATTTTTGGCCATCATGGTCCAGACCAGCCACAGTCCAAGCAACAAGGCCACGAGCGCTAGCAGAACCATTCAGGAATCCTGGAAACAAGAGAATAGCAACACTCAGTGGGAGAAGGAATACTTGGGCGCACAGGGAGTTTGGGGACTCGGAATTGGGGCCTTGGACCTAAGTGGGCGGCAACATTGTAGAAGAGAAGAGGATGCCCCTCCCTCAAACTGCACCTGGAACAAAAGAGACCGCTTGGACCCTGGAGAAGGGGCACACCTAACAAGCAGAAGGGCAACCCCGACTCTCTCTCCTGGCTTGCGGCCAATTGCTCAGACATATACTAACCTTTTCAATAATGCATCCACCACAAGCTTTCAGGGACTCAAACATCAATACTTTCACAACTCAAGAGTGGGATTTTACTGCTGAGTAAAGAGGCCATGGGTAGAAATGGAGTGAGTTAGGCTCCCACACAATTATATGAAGTCACTCCTCTGCCTCTTAAGCTGCAGACTCAAACGCAGCTCAATGCTCAGAGCTTCAGAAGGTCCACCTCATTCCCCCCCCCCTTCTCCAAGGCCTGGATTCTGGCTGCCCAGGCAGCTCTGCCTGAGCTATAAAGGAGCTGGCTATTTTTACCCTCCACTACGGTAGCAGCATCGAGGTTGGCTGCGGTCCTGCCCCAAGACCCCCAATGTGAAGAGGAGGAACTCCCCGGCCCTTGGCCCACCAGGATCCAGCCTCTTTTGACAAGACCCTCCCTCCACCCTGAAAGACCCTTGCCTGCAATTCCAACATGCCAACATCTAGGAAAGTGACCTTTCTCCTACCAGCCGAGGGATCAACAACAACTTTTGTAACTACAACCAACAATCAACATTTTAAGGGACTGAAATCATGCAAAGTATCTAATGAATTATCTAAAGCTGCTTTAACTAATTAAAACTGCCCTCTTTTCCAGCTTTCTCTAGTCCATTAATACACTTTCTACAAAAACTAACTTTCTGACGAGCGAATTAGTTACTGCTCCTCAGCAGCTGCAAGTCCAGGAATGTTAGATTAACTGGATCCTGCCTGGACATAGACATCCACACAACACACACAATTATTTGCATGTTAACATCATTAGTGCTGAGCAAATTAGCAAATTGGTAGTTCTGCCTCTAACAAACAAAATGCAGTCACCAACAATACATGTGAAGTCTTCATGACTAGAAACTTACTAATAAATAATAACTAAATCAACTTTATTACAGCCAGCAAACTGATGTGAAACCTTCTGGCTGAGACAAAGTGCAAGCTCAAAACGTTAGAAAAGGCCAGGTCAAAACAAGTTCTCTCTTTGTTGGTGCCCCACCTCATAAATATTTTGGCTTTTGTGCTACTTACATCTCAACCTTAAATCCACTCAAAACTGAGCACACCCGAATTCGATGCTTCCCAGTCTGAAAGAAGATCACACCCTTGTGTTGTGTTTGTATGGAAATTTCTTTCTTGGCCCTGGGAGACTGGAGCAGCCGGTGCCAAGTGGCACCGCTCCAGGCATTCTGCTGTCTGCCGAATAGGGCAGTTTGACTTTAACTGGGGTAAAGTTCACTTGCCGGTATAAAAACTGGCAACCGCTGTACACCTCCAAAGGTTACTGGATACCACACACAACTCTAAAATCCCCAACAGCTTCTAGCATCTCCCAAAGATGCGTTTGCTGCTGGCAAAGATAAATGGAAACAAAATAAAAGCGGACTGGGCAGCAGTGTGCGTCAGGTTATCTTTTCCTTTGCAAACAAACCACACACCCGCGCGCGCGTTTATGCACAGTTTGAAGGGACCCGTCCTTGTGTGCCTCATTTGTGCATTATTCAAAAGCGGAGCCGAGCGGGGGGCGGGGGCCGTGTCCGGGGCTCCTCTGGGCAGAAGCGACAGGAAGGCCCGGCCTCGGCCCCCTCCCCGAGACCACAGGCCTGCCCAGGAGGGAGCGCCGCCCGCTCAGAGCAGGGCCGCGGAGCGAGGCAGCCCGGCGCCCTCCTTGCTCGTCCCCGCGGGCCCCTCCGCCCCTCCCCTCCCCGGGACCGGCAACCGGAGCAGCCCGAGGGGCCCCCCCCGCGCGGAATTCCCGAGCCGCGGGGTCGCTGCTTCCCGGGAGCCTCCGAGGGCATCTGGAAACGCAGGAACGCTGTCGGCCGAATGTGTTAAAGACCCATATTGCAAGTACTGCAAGGTCCATCCTACGCGGCCCTAACCCCCCCCACCCCCACCCCCACCGGGACACAACCAATAGCGCACCTGGCTCTGCAAGGGCTTAAAAGCTCCGTTGGGCGAGAGCTGCCCCCCCCCCGCCATTGGGCATCCGGTCTCCTGGCAGCCCTCCTGCCCACTGCAAGGCCAGCCCCTCCCCCTCCTGGGCAGGTCTGGCAGTGTTTTTGCCCCCCCCCCAGAAACCAGCATAGGCAAAGGAACATTTCCCTACAATGCCACTTAAAGTAATCTTTTGAAGATGGGCACCACGGGCTTGGAGTAAATATCAGAAACACATCAGAAACATTTATTTGAAAACTTTGGAACAAGTCAACATGGGGAACTAGTGTTACAGGCAAGATTTTTTTTAAAAAAAAAAAGTCTTAAATTGGTATTTAAATATACCAGCTGGAAGTTCTCCCTATGCAATTTGCATAGAACAAGACCAAAGGCTTCTTCTCACAAACAGAAGTTGATGGGCATTCAGCAACGGCTCCTATACAGATAGCCCATAAGCGAGACACTTTTGGCCACAGCCACACCTGGGCTAGGGCAGCGTCAAAAAGGCACCTGAGTTTGGCAGAAGTGAAACACCTGAGGCTGGCACCAGAACCTGCTTTCCGCACAGAGGGACTGGTTGCAACCTAAGTCCGATGCCTCGCAGGCCAGTTAGCCCTCATCCGAACACAAACTAGTTTCCTAGGAAATTTTCGGCCCATAATTTTTGACCAACTGCAGCTCTCCTTCCCATATGACTTAAGTAACATTTTCCCACAGAATTCTGGCAACACTTTTAAATCTGATCCCAAAAATGGAATACTTTCAGATTGTTGATCCACTTCCTGCAAGTCAAAAAACTAAAAATTATTTTTCATAGCACCTCTTGAAAGTCTTAAACTGTTGGCAGATTAAAAAAAAGACACACTGAAATAATTAAGACCAGGCATCAGCTTGGATGAAATAAGCAGCTTTCTGAATGAACTCTTCAGAAGGGGCAAAATAAAAAGGCACCTTGTTGGCTGTCAATATCTCCATTTTCCTTTGAGAACAAAAATCCCGAGGCTATTATTGCAAAGAACAGATTGGCACGATGTTCTTGATAGTGATAAAGAATTCAAAGAAAAACAGGGCAGGGCTCCTTTGCTAATCTCCCTTTGCTCCAAAATTAAAATATATATATATATATATATATACTTGGAGTAAGCACCTCAACTCAGGTTGCCCTGAATTAAAAGTGAAAAGAATAGTTTAGATCAGCTTCCAAGAATATTTCTGCAAAGCCTCTCCAGCCTGACGGGGCCAAAAGGACTGGTCTCATGGTCTCCAGGGAGTTGTGGGATCCTTACAGGGCCTTCCAGTTGATCAGCTGCTTCCCGGATTTCTTCAGGAATTCATTCGTTTTGGAGAAATGCCTACAGCCAAAGAACCCCCTGTGCACCGAGAGGGGCGAGGGATGTGCTGTCTGCAGGATGTGATGCCGTTTCTGCAAGAAGCCAGAGGCGTTAGTCTGCCCAGCCCCACAACTGGAGAACCGGAGTGACTTAAAGGCATAGAGTAAAAGGTTAGCAGTGACTTAAAGGCATAGAGTAAAAGGTTAGCAGAGCCCGAAGTATCCCGACTGTCCCGTGGCCAGAATTAAGCAAAGAAATCCTACAAGCAGGCCACATTTCTACATCTATTGAGTTAGAAGGTGGGTTGACTTTTAAAAATTGAATAGTTTCTTTGGCTAGATTCATCCACCGTGCAAAGGTTTGGTTTATTTTAATCCTCATTTGGTAGACAAGCTCTCTGGGCTCTCCCACCGCGGTAAGGAGCAAAGCACGGATAGGTTCATAATTTACTGCAAGCAAACCGCATGAGGGCTAAGTGTGGGTAGCTCACTCAAATCCCCTTTTACAGTTGCATGCAAACAGCAGTGCTGTCAGAAGCCAACCTACCCTGTCAATGGAGCTGCCCTTCTTCTGAGCATACGCTCCCCACAGCATGAAAACCAGGCCGTCCAGGTTCTCGTTCAGCCAGGCGACCACAGCGTCTGTGAGCTGCTCCCAGCCCCTCTCCCGGTGGGAATTGGCTTGATGAGCTCGGACGGTGAGGACAGCATTAAGCAGCAGCACCCCTACATTGTTAAAAAAAGAAAGAAAAAAGGATGCCATTAGTAGGAACCCTGGAATAAAGTCATTTTTGCTCCCACCAAAGCTGGATAATCAATATCACTTTATATGCCCATCCAAAGTTGATGGGACAGAAGAGCGGACCGAGAACTATTTCCTCTCCCAGTTAATGAGAAAACATGGCTTTCAAGCATAATTTTGTACAATTTCAATCATACTCCCTCAATACAATAATTGCATTTTTTGTTCGCTATTATAGATTTTGCTACAAGCCTAGTTTGAAAGATTGCAATTGATTTGATTACTTGTGTTGCTTGATGAGAAACACAATTGTGAGAGGTTAGGGAAAAAAACCTATTTAGGGGAGACACCTCAACCAGTCTGGATATGCGACCTTCAATTTTAAGATTGGTCACAAAGGCTGTGTAACTCTAGCAGTTGAAGCATGAATGCAGCACAATCAAAAGCATGAAAGCAATTGGGGGGAAAATGACATTGGGTCACCTTGTTTAGCCCATCCAGTCAAATCTCCATGGCCAGGATGAGAAAAGCCTTCTATATCCGCAGCAAGCTCTTTGTAAATATTTTCCAGGCTACAAAGAAAAACAAGTTTTTTCCTTCTAAGTCTCAGACACTCTATGTTTTCACACAATATAGACTCAACAGTCAACTGTTCCAAAGAATGCTATAACAACATGGCGCCCCTGAACCTAACAGAACATGGCCACAGCTGAGCCTACCTGGGTGGAGGGGGAACCGGTCTCTGGACGCTGAAGCAGAGCCCGTGAGCTTGATTGGGCCCGTGATATGGATCTTGGCCCAAAATGACAACTTTCACCTGAAAGCAAGAGCAGAAAATAGTCAAACACTCCACATTCGTTATTTCTGTTCTCAGATAATTTTTGTCTAGATTTATGCTTCTATTTGATGAGACAGAAAATTCTTTTTCTTAGTAGTATTCCGAAAAGGCAGCAAATGGCATTACATAAAATACAGAGAGACTAGTCAGGGTGACAGGCATTATGAGTTACAAAGCTGAGTTGCATTAAGGCAGGGTTTGCTTAAACATGAATGACTGGGGGAAAAAATCACAATGGCTACCTGTGTCAGGTGAACCCAGCTAATAACCAAGGGTAAACACCCAAACAAAGATAACACCACCCACTTGTAAAGGAACAAGAGAATAAATACAGACTAATTGCAACAGGTTGACTTACATCATGGATGTCACACAGCTGGGTCCAAGTGAAGACCTGATGCTGAGGTGGATAAACTGTACAGCGCTTGCGTTCTTCAGCAACAAATGCCATCAGCTATATAGAGGAGAAAAAATGACCTGGAGCTCAACTAAAGGTCATAACAAACTAAGGAAACATGACATTCCATAACATGCATCGAACCAGTCTTTGCCCCTTGATGGTGTTCAGTACTATCATCCCAAATTCTGCTGGAAATGAATTACTGTGGAAATGAATTACTGTGTCATACCCAGCCATCTCAGATTTTATCAAAACATGGCTCTTAAAACGTTCAGCACCATTAAAAAAGGTCTACAAACCAACAGTTCTAAAAAGCAACTGACCTAGTGGTGTGGTAGCCTTTGAGGATGGACTGCTGAGCTAAAAGCACTTGTCTAACCTTCTATCAGCAGGAACAGGCTAAATTTCACCCTCAATAATTAACAAGCACCGCTTCTCTTTAATTAGCTGGACTAAGACCTCAAAGCCAAGAAAATGGGGATGGGGGGGACCTGATCCCTTCGCAAAAGTTCTGGCTTCTCGCCCACCTGAGCAAAATACGGTTTGGAGAACTCTTTGGCCAGGGAGACCCTCCAGCTCTGCCCCAGCTCCGCGGGAATGTAGCTGGCGGTGCGGGCTGCGAGCTTCTGCAACGCCGCCTCTTTGTTTTTGCGGATGCGCTCCACCAGTTCCGGGCTAAGTGGGGGAGGTCCCGGCGAGCAGCCATCAATCTTCGATCTTTTGGCGGCCTGCAAGAGGGAAAAGGAACGGGTCAGGAGCGGGGGCGGGGAAGCAGGGAAGAGGCAGCGGGGAGACGACCACATTCCCAAGGCCGCTGCCACGGAGGCGACGCAACCGCAGCCGCCTATCCGGCACTTCCGGCCCCGCAGACAGACGTGCACATTTCGCGGGAAAAACAAACCCAGCGTGCCGCCCAAGCTCCTTATTAGCCTGAAGACACCGCCCCTTCGCCTTACTCTATTGGTCTACGTCCAATTGTTTCCTTTTTTCCTTGGCCCGGCTCGTCCTCTAATTGGATTGCCTGGTGACCAATCGGAAGCAACATTTCGAGCTAAGATCCGCCCCTCCCTTGGATTGCTAAAGCATGGGTTCTCATTGGTTCACAGGATCACGTGACCGTAAGCGGCCACCAGCGTCCCTCCCGCCGAAAGCCTTTGGAGGCTTCTCATTGGTCGGCACCTCAGACAGCAACTTTTATCTTTACTACGAAAACGTGGTAGGTGAAAACATGCCCCGCTTCTTCCCTCCAAATCACCAGACTGCCTCCCGCTCTATTAATAAAGCACTAATAATATTATTATTAATAATAACGTTCTTCACAATAACTCCCCCCCCCCAAAGAAAGTACCTCAGTTGCCGCGGCTGACTCCGGAGAGCGAGTCCTCTTCTTGCCGGGCGCCGCCGTGAAAAAGGAGAACAGGGACTTCTGCCCGATCATGGTGGCACCGCTCGCAGGGGCAACGGGGCGCTGCAGGTCGGGAGCGGCGGCCGCGGCAAAGCTCTGGAATCTCCCCCGAAAAAAATTGGCGCGAAACTGCTGGGCACGCGCGGCCAATGAACGCCCTCCTGCCCCCCCGTTCAATCCGCGCACGCGCGCTGCCGTGACCAGGGAGAAACCCGAGCCAAATGGCGCGCTGGGCGCATGCGCTCTGGGCACCCCATCGAACCGAGGAGCGGACTTTCGGGCGGCGGGTGCTCCTGCAAGCAGCTCCGGAGGCGGCGGCGGCGGCGGCGGCTCTTCTCCTTGGCGAGCGGCCCGGGAGGAAGGAGGGGCCCCTGGCCTCCGTGCTGCGCCAAGGCACCCTCCCCGCCTGCCCCTGAATTGAGAGGAAGGGGCGCCCGCAAGGTTCTCCCTGCTGGCCCGCCCAGCCTTAGCGGCTCTGAGGGGCCGATGGGGGGGGGAGGGAGGGAGGTGGGGGGGCCTCAGCCATGATTGCCGGGATTGCTCCCATGGTCGGTAAAGGAGCTGCTGCAGGGAAGCCTTGCAAAGAGGCCCCGGGCCCTTCCGCTGCCAGGGGGCGCAGGGGGGGCTGCCCCTCTTCTCCCCCCTCTTTTGCCCGAAGTCAGCAATGAAGAAATGCCTTCTCCCAGCAGGCCCTGGCCCCAGCTCAGAGGAGGCCTCGGGGCCCAGGGCCACACAGGGGGAGGCAGGCCCCGCCCGGCATGGCAGCCTGGAGAAGGCGGAGAGGGCCAAGCAAGAGGCGCCCCCCTTGCCGGGCGGGCTGTGGAAGGAAATCCGGGCCGAGGGGCTCAGCTGTGACTACACCGTCCTCTTCGGCAGAGTCCAGGCGGACGAGGCCTTCCGGCAGCTGGAAAAGGAGGTGGAGTACTTGGAAGGTGAAGGCAACTCCAGGCACCTGGCCGGTACTTTGTAGAGCTGGGGGTCCACCTGGAGCAGCAGGAAATAATAATCCCTGCTCTCTTTCTTGCCCTCGGCTTGGAAGGGGGCCACAGAAGCTGTTTCTCCCTCACTGATTCTTCTCCCTCCCGAGAAGCCTCTGGGGTTTAAATCTGTAAGTGAACCCTAACCATTATTTGCAGCAGAATTGGCAGTTCTGCTTTTTCTTCCCCAAACAGGTGAGTTCACCAAGCTGCACATCTTTGGGAAATGGCACAACATCCCGAGGAAGCAGGTGACCTATGGGGATGCTGGGCTCACCTACACTTACTCCGGTGTCACCTTTTCTCCCAAGCCCTGGATTCCAGTTCTGAATCGCATCAGGGACCGTGTCCAGCTGGCCACTGGGCACACCTTCAACTTTGTTTTGATAAACAGGTAATTCACCAGGGTGTTTCAGACAGCAGGAAAAGCCATCAATTTGATCCATGGGGCTTAAGGCGTTTCTAGCTGCCCTGCTGTATTGCCCAGCAGACGGATCCAAGATCTTTCTTGTGCCTCTGCAGGTATAAAGATGGCCACGACCACATCAGAGAGCATAGAGACAACGAGAGGGAGCTGCTTCCTCGCAGCCCCATTGCCTCTGTGTCCTTCGGTGCCAGCAGGGACTTCATCCTCCGCCATGGGGCTTCTCGGGGCAAAAAACCCTCCCCACGAATTGCACCAGTCAAGTTGCAGTTGGATCATGGCAGTCTGCTGGTGATGAACTTCCCCACCAATCACTACTGGTACCACAGCCTGCCCATCCGCAAGAAAGTGTTGGCGCCCAGAATCAATCTGACCTTTCGGAAAATTAGGACTCTTTAGCTCCCAGGAACGGAGCAGGGGTGAGCGTCTTTCTACCCTTTTGGATGCTTGAAGGAACCTTATTTCACACAGGCTGCAGCATGGGTTTACAGCTCCCTTTTCTTGGAACCTATCTGGACTCAAAACTGAGCTGTTTTAGTCACAGGCTCTACTAGGACAACTTGATGCAGCCCCTGGCTGTGGGAACCTGGCCTGTGGCACAATGTATCCTGTGAACCAAGAAAGTAGGGTTAACTGAACAAACCAGACTTCAGTTAACTATAGGAAAGTGTGCTGCACAAACCTAATCTTTGGCTCAGCGCATGTTTGGAACATCTCAGTCAATCTGCTTGCTGCTTAAGGAGTTGATCAAGATCCATGGCGCTTCTCTAAGCAGTGGGGAGTTACTGTCTTAAGTCAAAGAAAGTGTCTCTATGTTGAGGCCCCTCCAAATGCAGGCCTGCTTCTGGGTGGGGAACCCCCTCCCCCCCAGCTTGGAGCTAAGGAGGGGCCTGTGTATTTCCAGGGCCTATTTATGCTTTGCCCCACTCATTTCCATTCAAGCAAACTTCCAGAGTAGAAGTCACTCTGCAAGTAGCAGCCTGCCTGAGGTCCACAAACTCTACTGCTTTGTGTCTTGTTTACATACCCTGAAATAAATAAAGTTATCATTTGTTTCCTATGGGAGAAAAGCTCTGTCTCTGTAATCAGTGTTGGGCTGCTGACTTTAATAGGACACAAAAGTTGCATTGTTAGCACACTCGTCATCTGGCTTTGAGTCCACAGGAGCTGGTGCAGGAAGATGAGAAAAGGGTTTCTCTCACATATACAAAGCCAGACATGGGTCTAAACACATTTGCAATTTTAGCAGCAATTTTATTACGTACAAAATATTTTAAATCGGCAAATTCTGGTAGTAGAATTAGTAAGTTATAGGAAAGAGGGATCCTCCTTTTGCTGAAGGAGAGCCTGATAAGAAATCTGACATAATTACAACAGACTCATCAGTACAAACATATCAGCCTACTTTCCTTCCTCTGCTCCGCTGGCCTCCCCTGGAATCCCAGCGCACCAGCCACAAGTGAGTGGTCCTCGCTAATACGATCAAGGCACTTAAAAGGACTTTTTCACCCTCCCCTCCAGACCTGGCAGGTTGTTGTCTGACTGAATCTGCTACAGGTGTGAAATATGAAAAGACTGGCAGTAAATCAATCACCACACAGGAAGCAGAGGTGAAGCCACAAGGGAGGAGAACCTAAGAGGCCTCTACTTGAAATTCCTGGAACGGAAAGTATTCTGGAGCACATGAAGATTTTTCTGAGATGGATGAAAATCACATCTTTGGGCAGGACCGTCTACCGGCTCCTGTCGAGAGGCACCCCCTCCACTGCATCCTAGGGTGTCCAGCGCAGAAACCTCCTGGTGTGTTCTTGCCCCAGGGTACAGCAGCGGCTACTGCATGCATGGCCTGGTCTCTATCATTCCTCAGCTTGGAATTCTCGGCTGGGAGGCTGCAGCCTGGAGCAGATGCGCTCATAAAAGAGCAAGTAGGCACTCGAGGACAGGACCTCTTGCAAGGTGCTCTTGCGCACCACGTCATCGGAAACCCAAAGCCACTGGCTGCCGGCAGAGGGCAGAGTCCGGGAAGAGGATGGAGAACGGCGGAAAGCCACAAAGTGCCCTGAGTGCATGTCCCCGTGGTGGACCACGACAGCCATTAAGCGGTACACGTAGACGGGGGAACTACCGAAGGGAAAAGAGAGGCAGAGGTGTCCACTCCACATCCATCCTCCCATCTCAGTTTTCAGCTCAGAAGAGAAGCTAGCAAACTCTGCTCTTTCTAGCAATTGCCTAAATTCATGGAACAACAGCTGAGCTGCCTCTAGAACCATTATGGCAGGGTTGAGTCCAGACAGGGTGGGATTTCACCCAAAGGCTCAACCAATACTCGTATGTTTCATAGACAGGCTCAGCAGCCTGTGAAAGATGCAGACAAATAGTATTTTACAGGCTGCTCTCGTCTCTGAGGAAGTCTAGCAGCAGCCCACCCTGTTCTCGCTTACCCACAGCCAGGAACAGCCATGTAAGGGAAACCGATGGAGGGAGGCAGCCACGGAGTGCAGTATGTGCCGTTGCTGAGAATGGGTTTGCTATTCCCTGCTTGTTCCAGGCCTGTAAAAAACAAAAACAAAAAGGAAGCAGACCCTGGATGTCTAAAGATCCCCAATACAGGTGAGCAGGCAGGGCTCCTGTCCATGAGTTCCTACCTTCCCTGGAGCCTGGCTCTGTCTGCAGACCCTCCCTGGGGCTGGATTTATGGGTGGGGAAGTGCTGCTTGTACAGATCCATGACGAGGAACTCGCTGAACTGCACGTGCTCATTCCGCTTCAGGGGCAAGCCGTAGCTGGACCAACTCAACCGTTGCAGGTGGATGCAGAGACACTGAGGGAGCTAGAAAGGCAAGAGGGAGAGAGGGAAATGGGCTGTTGGTGGCAGGACGCGGCATTCCCGTGTGCAATGTAGCCTTGGGACCACGCAGAACCAGTGTCAAATTTCTCAGTGGTTTAACAAGTCAGCCTGCGATACTGGTTGTTCCTCTGCATGCTACAGGTGGATGGCCCTCGCAGAGGAAAATAAACGTGAATTGGGAATTTAGCCTCTCACAGACAAATAGTAGCTTCATCTTCAAAAGGGGCCTGCATGCTGGTCTTGCCAATCTCCATAGGAAACCACCTACCCCTCATTACTATCTTCCACCTCTAATGTTTGCTGTCATGGAATGAGACAGAGAACAGAGTATTTGCTCCACAGTTTGCAGTACGCTTAGGGAGACAGAGGGTCCCTTGCCCCTCTGAGAAAACCCCCAACAGTTCCAATGCCCAAGTTCTTACCTTTCCTAATTTTAACTGCTTAACAAAAGTCGTTCTCTGGTGCTCCATAATTTGGAGGCCCTTTGTTGCTTCGGCCTGAATCTTAGAGAAGAGGAAAAAACAAAAAAAAATCAAAGATGTTCAGGGGTCTGGTGCGTCCAAGACACGATTCACAAAGGAATGAGGCTTGGAGGACCCTACTTTTACACCTATTTGCAAATTGGTGGGTGAAATACAGAAACAGATCACCACCATGCAATCCCAAGCTACTCAGAAGACCTACTTTGGTACAGTTGTCACATACGACATCCTTGACCGACTCAGAGGAGATGAAGTGGCGAAGACAGTGATCCAGCGTCAAGGGATGGCCCTGTGGACAGGGGAAAGAAGTCAGAACTCCGGCAGATGGCTAAAGCATCGTTCTGGGCCTCCAAGGAAATGGACTTACCCACACAGTGGCCGGGATGCTCAAGGAAAGGCTGTCAAAGGTGTCGTATCTGAGGGGACTCTGGAAGAGAAAGGAGCACTGGATTCCATCTGAACATTATCCCACCTCCCAGCAGACAGGCAAGGATGGAGAACCACCTCCGTTGCCCTGCGCAAGTCAGACAGTTTCACGGCAAGTCTTCCATTCTGGTAGATCCCAGAATGATCACATATGTCTACACAATGGATCCAAAAACCTGCGCTTATTTTTCTTATGTACCTGTTGCTTGCAGTGCTTGCAAACCATGTTACTTGTTAGTCTCCCATGAAAAGGATGCTGACTTTTCCAACGATTTGGCAAGGGATAAAGCGGACCTACAAAATACAACTCTTTTGTCACAATTTGTTGTGTAATAAATTTGCCAACCCTGTTAAAAGCTTTTTTTTTCTTTAACCTTTTGTTCGGCAGCATATTTGTTCTTGAGGTATTTCCGGTTCCTAGGTAGGAAAAACAACAAATAATGTGTATTATGAAAATAAGCCAGAAATACCAAGACTTTTGATTATTTGAATTATTTGTCTTGGAGATTTAAACAATGTAAAGAAAGATAAAATTCACCCCTGCCCAGCCCTATGTACGCTACTGAAAAATAAATCCTGAAAACTTCAAGATGGCAAATTCCCAGGCAGGTAGAGGACAGGCGATTGATTCCTCTTCTAATTCTAGTTGTTCTCCTTAGCTATTCTTTCACTCACCTCCAGTGAATGCACGTCAAATAAATGGGGAATCTGGCTCTGACCATCTCGTTCTTCCTCTAGTGAAGAAGTCAGAACATGGAACAGTTCATGAGCATCCTAGCAAGAAAAAAAAAGTGACAGGGGAGTTTTAAATGCCAGGTCAACAACAGCAGGAAAAATGACTGCAATGAAAAAGGGAGAAGGCAATTCTTGCCCCTCTTTTTATGTGCCCAATATCATAGACCAGACCGTCTATGTGTAGATAGTGAGAAGCTCAGCAATAGATGACATCACCTTACTTCTTTCCGATCACTACCTGCTCTTCAAAAGAGGAGATTTGCCAGCGGTACAGCCTTAAAACCTCCAACAAGCAGCTTGCATCCAAGAGGTCATCCCCCACTGTCTCTTGGCAGGATAAAGCTGAAAGCAACAAATGGCCCAAAAAGTTAATGCAGACTCCAGAAAAGTGAACTTATTCCCTTCCCAGTCCTGGAGCCTCTGATTCTAAAGAAGATGCTTTACACTCATATGCTTCGGAACAGTCTAAAGAGCGGAAAATCTTAACACCGGTGCTGTTAGAATGCATTGCCTGCCCCGACATTGTCAAATGGCAGAATTTGCATTTAGTTTTCTACAGATTTCAGACGGAATGGGTCCTCTTGCGTTGCCAATACCCACAGCACCATTTCTAGAACTGTGTCCTACCACTACATCGCCGTTTCCTCCTTTGTATCATAAAAAGCGCTGTGTCCATTTGCTAGGTAATCCAATGAACAGAACAAGGAATCAAAGATTGAAATATAGGACTTCAGAAAAATGACAGGCAGCCCCCCCCCCAGAACTTGCAAAAGGGCTCCTACCTTTCAGCAAGTGAAGCAAGGTCAGCGACAGGGACTGCTGCCCAGCCTTCTTGCTTTGGCCAGCCGAGTGCTGACCTGCAAATCCTTCCAGCCACTGAATGAGGGAAGGACATGCCGACAGCCCTTGGAGAAGGGAGTTCATGAAGCACGTGTTGCCCAGGTTGAGCAGCCCGGGCACCAGCCCTATTGGGGCAGGAAGGGAGAAAGATTAACGCCATGGATTAGCCTTGTAGGAGGCTCGTCCGCTTCGCTTCTTATTCCAACGGAAAAAGAGAATCCCTGCAGCTCCAGGCTGAATGCGGGTCCCCGGTGCCTTCCGAGCCTGGATGTTGTTGTCTGGCAGGCGCTTCAGTTCCCCCCTGGCTGCCGTCCCAGGGAGGGGACCCGGGTGGTGGGTGCCATCCCGGGCGGGCGCCCCTCACCTTTCCTGCGCCGATTCCTCTCGGCCATGGGGCCCCAGAGGACGTAGAGGCCGGCGGCAAAGACGGCGGCCAGCCCACCGATGACCCCCCAGCTCCTCATCATCCTGGCCCTGGGAAGAGGAAGGGGACATGAAAGGAGCCCCTCCGGGTGGGAGGCCGAGCAGCCCCCTCCCTCCCCTTGCAGGTTTCCGAGCCGGTGCGCCTTCCGGGACCTGTAGTCCCTCCCCACCGGGAAGGCTGGCCATTCCGACCCACGGAAGCCCCCCCAGACGCCCGCATGGATCCGCTCAGGGGATCATCCCGCCGGCGGCGTCCCTCCACTTCCCCCCGCAGGCGTTCGGCGGGACCCGCTCCGCTCGCGGCCGGACCTGGTCGAGCCCCCGGCCCGAAGAAGCCGCCGCAGCACCGCCGCCGCCCGCTCCGTTTCCAGCCCGCCGAAGCGGCTCAGCGGCATCCCCGGCCTCGCTGAGCCTTGCGGACGGAACCGAAAGCGCGGGAGCGGGGCGCGCGGGGAAGACTTTCCGGAAGGAGCGGAAATCGCCGGGTCGACCTCCTGCCCGGGGGTCTAGTAGCAACGGGTCCCCGCCCCCTCGGTTGCTAAGGGGTTCTACGCCCTATGACTCCCATCCTGCCCCGGCTGTTGCGAAAACACAGTTCCGCAGATGAAAAATGGTTCCGCGGAGCAACTTCTCTGAAAGATAACAGGAGGAGGGCATCTTTTTGTCCCGGGAAGAGAAGGCAGAAGGAGAAAAAACAGCATTCTAGATGTTTTCTTAATTGCACCAAAGCACTTTTAAAGCATTGGCTTTAAAGAGAGTAGTTCTACATGGGAGTAAGCCCTCTGAGTCCAGAGGAAACTTACTAAAGCATCAGGCAATAAAGCTGCACAATTAATTGTGCATCCCAAACACCAACTGAAACCAAACACTTCAAATATATTTAAGGGGGTAGAAGCAAAATATTAGCATGTGAAAAATGAAGGAAAGCAGTTCTGAGACATTTCAAAAACTACTACATTCTCCAATATATTTAGAATTTAAGGCATCCTTGGACAAAACTTGCAGTGAGCCAGAGCAATCCAGGCACAACAAGAAGATTGACACACCCAACATCCTGGTCAAGACCGTGTTGCTTCAGGCTCCCTGTGCATTATTTAGTTGCACCTTGGCCTCCAGCACCGGCTTTCCTGATTCCCTGTGCCTGAAGGTCACTCAACTCAGCAAGAGCCAACACACCCAAAAGCTGAGTTGGCAAGTAATCCAAGCCAACTTATTTGAGACAGATCCAGTGCCTTCAAGCCTCCCACTGTGCCAGAAGGCAGCCTTCCTCACTTTGTCTTCCAGACAAGAGAGCAACTTCCAGAAACCCCCCCCCACATACACACATATCTGAGAGGCCAAAAAGCTTTGCATTCTGAGGCAGGTGCATTAATCTCAGATTGAGGATTTGACCATGAGACTAAGATTATAACTGCATCAGTTGTTCTCTCCAAGCTATCGCAAACCACACTTATTCTAACTGGAGGTTCTGTTGCTTCTTCTCCTGATAGGAAACTCGGAATCTTGTCTGACCCTTCTGCTCTTTCCTTCTATTTGCTGTTCCCCACCTCTTTTCATGCCTGCACCACATGCATTCACCTTTTTGAACTGAGTCTAGCTCCTTCTAAAATGTTTTGTACTGCAGTTCTGTTCAACTCAGCTCAATCACTCCACCTGCAATCAGCCAGCCCTGGAAGGCTACTGGAGTTGTGGGTGAAGAGGCAGAAAAAGGAAGCTTCCCCCACTGCTCATTTGCTCAGCCCCTGGCCCTGGAAAGAAGATATGTGTGGCTTAAATATCGAGCCCTGGACCAAGGAAGCCCTCCACCCCAGCAAGAAATCTCTTCTTAGTCATCTCTTGCAGCGAATCCCACAGCTGTAGGGGGAGCTTTGGAGAGCTGGGTCCATTCTGAGGAGCTCTCTCGCCCCACCGGGGCTCCAGTCTTTAGACTGAGGTGTTTTGCCCCCAAGAGCTGTACGTTTTCCTCTAATAATCCCTGCCTGGGCATTGCAAAGGTCTCTTGCAAGAGAAGTGGAAGACTGCCCTGCAGCCAGCGAAGCGAACTGACAGGAGCCAGCAAGAAAAGGGGGAGGATTTCAAGGCAAGCAAGCTGCCCCCCTCCCTCCCTCCCTCCCTCCCTCCTCCGCTGCTGCTGGCTCAGAGCTCGCCTCCTCCTCCTCCTCCTCCTTCTGGGTTTTCATGGCGCAGACTGGCTGGTGGCAACGGGAGCTGTCCTACTCGGCAGCCTCCTGAAATCCCCTGCTTCTCTCCTTCTCCCTACCATGTAAGAGCGATGAGACCTCCAGCCACACCTTTGCAATGGAGGAAGATTTGTTCCAGCTAAGGCAACTGCCGTAAGTAACCCGGGGTGGGAAGAGCACCCCAGTTCCTTGAGGGGTGTTGCAAAGAGCCCTGCTGTGCCTTGCCCCGAATTCCTTGTTTGCAAGGTCCCCTTCCCTCTCCCACAGCTGGGGCCCTCCGGAGGCCTGGGATTGGAGCGCTCCGATCTTCCCAGCCATCACGGATGGATGAGAATTGTAATCCCACCAACTGGAGGGTCCTTGCATGGGAAAGACTGTCCAAAACATCATTTGCATCCTCCCAGGATCAACACTTTGCCTTTGTGGGAAGTGTTGTTTTTTGAAGGAAAATTTCAGAATTTTGACCCAGCCAAAATGTTTGCAATCATGGAAGCTGAAGATCTTAGATTCCGGACATGTTTTTCCTTCTCTTCCTGAATGCTGCAAGAATGGGGGTGGCTAGGAATTCCTCTGCTTTCTTCTGCAAATACAGGTTTTGCAGAGAGATCCACCGAGGGGGAGGAGGAGGAGGATGGCTTTGAAAGACTTGGGAGAATATGTATGGCATTGTTAGGCAGAAGTGGGGGGGTAGTTTGTGCTTCCTCCTCAGATAGAGACACCCACACATTTGCAGGAATCTGAATTTCTCTTTGTGATTGTCTGGCTCTGTCAAGAAATAACCTTTATTTTGCTGACTGCTGGCTGGTGGATCAGGCACAGATCAAATTGCAAGATTTTTCTGGGCGAAGGAGCCTTTTAAACACCTTTCACATGTCGGCTTAATTAGCTCCTTTCAGAGTTGTGTGGTGCTTCAGTGCATACAAATGCATCCCACAGAGGCATCTCAGGCAGCCAAGAGCTTTGCTAGGCAAATCCTATTTAAGCACACTTCCTCCCTGATATCCGTGGGATGGCTCTGTTTTCTTTTATTCCAGCTCCGGTTAGTGCTGGCAGGCAGTGTCTTACTTTCTAAAAGATGCTTCCCATCCCAGAAAGAGAGTCTCTGGAAAGCTTCTGTAGTGAGTAGAAAGCAGGGCACTGTTCCTGAAATCTCACCCTTTCAGGGAACCAGAATCTGGCATTGCTCAAAGCTCTCCCTCCCTCCCTCCCCCCAAAAAATCTCAAGGTAGAACCAGAAGGGCCTGGTTCAGCTCTGGGAATCTGTCCTGCCCTTTTCTTCATTCAAGATCCTCTCTGTAGGCCAAGCTAGATTGCGGTAGCTACAGCCCACTTTGCTTTGGGAAATGAAGGAGGTGAGGAAGTGTCCAGTTTTAAGATTTGAAAATGGATAAGGTTTATAGATTCCCTAACATGCAAGTGGACTGTCGTGGAGGTACAGAATTGGTCACTCCCACAATGCTGTAAAGGTACTTTAGGCCTGGTAGTCTGATCAGTGTAGCGTAACATTTCTGGGCAGGGGTCTCCATAAAGCACTTGCCCTCCTTTTCCACTCTGCAAATGGAAGCTCCCTTGTTGCTAAAAGCGGTCAGTCTGTCTGTCAGCTTCTTGCATAATTGATACTGATAAAATATGAATGGGCAAAGCATGAAGAACAACCACAGATGGGAAGCATGCAAGGCCTACAGTCCTTTGCAGGCTCTGGGTTCTGGCTGTGCTCAAAAATTAGGGTGGGAAACATTTCTGGTCATGATGATTTCAGACGCAGGTGACAAAATTGTGTTTATCCTTAGCACTGATGATGTTACCTAGTTAGGTGATGAAATGTCTGCAAGGAAACCACCAACCTCAGAGAACACCAGGAACTCCACAGTTCAGCATTGAGCTACAGAGACAGTCTTCCACCAGAATGTTTATCCTTGTAATCTCTGTCCCAAGAGCTCCTAGCTCAAAGAGCTGATGTTTCCAAGGGCTGCTTCTCAGTTGAAGAAATATGAAATATTCTCTTTGAGATAATTTTTAGTCTCTCTGCATCCTTTTCAAAGCAACCACAGCAGGCTCTTTCTATTTATGTGTGTCAAATGTATTTATTTAGCCAGCTGGGAGCCAAAGTGTCATTGTCTGAGATCGCAGATATATTTGCATTCCCAGCACCTAGTGACCTTGCTGGACTCTTTGCCATCTGCACAGGGAAACAGATTTAGTTTCTGGCAAACTATCAAGATCCTTCACCATTAAATAGCTTGCATATTTCTTTGACTTCAGGAGCTATCACTTCTAAGATGCCCTTTGGCACAACTTCCTTCAGACATAGATAGAATCTTTCCCTGCAAATTTGGCATCCAGTCAAGAACAGGCCTTGATCTGACACCCCAGCAAAAGATCTCAGCTTAGGTCGGGTACCAACAAAGATGCTCAACCAGGTGTGCAGACTCTGGTTTCTTCCAATCTCCACAGAGTCTTTTCCATCTTGCCAGGGTTGTCAAGTTCCGTCGGACAGGAGAAAGCAACCGTTCCGAAGAGGATGCCGTGTCAGGAGAGCACGAAGTTCAGATTGAGGGTGTCCAGACTGACTTAGAAGCTGTAGGGTTGGAAGATGGAGGAATTGTGCCAAAGGACTTTGCCAACCCAACTGATGGTGAGTAGATCACCTTGAAAAAAAAGCAAAGTGAGCATGGGCAGGTCAGGGCACGAAAGCAACCTGGAAATGGGATGGTGGGTGAAATCACGTTGTTTCCTGGCATAAAAAAATCTCCCTTTCAGATACTTTCATGGTGGAAGACGTGGTGGAAGCTATTGGGTTTGGCAAGTTCCAGTGGAAACTCTCCATTCTGACTGGCTTAGCATGGGCAAGTAGATGGATCTACCATTCTTGATGGGTTCTTGGAAAGTATTAGATCAAAGCAAGACTGCTTATCTTGACTGGTCCACTTAGATAGGGGTCTCCAACTTTTAAGACTTATGGACTTCACTCCCATGGCTGGCTGGCAAATTCTGAGAGTTGAAGTCCACAGGTTTGGAGACCTACATAATGGGGCACGTCGGTCTAAAGGATTTTGGCAAAGGGTTGATAATATTGTCTCCTTTTTCTTCCAGATGGCTGATGCCATGGAAATGATGATTCTGAGCATCTTGGCACCTCAGCTTCATTGTGAGTGGCGATTACCCACCTGGCAGGTTGCGTTGCTCACATCGGTAGGAAAATACCACACAGCTCCTCCTGTATTCTCTAAGGGGTTTCCCCTTGTTGCCGTGAGATGTTAACACAGGGGGAAAAAAGCCCCACTGTTTTCAGCGAGCAAGCTTAAAAATACAGGGAGCGTAAAAAATCTTGGCATTGCTAGAAGTAAACTGAAGCCATTCTTATGCTTCTTAGGATGTCAGCCCCATTGAGTCACACCCCACAGGCTGAATTTCAGTATTAGATTTGATTCCCAGTTTACTTTTTGGAACAAGATGACAATAACATCGGCTGAAAATCTTGGCCTGCTCTAATTAATTTCAGCAGCTTGGATCTAGGACTTGGCCACCAAAGGTATTTGTGACAATATCTGATAGAAGCTACTTTATTGTTTTCAGGGGAATAAAGAGTTTGTTTTCCTCATTAACTTACAAGAGGTTGCAGGCACTGAGAACTGTTACGGTGGTGTTTGTTATATCCCATGCACAGAATTGCACTGGTGATTCCCTCCAGATAACTCCATTCCGTGAAGTTATGGGCCCATGGAAGATTATCAACACATTTAAATAAATAAGAGACTGAATTTAATGAGTCAAAAGTGATTAAGTGTTGTTTGTCATGTTTGGCCTGATAAATGTATTTCACCTACATCCCCACAATGTTGTATTGATATTTTTAAGGTGTGCTAACTTAACTGATCCTTCTACCCTTCTCCATCTCCTTTACTACCGTAGTACTTTCTATCCTTTATCATCTCCTGTGATTTTTAAAGCTCCGAGAAGGCGACCATTGGACCTGGGTGGGAAATACATTCAAATACATCAATAAGTTGTGTTGAATCACAGTAGACGTGGCAAGGGTTCCTGTAAAATTGTTGTGCAGAGAGTCTGGGGAATATCTCTTTGCTAAGCATCTTGTTCCTTTATCATTAGGAAGTCTTCCTGGAAAACCCCATTTCAGCTTGCACTTAGCAAGTGCATTTTGCCCATTCCTTGCAGGTGGTTTTCCTGGGGATGATGTTCAGTTCCACACTGTGGGGAAATATTTCAGACCAATATGGCAGAAAAACCGTAAGTCTCCCACGTGCCTCTGGGATATTTGCTATTTGTCCCCTGAAGTGCTAAGCCAACATTACTCAGCTTAGCATCCTTCCAGATGTATGAACTACCACTTCAGTCCTCTGAAATTCCCATCCTTAATCCCATTTACAGGGTCAGGGGTTATCTGCTACATATTCTGCAGGTGACCACTAAGGGGAAAGCAGTACATTTTCCTTTCTTTGTGTCTCTTCATTCTGTGCAGGGGCTGAAGATCAGCGTGCTCTGGACGTTGTATTATGGAGTCCTTAGTGGATTTGCACCAGTTTACAGCTGGATCTTGGTCCTGAGGGGCTTGGTGGGATTTGGGATTGGAGGCGTCCCTCAGTCGTGAGTATACCCTTCCTTTGTCCAAGCGCAATCTGGACTTTGGAGAGGCCTGCTTGAAATGGCCACCATCTTCCAATGGCTACCCAATTCTGAATCCATCACCAAGTCAGAATAAAGCTGTTTTGAAAGCTCTCACTGGAGTTTCAATAAAAAGTCAACAGTTTTACTGGATATCAGGACCCACGTTGTTGTAACTTTGCAAACTACCTTTTTGATACTTTTATTCTTTCCAGGGTAACACTATATGCAGAATTCCTCCCCATGAAATCCAGAGCAAAGTGCATATTGCTGATTGAGGTGAGTGAAGAAAAGTCAGTTTTCAGATGTCAGAGAAATCCAAAATGAAAGGCTGAGGAGTAGAGATTTCAGAGTCTGTCATTGGATGAGTTGGTGTCACATTTTACTACCGGGATGTTTGTGGCTCCAAAGCAACCACATCAGTTGGGAATGTTCCATGTGAACAAGTCATGAAGAACAGATTTTTCCAGAGATGATGGCCATCAAAAGCGGAGGCAATTAATTTAACCTGCTAAGATGGAACTCACCCATTCGAATAATCCTTCCTGTTTTTTCCTCCTTTCCACGGACAGGTCTTCTGGGCCATCGGAACTGTCTTTGAAGTCCTCCTTGCAGTGTTTGTGATGCCCACCCTTGGCTGGCGATGGCTACTCATCCTTTCAGCCGTCCCTCTTATGCTGTTTGCCATCTTGTGTTTTGTACGTATTCTTTCTGGGATCAGAGTCTCTGGCAATGGATGCACATTAGCCTTCTGCACTGAGATGACCTTTCTTGCTTGGTAGTTAGATAGTCTAAGCCTTTGGGATGCTCCCCAGCCTCATGTCCTTAAGAAGTATTGGATTACTACCCCACTTTGCTTTCAGCTGGCAGGTTTGACAAGATAGGCGGCTGGGGATCAGGTTGGGGAAAGCTGAGTTACGCAACAACTTGTGGCCTTCCTCGTCTCCCGCAGTGGCTGCCAGAAAGCGCCCGATACGATGTGTTAACCGGTAATCAGGAAAAGGCCATTGCTACCTTGAAAAGGATTGCAACTGAGAATGGTGCCCCGATGCCTCTGGGGAAGTTGATTATGTCTAGGCAGGTGAGTTTGAAGAAAGACCTTCATGGCTGTCCCAAGTCTTGGGGAGGAAGGGATGGGAATGACTTGTCTTAATGATGGTTTGGTTTGACTAATTTTCTACCCCACCTTTCTCTAAACTGATGAGAAAACTTCCCACCAGCAGTAAATCCAAAGGCAGGCATCAGCAGGAAAAAAACAGATATTGCATTTGAACCTGGATTTCACTACAAACAGGGCTTGTGTTTCACACTTGGCAGTTGCTGGCAAACTTTTTTTAACTGCGTTCCTTGCTCGTTCAATAAATCTCAGATCTGGGATCCTTGCCTGTGTGACTTCCAGTTCTAGTGTTACCCAAGAGAAGCTGGAGCTGCACTTTTGCACCTGACTTCTTGCTGTTTGTTCAGACAATGCTGAACAGTCAATTATTGTTTCCAAACAGGAAGATCGAGGGAAAATGAGAGACTTATTCACGCCACAGTTCAGACTGACAACACTTCTGCTGTGGTTTATCTGGTAAGATAAACTGGGAAGGTTTACCCCTGATAAATTGACCAAGACTTTTTAAATAGTAAAAACATGAGTGGAGAAACAGACATACAGCAATAAGAAGTAAGTAAAGCAGCTGTTTGCTAAAATATCCCAGGAGGTGGATTAAATCAGAGTTTAACTTTGCTACAAGACAGGCGTAGAACATCTGGGGACCATCTCAGTTCCTCTCCAGTGAAATGAGACTGGGCGGTGTAGTTCCTCTCTCTTGGGTGCAGAGAACGGTTTTACACAGCACCATGGTTCTTTTATGCTTCCTTCTCAGAGCATCTCATTGCCTGAAGATTTTTCCTTTCCTCTTCACAGGTTCTCCAATGCCTTTTCTTACTACGGCCTCGTCCTGCTGACCACGGAGCTATTCCAAGCAGGAGACCTTTGCAGCTGTGAGTCAAGACGGGGGGGGGGACGATACGCCCAGAGCCCAGAATGCCCAGATGTTATTCAATGGATGTTTCTACCTGGTCCCTCAGTTGAGATCAAGAAGAACCATTGACAAGATGTCCATTCAGCCAGGGGCCTGCTGGGATGGGTAGCAGCCCCCCTCAGTACCTGGAAGGACGACTTGCATGAGCATTTCCCAGGGGCACAGGCTGCCCTAAAGTTTGCACCGGGTGGGCTGGTGGTTTGACCATGATGATGATGGTCAGGTGAGGGGGATTCTGCCAACAGGGAGCAAAAGAGCACAGCCGGGCCTTGGGGCACAAGGCTGGCTCTCCAGCAAAGGGGTGGGAGCTCAAGACCTCATTTCCTTCTCCCCCCCCCTCTTTCTCCTTGCTCCATCCAAGTGTCCAGCAGGAGGAAAACAGTGAAGGCAAAATGCAGCCTGGCGTGTGAAATTCTGACGGAAAAGGACTACATCGATCTGCTATGGACCACCCTCTCCGAGTTCCCAGGTAGACCTTGGGAAAGGAGATGGGGTGCCCATGGGTGCCCAACTGGGGAAGGGGCAAGAGGTGGCACGATACTGGAATGCAAGGAGGAGCTTGTGTTGTCATATTGTGACCCTCCCCTTCCTTCGTCCTTTCTGGAATAGGGTGCCCAGGTGTGAATCCAACAGATACCTGGCTCTCTACCTCATGCCCAATTACAGCTGACATGCTGCCAACATATACTTTAACTTAGCTGCATTTCCCAAGATGCTAAAATAATTTAAGAATAAATATTGGCCTCTGACAAAAAAAATACTTGGGTTGTTTCCCCTCATTTCTATTGAAATAGTGATTGTGGTCTTGATGCCCCCGCCTCGCTCTCCCAGATCATCCCAAAGCCCTTTAAGGAGGTTGGAAGTGCAGTCAGGAGAAAGGAGAGCTCTCCCTTTGACCTCACTGAAATCTTCTGATGTGATGCTGTCACCCTGGAGAGACATCTGCAGCACATACAAACTCTGCTCTTAGGAATGGCTCTGGGGAAGAGGGGAGGGAAGTGGAATAAGCCTGCTAGAGAAGCCAGGACCTTTGGTCTGATTTGGCCAGCAAGTTCAGAAAAGTTGATAACCCAGCCTGGAACCAGTGGCTGGCCAGACACTCCCGTGCTGAAGGTGACTCCGTTTCTCCTGCAACCTGGAAGGATTCACGCTCCCACCCGGACACTAGTGGTGGTGGAATGACCTTGAGGCTCCTCTTCTCCTTCTCCTCCAGGGGTTCTTGTGACCTTGTGGGTGATTGACCGGATTGGCCGGAAGAAGACAATGGCACTCTCCTTTCTGGTCTTTGCCTTCTGCAGCCTCCTGCTCTTCCTCTGTGTTGGAAGGTGAGTTTGGGGGACCCAGAGAAGTGGGGAGCCACCCCATTGGGGTGGCTCCACAGGACTACAAGGGAATGACCCTGGCCCGTGTGCTGGGTCTCGTGAAAGCAAGCCACCTTCTCTTGGTACAGGAAGATGCTCACCGTGCTGCTCTTCGTCGCCAGGGCCTTTATTTCAGGAGGGTTCCAGGCCGCGTATGTTTACACCCCCGAGGTAGGAAGGAGGGAAGGCACTCCTCATCCGGTTGAGACTGTGCTGGAGCTTCCCAGGGAGAGGGCTCGGCCAAGTGACCGCCGGCTGCAGCAAGCAAAGGGGTGGGCAGGGGGCCTCAAGGTGGTCATGGCTTTCCTGACAGGTCTACCCAACCGCCACCCGTGCCCTGGGCCTGGGGACATGCAGCGGAGTGGCCAGAGTTGGTGCCCTCATCACACCCTTCATTGCGCAGGTAAAGGAAGGACGTCTCCTAGCGGTCGTTCAGGGCTTCCCTTGACCCAGGCTTCTCCCAGGACATGTCAATGAGTCAGAGATCCTGGAGACCTTCCGAAGGGAAGCTCTAGCGATGCAATAGCAGAACCTGGATGTCCATGCTAGATTTACCTCAACCCCTCCCGGCACATGAGAGGCTCTTTAGGCTTCTTCTCATTCCCCAATATATGTTTCTAAAGACCCTTCAATAACACAATTGTGAGGACACACACAAAGGGCCAAATATCACGATGAGGTTGTCTGCCTTCCCAGTTTGGCACTCTTCAGATACAAGCCGGGCAGTTCCCTGTATTTGCGCCTCATCCACCTGGACTGCTCTGAATAGGGAGACATCGTCTTTGTCACAATGTTGTTGCAAAGTTCCAAGACCCCAACCAACTACAGCCAAAAGCTCGGCTCGTCCATCCAACCTAATTTAACCCTGGGGGATTTGTCTGAAGCCTGGCAAGGACACCATTCTGGCTGATCTTCTGCCTCCCTTTCCAGGTAATGCTGGAGTCCTCGGTCTATCTGACGCTGATCGTTTATAGCGGGTGCTGCATCTTGGCAGCTTTGGCCTCCTGCTTGCTTCCCATCGAAACCAGAGGCCGCGGCCTCCAGGACTCCACCCACAAGGAGTGGGGGCAGGAGATGTTCGGGCGCGGCGTCCCCCAATCGAACTCTGGCTCTCAGGGGTGATTGCCCCACCTGGAGGAAGTCAAGTCCCAACACCCGAGAAGTGCAATATCTCACCACCATCCTTGGCCCAAAGAAGGGACGGTCAACCTGTCCCGGATCCTTTGTTGCTTGCATCTTCACCACCCCCACGTGCAAGGAGAGGCATTCCATCTGGGAGATGAAAGTGTGTGTGTGTTTATGTGCATTGAGGAGGGATGTGATATAACCATGGAAAGATCTAGCCCCAAATTTCTACTACGTTTGTCACGGTGGACACAGACAACAAGAGGGCCAGGCTTTGTTCTTGGTGCCAAGTGAGCATCTTCATCTCACACAAGCAATCCCCCTGCCTTCAAGGACTCCACTTTTCAATCTCATGTCTTCAACCCTGAGAAGCAAACAGGTTCATATGTATGTGTACTCACGCCTAGAGCAACTCACACACACTTGTGACTTGATCATCAGCCTTGCACTCTTTCTGTCACCATGAACTGTCAAGGCCCACAGACCTTTACAAATTTAGCTGAATCTCCTTGGCAACTGGGATTGTGAGGGCGGAGAGGCATTCAGATAAATGCTGTTCCTCTCACTGATGGAGAACTTCCTTGGATATTGAAGTCAATCCTGCAAAAAAAAAGGGAAATTTGGACACACAGCATACGGCTATGACTGCCCTGCCTCCGAAGGAAGAGTGTGCAGCAGAAACCTCCCCCCCCCCGGTGACCCATAGACTGAAGTGTTTTTCTCAGGAGGCAACTGGAGGAGAAAACATCTGTAAGTTCACCAAATGATGCGTGGTGAGGTAATAACAGGAAATATTCTCTTTTTCAGTCAAAGAATTTAGGTTCATCCAGTAAAACGGAAGGGAGCAGGTTCTGTCCAGTCAAGCTAGATCACTTCTTTATGCAACTCATAATGGTGATGGTTCCTTTTGGTTCATATCCACCTTCCCCAACAGAGAGGCCTAAGAATGGCTACAGGTCCTGGTGGTGGTCATCCCGAGACATCCAGCTTAGCCATCCTCTTTCTGTCACTGGGCACCCCTCAAATACCAAAGGTTCGTAGACGGGAGGAGAAGAGGGCCCCGTTTCTAGACATACCTCCTCATTTCTCCTTCTGTTCAGAGGCATGTCTTCTCTGCCGTGACTTGTGGTCTTTGACTGGCTCAGCTAAGGTGAAAGACATCATCTGGACGTCGTATCTGGACTGGGAAGCCTCAGATGGTTTTTAAGGAGGCTGCACTTTGATAGCTATGAAGTGTGTGTGTGTGTGTCAGAGGCATGTGCCGGCGACTTCTAACATGTTTAGGGCTATGTGGCTTCTACTAAGATGGTTTCATTCCTTGTGTGTCCCATCACACTTGGCCAATAAAGAATTCTATTCTATTTTGATGGATATCTTCAGAGATGTCCCCGAGTAGCTTTCTGGGATGTGGTTATTTCAAAACATTTTCCAACTGCTACTAGAAAATGTACATAGGTTCTGCTAGTTGTACAAATGATTTGTACAGATAGACCAGCTTTGTGCCGACACAAAAATGATGATCAAGAAGAGTTTGTCTCTTCCAAACTGAATTGCAGGCTATTTAAATTGATTAGATTTCTCCCTGGCGATAGGAACCAACTTTGCAAGCTTTTGATTGTTGAGCTGGCAATTTGTGCTGTCACTTTTTTTTTCCTGTCTGACATAAGTTTTGGCCTTCTCATATTTGAGGAACATTTTAATACCAGAAAATCACCAACATACAGTATGTAACAAAGATAGGACTCTAAACCCATAAAGCTCGGTTGGTGTATTCATTAAAAAAGAAGCAAAAATGCTATTTGACATTCAGTTGTGGTGTTTGGGACTCTGTGGGTTCTTCAGTTCCTTAACTGGCAAAGCTTTGGGGAGAGTTTGCTGTATATGCTGTATTGAATGGTATTTGTATTTTTCAGTGTTTGGGGCAGGGGGCGGCCAGTATTATTTAAATGTCTGCTATGTTTGAATGTACAGTTTCTAACTGTGATGCCTGTTCTCAAGATTTCTGTATCCTGAGCTTCTTGTACTATATTCTTCTGTCTCCGTTAATTACACACCATTAGGTAGGGCAATTCCACACTGGATATTTTATGTTGAATAAATGAATAGTTTTTCATAAGGAGGAAGATTATGGCATTCTCACTCCCTCAAAAATAGGAATTGTGTCCCCCCAAGGAAGTGTCCCCCATCAGGTGAAAACTCACTACAGCTCTAGTGCCCTAAGGGAGAGTCTTTCCTGTTCTTTTCTGGAAGTTTGCAGCTGGGGCCGCAAAGTCCAGCATGAAAATCAGTGGAAAGCAGCTGAAGAGGTCATCCCAATTTATTCAGCGGGACAATCTCACTCTAAGTAATGAGCTTACTGGAGCCGATCCTCACAATGCTGAGCATTTTTAAAGAGATAAAAAAGAGGTTAGCTAAGAAAGTAATGAGTAAACGTAAATAAAGATTCAGTCAAACATGCTTTCAAAGTATTTTGTAAGTTTTAATAGAGGACAACTCCACTAGAAACCAGAAGCAAAGAGAACATGGATCGGGAAGCAGATGTAGTTGTTATTTGAGAAAAAAAAGTGTACGAGAAAGTTGTATGAACCCACAGAGCGGAAGGGGGGGCAGCCTCCTGCCTCTTTAAAATCCAAAAATAACTATTTCAGATGGTTGTTTGCCCTCTGCTTGAGCACATTTGTTCATCTCCTCCCTATGAATAAAACCCAACATCCATGAGGGTGTTTTTTGTACCAAAAACCCAAATCAAGATAAAAGAAAAATGGAACAGCTCCACAAACCTTGGGATGCCTTACTAACCCCAGAGTAAAGTCTTATTTACCCTGTATAGACATTCAAAGTGAGGGCCTCAGTTATAAATAGTCTTAAGGAACTGGACTCCCAAATTCGGCAAGATTAGTTCCCCCTTGTGAGGTGGAAAGAAGAAAAATAGATCGACACAGACGGGTGTCCTACACCTTTGCCCTTGTTCAAAGGTTGGCCCGAGGTGGCTTGGTCAACTTCTGGCCTTCTAGGATCTTCCCAAAGAGTTTGGCTGCTTCCATGGCACACCCCCAGTGAATGGTGAGCCCGAACCCTCCATGACCGTAATTGTGAATCACCTGGAAGAGAAAGAATGGGAGCTTCAAAGCCCAGAAGCAGATGAGATGCAGGACTCTGAATCTGGAACAACTCCTGAAATCCTCTTCATTCAGAAAAACAGCTACCTCGCATCGGAGCGTCCCATGGCGAATGGTCTCATGTTCTAGCCGGACTTTAGGGCGCGATGGGCGTAAACCACTCCATTCTTCAACTATCTTGGCTTTCTGGAAGAAATACGTTCAGCAGCTTATTCTCAGAGGCAGACCCCAGAGAGTCTTCCCCAATGCTCCCTCAGGCTGTGGGGCACCAAAAACCCTGGAAGAGCTGCCATGGGGACTTCCTTCCGGGCCTAGGGAAATGGGGAGAGCGCAGGTGTTTCTCGCGACAGCCTTGGCCCATCTGGGGTGAGATGATCTACCTGGAGGCTGGGCAACAACTTGCAGCATCCTTCCCAAATGTTTCTATGGTCCTCGGGATTGTTCTTTGTACTCCAGTTCCCCAGCTGAAATACGCCCCCCAAGGTCACTACACGGCTCCTGCAAAGAGCAGAAGAGGGAGGAACAGTCAGTCTTGAACTATTTTAAGTCAGAGGAGTGCTAAGAGGTGGGATCTGACCTCCTCCCACCTTCAGGATGGGCCTCCTCCCTCAGTCTGTTGTCCTCCAGGTGTGTTAGGTTACGGCTCTCATCCAGCTGAACCAGCACAGCCAGAGTCCCACCCACTGGAAGCCACCAAGTTAAAAAAAGTTTGGGGTCAAACTGTGTTTGCTTCTCATGGAAGGATATCAGCAGAAGATGGTGGGAACCTCCCTTCAATCTCAAGAATACTGGATTCCCAAATTCCAACAGAGGGAAAAGACTTGATCCCTGGAGACGCAGCTGGAACATCTCTTGGTCCACTTCCCACCATTGCTGGATCCACCTTGATAACTCTGCCACTCTCTACTGCATTTTCCTTACCCAGGGATGATGTAGGGCTCCTTGTAGATGCCAGCTTCAAGGTTATGGGCGATGATGAAGTGCTTCACCCAGGGGGCATCAACCTAGAGGTCCAGAATAAGTATGAAGATCAGGAAGGAGCCAGATGGAGCGCTAGTTTAGCCTGCAAATGCACAGCCCGAAGAAACAATTTCTCTGCTTTCTCCTGGTTTGCTGTGACAAGCAGCAGGTAACCAGAGGTGTGTATTTATTAATTCAAACAACTAACAGAGCTGCACATCTCTATCCAGCAAGTGACACATGCCTCTCCCTGCCTGTTTGTCTCTAGGGTTGAGGGCCTTGTGGGAAGGTTCAGACCAGCCTTTCTCAACATCCAATATCCAAGTGGGCTGTCCCACTAGGATATGTCCCAGCTTGCCTCCACCAGCCCTGCTGACCAACTCCCCCAGGCCTCACCTTGATAACCTGTCCTCGGCCTGGACGCAGCTCAGGGTCAGTCTGTAGCTCTCCAGCACGGATCCCGGTACAGTTGACAACCACGTCCACTCCTTCAGCTGCCAGCTGCCAGAAGAGAGTAAGGGAGTCAATCCCTCTCTTGCTTTTTAGAAATACAAGGCACCCCCCCACCCATCTGTCAAACTAGACAACTTGGGAGATGTATGGACTTCAATTCCCAGGATTCTGGGAGTTGGAAGTCTACACATCTTCAAGTTACCTAAGCTGAGAAACACTGGCCTAGAGCGACCTTCTCAACTTTGTGCCTTCCAGATGTGCTGGATTTCAATTTCCACCATTCCTGGCCAGCTTCACATATATTCCAACTCACCTCCTGGAAGGACCTGATTTTCCGATGGAAGAACTGGACCCTCCTTGAGGTCAACCTTTTAAGAGCAATGGAGGATTGTCAGCAGAAGAGTTTGACAGGCACACCTGTTGGGTCTGAGCTTTGGGGGTGGGGGGGGAGCAGGGCTTAAAGGCAACTGTTCTACCTTTTCTCCATCTACATCTAGTATTCTCAAGGTATTAGCCTCTCTGACTATGGAAGGTTGAGGATAGCTAGTCATTATTAGCTGAATGACCAGGATTCCAATTCCTCTTTCAAGGCCGCCACATGGGTGAAAGATTTCATCAAAGGTCCCAACCAGCTTTCCTAGCTCTGTCACCACAAGAATAAAAACCAAACTACCTAAAACTCAAGAGAGTTGCCCAACGTAGACAGCAGGAAAAAGGAGACTCATACATACTGGTTTGTAAGCCAGGCGAGATAGCTTTTGCCTTCCAAGATCAGGGCTGTGTTGAACCAGCCATAGCTGAAATTAGGGGAAAAGAAGACAAAAACAAAACATGGATACAAATTCTCAGAGTGGAAGTTTCAAATGGCCGAGGCTGAGAAACACTGGTCCACAACAGTTCCCAAATCCAAAGAGGAGAGGCCGTCTAATACCTGTAGCCGGGGAACAGCTCCAGCTCCTTCTGGGACAATTTCCTAAATCCCAAGACAGTATGTTTCCAAGATGGCTCCTGCAAAGAAAGACACACAGATAGGACAAGGGAGAAACAGAATCTCACACAAATGCAAAATAAACAAGTCTTGGGCCAGAAGTCTTGGCAACACAGCCCCACAATTGAGAACTCTCTGCCTGCAAAGCTCTTGAATTTATTTTCCTACCAGCTGGGAACCTCTTTGCTCCTTGCATTACACGGTGGGAAGGAAGGGGGATCAAAAATCCTTGAAAGCAAAACTCCGGTGCGTCTCCCATCCCTGTCTTTACACTTTGCTCCAGCCTTCCTAAGAGGAACACGCTTTCATTGAGAAAATAACTCAGATATTTTTAAGTCAACCACTTACGGCAACCGGCTGTCGGAAGAGGTTGTATCCAGAGAGCAGAAAGAGCCCCATCTCCTTGGCTTCTGGTGAATGAACACGTTGGAGCAGATAATCGAAAGTCTCTTTGTTCCAGATCCTGCAGTATTGAAGAAGGGAAGATCAGATGTTTTCCTTCAATCTGAGCTCTAGGAAACTGCCAGAGGGAAAAAGTGTTGGCAGCTGGAAAGGCTGGGAAGCATTTGGGGCAGTGGTTGTGAACCACGTGTGAACATTGGCACAGATCCTCCTGAGTCAGCAGGTTGATTGTAAATTTTTTCCCAGGGCAAAGGGGAAAAGAGTCACCACTTAATATTGTTTATAAGTTTCCCTTCACATTTAATCCACTGTGCACTTTACTTTTCAACGAAAAATCCCTGAAAAACCAAGGAAGGGTTTGACCCTCTGCCCCTTGAAGATGGGTGGACTTCAACTCCCAGAATTCCCCAGCCGGCATGCTCCCAGGCGGGTGGGCTTCAGCCCCTGGTCATCTGAAAGGTGCAGGAGGAACTCAGCCGCCCTTCGCAAGGGGAGCTGGCCCTTTGCTCTTACGTTTCTTCAGTGTTTCCTTTGTCATACAGGTAGGGCTGCCAAAGGCCGGCGGCCCCATCGCTGGTTGTGCCAGGGCTGAATTCATCCGCGTAGATCTCCACCTGCAGCGGCCGGTCAGCAGAGCGCCATCGGTCATGGATGCAAAGGGCTGTGGACAGTCCTATCACCCCAGCTCCAATCACGGCGACACGCATGGCAGCGTCTGGAGGGGGCAGGAAGGGAGACCGTCTTGCACCTTAAAAATAACCAGTCCCAAAGAAAAACTTTGAATGTTTCTCTTTGGGGTGGGGTGGTAAAATGGGTCCTGTGTGTTTCTTTGCCCCTCGGACCTCTCCAGGCCCCCCCCCCGATTGCTGAAAATTACAGCCCCTCCAGCGAGATCCTGGCGTCCCTGGCCACATCCAGGCCAGGCAGGAGAACTGTGGGTAGGTGGGGAGGTTGCCCACTCCTGCTCTAAGCTTTCAGGGGGAGGAGGGCCACTCCCTGCAGTTTTTCTCTCCACCTTCAACCCACATTCTTTCTCTAATGATTTGCAATAAATGCAGAAGATCTGAAAGCCTTCAGAGCTGCCGAGCCTCTCCTGGGAAAAAGCTAGATTTTACCAATCTCAGCAAAAGAGCGTTGGCTCTTCTCTCAGCCCAGCAGGCCAGCACTTATCTCTGCCAGACCTCCAAAGTCTGTTTCTGCAGAAGCACAACCACCAAGCAGCTACATTTCCCCGGGTGCCGCTTTGCCATAATTTCCTTCTCGCAACCCCAAAGAAGCCAAGCGAGAGACCCAACCTTCTCACCGGGAGAGTCCACAGGCCCAGGAAGGTCTTCTAACACGGCTGTTTGCCCAGCGGGTGCCGCTCCCTGCAGGAAGAAAGCTGGAAACTTGTGGATGGTCAAAGTTCCCTCCGATAGGGTAAGCAGGCCGCAAGGTGGAGCTTAGGCTTCCCCTGTGCCAAGAAGCTATTCTGGGGCAGAGAGAAAGAAAGAACCATGCAGGACTCAGAGCTTCTGGCCAGCCCCCACCAGGCTCAGCTTTCGTGGTCAGGAGGGACCTCTTGCGTCCAGCCCAGAGTCTGCTTCCCTTCTGACGTTCCTGCACAAAAGTCTCCTTCTCTGGGACTCAACACAAAGTAAACAAAAGGAGGAAGCTTCTTACCTAATGTGGCACCATCCAGGCTGGTGTGATGTGACAATCTCTGGATCCTTTGAGCTGAGACAGGCAGAAATCTTCCGAGGTCAGTTAACATCCTCCCGTCCTGTCCAGAGCGCCTCGCTTTACAAGATGAAAATAAATTCTTCCGGAAAGGTCTGCTGGAACACCCAAAAAGGCCCTGCTCCCCAAAACCAAGACATAATTGCTCAGGCTTCCTTGTCCAGCAAACCTTCACTGCCCCAGACTCGCCTCGACATAATTTGGTAAATTTTCTTGTATGAATCTTAAATTAATGCTCTCACGTCTAGTGAATAATGCTCAATAATTATCCCCACTGATTATTTTGGCCCCCTCTCCAGCTCATCCTCCGCGCCTCATTCACATCTGGGAACATTCCCGCAAGGTTCTCCAGATTAATAGAGGCTTCAATGGCAACCTAAAGCCAGATGTCTGGCCGCCATACTGTGGATTATGGGTACTGTTACTAGTTCCTTTCCTTACCCCGCCGGGTGCCCTCCTTCTGGCGACGGGGGCTGCTTCTCAAATCCGCCTCCTGTTGGCAGGAGCGCCCGCAGAGACGCGGGGCCACTTCCCCCAGGGGAGGGTCGCACAGACGCCCCGTCTCGCGGCCGAGCGCTGAGGGAGGCGTCCGCCCCCGGGAAAGGGGGACCAGTCGCCGGGCCCTCCGCCCCCGCCCCGGGCTCTGCCTCCCTCCCTCCCTCCTTCTCCTCTCCCTTCCGGAGCGATGCGCGGCCGGCATCCAGCGGCGGCAGGACCGGCTCGGGCGGGCCGCCGCTGCCGCTCCTCCTCCTCCTCCTCCTCCTCCTCCGCGGCGGGTGCGGGGCGAGCCCTTTCCGGCGGCCCCCGGGCGCGAGGCGGCTTCCTCCGCCGCCCGGCAGGCTCCTCCCCGGCCGGCCTGCCTGCCTGCCGCCCGCGCCCCGCCGCCCCGCCGCTCCGGCCATGGCGCTGGTCACCCTGCAGCGCTCGCCCACGCCCAGCGCCGCCTCCTCCTCGGCCAGCGCCAGCGAGGTCAGAGGCCGAGCGGCCCCCGCGCCCCCCGCCGCCGCCGCCGCCGCCCGGCCCCCCCCCTTCGTGCCAGCGGAGCTTGGCCTCCCGCCGGGCAGCCGCTCCCTTGGCGGGGGGGGGTCTGGTTCCCAGGGAAAACTCCGGGGGGAGGGGAGGGATCGGGCTTTTCGGGGGCTGCGAGGGCACTTCAGCCCCCAGAGAGCCTGCCTTGAAACGAGTGGGGCGGTCGGGGGGATGGTGGGGCTGCCGACCCCCTGGGCCATAAGGCTAGTGGGCTGCAGGAATTGGGGAAGGAGGGGCAAGGGGGGTCGCCTTCCCCACAGCTACAGGTCATCCTGTTCTGAAGGCTCAGATTAAATGCAGGTGAGGGCAGGAAGGCTGGGGGGGGCGGGCCAGGTGGGCTCTGCCCCTTGGGGCTCCCGGCAGGCTGTTTGGGGGTGAAAGGCTCTGGATGGGGCTGGGGGGGGCACAGGAAACAGAGTTTGTGGCAGACGCCATTAAATCCCACTGGAAGGCCTTAAGGTGCCCCATCTGCCTAAGACCCCGCCTTCCGGGGGTCTTCAGATAAACAGGGGGAGCCCTTGTGTTCCTCCAAGCCCTCGGAAGGTCGGTGGTCCACCATAAACACGTCTTTCGTTGCAGATGTTTGGAAGTATAACTGAGATTGTGCTGGGCTTAATTCTTGCTTTTCCTCCCCATCAGCTGGATGTTGGCAGCGATGAAGAACGCAAACTCAACCTAAGGTAGGCAGGAACTGTTCCCCCCCCCTCGCTGTAGAGTTTTTCACCCGCCTGGCACCCTTCAGGAAATGGGAGAGTATGGCACGCAGGGGCTGCTAGTCATTGTCATATCTTCTCTGTAAACTTTGGGGTGCTGTTCAAACATAGCCGTGGAGTTCTCAGATAACTGCCTTAGCTCACTTTCAGACATGCAAGAATACATTGAGATGCTGGATTAACACTCCCTGGGTGCTCAAATTCTGTGCTAAAACCGCATGCCCGAACGGTCTGCTTGCAGGAAATGTCATGGGGGGAAAATGGCATTTTCAGAGGAACAATTAAGATCCTTTTTCATCTTCCTGGGTTTTGGGGGTACAATTTGAACCCTGTTGGCTATTCAGTACTATTTTTACAATCTTGGTTTGTCTGTGATACTGAGGCTGTTATAGCCTGTATATAATTACAATGTTTTTTTTAATTCATTCTTTAAAAATTGCCCCAAAGTGGAGCAGAGTTGACAGCATAAAAGGACTTGAGGCAAATTCCCAGGAGAGGAAAGCGGGTGAATTCAGGGCTCCGACGTTCCTCACAACCAGGCTGTCCAAGTTGGCTGAACTACCATCTTGTTTGGGGAGGGGGTGCCAACATTGCCCCCAGGCAGGGAGCCCTGTCTACTCAGCACCCTTACCTGCTGACCCCCGTTCAAAGATCAGCTGACCAAACCAGGCATCTTTGCCAGGGGGAAGGGATAGGAGAGCATATTGGCACTGGCTGTCGACCGGGGGTGCCAGTCAGGTGGCATCTGTGCTACCATGGAGCCCGTGGAAGCCACCCATCTTCTTTAGACCTTCCGTCCATCAGCTCAGTGGTAGGAATGGTGGGGTCCTGCCTGGTGAAGCTGCAATGCCGGCCAGGGTCTTACTCCAAAGGGCAAATGATGTGTTGTTGTCCCTTTTGGTCTGTTGGGGGCGCTCTCATTCCACCTCTGCCAGCCAGTCTGGGGTTTGCGTGACACAGTTTTCTCCAGATTTTTGCAGGGACCGAAGTGACCCTGGGAGGCCTGGGAGATTTCTGGCAAGCAGCCAAACTGACCCATCAGGAGGGTCTTTGCAAACTGGTCCTACAACCCACCACTCCAATTGCAGGCCCAAAAGCACATCGCTCTCCTAGGATATGAAATGGGAGAATAATCTGCCCGTTGTAAGTGCTGGTTACTTAGCCCCATCCAGAGTGGCAAGGCTTATCCTAAGCAGGGAGTAAAACAATGCAAGAAGCAGGATCAAAAGAACGTCCAAGGATGCCATCGGTCCTCAGAAGCAGGAAGTTAAACTGCAAAGAAGGGTTCCTGCCCCCCCCGTCCACATTGCCCGGCCCAGCTTTGTTTGTGGTCTTGACCCCAGCGTGGGAGATTTCCTACCCACATGTTGCCCCCTGGTTTCTGAGGGTTTCCCTGCAGGCAGCCCACAAGGCCCCTCTCTGTGTTGCCAGCTGGTTCCCCGGCCACCATCTCCCTGGCCCACCGAGGTGCCTCCTTGTGGTGGTGAAGCCACAGTCCTGCAACCTGGCCAGGATGTGACTCAGCATCCTGTTTTTGAAACCGTGGGTAGCGTCAGCAGCTTCCACCTCCAGCAGGGTCCCTTGCTGGCTTCGCCAACTGGGCGATATCCTCCTGGAGCCTCTGGAGTGACCGTGCGGGACCCCCAGCCCGTCTCCAGGTTCCCCCTTGAGGGACGTCCAGCAGCCCCTCCCCCACGGCAGGCCCTCCTTCCCCTCCAAGCTGCTGGGGAGACCGGCCTGCACTTGCCTTCCGGAGAGTGAAGGCTGCACCACCAGGGGACCAAAGGCTAATTTGCAAAAAGAAAACGTTGGGCGCTTCCTCTTCTGGTGGTTCATCCCATCCCAGTGCGAATTCTCCAATCTGCATCCTGTTTTCAGAGGGAGCTTAATCAGGATCGTAGCGACCTCTTAGGCTGGTGGGTGGGCTGCGAAGGCTCAGGCTGACAGACCGAGGGTGGGTAGGCTGCTCCCCCAGACCTTGCCTGGGCTGGGCAGGGGGCAGGGGGACCAGCCACTCAAACCAGCGCAGGAAAAGGCAGAAAGGCCAGTCCTGGAGGTCATGTGGGAAGTCAGCCCTGCCCTCCGATGCTGAACTGGGCTGCAAGGGACTACTCTAGCACCCATCAGCCAGGGCAAACTTCGCTGATGCTCCCATTGGTGGGGCAGAAGGAGAAGGATCCCAATTCTAGACCCCTCAGGGCTTTAGAGAGCCAGACTTGGAATTAGGCACTGATGTCCTCGGGACACTCGGCCGGTTCAGAAGCCAAAAGCAGAAGTGTTGAGGTCAGCTCGCTTGTGTTCATATTTCATGGCACAGTCTCTGCTGGGTGGGTGGGTGGGGGAGGCTGGCGCTCCCCTCCCACTGGCATTTGTTATCGGCAAGGCTTTTATCCAGTGGATTGTGCCCGCCTTCACTTAAATCGGAGTTCTTGCTTGCATTGCAATGACCCGCCTGGAAAATAAGTCCTTTGTGTTTCTCCCAAGCCTGTTGCACGATGGGAAATGGGGGATTAACCCCCCTCCCTCCCCCCCTCCCCTGGACTGGTCCCACCACAGCAGCCTCCCTCTGCTCAGTCCTCTCACATGGCCTGACCCCACAATTACGATAATTGTGATAAAGTGGGTTCCAAGAACCCCAGGCCTGCATCGCCTGCCATTTACTTCTGCTGAGAAATTGGAGGGTTCCTCGAAAGATTTCTTCTCTCTTCCTCCCCCCCTCCAGCCTTACCCCCAAAGAGATTTTGCACCAGCGCTGTGAGTGACCTGTGGTCTCTGGAAACGCGGCTTGGAATGTCTGGCAGCCCAGGCGCCCACGCCTCTGCAGCCACACAATGGCCCCTCACAAAGAGCTTTTGTTGGTGCAGCTCTGCAGACCCAGGAGCGAAGCTTTCCAGCCTCAGAGCTCACTCCGTCTTCGGTCCTTTCGGCCCTTCGCCAAGAGGGGATTGGGTTTCCCCTGGGTCCAGCAAGATGATGCCTCCAGAACAGGAGCAGAAGACCCAGCCGCTCTGCTCCTCCATGCCCCTCGGCCTGGCTCCAAGCATCCTTGGGTGGACGGCCAAAGGCGGGACCCTCCCAGGGCTAAAAGTAGTTCCTGAGCCCGTCTGGTTGACCTGCTTCTGGAAAAGCCAAGCGGGTCCCTTTCAGAGGTGAGCCTCAGACAGAGCTCTTCCCTTTCTGGAGAGGTGTCCTCTCCCAACAGGGCGGTTTTCTTTCCCTTACATAAACCGTGGCCATCAACCAATTCTTCCTTATTGATTTATCCAAACTGCAACCCAAAACCCATTTATGAATTGTCGGGTGCGCGGGTGGGTGTGGCCCATTGGGTGGGCATGGCTGCCGTGGTAACGGCAGACTGGGTGCGACTAAAAAGTTCAATCAATCAATTCCAACTTTGTAAGGTTTTTTTTCCCCCGCAAGAAGTTTGATTGATTGAACCTTTTTTTTTTTTTTGCACACGGCGGTGGAAGCCTAAAGCGAAAAGGTTTTATAAAACCCAGCTGAAGGCCTAGGATTGGGGCGACGGCGCACGTGCCCACAGAGAGGGCTCTGAGTGCCACCTCTGGCACCCGGGCCATAGGCTCGCCACCACTGGTCTATCCTTTCAGCGTCAGGATTTTGAGTCTTAGAAATGCCACCTTGAAAATGCTGTTTTTTCTTTGGGAATACAGAATTTTGGAAGGTCTCAAAGCTGGCCAGGGTCTCGGCACTGAAAGTTGATGACAGTGCTATCTAAGAGTCCCTAGCAGGAGCAGGGCTGGAAACCTGAAGGAGGGACCTATGGAATGTGTTCTCCCCCCGTGCCATAGCACCTTAGAACCCCAACTTTCTCTGAAAGAAGCAGGCCTCCAAGCACAAACCTGCCAGGGGCCTTGGGAACCTCACAAGGGGGCTTTGGTTGGCTCTGTGGGGTTCAGAGCCAGCTCTGCGATTCCATTCCAGTGCCTTAATTTCCCTCTGCAGCTCCAGTTAGGTGTGGCTTTCCATGCTTCCTCAGCTGGGAAGGAGGCCCTGTGAGCCCTCCAGGGCTGGGGACCTCTCTCCAAACAGCTGAGGGCAGGAGAGGCCTTTGCACATCTCCACACTAGTCTGAAATGGATTGAGAGAAGCAGAACTAGTATGTGAGGGTATCTCAGAGGGTCCCAAAGCACTTTAGGTGCCCCGTTCTCCATTCTCTTCCCTCCTTCCTGAACGTTTCCGTAGATAGAAATCTATGCACGGCCTTAATATTATCTGAGTGCAAACGCTCCGTCACACTCTGCGTTCCATCTCAGCGGCATTAGTGCAAACTTGTTCGCTACTCCTTGTACTAGGACTACAACACCCAGAACCCTCAGCCAGACTTTTGGGGAGTGGTAGCACATCTGGGGGGCATCTGCTGGTTTAGGCTGCTTTAGCTTTTCTGTTTCGTAAGTGGCTGAGATGGCCTGTTTTGCATGTCCTCTCCTTTTCCTGGTGGCCAGTCTTGGCCATCAGACGGTCAGAAGGGGAGGTGGCCAGACCCCAGAATGGCTCCCAGTTTTTGGAGGGAGGGGTTCAGGGAGGAAGAGGGTTGGGAGGAGCAAAACCTGCTTTGGGGGTCTCAATTTCTCCTCCCACACCAGTATGTGAAATGAAGATGGTGCACTGCTAAACTTTTGGTTGGACAGTGATGAGTTCAAACTGAACAATTCATGACCCAGATTTCACCCCTGGGCCCTTCTGAGACACTGGGAGCAGCTGCCATCCTCGTCGCCAGTGCATGGAGCTCAGGAGATCTAGGAAGACTTTTATTTTCCATGGAAAAGTCTTGTATAATAGCTGGTTCCAAGCTGTCTCGTCTCCATCTGTCTGCTTCTCAAATGCTGCCCACTGAAATTGGACCCTAATCCGATTCCCCAGGATGGTCTTACTCTCCCAGGACCTCATGCGAGTCCTGATGTGGGTGGTGAGGAACGCCAGCCCTTCGTCCATCAGGCTGGCCCCTTGACTCTCCCAAGGTCAGCCACGAGGATCTGTCCAGCCAATGAAGCAAAGGATTTCAACGGCTGCGAACGAGCAAAGACGGTGGGAGGGGAAGGCTCTCACGAGCATTGCCCGGGCCCCCTTTCCTCCTGAAAGCTTTCTTTCATCAGGGTGGACGAGGGCAAGTCCTCGCTCGTGTTTGGGGCCGTGGGGGGCAGGGGGCAGGGCTCCGTAAAAGCCATCCATTCCCGAGAGACGTGGAGATTCCTCCCTCCTTCGCGCAGAAGGATCAGTTGGCTTTTTGATTCCCACCAAGAAATGTCAAGAACCTCTCAGCATGATGACTTGAAGACTCGGTTATGAACCTATCTGACTTTGCTACCTTCTGCCTGTCCTTTGGGGCCACACGATGTTTCGGCTGCTTAAAGAAACCCCATCCAAAGCCGTACGTATCCCGCGTCCTTCCTGCTCCTGCGGCTCCTGCAGCTTGGGTAGCGTCCGAGACCTTCAGAAGGTCTTGAGGCCTCCTCCTTGGGAGTGAGCTGTGTTTTCCCACATGTTCTCAACCCTGAGCCTCACCTGAGCTGGTGGAAATTCAGTTGCGGAAACGGCTGTTTCTTGGGCAGCTGTTTACAAACTGACCGAGATGTAGAACTCTTTGAGGTTTAGAGCTGTGATATAGACACAAAGCCAGCTTTTAATAGTTATTTCTCTTTATTGGGCTTAAGGCCAAATAGGTAGCTGGACTCCTGTTATGGAGAGGATCCTGTGGTTGATTGCTGAGGTCACCCCTGAAGGACGGGGAGTGGGTGCCCCCCCTTTTTTTACATTTCTTGTTGCTAACAGATTCTTTGACAAATCCTTTGTCCTATTTGTTGAATACTCGGCCACAGAAGGGAGCTGTGGGAGTGGGCTTTCCTTTGCTTGAGCTGGTGGCTGTGGGATGATCTCACTTCAGCCAGATTGTGCCATGGTCAAGATTATGGGCAGTTAGTCATTCCTCTCCCTTGGATCACAAACAGGAATTGTGTGTGGTTGGTCTCCGAGGGGCAGGAAATGCCGGGAAAGGTGTCCTGTCAGACTTCACCAGCCCTTTGTGTGTTTTCTCAGACTTCCCATCAGTGTCACCCATTGCACGCTGACCTCGAGGTCCATTATGACTTTTTTCAGCCTGGGGCTGTGAATAAAGTCATGTTTGACATTTGAGGTTCAGGACTGTTACTCAGATAAAAGGCTTGGTCCACTAGCAGCCCAGCTTTGGATGGATTTTATTGCCCGGTGAAATGTTGACTTGATGGGATCTTGCACAGATTCAATTGGTCACATTGCCAGGTAGGAGTAGCAGCTCCTCGGGGGGGGGGGGTGTTGAGTGAGCGAGACCCTTTCTGCAGTCCACGCTGCACGTGTTTAATCAGGTGAGTGATTAAACACGTCCTTTTTTGCTAGTAAGGTAGTCCTTGATTTATGGCCATAGTTGACCCCCAAATTTCTGTTCTTAAGGCTTATTGCTAGACTCCAAATAGGGTAGACTGACCATATTGAATGAAAGTCAAAATCCAGACACTCGTGCAGGCTGGGGAATTCTGGCAGTTAAAGTTATCAAGTCTTAAAGTTGCCAAGCTTGGACACCTTTGCTTTAAAGAATTGGGGGCCTGGACAAATACCCTCCAAATTATTCTTTGACTGTTGCTATCAGTCTGCGTTAGTTGGGACCAGTTTCCTGTCCAGGGCTAAAACTGTGTTTACATACCCTTTAAAAGGCCAAATTGGTCACTCGCCTGCAGCTTTTCTGGGGCCAGCCTTAGAAAACACGCAAAAGAACCCCATTCTCCTGAAAGTCCAAATCCCGCCTGTGGGGCTGCTTTGGCAAATGTTTCTAGTGAATTCTCCAGGTTGAATGCAACTTCTTCCCGCCTGCAAGCCCAGTCTGGAAGGCTCTTTATAAATCCCCATGGAGCTGAATGTGCTGAGAGGGGTAAACATTTTAAAAAATCGTATTAAGAAGTAATCTCCGTCGTGGAATCTGATAGCTCAGGGTCATTACACAATTCTATGGGAAGGCCGTTATCTTTTTCCTCCAAACCTCTTGTAGGCACACCTCCCGAAGCAGACCAACATCTAGCCCCGGTGGAAAATTACGCTGTCTGCTTCTGATGGGAACCCAGATGCCTTTCTGAAATCCTTTGCTAGCAGTGAAGCCTCCTCATCCCCCTCTGACAAGCAGTTAGTCATTTGGTCAGAGCTTGGCTTGGTGCCGGAGGCTTTTGGCTCTGGAACAAGGCCTGCAGTGTGTGGAAGTGATCAGGCACAATCCTTTGGTCCCACTAATTGTGTCCTAACATTAGCAGAACCGCTGAAAGGATCGGCCACCGGCTCTTTGACCAAGAGAGGGCAGAGCAGGGATCCTTCCTTTTCACGTTGAGGAAGAAGGAAAACTTGTTTTGCGATATTTATTTGGTGATTACATTACCATTTATCAGTTTTCTAGCCTGAAAAAAAGTAAAACTGGAAAGTAAATCTAGCCTTGGTTTGCATGTGCTTGTGACAGGAACAAGCTGGAGCAAGGATTGCATCTCATTCAGTCTGGCAAGTGGGCCGCTCTCTTTTCCACCTGGATCTGGTTGGCTGGTGGAATCGGCGCTAGTTCCATTTGGCCACCCTAGATGTAGCTGCTTGTAGAGAAAGCTAAGCAGGGAATTGCCTGGTTAATACTTGGAGGGGAGACTGTTAGCAAATACTAGGCTGTGGGCTACATTGGGAATCCAAAAAATCCTTCCGAGAAAGACAACTGGGCATGGCGTCCAAGAAAATGACCTGGTCTTGTCTTTGGAGGCACCAAGATGGAGCTGAATCTCAAGGCAACTTTTCCTTCCCAGAAAGTTTGAAACTGTTGCCCAGGAGTCAGTCTGTCCACACGGCTTCCACGCATCTCCCCGCCTGACCTGCTGCTCTGCCTGTTTGTATTGCAGCTTAAGCGAGAGCTTTTTTATGGTCAAAGGAGCTGCGCTATTCCTGCAGCAAGGAAACAGTCCACAAGGTCCACCACGGAGTCTCCCGCATCCCCACAAACATGCAGGTAATGTCCCCTCGGCCTCTCCAGGTAACCTGGGTAGAATCAGTTTAGGAAACGCCAGTGGGGAGGAGAAAGGTGGTAAGTGAGGGTGGGCATCCTGGGAAGCAAAAGGCTTTGAATGGTTCCCGCTTGGTTCTTCCAAGAGGAAGGAGGAGATTGGAGGATGGGATCCAGTATCACGGGTAACGAAGCTTCTGGGTTCAGCTTGGCAGTTCTTACTGGAAGACCCGTATCTTGTTCAGTGGCTACAGAGGGTACCGAGAAGGCCTCTCAAAATGCAATCAGATTGACCATTATGATTGACCATCAAGCCTGAAGGGTGAGATGGAAGCGTGACTATTTGGGGAATTGCTAAGTGCCAGAGACGTCTTGGGAATATGGGGTGACGGTTCCAGATTGGATTTTGATGTGGGACCAAGCAAGCTAAGCAAGGACCCAAGCTGGTCTTCGTTCAACTACTGCCCTCTGGAGGACATTAAGTTGGGAAGATAAGGTAGTGGAGTCCATACTTTCTATTTCCACTTCAGTCCCATCCTGTCCCCACCCAGGATGTTCTGGAGAAGTTTTGGAAGCATTCCTACCTGGAGACCAAGGATCTCTTCTGCTGTCCTAAATCTATGCTTGGCTCTCAGGAAGTTCTTGTGAAGCCTAAGGATGGCTGGTTAAGGAGGCTTCAGAGAGATCCGAAATAATGAGCAGGAAAAGCAATGTAACGTTTTCTGAGAGTCATGATAGATCATTCAATAGTGTTTCTCAATCTTGGCAATTTTAAGATGGGTGGACTTCAACTCATAGAATTCCTCACTCAGCTGGAGTTGAAGTCCATCCATCTTCACATTGCCTAAGTTGAGAAACTGTCATGGAGGATGGACAGTGGAGGAGCGCTCTGTCAGCTGATGCAGCAAAGCAAATTTAGGAGGTGCATCTGATGATTTTGCTGCCTGTGCATCCACAGGTGATTTGCCTCAGCACCTTCAGGTGATGATCAACCTCCTTCGCTGTGAGGACAGAATCAAGCTGGTAAGAGGACTTGCCATATCCTTGCGGTAGTATAATCCTTGCCACGGTCCCACTGCAGCAGTGGTCTTTTCCCAGTAGATCAGTCCTTTGTGGAAGGAGTTGCTTGGGAGCACGGAGTAGACCTGTGAAGAGAAAACTATTCCTGTCAATCAAAGTAGAGTTGGAAGCAGGGTATCCCCAACCATCATCTGACTTTAGCCATCAATGCTGAGTGCCCTTGGACTCCAGAAATCAGATATTGTAGTCCAGCCTTCCTCTACCTTCACTGAGATCTCTCGAGACCTGAAGAATGTAGGCTGGTGCCCCATAGGGGTATTGGATCAGAACTCCCATAATTCCCAACTACCCCACCTAGTGCTGCCTGGAAGACTGTATGAGATGCGGCCCAACGTATATTTAGAGGGCACCAGGTGGGTTGGAGAGAATTGAATTAAACCCTCTTCTTTTTGTCTTGCCAGAAACATATCTAGCTAAAGTAATACCTAGCTAAAGAGAGGTATGGCCAAAGGGATGAATGCTGAGAACTGCCTTGCTGGTTTTTAGGCTGTGCTCTTAGAAAGTGCGTGGAGCGACCGCGTGAGGTACATGGTGGTGGTCTACAGCACCGGGCGCCAAGACACTGAGGAGAACATTCTCCTGGGCGTGGACTTTTCCAGCAAGGAGAGGTGAGGGGGGAATGCCTGGGGATACTTGAAGAGCAGGATGGCTCCCCCACTGTTCTGCCCAGCCAGCAGCCCTGGACCTTCTCTTTCCTCTTTTATGGCAGCCAGAGTTGTACCATTGGGATGGTGCTGCGTCTGTGGAGCGATACAAAGATCCACCTGGATGGAGACGGGTAAGAAACAGGAGGATCTGGAGAGCTGGCAGAGGACAGCAAGCTGGCGGGGACACGGCTGTTGTGATCAGTTCCTGGAGGGGACGGGATTTGGCCCCTTGTGCAAAGAGTTAGTGAGTTACCTGCGAAGAGCCACAGCCTGGCCTGTGTGCGCTGCATCGATTTTTGTCTATCTCTGATAGTGGGTTTAGCGTCAGCACGGCGGGCAAGATGCACATCTTCAAACCTGTCTCGGTGCAAGCCATGTGGTGAGCAACTTCCTGTTTTCCTCTCCTTCTCCTTCTCCTTCTCCTTCCTCCCCAAAGGCTGAAGCCAATTTTCGGCTGCCATCGCAGGGACTCAGATGGTCCTTGACCAGCATCAGCAGCTCTTTTGGCCTTGCAGTGAGCAAGAGGGCTCTGATGCACCTGCTGATTCAGCCACTGCCCTCTGTGGTGCCTGCTTGACCGGCCCTTTCTCTGCTCGGGGTGCTGGGGCTGAGGGATATCTCTTTGGGTTTCCCCACTCGTAGGTCTGCCTTGCAGATCCTCCACAAGGCTTGCGAGATGGCGCGGAGGCACAACTACTTCCCGGGTGGGATGGCGCTTGTCTGGGCCACCTACTACGAGAGCTGCATCGCTTCCGAGCAGAGTTGCCTCAACGAGTGGAACGCCATGCAGGACCTGGAGTCTCCACGCCCCGACTCGCCTGCACTCTACATGGACAAGTGGGTTCCTGCCATTCTTGCTTTGCTAGGACCTTCTGGGCAGAGAAGGATTGTCCCCCACTGGCCTTTTAGAAAACGGGTGTCCCTCCTTGCCTTACTCCAAAGTGGGATGATGAGAAACAAAGGAAGGGCACTAGGTGGGATGTTGAGGAGCATCTGCCTGGAGTTTCTAGTAGAGGTTGGCTTTGGAGTTGAGTTTCCCACAGCATCCTGAGCATCACCAATTTGCTTTTTCTTCAAACAAGGGCTGAGATGTTCAGGCAGACCCGGACAATTTTGGGCTGGCTTTATTGGTCAGGATGCACCTGTAGTTGAAAGCCTCTTTCTGCTAAGACCCAGGCCTACCCTTTATTTGGGAGCGTAGGATATGTATGCATAGGCACCCAGGCATACCAGAGGTTGTGTTGTATTGGAGAGAATCAGCTGCTTGGTTGTGGGTCTCTCCCCATCCTTGTTCAGTATTTCAGAAGTCCCCTACCTTAACCATTACTCACTTGTGGTTAAACAGCTTTTGGGAGGCTTCTCTGTGGAATCCCAACTGTTTCTGGACTAACCCTCAGCAAGAAGGGGGCACAAAAGCTCACCATTTGTCCCAGCTTGCTGTTATCTTGGGGAAATCTGCGAATGCTTTCTTGGAAGGTAGCTGCCTGGATTTGCAACTCCCGCCTCCCTTCCTCCCTTCCAGGCCAACTGAGCGGGAGAGGGCAGAATGGCTGATCAAGGCCAAACTCCGGAGCATCATGATGAGCGAAGATCTGGAGAACGTGACTTCCAAAGAAGTTAGTCCAAGAGCCCGAGGACTCAGGGCGGGGTTTTCCTTTACCAAAGCTGATCCCTCAGTGTGCCTCTCTCGGCAGATCCGGAACGAGCTAGAGAAGCAGATGAGCTGCAACTTGAAAGAATTCAAGGAATTCATTGACAATGAGATGCTACTCATCCTGGGGCAGATGGACAAGCCCTCCCTCATCTTTGATCACCTCTACCTGGTGAGCATCAATGCGAGGCACAGCTCCCTGAGGAGCCCCCCGGACACCCTTGCCTGACTCTGCTGTGATTCTTCCAGGGCTCTGAATGGAACGCCTCGAACCTGGAGGAGCTTCAGGGCTCCGGGTAAGTTTGGCCCAGCTGCGCTGACCTCTTCAGGGGTCTCTAGGCCAGTGACTGGCAGGTGGCCGGCAGGATCTCAGGTGACAAAGGTTGAAAAAGACCAGACGGCAAAGGGAAAGAGCGTCCCTGGGTCTGTTGTACATTGGACAGAGTTGAATTCATGTACTTCCCTCCCTGTGCGATGGACAGCTGAACCTCCTCCACAGGAGAAGCCTCCACAGATGGAGAACATTGGGCCAGAAATTGTAACGTGGATGACCTTGGCAGAGGGAGGGAAGATCTTGAGGGGAGTTATTACTTCTTTATCGGATTTCTACAGCTGCCCATCTCAGCAGACGACTCTGAGCGGCTGGCAGTTCAGTAACATACATTACAATTAAAATCTTAAAAACAGTTTAAGACAATAAGAATTACGAAGACCGTTAAAACCATAAACAGCATTACAATACTATGAAAATGTCTCCCAATTCACGTGAGTGTAGACAAGGGAAGAGAGGAAGCACCATCAGATGTGTGAGGTGTTTCTAGAGTCAGCCTCAATCAATCGTGCCTCAATAATTTTAGACATAATTTTTAGCTTTTTGGGTGGCGGTGAGTCTGTTTCTTGGTCTGTCTGCTTTTTAAGACGGGCAGAAATTTATCAGCTCAGATGCAAGGTGCAATATACAAGGTTGGGCTGAGTGGTATTGATTTATTAATGGCCCTGTCTTCCTCACCAAGATGCCGCAGTTTCTTCCCTTCCCCTGCTGATCCATCTGTTTCCATCCTTTCAGCGTGGACTACATTTTAAACGTCACCAGGGAGATCGACAACTTCTTCCCGGGGTTGTTTGCGTACCACAACATCCGCGTCTATGATGAAGAAACGACCGATCTTCTCGCCCACTGGAACGAGGCTTACCATTTTATCAACAAAGCCAAGTGAGTTTCTGGAAGCGACGCTGCTGGCCTGCATTTCCCTAGTCCAAAGCTGCGACCCGGACAACCTTCCCCAGAAGGCTGTGCGGCGCCTCTGGGAACGGCTTGCCTCCAAGACTGGGCAATCTGAGGCACCCTGCAGCTAAAGATGGACATTTTGACCAAGTGGTGTCCATCTTCGGCACCTCTAAGACTTGTGGACTTCATCTCTCAGAATTCCCCAGCTAGTGCTGGCTGTGGAATTCTGGAAATTGAAATCCACAAGTCTTAAAGTTGCCAAGGATGGACACCCTTATTCTAGTCCCTTCCCGCTGTCTCTGCAAGTAGGGCCATTTGCAGTGTTGCTGTAAATTAAATTCTGGGGGCTGCACCAAAGCCTCCTCACGCAGCCTTGGCACAGGGGAGGTGAGATATAAAAGGAGGGCCTGGGTTCTGACCCTTTCTAATCCTTCTTCTTTCCCAGGAAAAACCACTCCAAGTGTCTGGTTCACTGCAAGATGGGCGTGAGCCGCTCCGCGTCGACGGTCATTGCCTACGCCATGAAGGAGTTTGGATGGTCCCTGGAGAAAGCCTACAGTTACGTCAGGCAGAAGCGCAGCATCGCTCGGCCCAACGCCGGGTTCATGAGGCAGCTGCTGGAATATCAGGGTATCCTGGATGCCAGGTAAGGTGGCTCTCCCTGGGGGAGGGGGGGAGGGCAGGGGAAGGGTTGGGCCACACTCTCCCTTGGCCTCCTGCCTTTGAAGTCGGTTCCTGAGCTCAGAAATGAACTTCTTCCAGAGAGAAGGATTGCTTTTTCGGCCTCCATTCCTGCTGTGGACTGAGCTGCTGCTTATCCGACCGTTGCCAAAGTTCTTCCATCTCCCAAGGCTATTCCCACTGGCCATCCAATCCCCTTTCCTCCCCAGTCCTTCCCGCATTCTTTTGCCCCTTGCTCCTGCAGCCGCTGACCTGGCCCCCTGAATGCAAAACCTCTGTGTCCCAAAGATGCTTTCCCCAAAAGGCAACTTGACTTTCTTGTTTTTTCCTTTGAAAATCCTGAAGAAACTTCTTGGATGAGAAGAGAAACCTTTTCAAAGAAAGTCCAGTTGCCTTTTGGAAGAAAAAGCCCCTTTGGGACAACCAGACCTGAATGATGGAGACTCTCCATAGACACAAAGCCTCTGAGTTGCCCTGGACGTTCCTCCCCTCTGTTGTTTTTCCCCTCCCAGCAAACAGCGCCACAACAAGCTCTGGAAACAGCAGCCAGGAGGCGGCCTCCCCCCCAGGGCGGAAAGCCCTGCCAGGCCCAATGATCTCCTGCTCGGCAGCCTGGAGGACATGGACCTGGACCCTCCCGGCCCCCCCATCTGCACAGACCGCCAAGCACCCCTCGACTCCGTGGGCCTCCACTACTGCTTGCGGCGCCTCTCCAACGCCTTGCCGGCCCCCCGGGAGCCGTGTCTGCAGCTGGAGGACCTGGAGGCAGACGCTATGCTGGAGGAGGCCGGCTCTGCCGCCAGGGACCTGCTGGGCCAGCTGCAGGCAGGAATGCTGGAGGTCAGTGCAGACCCCCAGGGCCACCAGAAACCCGAGGCGGTTCCTCGGCTGCCGGTCTCTGAGGAGGAGAAGCCCACCGAACGATGGAAGCGGCGGTCGCTCGAAGAGGAGGGCAGGCACAACTGCGAGAACCTGAATAACAACAACAGTAAGAGGAGCTGCCCGGATGACTTTGAAGTAAGGGCAGGACTGAGCTTGGCCGGGTCTGTTTTGGGGGGAGGGTCTTGGGGCCCCAGGGTCTGGTCCCCCTCTTGACCACCAGAGGGCCCAACCCACCTGGCTGGGCCCTTTTCCTCTGAGGAAGGTCCTTCTCCTTCTCTCCAAGGACTGGATGGAGAAGTGTTTCTACTTCCTTTCGTCCTCTCTTTTCTCCTTTCCAGCATGAAGCCCTGTTCGGGGTCCTCAACAAAGTCAGCCCCCCCTACAAATCTTGCACTGACTGCATGTATCCCTTGGGTGGGTCCCCTCCTGAAGCCTTCAGGGATGCCCTAGAGGTCCTGCCAGCGGAGCCCCCTTGCCACCGTGCCACCATCTGCACCCAGCCCTCCTTCCCAGCGTTTCTGGAGCAGGCCTTCTGCAAGTCTCCTCTGAAGGAATCCCAGGGACCGAGAGCCAACAGTTTGCTCCCGATGGTTGTGGGAAATGAGGTGCAGGACGTGAGTCCTGATCGACCAGCTTCAGGGTGGCCCTGTGGCCCTTCTGAAAAGCCCAGGGAGGCCCCTAAAGCCCCAGGAGGTGCCTCGCTTGGCTCAAGACATTCTCTCTGTGAGAGAAGCCCGGTCTTGAACCACGGGCTGAAGCATGACTCTTCTCCAAGAAAAGATGCCCGGCAGACAAAGGACCTGAAGTACTTGCTCTTCAACAAAGATTTGGAGAAGCCAACCACAAACAGTTACCTGATGCAGCATCAGGAGTCTCTTCTTCAGCTCCAGAAAGCTGGCTTGGTCCGCAAGCACACGAAGGAACTGGAGCGCCTCAAGGCCCCGCCGTCCGACACAGCCGGGCTGGGCAAGGAGTGTTCCGGAGGCCCAACCGACGTTGTGACTATCTTGGAAGAGGAGCCCCAGGAGATGGTTGTGGTCGGGGGTCAACTGCAGCCCTCATCTCAGGATGTCTCAGAGAAGCTCCCAACGACCCTTCTTGCTGCTGGAGCCTCCCAGAAGACCTCCACGCCCGTCCCCTCCAAGGTGGACCACATGAGTACCTTCACAAAGGACTTCCTGAAGACCATCTCCTACACCCCATCCTCTTCTCGGAGTTCCAACCTCACTCGGAGTTCCAGCAGTGACAGCATCCACAGCATCCATGGGAAGCCCGGGCTGGTGAAACAGCGGACGCAGGAGATTGAAACCCGGCTGCGGCTGGCCGGCTTGACTGTCTCCTCTCCGCTGAAGCGCTCCAACTCTCTGGCCAAGCTGGGCAGCCTCGACCTGGCCTCTGAGGACCTCACGGGCGAGGCAGACCTTTCTCCCTTGACCCACCCAAGGGAGGCCATGCCAAGCGAGTCTCCAGCCCTTTGCAGCCTCCTCTCCTGGAAGAACACAGAAGACGGGCTGCAGCCCTCGGCAAAGGGGACCCTGGGGAAGCTGAAGCACACACCCCGGATGGGAAAAAGCTGACACCTTTGCAGTGTTGCTTTTTTAATGGTTACTTTTAGTTTCGCCTGTATCAAATGCAATTTTATCTTCTTGAAAAAAAGAGAGTTGCCTTGCACTTCTCAGGTGGCCCTTCAAGCACAGTGGCAGCAGAGGAGGGACAAGGCAAGCAGCCCAAGGAGAAGGCGTCAGGCCCTTGGGCATCCCTCACGGCCTCCTCTTGCCTTTTATCGGGCAGTGTCGTGGCTGGATTCTTTCCTTCCATGCCAAAAAATTCCAAAAGAGCCCAGAGATTTGCTTGGAAGGTCAATCCAAGTGTTACTCTTCCTCTTTAAGAGGCCCTTGTGCAGGGACCCAAAGGGGACACAAATGCTACCTCCGTTTTTCAGATCTACATACCGTAGATTAACAGACAGACACCTCTGCGTGTGTGTAGTTAGGATTTTTCAAAGTTCTTCCTCTGAAACTGATTTTTTTTCGAAGGAAAAAATAGTCCTAGGTCAATAGGATTATAGCCCTGGCCTCGTGGCTCACTCAACATACCTGAAAAGACAGCATTTCAGGGAGAAAGCATTTTTGCTAGCCATTGCCAGACTGAATATACTGGCCAGGATCCCCATCTGAACTGACCAGTTGCTGGCAAGGCTGTCACTTTCCCTCCAGACTTGATAGTTTTGTTTGGGGGTCTTGGGTGGGACCTCCTGGTTGTCCTTTCCTTCTGCTGTACCCGTCACATGTAGGAGATGTTTACTGTTTCTCCTGATCCTGTTGAAAATTGTAAATTTCATTGTCATGTTACCAAGTGAGGTAGGATCAGTAATGTATGTTTCCTGGGGCATTAAACACTTTGGTTGATAAATCAGAATATGGCATGTTTATTACCTATAAACCAAAATAGCGTAGTTCAAACCTCAAATGAAGGTCTGTTTTCCTGAATGCCCATTGTTAGTAGAAGCTGTAGTGCTGGTAAGAAGAGACTGTCCAGAAATGGAATCCTTTCCTGTCAGACACCTCTAACTGTAATGATACGATAAATAATTTTGTTATCCTTAAGTTCCGAGACACCTGGGTGATGTATAAACTTTTCAGGTTCAATTTCTCTCCTTTTCCAGAGAATTACCTTTGAAGAATTGATTGCATGGGGCAAAATGTCCCCTAACATTTAATTCCCCATTTTTTTTTTTACCACTGGAAGACTGTTGTCCTATTTAATGAACAGTGACATCCTAGATACTTTATCTCAACTCCATGTTACCCTTTGAAAAAACAAAAACAAAGAGATTTGTTTAAGCCACAAGGAAATATTGCTCACCTAGCATGCAGAAATCAGATTCCCCCCCCTCCCTGAAGCTGGAAAAGTTTGATGCATAAAATGGTAGCGTGTCTGTTTTTCCATATATTGGTGATTTTTTTTTAACTAATAAGAGTGCCTTGCCTAGTGTTTACAAATACTGTATATCTCTGTGAAAGACTTGTTCTGCTTGATTTCTGGTGTTTGTGATGTGCTGTCAATACAACTCTGTGCCTAATAATGTTTTTTTACACATCCTGTGGGGTTGGTCTTGTCCTCTGCCTCTAGATATTTTGGACTACTATACCCATCAACCCATGTTGGCTGGGGAATTCTGGAAGTTGAAATCCGCATATCTTAAAATTGCCAAGGTTGAGGAATATTGCCTATTATCCAAAGGCAGCCTAACCAGAAACCACAGTAGCCCAAAACCTATGAAGGGCATCAGATTGTGGAAGACTCAACTTTGCCCATGGAGAAGTTGTCAGAAAAAGTTTTGGGGTGTTATTAAAATCAAGTCAAGCAGATTCTCTTGGCACATTACACAGTAGTTGGATTAATTATGCAGCCTCAGCTTCCTGTAAGTTGTTTGTAGAAAGACACTAAAAAAACAGAAAATGAAAGGTAGACTCCACAGGGCTGCAGAAAGGGATAAATTTCAGAGAAGGTTCTGGAGTCTCTTGACGCTGATTTGACAGGTGGAACCAAATGCTAAAACCAATTTTAGCCAACGGCTACTTTGAACTGATTTAAAAGAAAGGACAAAATAATTGTGATTGAATGTGTTTGGTCCAGTATTGATTCTATTTTGAGCCTGGCCGAGGTGAACATAAATTGCATTTAAAGGGTTTTGATCCGACTTGCAATCAGCGGCACAACCATCCCACCTTCTTGGTGAGTTTTGTAGAACTTGTTGGGTGTGTATTTGACACATCATGGGTTTCCCTTGAAATGTGTATAGCCAGAAAATGCAACTAGTACTCTCCATATCTGAAAATTGCAGGACTTTTTTTTTTAATCCAATAGATTTGACTTTAGGATGAGTCAGCTTCTTTTTTTTTTTCCCATTTCAGGGATGGAGGGAAACATCTCCAGAAATCTCCCCAAATTTTGCCTTTAAAGGCCACCAGTCAGCGCTTGTTTCCTCTATGCCGATGAGTTTTTGAGATTGCTTGGAATTGTTCTCCTGTGGGAGGGAAAGAACCGGTGGATGTTTATCTTAGAGGAATAACATTGCCTGAGCCCAACCTCGTGCTCCATCCTAGCAACAAGGAGAATTCTGGGAGTTGAAGTCTTAAAGTGGCCAAGTCTGGAGACCCCTGCTCTACTTGACGGCAGCCACCAGACCTTCTGAAGCCTAGCAGGGCAATAACAACCTTGCAGAGATCAGGGTTTTCCCCACTACGAAAGATGCTTTGTGGAAGGACTCTAGTTTCCCTTCCTTTGAGAAATTGCTCCTTTAACTCCCTCCATCTGCCTGAAAATGAATTCGTAGCCCTTAGCAGAAGTCTGAGTAATAAATCTCTTCTACCCCTTCCTCCTGTAAACAAGAGAACAAAATATTACATGCTTTTTTGACATTCAGGAGTCCTTGACCTCCTCCCCAAGGCAGCCCCCTAGACAGAAAGGAGTGGAGCTTCCACGTCTTTGGCTTATTTTTTTCCTCCTGTTGATGAAGAAACACGGTTTCCCGTTAGCTGTTAGGAGAACTGGGGCGGCCTCGTGTTCCAGCTTTTGGCCAGCTGTGCTTTTTTTGTGGAAGGCGAGGATGTCAGATGTTTATATCCTGTTATGAAGGTTGCTATGGTAAAGCCAGACAACAATCGGCAATTAAAGGAGATCCGACCATTGGTTAATCGGCAAGGGAAGAGCTTTCCTCTGAGAAGTTCCTAGCATAGGGTTCCTGCTGATGGGGTGGGGGATTTCATCTGGAGGCGCTGCCCCCCCAAAAAAGTCTTACAGCTTCAGAAAACCCCCCCACTCCTGCTAAGAATATCCCACGGCCTTTTCTGTGATCTGTATCTGGCGTCTTTGGGACAAGATTTAACCTCCAGAGATGGGCTGAGATGTTCTCCAGCAGTCCAAGGCTGCCCAAACCTTTCTGCTGTTGAGGAAGGCTTCAGGACAGGGATCCAGAGAAACAGCAGAGCAGCAGGAGAAAGGGAAGGGGATGGGGAGAGAAACAGCTCTATTCCCCCCCCCTTTTTTTTTTACATTTTTGCTTTGCTCTATCTTCCTAAAATCTCTTCATCCTTTGGCAAGGTCTACTCTAAATGCTGCCTTTTTCTCCTGGGAAAGGGTTGCTGGGATGCTGAATCAGACCTGGGGCAGCCCTGCCATCTTTCCTTGCCAGTCCTGCTTGTTACTATAAAAGCAGAACAGGGGAGCCGGCACAGACGGGGATGGCCAAGGCAGAAGATGGACTGTCCGTCCCCCCCACCAGCCAAGTCCCTCCTCATCCCCTCCCCTACCCAGAGGCTGGTGTGAGACCTTGGCACAGCTGGCCCTTCTTTTGGGAAGCCTAACAGAGAAGGGTTTCCAGTGCCTCACACCTAACAAGCCATAAAAGGCAAAGAGTGAAGACGGTCCATCTGTCCATCTGCTTAGCCTGCTGTGAGATGGGAGCTGGGCAGTGATGCTCTGATTTAGCTGAAATTGTCCGGCCTTTCTCCAAACCTCTGGCTGCATATAAACTTAGATCCTTATTTAAAACACTCTTCAGGTGAGAGAAGTTTATTATTAGCAGAGACCGCTGGAACCTAAGATAAGTTGAGTGCCTTAAAGAGATTGACTGAGATTCACAAGGCTACTCTGTTTACTTCCAGAATGCCTGGCATGTCACAACCATCCTCTTAACAATTACATATTCCAGCACCGCAGATAGAATCAGCATCCCCTCCGCTTGCTGGCCAAAACTGCCTCTTTTTCCGGAGCGTCACGGATGGGACAGGATGGGGCAAGAAGACCTTCCCGGCGAAGGTGTGCCAATCTGCTTTTGATCTCCTGTGCCCTTCCTTAGGAAGGGGGTGAGCAGAGCCTCTCTTGACCATAAATGAATGCAAAAGAAGAGCTGTGAAGCGTCACTGCTGGGGCCCAAAAAGGCAGGTTGCTGGGAGTTACCAGAAAAAGCTTCTTGCCACCCTTTTTCTCCAGAAAGAGAAAACAGCAGAGAGCTTTTGAATCTGCAGCTCGTCCTTCCAGCACGGACGCTCTGCAGCCGAGACGTGGGAGCTGGCTGCTTCTGTTCAGGTGGGGAAAATCTCTCGTACCTTTCCTTTTAAAACAATTATTTCTTGTCCCACTATTGGGTGCAATTGTTTTGGTCAGGCTAATCATTCTTCTCTAACAGGCTTTCTAAAAATGTGCATGCCTTCCCTTTAGCTTTTTTTTTTTTTTGGCACAATAGGATTTTCAATTTATTATCTTTGCCACAGTACAAATATTCACAAATCAACCATCTTCTCACCGTCAAAGTTTGTAAACAAGTGCCCACATTTCTCCCTCACCCAGGTTTAAACTTCCCTTTAGCTTTTTATAAAATGCAGAATTGACAGAATGGCAACGGGGCACAGATCTTGTTCGGGTTTTCTCTGCACAGGAATTTGGCCTGGGGGTTCCAGCCCCTGCTGAGCATGGAAGCTGCAGAAAGGCCCCACTTGCTGGAGAGCAGCAAGAGGACACAAAGCAAGCAGCCCCCTCACCTCCGAAAGACCTCCGAGATGCCACACAACACTTGGGCTTCAATGGCGGAGCAGGAGGCTGGGGACAGCTGCCCGGCAAAGGGCACCACGGGCTGCATTCAAGTGTCCACAAGAGAAATACAATTGAACCGAAGCCCGGAGGAGGGAGGAGCAGGGGTGCACCTGTGGGGAAAGGGCCCAGAGGGGCCGGGTGCGATGCAGGTGTTCCCAAAGAAATGCTTGGAAGAAGAAGGCAGGAAGGTGAATGCTCTTTTGTACTGGCTGGAGGAAGCCGAACTCAGCATCGTCACCACCCAGGGGGGATTCCATCCCTCTGACTCTCCAGCATCTGAGAGGAAAAGGGAAATGACAGATAGCAGTTGGCCTTTGGTTCATATATATAACTTTGGCCGCCAGCAAAGCTGGGAGAGAGAAGTTACAGGTGGGAGCAGAGAGATGACCGATGCTCCCCAGGGGGCCCTGCGGAGGCAGATATCACGGTCGGATTCGGAGGGCAGCGGGGCAGAAAACAGGCAAGTCAACAGGCTCATGCTGAACTCCCCTGGTGAGGAAAACAAGGCAGGGATCCTTAGTTGGCTGGATTTTTCTGCGGGGAAGGAGAATGGAGAGAGGGAGAATTCCCCCGTGCGAAGGAATCAAGAACCGGAAGAAGAAGCTCCCAGCAGCCCAGGAGTGGCCATTGAAGAAATGGTGGGTGGTCTCCCTTGGCCTCCCAACAGCTGTCACGTAGGTGAAGAAAAGCCAGGGGAGTTTCAGAGCATCATGGTGGACAAGAGCCTTGAGGTAAAGAGGTCCACTCTTCTCAGTCTCCATTTGCTTTCTGCCCAGACCAGGAAACCCTCCAAGCAGGCCTGCAAGCCCCCCCTTGAGGCCAAGGAAGAGGAGGGGCTCTGTGGCCAGCTGGGATTTGATTCCTGTAGCCCAGTGGAGAGTTTGCAGAATCCTGAGACCAAAGGCCGACCTATGGAGACCTCCAAGTCTTCTCCAAGCATGTTGGTGATGCTGCTGTGTCCTTCTCAGGCTTCCGGCGAAAGTTGCCAAGCTTCCGGAGAAACAGCCTGGGGAGACGAGCCTGTTGTGCCCCTGCAGCAAAGAAAGGGAACAAAACAACAAGAGGAGGAAAAATTGCTGAAAGTCGCAGATGTGAAGAAGACCTTTGAAAAACGGAAGCCGGCAGCCGAGAAGGCTGCTTCACCTGCTAGAAAAGGTGAGATCAGAGCCTAGAATGAAGGTGGCTTTTTAGAGGTGGAGCCTTTGCTGGCTGCCCCGGAGGATGCTGATCAGGTAAGATTGTGCGTTATGTCAGATCCTCAAATACCAGCTAAAAGTGATTTGGATTTTCACAGAGTGCTTCTTCAGGCCGTTTGTTTCCTAGGAGTTACATCCATGGTGTGCAGCGAGGACCATGGAATAAATAATAACTGCTTTGGTCAGCAGGGTCTCCTGACTCTGGTTGTGGTCGAAAGAATCATGATTTTAGCGTAGTCAGTCTTGTTTGCTGAGTTTGGAGTAAGGAGATCTGAAGTCCAGATGGTCTGGAGAGAAACACATTGTGAAAGGTCAGATTATTTGTATTGTGCAAGAAGTAAGTGAAAATGCATGGCTTCAGTAGGCATCCTCAAGATATCTAGGCTTCATCCCTTGGTAGTGATGAGAGGCCTTTCCATGGGCAGCTGAAGGGATGTCTCAGGTGAGATGTTACGGCGTTCTCTGGTCACCTTTGGTTAGTATACAAGATATATTACTCAGAAATGATTGTCTGTAACTGCCTTTTCTGTTGGAAAAATGTCACCCAGATGCTCCTGCGGCTTTCTTCTTCTTTCTTTCTCCAATTCCGCAGCTCCCCTTTCTGGTCACAAAGTGAACGCCATGAGGAAAAACACACCTGTGCTTCATTGTCCATTTTCTTTGGATAAAGAAAATGCTATTTCTCAAGGCAGCATCAAAGGCCTTTGTAGACTTCTAGCAGATCAATAGGCAATCAAGCTCACTTTTAAAAGGAAGAAGTTGTTTTAAAAAAAAAACACAACTTTCCCGGAGAATAAGCCCAAATGATACTTGGCCTTCTAAGATTCTGAATCAAAAGGAAAATTGGGCTGATCTGCTCGCCAGCTGCGGTCCTGGAGAGCACCTTGGAAGTCGTTCGCTTTGGGAGGACCGGACCTTTTGTCTGGTTGGCCTTTCCAGGCCAACATTGGGGTGTTTGTGTGTTCACAAATGACACCAACCTGAGTTCTTTGAACCATGTTATATTTATTTATTATTCAATGGATATGATTTATTGAGTCAGCTCTACTTCTGGACCGGCTCTCCTCCAGATTTGCAGGAATGCAAAGCCCATCATCCCCCGCCAGAGCAGCCAGGGCTGGGGATGATGGGGGTTGCCTTACGAAGACTCCCTCTAGGGCTGTGATTTTGAACCTGGGCCTCTTTTGAGACGGCTGGGTAATGTCTCGCTCAGCTTCACCCATCCCAGAGCGGCGTCCAACTGCACGTGAGAATCTGTGTCGCGCGTGTCGTCCACAAACAGCAGGTGCCTCGCCGGCCGAAGCGCGTAGCCGCGCCTGCGCGAGAGGGAAAGAGGCTCATCAGAGAAACCATCGCCGCGCGGCAGCCAATCGCCCCGCTCGCTTCGGCGGACCCCACCCCTTTCGCAGTCGGGATTGGACGCCTGGAGAGGCGCGCCGGACGCCGATTGGCCTTTCGCGCCTCCCGTCCCGCGGGCGCGGTCGGCGGAGGGCGGGACGGGGGCGGGGCTTGCGCGTACCGGCGCCGCCCCCCGCCCCCTGGCGGCCGGTCCTGGCGCGTGCCGGCCAGTCAGTGCGAGTCGGGCGCGGCGGCGGAGGCGCTTCTGGGGCGGCGGGAGCCTGCTGGGCGGCAGCGGAGGGCCAGGTGAGGGGCGCCGGGGGCGGCAGCAGGTGGAGGGGGCGCCGACCGGATCTCGGGACGCCTGCACTACCGGTCCCATAATGCGCAGCCGGCGTGGCGCTCTTGAAACGGGCGGGACTACTGCTCCCATAGCCCCTCGCCGGCCTGGGTTCACCTGCCCCTTAGCCACGAGCGCCTTGACGGGGGGGGGATCGTCCAGCCCCCACCGGGCTCTGGACTACAAGTCCCATCCGCCTGCCCGACCCACTGGCCCCAGCCCTCCCTTCCTCCGCAGCCGCGGGGTCCCCTCCCTGACCCTGGAGTCCGCCTGGCCCGGGCTGCCCCTCGGGGGTCTTCCCCGTATGCGTCATCGGGCGCCCTCGGGAGGCGCTAACCCAAAGCTTGCGCTGCACTTGTGAACCGCCTCCCCCTCGTCCACGCGTGTCGCTCGCTGCAAGAAAAGGGGTCTTTTGCAAGGGCGGGGCGGGGGCAGGGGCGGGGGAAAGCGCTCCGGCCGAAGGTTTAGCCGGGCACGGGAAGGGATCCCGCCGCCTCCGCGAGGGGCAGCGGATCTCCCCGGGGAGCCGCGTGCGGGGGCGGGGGCGGGGGCGTGCAAAGAGGGGCCGGGCGGGGGGTGGCATGGATTTGGGGAGGGGGGAACCGGGAGGGCACAGAAGGTGACCCTGCGAGGAACAATTGCGGGCAGGATCTGGCGGGGGCTGGGGGGGTGGGCGGGTGGGCGGCGTTTGGAATAAGACGATGCCCCTGTGCCAATGGAAGGAGCCGCGGTGGATGATGATGGCACGCGTGCAGAAGGGGGTGGGGGGAGCAGGGAGCGTTGCCCACCCATGCCGGGCAGGTGGAAGAGGAAGGGGCGCTGGGCCTGCGAAGGGAGGCGGAGGAGGACCTTGGCACGGGCCCCGCGGGTGCGGTTGTGCCAGGGGAAGAGCCAGAGCCAGAGCCAGGTGAGGGGCGTGCAGGTGTTGGGTGCAGGTTGGAGAGGAGGAGGGGGCTGTGTATGGGGTGGGTGGGCACTCCCCGATGAGGCAGGGCCAGACCACAGTGGCTGTGGCCCAGCAGGCTGCACCCCAGGGGATGGGGGGGCTGCTGGGCGGGGGGCTGCCCTCTGTCATGGCGAGCGGGCAAAGGCACCGCTTGCAAGAAGCCAGAGCGGGGATGGCATCATTGCTGGCCGGGCAACGTCGGGGGGGGGCCTGGGGCTCCAGAGGGCCTGAAGGGAGCCTTGCAGTGGAGCCTTTGCTCTTTGCAAAGGTTTGTGGATTGCAGCCGGATGGGATCCTTTTCCCACGGGGTGGGTGGAAAGAGGAGCCTGGAAATAAAAGGGCAGCTGCAAAAGGAAGCAGGTTCCCAGCGTGGTGTGTGATACAAACGCCTCGCCCGCCTGCCCGCCTGCCCTTCCGGGCTCTGGAGGAGAAGCCTTTTCCTCTGGCTATGTTTTACACAGCCATGCCTTGTGTGTGTAACAGTTGGCTCACCAGGCGTTCAGCCTTGCAGCCCTCGGCTGGCTTCTGTGTGGGATGCCAGGCGAGTCTTTTGTTCTTCCAAGGCCGGCTGTGTCCGAGGGGAGACATTACTCAGCCCTGCGTGCTGCGCTGCGTGTGTCACCGGGTTTTCTCCCTAGAGAGGGGGAAAAGGGATGAGTAAAGCTCTCTCTGGGCTATGTGAGGTTTACTTCAGAGGAAACACCTACAGTGAGGCAATATGCACGTGCCTTTTATTCCTTATCAACTTTGCTTCAGCTTCCCATCTCACTAGCTGTTCTCTTTCTGGTACAGAAATTTAATTTATACGGTTCTGGGAGCAGGGCCTGTACAACTGTTTCCCAATAGCAGCAAATAGATGGATTTTTGAAACTATTTTGAAACAATTGGACATTTCCTTGTGGAATGGAACACGTTGTGGCAACATTTTGGAAAACAATAAACTGTTTGCAAGTTGGTTAGCTAGAGGGTAGTTAATTCAGATGGCCGTTGTCATAATTAGCTGTCTATAAATCTGAGCTGCAGAAAAGTGTGAGCCTGCTTGTGTGTTTAGTTCCTTCTCTCAGTGCTGATGAATGCTGTCATTGGCCCATGGGTTGTCTTTGGCTCCTGCACAAAATATTTTCCTGGGCAAGAATTCTCTTGGCAACTGGCTTTGGGGCTGATGCTAGGGCCCCAATTATGGAATACGGCCCTCTCCGGTTTATCTGCTTTGGATTGCCAGCTGGCCGAAGCTCCTGACCTGTTTGTGAGAATCCTGAATCTGACACTGGGTGGGACTTTGTAGGGGAAGCATAAAGAGAGTATGAGATTAAGGAAATGTGGGCTGTACCCGACACAAGGTATGCAGAACTACATTAAGCCCAACATTTTGTTTCAGTCCAAAACTATATTGGAGTTTTATTTCACTAAGCTCCCAGTTTGCACCCTTGCCGACCGTTAAGATCTGAAGATCCAATTTTGACCTATTTTTCTGACTGAAATTCCAAGATGCATCGTGGAGCAATTTGTGCAAAAGTCAAAGAATGTTGAGCGCAGGAATTAATTACGGGTCCCAGAACAGAATGAAAGGCTGTCCTTGCATGCAAAACTCCATGTCTGCTGGTGCCACGTTTTCTTTATTTCGGCTGTGTAATTTAGGATTGGTATGTGTCTCTGCTTTGTGTGTGTGTGTGTGTGTGTGTGTGTGTGTGTGTGTGTCTTTTATTTGCTGCTGTCTCCAGCATTGCTTGAGTGCTTGTTTCAGTAGAAAGCCTGAGTGTAAATTGAATCACTCAGCCAACAGCCGGGAATCTTTGCTGCTGAAATCACTGAGAAACCCAGCAGTAGATCCCCCGGCTGAAGCAACTTGAGAACAGTCCAAGGCCCTTGGAAGGTGGCCAGGAAAGGACCTGGCAAGAAGAACCTGCATCAGCTGAGAAAAGAACGACAAAGGCACTTGATGGACAGAAAAGTGGCTTCTTTTTTCATTTGTTCAGAAAAAAAACAGGTTGCTGCAACTCGCTGACATGACAGTGCTACTGGCCAGGGCCCTGCTTGCTAAAGGTTGTATTTACAGAGATAAAAGATCAAGGCAGCTCAGCCTACACACACACACACACACACACACACACACACACACACACACACACACACACACACACACGCGGGAAAACCCAGGAGTGGAGTGTTTTTCCTCCCTGCCAGATCTCTGGGCCAGGCAGTTCTCTGCAGATGATTCGTGGGTGCTGCTGCTGCATTGGGTTAGTTCTGCCACGTGAACGAGAGCCTTTTCGGAGATCTTTGGGTTGCTCAAGTGTGATCTTCCTACTTATTGCATCTCTGAAATCTGGGAAAGGCTCCAAGCGTGCAAAGCAGAGGGCAGAAGTCGCAGCGATGAAAGGCAGGGCCGGCAAAGCTAATATCGGATCATCGTGAAGCAGGCCGGAAGGGAAGGGATGTCAAATGAGGCTTAATAATTTCAAATTTATTGCAGGCGTGCTAAAGTTCAACATATTCATAGTAAACCCATTAAATGGCTCATTTGAGCAGGGCATGTCCGTCTGGCCCTCTTAAGATAGTTTGGGGCTTTGTTGTTAATAGGTTTTGAGTTATCTTATGCTTCTGTTGACTAGAGGCTTTTCACTTAATGGTCACCGGGTAGGCTGAACAGAGCCACAGGCAAAGGTTGGAGATGGCTGCAAGGTTAGAAAACAGGGGCCGAAGACAATCCACCCCGTGCCCTAAACCAGGATTTGTACCAAGTCAGCCCGGAAAGCACCGTGTGGTTTAAACTTCCCCAAATCCAGCGGATGTAGATATTCTGAGTTTTGAGAGGCTCCGAATGAAATATTGCCTTTCACACTTCTCTCCCGTATCCTTGGAGTGCATCCTTTTATATCTTTCTCTTAGACTTATTCCGTAAACTTGCCTTAAGTGCTGCAGTCTTTGTAATTAAGGCAGATGACTTCAAAACAAGGTGAGGTTCCTCCCCTAACTTCACCTCAGCCCTCCCGCTTTGGTGCCCTCCAGACATACATTAAATAACAATTTCCAGAGTTCCCAGCCAGGGGGATTGTCTCCTCATGTGGTGAGGAGGAGAAGCTGGGTGAGAAGGCAAAGTCTCACCCTGATGTTATGCCATGGCCAGAAGAACAGGAGTTCACTCCCGGTCAAAAGATAAAAAGGCCTGTTCAAGAGAGGAAGCCTGGCTGCTTGCTCTTGAAAGGGATTGCAAAAGCAGATGCGGGAGAGGCTGCAGGGAAGGGCTGCGGAGGGAGACGCTGAGTGGGCAGAGGAGGTTCTGTCCTGGGAATGAGATGGGGGATGGGTTGCAGGGTGGAACATGGACCCGGCGCTCTTCAGGTGGTGCTCAGAGACATGGTCTTCCATAAAGGAGAAGGTTGAAATGAGGAGTCCTGGGTGCTGCTCTCTGAGCTTGGCTGTTTTCTTGCAGACGTTTCATGACCCAAACTGGGGACCATCCTTAGAGCCTGGTCTTCCTCCAGAGCCGGGCGAGGCTCTGTTGCTTGAACCCTCGCTCTTCTTTCTAGGGGAGGGGCCGCGGCCCAGAGACGTCCTTCAAAGAAGACACGTTCATGTTGGAAAGGTTCCTTATATCAAGAGGTGCCAACTTTTCCATTCTCATGGTAGCATCGGAGACACTATCTCACTCCTCCCAGCATCAGTTTGCCTTTTTGCCAACCTAATGCGCTCTCCTGAAGCATCAGCTGGCTGTGCTGGATCTGAGGGATTCTGGGAGCTGTAGTCCAGCACGTAGGGGAATGCCTGCCAGAGAGAGTGGGGGAGAGGGAGAGAGAGAAAGCATATGACTTAGGGCTACACCTGAGAGAAGGAGAGGGAGCATCCAGCTCTGAGCTGCCGTGTTCTCAGAGGCCCTCCTGGTGGGACTAGGCACACACATTCTGTCACGAGAAGACCAGGTGATATGAATGGGGCCACAATGTCAATGATGCTTGAATTGATTGTAAATTAAAATGGGGTGGGGAATTTGATTTAAATCCGTTTTATTTCCTGGTGATTACATCAACAACATTTAGACCAGAAATCGGCAGTCTGGGGGTCTCCAGATAATCCTCCTGAAGGACAGCTCTCAACCTCTTCTCCCTTCGGCCATGCCGTGCTTGTTTACTTTTCGGCTTAAGTTGAATATTCTGATTTCCATCTTGCATTTGGCCTGCAGCAATTTTCCCAAGAGCCTGTTTGCTGGAAACCTCTGCGTGTTGCTGGAGGGTTGGTGAGATGCTTCACGGCACAGGCCGTTCTGGGCACGGACGTCTTTTGGCAGCGTCTCCCTCAGAGAGAGCTTTCCTGCCAGTGCTAATCTTGTGTTTGGGTGCTCACGGCAATTTTCACCGAAGAATTTTGCACTTTTTCTAAGCAGTTGTGGTCTGACTTGCTATGGGAAGTCAACAGGGTCTATTTTCAAGAGCTGAATTTTAGGTTTCCTTTTTCGCTGGTTGGTTTCGGACTGACCGAAGCAGACGCTTCTGCTAATACAGCCGCAGAATGGCGGTTCTCACGAGGTGGAATTGAGTTCCTGGTTTGTCACTGCACACCGGTAAGGAAACAGAGAAATAGCTTTAATCCACCTGATAAATTTAGGTTTCGCAGAGTAGGAAAGAGAGGAAGGCCTGTATCCAGCGCGAAAAACTGGGATAGCCAAGGAGCGGAGGATGTTCACTCACTCACAATGTTTGTGATTTGGACATTTTAGAACGTTACTTCAGTTGAAACGGAAATGTTGAACGTTCTCTTTGCTTTCCCGGGCCTCCTGTAAGAATCCGCTCTTTGGAGTGCAAGAGGGGTGTGTTGCTTTTGTGGTGTCTTTTCTGCTCACTTCCATAGCAGGATGCACTTCCTCATGCATAAATTGGCTGAGTGCCCTCCGAGCAAGGGGATTTCATTTGCTTCCAAGGTCCACACACCTTCAGGTTGTCATGGTTGACAAACCCTGACCTGGTCATACCTCGACCTTCAACTGCACAAAGTCCTAATTTTTGCAGTTTTGGATATCAGCAATGGCCCACATTGGCCTTCAGGCCGGAGTGCTTGACGGGGTCCTCCCTACCGCATGGCAAGGACCCTGTGGCTTTCAAGAGCAATTAACACCAGGGGAAATAAAGTCAATTTCTTATCTGTCCCAGTTCGTTTAAGCTGTGGGTGCAGGGTGAAGAAAGGAGGCCTGGATTTCCTTTTATCTTCTCCTGAAAGAAACGTGGTTTGGGAAATATTAGGAAGCCTCTGAATTAATGAGCTCGTTAAAACTAGGAAGTGCTTCCACATATGTCGCCCCTCCCTCGCCTTCCTCCCTTCCTCTCTCATTAAACCCCCCTCCCCCCCCAAGAATCATTCCAGGTTCCTTTTTCCTTCCAGCGCTGTGATAAAAAGTGAGCCAACATTTACAGCACATAATGATCAGCTGGTTTTGCTCTCTCACTCCCCCCCCCACTTTATCATAAGGAGAAGGAGCAGCGTCTGCATCTTGCAACACCTAATTAGGTAAAAGCACTGTCTTCAGAGCTTTAAATGGGGTTAGAGCAGCCCTCTTTTGCTTTCAGACAGGAGGTGAACCTTATTTAATTTTTCACGAGAACTCTTTATTGGAACCTAAAAAGTGTATAAAATCATGCATGGGATAGAGAAGGTGGATAGAGAAAAATTCTTTTCTCTATCACACAATACCAGGACAAGGGGCACTCCCTAAAGCTCATAGCTAAGAAAGTGAGGACAAATAAAGGGAAATATTTCTTCACCCAGAGGGTTGTTGATTTATGGAATTCACTTCCAGAAGGGGTCGTGACAGCTGTCAGCCTTGACAGCTTCAAGGCAGGGCTAGATAGATTCATGGAGGCCAAGTGTATCGGTGGTTATTAAAACGGATGTCCATGTGCCGCCTCTATGTTGGTTGAGGCAGGCAGGATTCCCTGGAGTACCATTTGTTGGGGGTCAAGGGAAAGGGAGGGTTTTGCCTTCTCTTTCTGCTCAAGATCCCCATGTACAATTGGTGGGCCACTGTGTGACACAGAATGCCGGACTCGATGGGCTTTGGCCTGATTCAGCATGGCTCTTCTTAGGTTCTTATGTTCTTCGTGGTTATGAGACCTTTTCCTACAAGCCCCGCCCTTTTTTATTACATTTTTTGTTCTGCAAAGGAGCCTGATCAAGAAACTGTGCTCCAGAGCCAAGGGTCGCTTAGGGAAAACTTAGAGTACACATCTAACAGAATAGCAGAGTTGGAAGGGACCTTGGAGGTCTTCTAGTCGGACCCCCTGCTCAGGCAGGAAGCCCTATACCATTTCAGACAATTGTCCAGGCTCTTCTTAAAAGCCTCCAGTGATGGAGCACCCACAACTTCTGGAGGCAAGTCGTTCCACTGGTTAATTGTTCTCGCTGTCTGGAAATTCCTCCTTAGTTCTAGGTTGCTTCTCTCCTTGATAAGCTTCCACCCGTTGCTTCTGGTCCTGCCTTGTCTGTGCTTCCCTGCATGAATCCTGCAGAGAAGGAAGTACGTAGTCGGAAGCAGGAAAGGCTGGCAAGGTAGACATCCCTATGTGGGTGGAGAGACAGAATATATGCAGAAAAAGAAGAAGAAGAAAAATATCAGTGGGCCTGTGGCTCATCAGCTCTGAACTTCGTGCCCATTTTTAGAAATGGCGCTCAGCTTTCTCATGCTTTTAGTGCTCCTTAATTTACAGACTCCCTGTAAATTAGGGCCCTTCCAATATATTAAATTCTATCAGCCTGACTTCATGCGCATAGCAATTCAGCCCCACCTAAAAAGTGCAATATAGAAAATGTTCCTTTGAAACACTGTAGAAGGCCTTCTTCAGCAGGACATGCTGTCTCTCGTTCCTTGGAAACTCCGTTAGAACGGCTCTTCTCTCTCTCCTCTCTCTCTTCTCTCTCTCTCTTCCTTCTCTCTTCTTTCTCTCTCTCTTCCTCTCTCTCTCTTCCTCTTCCTCTCTCTTCTTTCTCTCTTCTCTCTCTCTCCTCTCTCTCTCTCTCTCTCTCCCTCTCTCCCTCTCTCCCTCTCCCTCCCTCCCCATGGCAGTGAATTCAGGGGGAACTTTAGTCCTGATGCTTCGCAGGAGGAAGACCAGCCATGCGTTGATACCCCGTGCGCAGGTTCTGCCTTGCCTCTCTGGCAAAACAAACTCGGAAGGGATTCACCCCACACTGGACGAGAGAGGTGCTGTGGCCGGGGAAGGAGGACTGTCTGGTGGGGGCCCTTTGGGGTGTCGTCCTTGTAGGGCGCTTACGCTGCGAGAATGCCTTTCTTTTGCCCATCCCTTCCTTCCCTTTGCCGACTTTGGCTAAGAGGGTGGTGGATTCCCCTCCCCCCCCCCGCTGTGATGCACCGAATTTAAGTTCAGGAACGTGAGCAAAATCTGGAGGGGAAATAAAGCAAAATTGTGCACAATCCAGTATGTTTACAGGATTGAGGTGGGAGTAGAGTCCTGATTCTGGCGTTCGCCTTCTTGGCTCTGGAGCACGTAACTAAGGTGGTTCCCCAGCAGATGCTGGCAGGGGCGTAACAGAGATTCAAAGGCAGGGGGAGAATCTGGAGAGCTTTAATCAGAGATTGGCAAGACGGAGGGGTCCTAGTTTTGCCATTGTGGGCTTCCTTGGCACTCAGCTCAGCCCTGTTTAGCATGTCTTGGGGCATCCTGGTTCACACACACACACACAAACACACACACACAAACACACACACACGGTCAGAACATCAGAGTCCAGCCAGCCTCGTCCACCCTTCTGCTCCCCCTCTGGCTGACCCAAGCCCCTGTCTCCGCAGCCCAGGCAAGTCTTCCCAGTCCAGTAGCCACAAGAGGAGCTGCAAGCTGTCAGGCTGGGTCATGGGAAAGTAACACCCCCCCCCAGAAGGCGGCACAGCAGCTTCTTTGCACTAATGAGCCATCTGCTTGGCGGCCTGCAGAATATCCCTGATCCCAGAGGCAGCCAAGAGAAGCTCACCGTCCCCAGCTCAGGAGTGGGGAGAAATGGGTTTCCCCCCCCCCGCTCCGTGGCCCCAGGGCCTGTGAAATCTGCTGCTAAGAGGATGTGGGGACCGTCCGGCAGCTGTCGGGAAGCAGCTGGGGGTCGCCTTCCTGTTCCCAGGTGATGCAGACCCCCTTTGCTAAGTTTTGTTAGACGAAGGCTGGGACCCCAGAGGGCAGCAGCGATTTTAGGAATGCTTGCTGGGGTGGTTTCCTCTCCGAATAATTGCACCATCTCCATTGTTATTGGTCTGGACGCTTTGCAAGTCACTGTTGATGTTCCTCTCCCTCTGAAAACGGGGGTTCAAACTGGGACCCTCCCCTTCCTTCACCCCCTGCCTTGGCAGTGCAGCCCTGAGAGTTGCAACGACTCTGCGGATCAGCCAAAGCGGGAAGCTGCTCCATTATTCAGAACGCAGCCAGGGCTGAGCAGGATGTTTTGCGGTTTAGCGTTTCTGACATCTGCTTTTTTTTTTTTTTTTTTGGTTCAGTCTGGCTGGCTCACATCCTCCTCTGCTGCCGATTATCATCTTGTGACCGTAGAGGTTATCTTTGTTGAGGTCTGATCGGAAAGTGTGTATTCAGTCCTCTCCCCTAATCCTTGCTTGCCAGAGACGTGGATGCAGGGGTGTGTACCTTAGCTCCTCTGGGGGCCCTTAGCTCCTCTGCAGTAAGCGTGCTCCAAGTGGCAGGGGTTCCCTTCGGTTTTGTGGCCTGGTGCCTTCCAGGGGGGTCCCCTGCCAGGCCCAGAATTCCACCCCCCCCAATGGGGAATTCTGAAAACCAAAATTCCAGCTACTTGGAAGGATCTTAGGCTTTGCCAAAAACTCCACGGAGCCGCAATGCTGGCAAGGGAAGAACTGGCCCAGATAACTCTTGAACAGAATCTGTTCCTCTGTTTCAATTTATTTCCTTTGTTTTAAAGAAGGCCAAAGAAAGAGAGAGATTCATTGTGCAAATCTTAGCTAAATGTTGATTGAAGCGATATTTAAATAAGCTCTTCATTGTTTTACAGTAAGTTAACTCATTTGTTTTTATAGTTATTGTTGGTCTCAAACCAGCTAATTGCATTCTTTTTTGTCCTGTTTAAAATGAAAATGTTACAAGTATTGATTATTCCACAATATTTGATTTAGCAGCTGGTAATTTCTGTTGTTGTTTTTAAATGAGTCAGAACCCCAGTTTATGTCCTCACTAATAATTTTGAGTAATGCTATTTGCGGTTTCAAGGTGTTTTTTGTTTGACTGTTGCTGCTAGGCTGTTGACATTTCTTCCAATGAAAACAATTAATGTATATTAAACAAACATATCTATTACAGTGTATCTTCTAGGGCAGCGATACAAATATAGTCAGATTTAAAATTTGAATAATAAATGGACGGGTTTGGAGAAGCAACATTACAAGCCAGAGGGCATTTTCCCTTAGAGCAGCACCGAGGAAAGGTGTATCTTTAAAAGCCTCTTTTCTGCCCAGGATTCGGATTCCCAGTGACAGCAACTGGCTGGCGATGCTGCAGAATAAAAATGATTGGAGTCAATCAGACTTTTTTCCCACCTTCCCTTCTGCAGAAAAAATGAGACGAGTGGTGCGACAGAGCAAGTTCCGGCACGTGTTTGGCCAGGCGGTGAAAAATGACCAGAGTTATGACGACATCCGGGTGTCCCGTGTTACGTGGGACAGCTCCTTCTGCGCAGTCAACCCCAAATTCGTGGCCATCATCATTGAAGCCAGCGGGGGAGGGGCCTTCCTGGTTCTGCCTTTACACAAGGTAAGGGTTGGGGTTTTTTTTTTTTTCTGTTACCGCAATGTTGAGTGTTGACCCGTAGCTTTAATGTGCCTCCTTATTGCAAGGTTCCCGGATGGCCTGTGGAGCATGCAAAATGTACTGAGGGTGAAACAGCAGAGGGAAGATTGGGACTCTACAGCAATCTACCCCTGTCCCTGCGTCGTCCGTTACCGAACATTTTTCCCCAGTGCAGTTTCTGAAGCTGTGTGTGTGCCAACACTGGAGGTTTTTAAGAAGAAATTGGACAGCTGTTTGCCTGAAATGGCATAGGGTTTCCTGCCTGAGCAGGAGGCTGGTCTAGAAGACCTCCACGGTCCCTTCCAACTTTGTTATTTTGGGTAGTGCAGCTGGCAATGAACCCTTTCCTGAGCAATACGTGGAGCTAGCTCTGCTGCCAAAGGGCATATATTGTCCAGGGTTGGGACAGAATCCCCCAGGCCTGCAGGTGGAAATGGTCCACACCTCTCCGTGTTTTAGAACTGAGAGGTGAGCCGTTTAAGAGGCTTGGCTCTCCCTTCCCGTGCAAGCGAGGCCAGTGTGGGCTGGATCTCGGCAACCCACATCCCTTTACAGTGAGTCACAGAGCTGAGCCGGCCTCCCCCTCCCTTCTCGCTCCAGCCGGGGAAGAGGGAAGCTCCCCCATTTGCTCCCAAGACTGAGCCAAGCCCTCCGGGAGGCTGGGAGAGGCCCCTCGTGCCTGGGCAGCCCCCACCTGCAGCCCTGGACCTCAGCACACCTGGGGTGGCTGGCTCACTTCCTCCGCCCGGCTCGTGCAAGAAGCCCTTTGCGGGTGCAGGGCCTTCTTCTATGGGGCCCTGGCGGGCAAGGACCCTGCCCCACAGAGGGCGAGAGCTCAGGCCCTGGAAGCTCTTTCCTCTTTGCCCCCTGCCCCCCCCCAAGTAGCAAGAGGGAGGCCCAGGCAGCCAGAGCAGCAGCATCTATCATGGGCTGGGTGGGCTCTGCTCTTTTTGCCTGGCCTCCTCTCCCTTCTAGCCCGGTTTTCCCTTTTCTCTGGGCTCAGCCTCGCCTCCACGGGGGCTGCAGCATTTCCACGAATCAGTCTACCGGCAGCAGGCCCGTCGTTGGGCCCTGGCAGTGGTTTTTACCATATATGGCCATCAGAGCTCTTTCGGCTGCAGCCGTCCTGAATAATACCCACCCTCTGCTTTGATTGGCCACTCTGGAGCCCACAGGATGGAGGGCTGGTGGGGAGCTGCTGCTGCAGCCGCTTTGAGCCGAGAGGAGGAGGAGGGGGCGTTCTCTCTCTCCTCTGGGCCTTTCTGCCCTGGGAGGCAGCCTGGGATGGCAGCCATCTCCGTTGGTGACCTGAAGGGTGATGCTGGTAGCCCAGGCGGAGCGAACGTGCCCTGCCTGGAATTGCAAGGCAGGTGGGGAAACTCCCAAAGCCTCTCTGGGTTTGGCCACCAGCTGTTCCAGGAAGGAGGCTGGGAGGGGCAGCGAGTGGGCAGTGGCCTGCCAAAGCCAGGAAATCCATTCCTTTGCAGAGGTCTTCCTTTCAGGAAAACCGTGGGACTGTGGGCAGGAAAACTGAAGAGAGACAAATACCTAGCAGACCCAAAGCCTTAGTGGTAGCCAACGTACCCCTCCTCACCAGAGTTTGAGCTTCATTGCCCTGGAGATTTAGAGAGGATTTCTCCCAAACTGGCTGAACGTCAGCTCCCAGAATTCCCTGTCCAAGACTGAGGCCACTGGGAATTAAAGTGGACTCTTCTGGAGGGTGACCAGGTTAAGGGAAAGCCAGTGGCAAATCGTTAAGTTCTCCTCTCACACAAGGCAGCGGCCTTCACAAACCCTAGTTGTGGCTGAGTGCCGTCATTTTAAGACTCCAGCCTGCTGAAAAGGAAGAGTCCGTGCTTTCTGGAAGCCCGGTCCAGGGAAATAATAAAATGGTTGGAAAGATTTTCCTTTCCAAGCCAAAACTTTGTCTTTTGGGTGGAGTTCCTCTTAAGCTTGAATTTTTCTTCCTGTTTCCCTTTCCCGATGATCGGTGAGCCTTGGCCAGGAGTTCACCCTTTGCCTGCAGCATTGTGCTGCAAACACAGAGGTCCCTCCCTTCAGTTTGGAGCCACCGGTGCTAAATCAAGAACTGCTCTTGAAAAAACCCCAGCTCTGGATTGCGAGGGAGGGGCCAAAGCCGAACAGAACAGGGCGAGCAGGCCGGCTCCCAGGCTCCAGAGGACATCCTTGCTTTTCCTTTCCCAAACAATTTCCCTTAAATAAATAAGCAAGTCAATGCACAATACACTGAAGGGCCAATGATGTTGGGGGGGGTGGGGTTTCCTTTTTTTTTTTTTTTTTTTTGGTCAGGCAGTGTGTGTTTCTCTTTGAGGACACAGGCTGTGCCGTTTGTAGTCTTAGACCAACACGTCTTTTTGTCCTGCTCGCCTGAAGTTTACTTCGGTTTCTTTCCCTATTGTGGCTGGTTGTCCCTTCCCAAAAGGTCCAGCTCACATTTTCCACAGGAAGGGTGTGCAAGTTGTTGCATGCGGCTGGGCAGGGTGGGGATCCACATCGTTTGGTGGTGCTGTGAATTGCTCAACTGTTTTCCCCCCCCCGCCGGCTTTTGTTTTGCCTCCCCCCCCAGCGAGGAAAGGGCTTGAGTCTTAAGAGCAGGAGAAGTGCTTTCTGCTTTACTGCGCTGTTTCTCAACCTTGGCAGCTTCAAGAAGGGTGGATGTGAACTCCCAGAATTCCCCAGCCAGGGCTCCGGAGTGGTGCAAGTCAAGGCACACCTCTTAGCCTCCCTTCCTCAAAGGCCTTGCTGTCCTTCTTCCCATCCCACAAAGCCAGACACGGTAACTGTGCCCCTTAAGGATTCAGGACCCTCTGCCTATTTATGTCTGTGCAGACTTTGGCACATGTCTTCGATATGTCGTTAGGTCCTAAAGTAGCAGAAATTTGGGGAAATGAGACTGCTTGAAATCTGTGCATCTGAAAGAAGGAGAAAGAGGAAGGAAAGGGCAGCCAGGCTCTCCCCACACAAAGCAGGCCTCTGCAGGCAGCTTAAAACAACCCTGGATGGTTGGAACGAGGGATCCTTGGTGCTGCCTGCAATTGGTGCAAGAAATTGTTTTCTTGCAGACGTTTCATTATCCAACTAGGTGACATCATCAGTGTTAGAAGGGAGTGAGGGGGAGGAGGACTCTGGGGTCCTTGGTGCTCTCTGAGCTTGGCGTGGCAGATGTTTCATGACCCAAACTAAGTAACATCATCACTTAGCAGTGATGATCCCAAAGATGTTTCTCTTCTCATCCAAGGAGCGTCTTCAGTTTCTTTCTTAGAGCTGAAGAAGCTTCTTGGATAAGAAGGGAAACGCCTTCAAAGAAAAACAAGGAAGTCCAGTTGCCTCTAGAAATAGCACCTTTGGGACAACCAGGATCTGGATGACACAGAACCTCCATAGCGCTGATAATGTTAACTAGTTTGGGTCGTGAAAAGTCTGCAAGAAAATAAGCAGGCTCAGAGAGCAACAGGGACCGCTTAGAAGAGCTCTAGCCACGAGGGAGGGAGGCTCTGCTCCCAGGAAAGACAGAATGTCACCCGGCCTGCCTGGTGGAGAGGAAGTCTTATCTCATCCCAGCCGGGGCCCAGAAAGGCAGCGCTGGGGATGACTTCATGGCTCCGTTGTGTGTGCTTCCAGGCCAGCAGAGATAAGGGCTGGGGACGAATGCCTCCGTGGCTGCAATGGTTCCCGTGGAAGAGCTATTCTGGAAAAATCTAGGACTTCAGGGAGAAACTGCCGGAGCAACACAAGCGGTCACATCGATGCTGTCCTTCAGCTAAGAAGAAAATGGTGTGGCATTTTGTGTGAACACACAGAAGGGTGGCGTGTGGCCAGGGCTGTCTCTGGAGGCTCATAAAGGAGATGCTTTCATTCTCTGTTGCCGTGTTTCTCAACCTGGAGGCCTTCAAAACGGGTGGACTTCAACTGGCTGGGGAATTCTGGGAGCTGAAGTCCACCTATCTTGAAGGCGCCGAGGTTGAGAGACACTGCTCATTAGTCCTGCTTCCCTCTCTCATTAGTCTTGATTAGTCTTGCTTCCCATCTCATCTCCCTCTCTTACATCACCTTATGAACTGATGCAAAGCTACGTGCACCGCCCTCCATCTGTTCTTCGACTTTTCTTCTTTTTCTCTGTCGGATCTTGAGAGCCCCTCCTTGCCGATGGAGCAGGACCCTTGCAGCCTCTGATCGTTGATGTGGCCACCGATTTCCAAGGCTTCTCCTGAGAGATGCCTGTTTTGGGTCTCTGGTGTAGCCTGAATCAACTCTACACTTAGGAGTCTGTGAAGGAGGGTGGTCTTGCAAGGCTAGACCCCCCCCTTTGGGGACCGGCAGCTTCTCCTTATCTCAAAGAGGGTCAGTCATGGTGATCCCAGCCAGCCTCATGGATGATTAACGGCCCTTTGTCAAGGGCTGATCTGGCGGCAGCACCTCTCCATTTAAGCCTGGTGCCTGGGCAGGAACCATCTGGGTGCTCTCTGTAGACATGGGGGCCCTTGTTAGGAGATAAGCAGTGGCTGGGGTCTGATGCCTGGGGGGGGGGGCAGGGGCCTGACAGTCTCAGAAGAGACACAAGAGAGAGGTCTTATTTTGCATTTCAAAGCCATTCTTTGTCATCTGGCATCTTGCCTCCTCCTCTGCTCCATCCTGTAAAATAAAACATGGTGGAATATATGTAAGCCCCCAGTGCCTCTTTCTTGGATCCTCCCTTTCCCTTTTTCTGAACTTTGATCCAGAAATGGATCTGGGAAAGATTTCCCTGCAGCCAAAACAGGACTTCATCGTGGGACCTCTGTGCAGAAATATGTCAGTTAGTGGGATTCGGTTGATTTGTCTCTGGGGGCAAATGTGAGGCCCTGGGTGGAAAAGCTGGTATAAAAGAAATTAGCCATCTTACAGCTCACTGACGTGCTTGCCATCCATCCATCCATCCACAGCCTCTGTGTTTCTGCTGGCTCTCTCTGATTCCCTCCTTTGGCTGAGCTGCTGCAGGAGCTGCCTTTCTTTTGATTTTGACAAGCAGCTCCGAGGTCAGACCTTTGCAAGGAGCAACGTTAGCGCTGCACAGTGGACTTTGGACTTTAAAGGCTCACCTGCCCAGCGTTGGCTGCGAAGTCACCCAAATTCCAATCCAAGGGTCATTCCGCACAAGGAACAGAAGCAGCTCTGACAATCCAGCCATAAGCGCTGCCGCCTGGCTCAGAGAAGCCGGAAGGGTGTGCCGGTCCTTCTCTGGACGGGGTGCCGCAGTCCGGGCTCCTCACAAACACACATTGTGAAACAAAGCTTCTGCTTTTTAGAGAGCTGATGCCTTCAGACGGGGGGGGGAGAGACTTTTGCAGGGAGGCCACGATGTAACGGCTGTGCCCACCCTTTGCTTGCTTGCCCCTATGGAGTTCTCGTGGTCCACAGTTCCACCAACCGAGGAGGAGCTGCCAGGGAAATGTTTCTGATAACAATCTTTGCGTGCCTGTGATTCAGCCTCCGGCTGACAGCCTCCTTCTCCCCTCCTCTTCAGACAGGTAGAATCGACAAATCGTACCCCACTGTTTGTGGCCACACGGGGCCGGTGCTGGACATTGACTGGTGTCCCCACAACGACCAAGTGATTGCCAGCGGCTCCGAGGACTGCACAGTGATGGTGAGTTCAGCCTCGGGGAGGAACGGCTCCTGGCTGTGGTTCCTGGCCGCTGTTCATTGCTCGCTCAGGTAGTGGCTGATGGATGGGGATGCTCGGCAGAGGACGTGAGGCGGAACTAATGTCATTAGGAGGTCTGGCTGGAGTTAAACATTGGAGCGGAGAGAGGCGTTGGCTTCCAGTCCAGGCTGTCTGGGGAGACTCCGCAGCCTAGCAGGAGAAGAACGTTCTGCAGAAACGGCTCTTCCTGCACTGGCCTGATGGCGGATATCCTCGGGAGCCCAGGCGGCTTCAGGGCTGGGCACGCTCACAGGAACCTCTCACAGGAACCGCTGTTCCTCCAGGGGGAAGCGAGCACGATGGACGGCTCATCACTGCCTCCCTCTGGCCCGCCTGCAACTGAGTGGTTGGCCAGAACAGAAGCCAGGGGCCTCCAAACTTGGCAACTGTAAGCCTTGTGGACTTCAACTCCCAGAATCCCCCAGCCTGCAAGTCTTAAAGCTGTCAAGTTTGGACATGAGGCACAAATGAACATCTCTCGATGCATCTACCCTGAGGTGGGACAACCTTTGTGAGATCTTCTTAAGCCAGAGTTTTCCAACCGTGTCAACTTTAAGGCTTATGGACCAACTCCCAACTGTCCTGGCTTCTAAGCAGGGAAGGAGCCCTCGGTGAGCATTGCAGACCCTTCTAGGGCAGGTTGACCAACCTGACACCTTGCAGGTGGCCCACCAGGCGCCTGGTCCAGCCATTGTGGGGGCAAGCAGTAGATTTAAGGCTCGGTAAAAGGTGAAAGATTTATACGATCTGAAGAGAAACCAGTGCTCAGGGGAGGCCGCTTTGGGGGGACGTCTCCCCCTCTTCTCTCTGCCATGTTGAACCGAGACCGCTACAGAAACTGATGTAGGACGAAAAAGAGAGCCTGAGTTCCTTGCAGAGACATCAGAAGCAGCAGCCCACGAAGGGGAAGGAAGTCTGGCTAGAGAAAGCTCCCTCCGGAATTGCTGTTGGCCCCGTGTCCCGAGACAGAACTCCCCTCCCTCAGCAGCCTTCCAGGGCTCCAGTAACTCCCTTGCGCTTCTTCCTTCTCTTGGCAGGTCTGGCAGATCCCGGAGAACGGCCTCACGCTCTCCCTGACGGAGCCTGTCGTCATCCTGGAAGGCCACTCCAAGAGGGTGGGCATCGTGGCCTGGCACCCCACCGCCCGCAACGTGCTGCTCAGCGCAGGTAGGCTGAAAAATGGGAGGCGACGGGCTTGCTCTGGTGGGTCTTCTGGGTTGGGGCTGGGGTTGGGTCCTTCAAGGGAACTGCGGAAAGCCAGTCCTGCATCTGAGTTCAGCAGGCAGTTACTGCTGCCCCTGCCTCAGTTTCCTCCCCCTCCCAGGCTGTGACAACGCCATCCTCATCTGGAATGTGGGCACAGGGGAGCCCCTGATCAACCTGGACGACATGCACCAAGACATGATCTACAATGTAAGCTGGAACCGCAACGGCAGCCTGATCTGCACGGCCTCCAAAGACAAGAAGGTCCGCGTGATCAACCCCCGGAAGCAGGAGATCATTGCGGTGGGTCTCCAGGGGGCTCCCTGGGGGGGGGTTGGGCGGGGAGGGGGCAGCCTTGGCAGGGAGAGTTTCCTGCCGCCTGTCTTGTGAATGAGATCCAGCCCTTCCTTCGGCCTAAAAGTGCATTCATGGCACCCCATAAAATCATGTCAGTTTTCCATGCGGCACTGAGAGACTAAATGGGACACCCGTTTTACCTGTTACACCAGTGTGCAACCTTGCAGTATGACCTCCTTTCTGTCTCTCTCCGTCCCGTCCTCCAGGAGAAAGAGAAGGCGCACGAAGGCGCCCGGCCGATGCGAGCCATCTTCCTCTCTGACGGGAACGTGTTCACCACGGGGTTCAGCCGCATGAGCGAAAGGCAGCTGGCCCTCTGGAACCCGGTCAGTGTCTCTGGGGGGCTGGGCTGGGCTGGGGGGGGAGCCGTTCCAGAAAGACCGATGGCTTGCCTTTCGCCCCTGGACCAGGGTTTCCCAACATTGCCCACTTGAAGATGGGTGGACTTCAAGTCCCAGAATTCCCCAGCCAGCCACATTTCTAGCAGCCTAAATACAGAAGCACTTGCTTTAATTTCGGAAGCTGTTTTCCTTCCCTCTGGCAGAGGCAGCATCTTTTTTGGATGCCAGATTGCGGGATGCCTCTACTTTTATGTTGCAGAAAAACATGGACGACCCCGTAGCCCTCCATGAAATGGACACCAGCAACGGGGTCCTGCTGCCCTTCTACGACCCCGACACAAACATCCTTTACTTATGCGGGAAGGTGAGCCAAAATCAGAATAATTTTGCCCCAGAAGCGGCAGGGGTAAAGGCCCAGCTAATTCCTCATTATATGCTTAATAATAAGTAAATACAGGGAGTCCTCATCTTAACAACAGTTCGTTTAGTGACTGTTCAGGTACAATGCACTGAAAAGAATGGCTTATCACAATTGTTCACACTTAACGACCGTTGCCACTCCTCCCACCCCTCTCCCTCAGGGTGACAGCAGCATCCGCTACTTCGAGGTCACGGACGAGGCCCCCTTCGTGCACTACCTCAACACCTTCAGCAGCAAGGAGCCCCAGCGGGGGATGGGCTTCATGCCCAAGCGGGGCTTGGATGTCAACAAGTGTGAGATTGCCAGGTGACGAGCGGGGGAGCCTGGGCCGCCTTAAGGCCTTGCCGTCACCCCTCGAACCCTTAACCGCAACCCCCCCCAGTGGAGGCCTTGAGTCCTTGGGGTGAAAAATCTGCCCGGCTTTGGGACTGCAGAACTGTCCTGGCTCGGCTTCAGCTTCTCGGCCTGGTTTCTGGTGACCGGGAGGGGGGGATGCTCCCCCTCTCCTTCAGACGTTGCTGAGAGGCTGGCTTGTTTTCTCAATCTCCTCCACAGGTTCTTCAAACTGCACGAGAGGAAGTGCGAACCGATTATCATGACCGTCCCTCGGAAGGTGAGCCCAGTTCTTCTGGGTTTGTGCGATTTGACCGAGTTGCCCGAGGCAGGCCAACTGACCGGATTGATGCCTGTTTTTTTTGTTTTTGACTCCTCCTTTCCCAGTCTGACCTCTTTCAGGATGACCTCTATCCTGACACAGCTGGGCCCGAAGCCGCCCTGGAAGCCGAGGAGTGGTTTGAGGGGAAGAACGCCGACCCCCTCCTCATCTCCTTGAAACACGGCTACATCCCAGGGAAAAACCGGGACCTCAAGGTGGTCAAGAAGAACATCCTGGACAACAAGCCGGCTGCCAACAAGAAGAGTGATCTCATCAGCACCCCAAAGAAAGCGATGGACACCTCAAACCCTGTGAGTAGAAACACCCCAGGTCTCCAGCCCTTCCCCGCCAGAGGAAATGGGCCTTTGCTCAGACAGAAGTCCATGGGCCTGGTGCAAATCCATCCCTCTTTGTCAAGCTGCAGCCTCAGCTGCTCTTAGCCGAGCTGGGTTGGGGGCTTCCCTTATCCCCCCCTCCCCATTCTGGGTCCTTCCCATCCCCACTTCAGGACCCACGGTCGGTCGCTGTCTCTTTCTCCTTGTCACAGCAAAACGAAGCCAAATTGGAAGAAATCTTGAAGGAGCTGCGGTGGCTGAAAGACACAATTGCATATCAGGACGAGCGCATTTCCAAATTAGAACAGCAGGTGGCGAAGATGGCCGTCTGAGAGCCAGCGGGGGAGGGGGGTCTACGGCAGGGGGAGGAGGAAGCAGGATTCGGACTGTGAGCCACCTGCAGGGCTGCGGACAGGCACGGCCGGTCAGCGGACACCTGTGTCCAGCAGGGCAGCCAACCTTCTTGTGTCCTGATGTCAGAACAGGCACTGCCGCCTCCGTCCTCGCCTTTGTCCATCGGTCGGAGGGTCAGCCATTCCACGGGGTCCGTAAGACGCCGGGATCCCTGCCGAACTTCCTAGAATCGGGGACCAAAATTACTTTGTTTGAAAACACACACACACACACACACACACACACACACACACGTACACGTGTTTTTTATTTTACTTTCGAGTTGCCAAAATCCAAAACTTTTCATTTTATTTTTTTTTCCTTTCTAGCATTTTTACAGTATTTTGTGTTTTTAATCTAAAAGGACGTCTATTTGTGCCATCTGAGCAACAACAAGTTGTGTATGCCTGTTTACCTTTGAACAACCGGGGCGGTCACCCCACTGCCGGGTCCGAAAGGCCCAATTTTAATGTTTCCGCCCTCCGATTTCTGGTTCCCCTGAAATCTGCGTGGATTTGAGGAGGGGGGAGGCAGCCTCGCTTTCCCATCTGCTGCCATTCCAAGGGACTGAACACCCTCCCCCCCACCTTCCCCAGAGCGCCCTCTCTCAAATCTGGGGAGCCTTTATTCAAACATTTGTTGAGCTTTGGTTTAATCTTAATCGTGTCAAACTTTGGCATGTTGTGATTGCTGATTTCTGGGTCCATGTTTCCTGCAGATGTTTGTTCTATTTATCATCCAGGTGTTACAAGGTTATAAAAAAATACGATGAATTTGGGACGTTAAGGACAAATGCACTAAATTTTGCAAGCTGTTGGGAAGCTCTTTGAAGTTATTTATGCGCACCCCTCTCCCTCCCTCCGTCCTTCTCTCTGCTCCAAGTTCGGCTGATCTGCAAACCCTCCTTGTTCCCCATCCTGCTAGCAAAAGGGCCTTCGGCTGCCTCAGGTGCCCCCACGATGCAAGCATGAGCCCCGGGCTTTGGGGCAACTTGGAAGTCCCGCCATCCCTGCTGCAGCTCCATGGGCAGCCTGGAGAGTGTCCTCCTGCAAAGGGACTTCCCAGCCTAAGTGAGGGTTGACCTGGGAGGCTCTTGCAGCTTCCCTGCTGGCTGTAGAAGGGGTTTTCTCTGTTCCTTCTGGTGGTCTCAATGCAGCAGAGATGGGGGACCTTGTCTGGGACACCCCAACCTTCCCATCAAGCCGCCTTCCTGAATTGCTGCTGCAGGGGAGCGGATTTGGGATTTCCCCCTTTCCCTCAGAGGGGGCTCCAGGCTTCACCAGTCCCTTTGATGGGATCTGGGAGGCACCCAGGGTGTTCCCAGAAGTAGCTGCTGCAACTGAGGGTGACTCTCCCATCAGGTGGAACAGTGCCCTGGCTGCTGCTTTCTTCTCCAGAATGCAAAAACAGATCTTGGTGAAAAGAGGGGTGAAGTCCCTGCCTTCCCTCCCTCCCTCCCCAGGTCTCCTCTTGCCAAGTGTCCTACCCAGAGTCCTCCAGTCTTGCAGAGGCTGCCTTCTCAAAGCTCCTAGTCTTGCTCAGAAGTGACTCCTCAGCGGTTCCCACGGGGCGAGAGCCACGTGCCACGGTTCTGTGTACTGATTGCTGGGAAGGGAAAAGATTGCAATTATGGGTGTGTGGGTGTGCACGCGTGCCTCGGATGGGCCTCAAAGTCAAAACGCCAGAAGGATTCTGGGAATGCGGTGCTGTCAAAAGCCAGAGACTTTTCAGGAAAGATCCTCTGGGGACTAGAAGCCTGTCGTACAGCTTTGAACGTGGGGAATGTTACAGATAGATTTGGGCACTTTAAAGGCTAATCCATGGATGAATATTTCTAACATCGTCCTGTGACTTTTGTTCAGCCAACAATCCTCTTGCTTCTGGGCCTTCAGAGAGTCTCCAGGGGCTCAAAGTCCTAAGTCTGGAAGATAGTTGCTCTCTTTGCTCCAAGCATGATGTGCCTACCATGTTCACACACACACATGCACCTCTCTCTGGCTGCTGCTACACAGCTTCGTGAGGGGTTAAAAGTCCCAGTGAGAGGAGCTGCCTTTCTCATCCACTGTTTTGGGAGGGTCCCTAAAGTGGCCGTTAGAAAAGGTTAGAGAAGAGAAGTCATGTGGACCTTTGCAGGAAATGGGCTGGAGGCAGCAGACCCAGCGAGATAAGATAGTGTAGAACAATGATATGAAGGAGTGGGAAAGTTAGAGAATATTGGTGGTGGTTAATTCTGAGTTGGGGGAGTCTGGAGGAGTCTGGTTCCCTTGTGCTAGAGATGGGAGAAGAGTTTTCAAAGGGCCTCATTATTTACACTGCCAAACTATTAAGTTTTTCCAACTTGGCATCTTCTGGACTGCGGCTCCCAAGAGTCCCAGCCAACACCAAGAATTCTGGGAATTGTAGTCTCGAAGATGGAGAAAGCCGTTACGTACATTAGGTCAGCTTCACCTTCGGGCACATTTTGTGTTTACAGTCAGCAGAAGTTTGGAGACCAGGAATGGGCAATTATGCCCCTTTACAACCTGTGGAGGGAATTCTGCGAGTCCACAGATCGTAAAGGGGCCATAGTTGCATGCCCTTATTGAAGATGGAAGGAACGCAATCATTCTCTTTCAGAAATGTGCATGCTTTCTTCTGCCCCAACAGTATTAGTTTCGCTGGTGTGGTTCTTGCAGGGCGGATGAAAGTCCCTCAGAAGCTTCCTGGGACGTTGGTGTTTCATTTAACTGGACGGGTGACGCTGGGCCCGCAGCTTCTTGCCTAAACTGTGGCCAGCCATGGCCTCCAAGGGGATGTGCTGGTAGAAGACCTCCCGTTGTGTCATGTCCAAATACTTGCTTCCAATTTCAAACGATTAAAAGAAAATTAATTACCAAACCCACGTTGTGCACCAGCTTGCTCTGGAAGAGGCTACTGGGAGCCCTGGGGGTGACTGGTTGGTTCACCAAACGTGTAACTCGAGCCATCAAAGTGTGTTCCCTTTCGAGGCTGGCCAAGGGTGGGCTTCTGCTACAGTGAAGAGTTGACCTGTCCTGCTGAGGCTGAGACCTCAAGTTAGGATGCCCGTTTTGAGAAAACACTTTTGTGCATATCAAGACAGACAGCTCCCAGAAGTAGTTCCTCCTCCCCCCCTCCTCCTCCCCCTTCTGGAAGAGGCAAGAAGGAAGATCAGATGGTTGCTGGGCTACTTTCCAGGAAAACGGAGGGGGGGGGGTTCAGGAATGGATGCCCTGGCAGCATCTCCCTGTCAAACTCCGAGCTGAAAGAAATTGGTCCGACAAAAATTTCACAGGTGGCCTCCTTTCTATGAAGTGACACTTGGTGGATTACACATCGGTGTCACTTCCCCCCAGGCATGGCAAGAAATCTCAGCTTTGCAGGCTCCTCATCCCAGATTCAGGAACTCTGCAGTAGCTTGCAGACTGAGCACAGCTGGATTAGTTGCAGGCAATCTAACAGCTGTTTGTGTGCAAATCAGCTGCTGGCCCTACTTCAAAATCCAGGTGCTCTGGGGTCACCCAATGGCTTTGCCCCCACCCTGAGACCCTGTGCATCTTACCCAGCCTAGTGTCACTCCTTACACCCCAAACTTGCACCACTTCCAGATTGGCACAGCAATATGACATCTTGGCCACTGGAACCCTTGATTTGGAAACTTCCAGGTTTATTTTGACCAATTTGACATTACATGACAGTGGTCCTTGGAGACCCCCTCCAGACGGTTGGCCTTAGGCCTTCTTGGGCCTAACCTCCATACCTGCGAAGAGACTTGTCGCCATCCTGAGCTGGTCCTGCACCTTCTTAATGCAGAGAAACAAAGCACAGAACCGCTTTGCTGATAAAAGCGCAACACCACCCCTCCTGAGCCCTGATCTGGTGCAAAATCTCATAACCACAGTTCTTCTTTTGCTACTCATATGCACAGCCTTCTTCCTCTCCCCACCCCAAGGAAGCTGCATCATGTGTCCTCCAAACCGCTCTTCTGATTTCGCATTCTCATGCTGACCTGACACAGGGTTCCTGTTTTCTCTTGTAGCAGGTAAGCCGGTCTCAGCCGGAGGGGAAGGCGTGGGGATCTCTCTCTCAGCGCTGGCTAGGAGAACCAGGCAGCCAGAAGAGCCAGTGCTAAGGGTAGCCTCTGTCCCTCACAGCTGTCTTCTCCAGCTCTTGGACCAAACGGCCGTTTACACTCTTGGCTACGTTTCCTTTGGGTGGCAGCTGAGCTGGTTCGCTAAGGGGGGGCACCTGAGAGTAGGACATTGTGTTGGTGGATGATAGTGGTGGGGAGAAGAAGCAGCCTCGGGTTCTAGCCAGGTGGTAGGCTCCTGGAGGCAAACTGGGTTGCAGAAGGTGTGATTCAGAACTTCATTCCCAGGGATGGGGCTGGTTGAAAGTTGCTTTGGGGTCTTTGATTTAGTGAAGATAAGCAAACAAACTTCATTTGTGCTGTGCTCCTCCCATATGTGGATCCGTGCAAAGAGGTTGATGCTTTGAGATACAGCAAGAACTTCAAGTTCTAAAGAACTGGATTCGCTCCACCGGTGGCAGCTGCTTGTGTTCCCTTCTTGAGTGCTGTGGGGCATTACGGAAGTGAGCAAGTGGGTACACCACCTCTCTGAAAAGAGAACAAGGCTGGGCTGCAACTTGTGGTAAACTCATAGGAAACTTTCTTAGTCAGTCCTCCTCCAGAATTCTCTGAAGTTGAAACTCTGAGCTGATTTACAGGGACTGTCTAGGCTTCTTACGTGGTGGTTCTGGCCGTCATCTATGTGCAAGAATGCCACAAAAGTATCTCCATGGGGGTGGGTAACGTAAATATTAGTATGACTGCTCCTTCTCTCTGGTGAGCATCCCTCTTGGCCCAAATGAAGCAAGAAAAGTTGTTCTCAGAAATGAGGATCTTAAAATGGGGGGGGAGGTGGAGCTCAAGTGCTCCGGATATCTTCTTTGACCTGCTTTAATTTTTCATCATCTTCTAGATAAAAGGCCTTTTCCCATCCTGTGTTCACTGGGTTGAGCCCCCTACTTCCGTGGTTTCTTAGCTATGCTGGAGATGTTTTTGTGAAGGAAAAAGTAGAGGGTGATTATTTGTGTGGACACCTCATAACCCATGTCTTTTACTTTCTCCTACTTGCATCAGGTAAAATGGCCTCAGGTAAAATGGCCTCCTGCTGGCTCTTCTTGCCCTTGGTTCTCTCTGGCTTCCTCATAGTTGCTGACTTCAAGAGCCTACAAGATGGCACCAGCACGAAGAACGTGGAGTCTCCTGCCAACACGAGCGATTGGAAGTGGAAAGCAGCAGCTGATGGAAGTAAGGGATCCTCTCAGTTGCTCCTTCAAAAAAGACAGGAACCAATCACAAAACATGCCAAAAGGCCTCCAGCCCTTCCAACAGCTTCAAGCCTCTCAAAGGTTCTGCAGGGAGAGACCACCTCCTTTCCTGTGGAGATGGTGACCAAAATGGCATTCAAAGCTTCTCCGAAGAACGTGCTGCCTGAAACAAAAGCCAAGACTAGCATCCAAGCATCCAAGCTTCTTCCCCAGGAAACGACTGTGACGTGGCCGTGGCTGGTTGATGCCACCTCCAAACCCCCTCAGGCACCTGTTTCCACAGAGACCTTGGAGCCAGATTTTGAGACCACCAGGCCTCTCCCCCAAAGAAAAGACAGATTCTCTTCTTTGTCAAAAAAAGTCACACCTAGTTCGGCATTCTTGGATGAGCTGGTATCTACTGCGTCCTCTCACAATCTGATTGACGATTCCGGGTTTTCCACAGCTACCCAGAAGCACATCCCACACTCTCCTGGGCCAGACTCAAAGTCAAAAATAAAAATTCTTCCCATAACAGCTACATCTGGTTCCACTGCAATGCCACAACATCTGGACGAAATCTTGTCTACATCTCAGACTCTGGAGGAGGACACAGATTTTTCCACAGCCAGCCAGAAGCATAGCTTGGACTCAGGTGGGCCAGGCCTAAATCCAAGGGTGAAACCTCTCCTTGCAACAGCCACACCTGAGCCCCATAAAACACAGAAATGGCTGGATGAAATGGTCTCTACCTCCTTGGCTTTTTCTACACGGTCCCCAAGACAAAGATTGGGTGTTACCACATCGGGGTCCTCAGCCACCACCCAAGGGGAATCTCCCCTTGCCAAGGACATCAACGTTCTGATGGGAAAGTGCTTGCTGGCCATCCTTCTCCTGGCCCTGGTGGCTGCCATCTTCATTGTGTGCTCTGGTGTCCTGGCCATCATGTTGTGGCGTCAGAAGAGAGCCTACAGACTGGGCCAGGCCAACCACACAGAGATGGTCTGTATCTCGTCCCTGCTCTCTGCTGAAAAGGAGGAGGAGGAGGAGGAGGAGAGGAGGAGGAGGCAGCCCAAGGTGAAGCGGGTACAACTTCTCGGGGACACAGCGTCTGAGACGGAGGCGGACAACCTAACTCTGAACAGCTTCCTCCCAGAGCATTAACAGGGTGCTTTTGTGGTGCTCCAGACATCTCTGGTCCACCTTCTTAGAGCCTCTTGATCTTCTCCAAGATGACTCTATCTGGGGTACATCCGCATCTTCTCATCTGGGTGGACCCATCGCACTGACTCATGCATGTGTTTGCTATAGAAACCCAACATTTACATTTTGCAAACTGTCATTTCTTGGAGAACTATTGTGGCTTGTTAAAAACAAGACTTCGCCTAGTGTTTATCTGCAGCCTTGCAGATCAAATTAGGGGTGAAGAAAGGAAACATTCTGAAATATGTAAATTTGTTAGTTAGATTTTACTCGGTTTCCTCCCAGGAGCTCAAGGCTTAGGTCCTCTCTGTTCCCCCAGACCCTGAAGATCTTATTCAGCTACTCCTCTGCCACAGGAAGAGTTCTCGTTTCCATTTTTTTTTTGAAGCCATCATGTCTAGAAAGTAACAACAGAAACGTGAAGTCTCAGTATTAGAACAGACCTAGACATTTCCTCTTTTTTGTATTTTGCTACAGAATAAAGATTTCTAGCGTTTTTGAGATGGGTTTATGTTTGAATTTGAGTTGACTGGAGGGGGAGTCTTAAGTAATCAACATTTAAAATAATTAAACATTTTGAAACGCAACAGTGGTTGTAGCATCCCTGGAAGCAATCCGCCAGTGCAGAAACATTGTATTCTGGGCCCAGCCCAGATCCTGTTGTGAGATGTTCAGAAACCAGAAAGTCCCATTTCCCTATTCTGGGCTCCTTGTGCCTGGCTTGGATTTTGCTCTCACCTCAGTTCTAAACTTTCTTTTCTCTCTTCCAGTTTTCCAATAAAACATAAAGGAATTTTTTCTCTTCCCGCCATTTGTTTTTGGGTCCTTGTATCTACAAACTACTCAGCCCCTCCTCATCCACCTTCAACTTTCTTCTGGTTCCCTATTTCTACTTCATTGTTTTGATTTCTCTTCCTCACCACCCAGACCTTGGTCATGGGTACCACCTGCCAGCCACAATCTCTCTTTTTTTGGCACTTAGTAGGGCTTGTTTTGCAGAAAAGTCCTTCATTTTATTTATTTTTAATAATTTTACCTTTTGTATTTTAATGTTTTTAATTGGGCTGTACACCGCCCCGAGTCCTTCAGGAGGGGGGCGGTATAAAAATCGTAAAATAATTGTTTTAATAAAAGAATTTTTATATTGGAAAAAAAAATCGTAAAATAAATAAAAATAAATAAATTTTTCACCAGCTGGTGTCTAAATTTGAGGTGCAGTTTTTTAAATTGTTGTGATAGCGATCCTCAAACATTGGAGACCATTGCAGGCAAAGGAAAGAAGGAAAATGGCCTGTAAAAACAGTATGAATTAAATGAAAACAATCAGCAGAATACTTTGGGGGGAAATATTGCCAACATTGCAGATGGATGGTCTGTGGACTTTTGACCAAAACAGAGGGAAAAAAATGGTGCAGAAATGGGTAGAATTAATTTCTCATCATTGCAGAAAGGAAACATATTTATCCACCTCTTACTCTGATGGATAATTCAACTGCCTCCCGGAATCTCCAGAGTAGGTGTGGAAGAGTTCCAGGAATGTATCTCAGCTAGACTTCTCCTGAACCTGCAGGTTCTGAGGAACCTCATAGAAGTTCCTCCTCTGTGTGGGGGAGAGAGGATGGACATTGGCAGGCCCCTGAGTTCAAAGCAATGGCCAAACCTTTAGCCTTAAAGATGGGCAGTTTTTCTAAAGGAAACTCACAGGTTCTGTATGTTCCCTTTTCAAGAGGCTTTTCTGCCCGTAATCTTGCAACATCAGCCCGAGAGGAAAAGATCTCGTTGGGCCCTTGGAGATGACTCAGAGGGGGCCAGGCCTGCCTCTGATGCAAATCTGGGATGGAAACTCGTTTTGCGTTTTGCAGAACCCCCCCCCACACACACACACATACAGGAAGGTCTCAGCCACTGCGGTTAAGGCAGGGTCTCCATTCTGCCAGATGCCCAGCCGGGCTTCCTTGGGCTTCCTTTAAGGGAGAGAAAAAAATGCAGCTTTCAAAGGAGCCCCTTCGAGAGAAGGGGGGGAAGGAAGGAGGGAGGGAGGGAGGGAGGAAGGAAGGAAGGAAGGAAGGAAGGGAGGGAGGAAGGAAGGAAGGAAGGAAGGAAGGATGAAGAAAAGGACTTTTGGTTTCTGATGACTTGTTGGTTTTGAATAGAATCCTACAAAACTGAAATTACCTCTGTGCTGACCGACCTCAGATGTTCATAATGGAAACACTTTTTTCCTGTTGTAGCATCAGATAAAAAGGTTTTCCACTTGGATTGTGAAATTTCAGGGCTGTTTACAGACAAATCTTTTATTGTGCAATTCTCTTCTTTTGCTTGAATATGTTCTAGAATCTAGGGGGAAATCCTTCATTCGTAAATGTGTTAGAAATGCCACGTATCTCATCCATGCCTGGATTATTATTTTTTTTAGAGTAACTGGAGGAACATTTAAAAAAAAATGTTTAATACCTTTTGAAAGCACTGAAAAGTTTCCAGATGGGTTTCTCAGATTTCGCACCATAGCCCTCCTGTTGCTTCCCAGCCTGAAAATGCTCCTTGGAGTTGTGACGCATCCTTGACCACTAACATTTTGGGAGAAGCATTTGAAGAACACAGAAAGCCCTCTTGACCCACAATATAGTAAATGGCAACACTCCTCATTGCCACGAGATGGCAGCCCAAACCAGGAAGACCATCGGAGAGACAGAGAAGAGTAAACATCACTTTAGACCTGGTCTTTCACTCTCCCTATTTATATCCTATTTATTGATATTTGCAGATGTTGATATATTTTAAACACACAGCCAGACCTCTATAGACGTGGATGCACACAAAACACATCAATTATGCATCCATTTAGAAGCAAATTTGACACTGCACTGAATGCAATGGGGATATAGACATATGTAGGTCCAAAATGTGCAGGAATTTTGCCTTCAAGGTTTATTCTCAGCCCGAGCAAAATTGGCGAGTGCTGGCATGGGGGGAGGGCGTCATAAATCACTGGGCTTTGATCCATTATTGCTTCCACCCGCCTGTCAAGGAAAGCCCAGCATTAGCCTCTTTCTGTCCTGCAAGACGAGGTGTCTGCTTTGTCTTGAAGATCCAAGGACTGCGCTCCATGTCCCGTCTTTCCTTGGCAGCTCCTGTCTCCTCCTTCCTTGTCTGTTGTTGATTTATCCCTGCTCTGCAATTCAAACCAGATGTGCTCCAGCCTAAGCCCCCATTAGTGCTGGCACAGAGTCCTCTTTGTAAAGAGGCCGTGTGGATCCTGGATCTTGTGCCCCCCCCCCTCCTTCCCGCCTTCCCTCTGGAGCACCTACAGGCCGGTGCCCCTTTTTGTGAACTGCCAAGAGTGTGGAAATTGGCAGAGGAAAAGCTCTGGAAAAGGGTCCAGGTGGGGCATTGCAAACGGAGAGAAAGAGTCCCTGAGGATCAACATCCATTATTTTCTTTTTAAAAGTGTCTGCTTTACCCTGGCATTCTGCATTTTCTTCTCTGAGGTATAACACAAGCGAGCATCATTTTCCAGGCATTTATCTCAGTGGGGCACTTTCTTGGCAGAGGTAGTCGGTGCCAATATCCAAATGCCCTGGATGCAAAAGGTTAAAGAAGAGAAATGGGAAACGGAAGTGATTGGAGCAGGAAACATCCATCCTCCACAGATTGCCACAACGAGCTGAAGCTTCTAAATTAGTCAGTTAGTGGTTCTGACCCCACCCATGGCTTCTTTTGGCCTTTTGTGCCCCTCCTGATGCCCTCTGTGGGCACACTTTCTCCAAATAAGGCTCGTTTGGAAGGAGGGGGATCTGCAGTGGTGCCAATGCTTCTGATGCCAATCTTCCTTCTCCGGGCTCCCTTGCCAATTCAGCCTGCCCAGAAGCTGCCTGCCTTTCTACCATTGATGCTGAATGGGGATTATTAAGTACTTTGTTCGCGTGCGAATGATGAAGACACATGGCGATGTTAAACAGCTCTTTATTCTTCTTCTAGCAACAACAAGCAACAACAAAAGGCACGCAGGCCTTTTTATATGGCCAAAAACCCGGGCAACGTCCACCAATAGAACAGAGCGTTTTCACGCCTTGCGCATGCGCACAAGGCTGGCGCCGCTCTATCTGGTCCCGGGCAGCTTTTGGAATGCCCGGGACCAATGCAACGTCCCGAGCCTGCTTTTGCAGGCTCAGGACACAACAGGGATGCCCAGTGCCAGCCCATCCCAAGGAGATCCAGAGCCCTTTCCCCCAAGGCTGTGACCTGGCGCACATCCACCATCTCTCCATTCTTCCTGCCTTTGGGATTTATCCATCTGAGGCAAATTCCCCCTTGACGTCCCAGTTGGGAATGTAAACCTTCATTCCATCAGGATGAATCAGCTCTCCCATGCTGGGAGGCACAGAGTCCTGCTTGAGCTCTGCTGCCAGGGAAGGCTGCTTGCAGCATCTCTTTCTGCCCAGCCATCCATGGAGTCATCACCGGGATTTTTGCCAGTGAAAAATCCAAGGCCAGACATCAGCTGGGGGTGCTTTCTACCCAGCGGTTCATGATGGAGGCAACTGGGTTTAATTTGCATGCAAACTCGGGTGGGAACTTGAGAGCTGGCGGATGATGGAAATACCCAGTCCTGTCCCAAAGAAGTCCGGGAATCTGCCTTTGTCCCCTGACCCCCAAGCCAGGCCGTGCCCCTATGCAGACAGTTCTGGGCTCTTCATCTGCACTCTTCCAGACACTGCAGCTTGCTGTCCCTCAAGGAGGACAGGCCCCACTGCCTCCCGAGGGGGGGAAGGGCATGCAGTTCCCCCCAGGAGGATGATTTTCTTTCAACCAAACCGTGGGGCTTTCCATCTCCTCCTTCATCGCCACGTGCAAAGCTGCAGGGCTCCACAGAGACCAACTTGCGCTGGGGACAGAGCGGTTTGGGGAAGAGAACTCCTCCCTCAAGGTGGGCGTTTTTTGGGGCATGGGTGGGCCCCTCTGGTGGCCACAATGAAACCCTGCAGAGCCAACCTCGGACACATCAAAGGCATTCCTGATGCCCACAAGGCCGAGACCGGCTCTCCTGGACCGGCTCTCCATTGAGCTTCAGCCAAAATACTCCATTTCTGCAGCCCACTTCCAAAGAAAGAGCCTCATGTGTGTGTGTGTGCGTGTGTGCGTGTGTGTGTGTGTGTGTGTTGTGTTCATTGAGCTGGCCTCCACCTGCAAAGCCATCATTGCCTTCCCTGCTTTGCACATTTGGCCCTTCTAACCCTCCAAGCTCCAGACTGGCAAGGCGTTCCCCCAAAGGGCTTGTTCCTCCAACTGCCTGGGGTGAGGTCAGGCCCTGGATGGGGCATGAGGCAAACGGCTCCAAGGGTCAGCTTCATTTGCTGCCAGCTGTGGTCAAAGCTGGATCCATCTCCAAAGGCTTTGCCTCCATACTCAGCTGACCTGCAGCTTTGTCCGTTTGGGGCACAGATAGGGTGTAAGAAGGCAGCCCGTTCCCGCTCCTTGTGGTGTCTCCAAAGCAAGATAGGCTTCCCCAGAACCCACCTTAAGGATCCTGGACCCCACGGCGCCCGTGGTCCTTGAATGCTGGGCAACAGCTCAGATCTACCCACCGATGTCTGGGATGGTAGAGACCTTTGGAGGGTTTCCTAGCCCAGAAGAGTTACGGAGGCTTTCAAGGTTGCCAAGAACGATGATCTCAGTTTAAGAAGGGGATAATCTAAGATTTTCTGGATCAGCAGATGCAGAACTCAGTTGTCTGTATTCTTAGGGCTGCCTTGTTTGGTACCCCAAGTTAGGAAAGGCACCAGTTATTGTGAAAAGACACTCAGATTCTTCTCCTCCCTCTTTTTCAAACTCTCCTTTCCTGTCGTCATCCTTGCTTCTGGCTTGCAAAGCCAAACAGCCTTGATTTTTCTGGTCAAAGCCAAGGCCGCAGATAACCCAGGAGAAGACAGTCAAGACTAACACAGTAGACCCAACAGTCTGTCTCCTGGCTCCACCCGCAGAGTGCAGAAAGCCCCAGAAGAAGGCACCAAGACAGCCCTTGGCTGGGGAGAGCCCTTCCCTCCGGCATTTCAGAAAGGCCAACATTGAGCCTAGTTTCCTCCTAATCTTGGCATCTGGTTTCAAAACATGCTTCTAGTCCTTGTAGGAGGAGAGCCGGTTTAATCTGTGGGGGCAAAACGTGAGGAGTCTGTCCGTGGCCTTTTCTGACTCACAAATTTTATTAAAAAGTCTTTGAGAGCTGCAGCTGATACCGGTACCTGGCTCGGAAAAGGTTGTGGGAAGTTTTGTATCCCCATATGTTTTATTCTTTGTACTGTTTCCATCTCCCCTTAAAATATTAACAGAATCCACAATCAGCGTCTCCCACTAGATAATTGACAGTCAAGCTGAAACTCAGTGAATCAACTAAAACCCCCTCACCCCCCCCAATACAGTAAGTTACCCAGACCTAATCTGCATATCAAAGGTTAAGGTCTGCAAACACAAACAGAGTTAATTAAATTAGGTCTCCCAGAAGAACTGCATGTTCATAATAATAAACATACCTACACACACAGAGAGAGAGAGACACACACACATACACACGCACACCTCTCAAGTGTCACCCTAGAATCAACATGTAGACACTTCAAGCTCCTCCTATAAAAATCTGCTCCTGTACCCCATTTCTCTGCAGCTGCCCCTAAAGACAAACTGTTTTGCTTTTAGGAGTAAATATTTCCTCTTTCCTCCCAGCAGTTTGGATCTCCTTTTTATTTGTTCTTGCGCAGCCCCGGCTCACTTTGGAACCCCCGACTCTTTCTTCCAACAAGGTGGAGAGGATTGTAACTGGCCCTCCCCTGCGCCTGGGAGGCTGCAGCCATCCCAAATACCTGCTGACTGCAAGCGCTCCCGTTTTGATCATGTGACAGTGGGGGATGCTGCTGCAACGGTCGTAAGGGCGAGGACTGCTCGCAAGTCACTTTTCTCAGTGCCCTTGTGACTTGCAGTACTGGCAAGCAATGCTTGCAGACTCTTGAGAGCCAAATAATTTCCTTTAGGTGTGCAAACGCTACGCAACAAAGACTGTCTTTGCAGCCGGTTAGCAGTTGGCAATCTCTGGGCATGGAGCTGCTGACTCAGCTGGAAGAGAGGGGGGGAAATCCAGAGGGGGGGGAGGGGGAGGAAAAATAAAATAAAATAAAAAAATACCCAACCCAAATTACAAGCAGAGCCTAGCCAGAGAATTCAGCTAAATTGCCGGTTAGGCCTGTGCTCCAGCGTCTCCCCAGGGCTGCAGGAGGAGCCAAATTAGAGAGTGGCAGACAGCTACAGGGACCTTGGGGCTCACCAAGCCACAGGCAGCATCGTTTTAGCCTGGGAGGGATCCCCGGGTGGGGGGCAAGCCATCCAGCCTGCTGCTTTGCCATTTCAAAGGCAGCTTTCGATCAGAGACAAGCTCTTAGTTCAGTCTTTCTCAACCTTGGTTACTTTAAGCTGTCTGGACTTCAACTCCCAGAATTCCCCAGCTGACTTTAAACTGTCTGGACTTCAACTCCCAGAATTCCCCAGCCAGCATGCTTCCTCCAGGGAAGTCACCGGATATCAGCAGGATGATAATTCCCAACGTTGCCAGGCTTGGAGTGCTATATTCTGCAATCTCCCTGGTATTTCCAGGCAGGGCACGTGTCTTTTTCTTACTCTCTCTCTCTCTTTGTGTGTGTGTGTGTGTGCGTGCGTGTGTGTGTGTGTTGTCCTCTCCTGTTCCTGCTGCACACACAGGTGATCTCTGGAGCCTGGCCCATGGAGGGTGTGATTTTTGACTACCTGCCCTGGAGTCATAAAGACCTGCCAGCTTTCACGTGTGATCCCCACAATCTGAGATTCCCCTTCTCTGGATCTGCCCTTTAGCCTTCGCTCTGCTTACAGCTGCAGCGCCCTTAAGAAGCTGCGTTTGCTCAACTGCCACATCCTTTTTGGGAGGAAAAAAGCCAGGAAAACCGAAAGGCAGAAACCTTTGCAAATATCTTCCCAGTCTTGGCTTCATTTGACTTTTCTTTCTCATAGGAAAGAGTTCGTGTCTTGGAATTCTTTCTGCCGCCAGTGAGAATTCCTGGGATGTGACAGCAATGTATTTACGATCCTGATAAGGCATTTTAGAGGGAAAATAATTTTTAAAGCTTAACTCTTCCCTTGCCCTCTTTCTGTCAGCCTCCTCCCTGCACTCTCCCGGGGTCCTTAAGAAACTTGAAGCAAAGAAGGGTTTCAAGTTTCATTTGCAGGCTTGACTGGAATAAAACTATGGTTCTCTGGAGATGCCTTAACCACAAACCTCTGTGTGTCTGTGTGTGTGTGTTGTGCAGCAGAACCACCCATTATGGACTCTGGAAGAGGAGGGATTTGCTGTATAATTTGACGTTCCTCCATTGCGCTGACTAGAAACATAGCACCCTCGTTTCATTTGCTGGCATCTAATTGAATTAAATTATGCAATTTGCCCAGGGATTGTGGAATAAGCCACAACAGGCTCCTTTCACAATCATGTTTCTGCAACATGCTAAAGCTTAGCGTAATGCCAACATTTGTCTTCCCCGCCAATCTTTCCTCAGTGAGACGCGATAATCAAGGAGAAGAGAAAACCAAACAGGCTGTTTGAGAAAGAGAAGAAACTTAGTACATGCTCAGATGCACCCATGTTCTTCTGGGGCAAATAATTTGGAAGAGGATTCAGAACTTGCTATGGACTTAGAAAGTGGCTTCTTTGCCCCTTCCCTTGACACCTGGTTCCTGACTTTAAAGCAATTTTGCATCAGCTTTTGCATTTACGTTTGAACCCTGGTTAGGGCCTGTCCAGAGCCAGGAACCGAGAGAGAGAGAAATATGAGCAACGGTTCCAAGTTAAAACAAACCAGCATTCCTTTTTCTTCCAGATGGCTCGTCCAAAACTGCCACAGATATGAAATAGGAAGGAAGGAAGGAAGGAAGGAAAGAGAAAGAAAGAAAGAAAGAAAGAAAGAAAGAAAGAAAGAAAGAAAGAAAGAAAGAAAGAAAGAAAGAAAGAAAGAAAGAAAGAAAGAAAGAAAGAAAGAAAAATTTTTGGTGAGCTATTTCTGGGACTTCTGCCTTTGGGAAGAAGTGCAGGACAGGAATCTCCCCCCCCCAGCCCCGCCCCCCCTTGTGCCTTGCACGGTCCCTCCCAGCGAGGAGGGGGCTCTGCCTCCAGAAGAAAAGAGGAGGGAAGGGACGGAGAGAGGGGAGCTGTTTGGGGCTGTCCTGCCCTTCCCTCTTCCTACCCTCCCATTCCCACATGAAACCAGATTTAATGCAAACAAGCTGGCCTGGCTCAGAGCTGCCCAGGACGGCTGCGGAGAGCAGAACAGAGCAGAGCCCATCCAGGCGCCCCGTCTAGCAGAGAGAGACTTCCCCGCAGGAACCAGCCTTTGCCCCGGGTAAGTCCATGCCAGGCACCTCCCTTCTCCTGCTCAGGGGCCCAGCTGGCTCGGCTCCGTTGGGGTCTTTCTGCTATTCTCCCTGGCAGTGGGGGACTCTGATGGGATCCTGCCACCCGTCCCTGCCAGGCAGCCCGTGCCACTTTCTGAGACCCCTGCGAGGGTGGCCAGAGGCAGCCTCTGCCCCTGTTTTAATTCCAGGGGTTCAGAAAGAGCCCGGAGGGCCGGTGAGCAACCGTCAGCAGAATTTTCCCCCTTGCATCCGGAGCGTTGCCACTGTGAAGAGGCGAGAGGGCCGGGCACTCTGGGCATGTTCAGGGATGCTGTTGTCCGATAGAGGCCAAATGAGGCTCCCTGTGGATCAATGGGGAGACAAAGCTGCGTCTGCCTCTAAGCACAATTTGCACCCCTGCAAAGTTCGGCTTTGATGCCCACGCAGCAGTTTCGCCGCCTTCTCTTGCCCTCGTGCGCCCAGCCCTTGGGAGCTGCGTGACGGGCACCCATCTGCCTCCCCAAAGCTGCAAAGCTTGGGTTGGGACAGGCACCCTTTTGAGGGGAGGTCTGGGGGTCCAAGCCTTCTGGTGCTTATCTTGACCAGTTCTCTTCTCTCTCCATCCCCCTCCCTCCACACCAACTGGTAGACTTCCACGCTGGGGTCCTTTGGGTTTTCCTTCCTCCTGTACATGTGCAAAGTGCTTCCGCTTGACTCACAACCAGGCCCTGTGGTGTCTCCTCTTTTACATGGCGAGCCTGGGGGCCCTAAAGAGAGAAGACCCCCCCCCACTGCAGAGAACCACCCTCTACTGTTAGCCTTTATTGTTGTTTTTCTTAGTGACTGCATCCTTCTTCTGACTTGGCTAAATTTGCAATATTAAAAAGAGGTAAATTTAAAGGGATTTGCCTATCTTTTCAAGTAGCACATTCATAAATTCTATTGTATCATCTCTCTCCCCCTTCTCTTCTTTCTCTTTCAACTATCTATCTATCTATCTATCTATCTATCTATCTATCTATCTATCTATCTATCTATCTATCTATCTCTAACTCATCTATTTCCATCACTCCATCCTTTGTGTTATTGACTGGACTGACTGAGTCCAGGTACAGATTGGGTGGACGTGTTCCTGGGGGGCCCAGGGAGCTAGAAAGTACAGGAGAAGCCCCCCCCCTGAAATAAAGTAGAATTAAATATCCCCTCTTGCGGTCCAGATTCTGCAGCTGGCTCTGGGGGGGGGCTGAGGGGTCTGGGATCCTGAGCGGAGTCTGGCCTGTTGATTTAATTGCCATTTGATAATTTGTTCCTGCCAAGAGAGCCGGAGAGCTCTCAGATTACAGAGAGCTAAAGTGGGTTTAGAGAATATGTTATGCTTTTGGGGAAGGAAGAAGGGAGGGAGGCGGACAACGTATTGAGGCAGTCTGCGCAAAGCCACGGGGTTGGAGGCATTCCCAGGAACGAGGACCAAGGAATGGAGGACTCTTTCTTCCCAGATACTGCAGCAGGGGATAAAAAAGTTGAATTTCTACTGGGGTACTCTAAGCTTGGTGTTTACATCAGGTCTGTAGAGCTGAGCAGAGCCTCCACCCTCAGCAGCAGACTACCTGTGACTACCAGAAATGGGACGGTGGTGTCTGAGCTGCTCGGAAACCTCTAGTTGACTTCCTTTGAAGGAGGAGATCCTTAAACAGGGGAGGGGGTGCAAGGCAGACCCCCACCACCACCCCAACCTGCAGCTTTACACCCTGGGAACACAATGGATTTGGGATGCCAGATAGGGCGAAAAGCTCGCTTGGGGAGCCAGAGAGCTGCCTCTCTGATCACAGGAAAGCAGGGCACCAAGAGGTTCCCCCCACCCCCAAAAATGTGGACGCCGAGTGGCAGGAAAGAAAAGGGGGCGGCTGGAAAATGAAGGGGTTTTTATTTCAGAATCCCTTATTAAGAAAAACCATTCAAACACAGAGGACGGAGGTCAGGCAGAATTTGGGCCATGGACCTCAAGGAAGGCGCTCTCTGATAGCTCCTGGGGTGGGGCTGGCCTGGCAAAGCCCCCTCCAGGTGCTCTTGGTCTCCTCTGATCCACAATGACCCACAATGTTGCTCTGCTGAAGTTTTAGAGGTGCTTGAAAGCAGCACAACTGCTGTAAAGTGCGACCAATCACATCTGGCAGCCCGTCCAGGACCCTCCAGGTGTTCCGGCCCCCCAGACATCCAGATGGCCAGACCACCCACTCTGGGGGCTGCAGGAAGGCTCCAGGCTTGGCAAAGGGGGGGTTGCCCTCAGCTGGCTAAGAAAGGATTGGTTTTCAGTTTGGCTGCTTTTAGCAAAACATCTGGAATTTGGAAGAAAAAAAGTTTTAAAGCCTGGACAGTCTCTAGGAAAGGTTAGCTTCTGGTAATGTGCAGAAGGACATGTCTGAGAATTCTAGGCCCGAGAGAGAGGAGGAATGGTGACATTTCTTGAACTTTCTTTGTTTAGATCTACCAGATAGCTTAACAGGGCCTAACGTAACCCAGAGGGACAGGAGCACTGGCAGCGTTCTTGAGCTGTCTAGCATTGCTCAGCCCGGAGACCCCTTTCCCTTGAGAGGCTCCAAGCTCAGGAATTTCTGCCGCTGCCAGCTGTGCTCCGCTCAGGCCAATTCGGGATACTTAAACACCACCGTCCCAATAATTATTGAGAGCAGCCGAGGCTGCAAACCAACTTCGGGCACGGAGTGATGCCCAGATTGCCAAACAGAAAGTTCTGTCTCTCCTATTCTGAACAGAGAGCTGCTCTCATATCGGGCTTGGCTCTGAATTCGGACAGACCAGAATAACTTAATTGCCCCCCATTGCAGAGACACCCCAAATGTAACTGACAGATGTGAATGCAGCTGCTTCTAAAGCTGAATCAGAGTTTTGGGCTGCATTTCTCTGTCCCTGTGAAGGCATCTTAAACCTGGTCAGATCACCAACCTGTGGGATCCAGGACTCCCTGTCTAGCTGCCCCTTTGGAATCGGGGTAGAGAGTGAGGGTCTTCAGCTTGGAAACCTCTTGACATGCCCCTCCAGCCTTCTGCAGGCCAGGGATTCCCACTGAGGACCAAGGCAGAGTCCCCCCAAGGACCAAGGCTCTGCTTTGTACTCTTTTGCCTCACACGGGAAACTTCAGGTTGTTTATTGTTCTGTGGATTTTAGAATAAATGAATATTTTTATTACCGTCACAAATCAGAACTGCGAACAACAAAAGAAATCAAGTAAAAACAAAACAACATAAACCATTACAGTTGGTGGAGGCTCATAGATTTTATACAAGAACAGTGTAAAATGGGTATTAAAGGCAGAAAATAGACCGGGGGGCCCAAATATTTGCTTTCCATGCACAATTGCAATTCTTCGGATTCGCTTGTTTTAGCTCTGAACTTATTTTTGGTGTGGAAATGAGAAATCCTTCCAGAAAAAAAGGTTTCTTTGATTCAAAACCCTGTGAAGAATAACAGACCCCTTGTGTCTTTTTCAGACATTTGTCTGGTCCTTTGAGCCTTGTCATGGCGGCCACGCACCCTCTCTGTGTGCTTCTTCTCTTGGTGGTGCCCTTTTGTGCCTCGAGATCGATCGAGAACCTGGTCCTGGAAGACAGCGTGGGGAGCGGAGACAGTGAGGGGGCTTCCCCTGACCCCTCTTCTGCCAGGGTGACGCTGAGTGTGAGTCCCACTTCGGGGAGCCTCGTGGTCAATTCGGTCAATGGCACTTCACACTCGTTCAACATCCTTGACGGCATTGTGGACTTCTTCCAAACATACATGCTCTTGATCATTGTGGTGGGCTCCCTGCTCCTCATCTTCCTTTCCATCGTGTGCGCAGCTGTCATCACACAGCAGAAACACAAGGCCTCTGCCTATTACCCGTCATCTTTTCCCAAAAAGAAGTACGTGGACCAGAACGACAAGGCCGGGGGCGCCAAGGCCTTCAGCGAAGTCCCTGAGAAGACCTCTGATGATGACCGAGAGGAGCCAGTGGATTCCACCAAACAGTTGCAGGCCGACATCTTGGCTGCTGCCCAGAACCTCAAGTCTCCGACCAAGGTCATCCTGGCGAATGGGAGAAGTGCCCCTGTGGAAGACTCACCGGTTGAAGCAAAAGAGGAAGGGCCCCAAAAAACAGAAGGAGTGGAGGATGGCAGCTCCAAAGAAGAAGATGAAGAAGAAGAAGAAAAATCACCAGCTGAGGCTGATCTACCTCCAGAGACATCAGCTCCAAACAATTTGGAAGATGCTGAGGCCAAAGAAGAGGTCCCATCTGGGGTGGAGACCCATCCATCTCCTCCTGAGGAGTCCAAGGAACCCCCACCCACTGAGAAAATTGCCCTGCCCATCTCAGAAGGTGATGAGGAGAAGGAGAAGGAGGCGCTCAGCATCCCACTGACTCTTGACCCCACAGAAGAGTCCCAAAACTGAAGGGGGTCTGTTCCCATCAGTGGGGGGACAGTTTATAATATGAAATCAACAGGGATCTGTTTATCAAATAGAAGGGAGCAGATCTTTACATTACCAGTAAAGAAGACAAGTTAGCCACCTCCCATGCTCGGAAACACCCCAAAGTTCTACATTGTTGTGGTTTTGCTTTAATGGACCTTCTTCAATTATGCAGACATGTCCAATTTGGCGCCCTCCAGGTGTGGGAAACCCAGACTCCCATCATTCCCTGCCAACATGCCAGGGAGGTGATGAGAATTGTTTAACACATCTTGAGGTGGGAGGGGGAAGCTGAGTGACCGTGATGTCATGATGTAGCCATTCAACCAGACATCACTGAGCAAGTAAGATAGAACTTGTCTTGAAGACCTGGTGAAGATGCATATTCTTCAACGTGGTTCCGGGACTATTCTGGAGGAACCATCCTAATATAGACCTCAAGGACTTTCCCACTTTCAGGGAGAATATATCTGCATCGACATACATAATTTTTGAGGTGGGTTCTTTGGGTCAACATTTATTTATATCAACCCTTAATTTTGCAGCAAGGTTGTGTGCAGAGCTAATTGGTTCCCCTTCCTATCAACCACAAAGTCCTCCAGATCTTTTTTCTCCACTGCTGACAAGATCCTCTTTGGGCCAAACTTGAAGTTATTTCACACTAATATTTCTTTTAAAGCAAATCTTGGCTCAACTCCATTTAGTTGTCCCATATATCGATGATTAATTCATTTACTTTCCTTAGTGTCAGCTTTGAAAGTTGAACTAACAGCCACATGTTTTCAAAATGGCCAGTCTGACTTGAGATTTTTAAGTACAGTTTCCATCTGAGCAATGGCAACAATATGCAATGGATCCCACCACTCAACCCAAGATTCCCCCCTCCCCCCCACGTTCTGAGAATGCTTGACTCCAAGTTCTCCAAACACTTTAGGAGAGCTGATCGCTCAACACAACCAACCTTGAGAAGAATCTGATGACATTTCTGATAATTATTCCTCTTAAAGATCTACAAACACTCAAGTCTTCTGTGTGTGGAGGAGAAGATACTGAGGACTTTCATGAGTGAATGAAGCCCGACAGAGCTGGGTTTTTATCTATGTTCAATGCCAAAGTTCTTCACTTGTCAAAATGGTTGTTAACCTTCGGAGGAGGGAGGGCTCATATTTTTTTTTTATTTTTTTTATTTTTTTTTGCTCATATTTTTGAGCATTCAAACATATTGAAAATATTTTTGGGCTTTTTAAAATTCAATTATTTGGGGGGGAGGCTTTTGATCATTTAAAAAAAATGTTTTTATATTTGACGGAGGACATTGGATTTCAGATTTCCAGGTGCTAATCTCTTTCTGGGTCAACTAGAAAAACATTTCGGTAAGCCTTACAGCTGAGGCGAATAAGATTGACCTGGTTTGTGACAAGTCTTGAAGAAGCTGTGGGTCAGGAAAACTATTTGCAACAAAAATTCCTCCTTGGTTTTTCCCAGCCTCTTTGCAAAGCGGATATTTATGACTTTTGCTCCCACTGGGCTTCTCCCAGGGTGATCCTTGTAATCCTAGTAAAAACATCTATAAATTTAGCAGACTGAGACATTTATTGTAGTATTGAGGACTTATCTGGGATAGACTTGCACCCTCTCTGATGGATTCTCTGCAGTTCTACACTTCAAGAGAGCGACTGGGCTGAAAATGACAATATCTGGGAGCTTTGCAACAAGCTAAACCCCAACTGGGTTAGCATGCAGAGGGTTTTGTGAAACTCTCAGCATCTTTTTCTAGGGCTTCCTAAACCTTAAAACGCGAGGAAGGGTACCATGTTGATAAAAACACAACATTACAGTCTTTCTCCACTTTCCAGATGTTTTAAACCACTTTTTCAACCCAGCCCATGGGTGGCTAAAGTCCAGGCGTGGCAGAAGCTATATGTCCAAACACCTAGAACTGTGGTTTCTTAAGCTTTAAGATGTGTGCACTTCAACTACCAGAATTCCCCAGCCAGCACAACTAATTGGTTAATATGGCCAATGATTTCAAAAAATCGCCCAAATTCAATAAAATGCCATAGCTGTAATGTTCCTTTCCCTTGTCTGACCCCCTCATAAGCCTACAATAACCCTACATGTATTCTTCTCCATTATAGATGTATGTTCCATTAAAAAGAAATAATAAAGCAGGCTTCTGTGTATGTGTGGATGACATAGGATGACAGCCTATGAAGTATCTGAAATAGCAAAAGACTTGTTGGCATACAAGTGGGAGAGGGTCTCTCCCCCCCCCACCAAAAGAGAGATTTCTTGCTTAATATGCAGCTCATAAACTCTCTTGTTTTTCTTGGAAATGGTTCCTTCAGTCTCAGATTACGCCCAAACCACCCTTCAAAATCTGAATTACGGGATTTGCGCGTGCTCTTCAACTCACTGAATTATTTGGAGAAGGGGCCAGCTAAACTCTGTTGTCCTACCTCGCCATGCTGGTCTTTGCTTTTAAGCTTGCTTGGGATGCTGGTCATTGTCCTTGGGCGTTTCCTAAACAGTTCCAAAAGGTTCTCCAGCCCTCCTTCGGGTGAGCTGTCTTTTGATAGAAGGGGGGAGCAAATGCTGTCGTGAAATGACTTTCTCTCCTGGGATTAAAAGAGGAAATAGCGGGCATTCTTGGGCCAGAAGGAGAGCATCAGAGAGGCCTCCAGATGGAGATTTTCCCCCTGCCTTCCATTGGGCATGCCAGATTCTGCCTGCTTTGAAGGCTGAAAGAAGCTCAGCAAAGGAGAGAATTGGGGTGGAGGAAAATAGGCCTTGAGGATGGTGTTCGTGTGGTCCAGGCCCGTTGGACAAGAGTGGCCCTCGGCAAGTTGCCAAAGGTTTGGAGCCCTGTCCTTCGGGATTGTCCCAAAGGTGCTTTTCAAAAAGCAGCTGGTTGTAGGTTGCTTCTCCCCTTGTTTGGATGTGGGCATCCTCATCCTAGCTGAAAGTTCACCAGCCTCCCTTTCCTCGGAACAAGTGGCCAGGTGGGTGATCTGAGGGAAGCTGCAACCTTCTTCCCACCCTTGGCTTCTAATGGGGCAACCCAGACCCCACTTTGGGCCCTTTTCATCAGCAAGAGGATGGGGTGCATCTCTTCCCTCTCTGCATGCGCTCAACTCCCAGCACGGCCCTGCTTTAAAAACCCCAATTCTTGATCTGCTTGCACAGCCTTTCTCCACTTTAGGTCAAGGTCCCCCTTCAGAGAAAGCCTTAATTTGCCATTTGCCTAATTTCTCAGAAGCAGAAGCAACAACCCCGTGGCAAGGCGGCTATTTGACAAGGCAGAGCTTGTGAAAAAAAAGTGAAAATGCTGATCTTGAATTTGGGAGAAACCTCAAGAGGACTAAAAAAAGGCTGCTTGGAGCGCTAAAGATCGGGCGCTTCCTGGAAAAAAAGGGAGGCTGTAATTTAGCTGTTACTGCGGGTTGTCCGTGACCAACATGGGCCAGATTTAGAGAAATCTGTCCAATATTTATGACAGGCAGAGAGAGTTGGAGAGAACATCTACTCCTTTCATTTCTTCTTCCCACTTCAAGGAGAGCTTCAGCCAAGAAGCCCCTCTGCCTCCCCTCCCTGCCAGCCTGACTTGAGGTGGCCCCTTATCCAAAGCCCCCCCCCTTCCAGGACTGTTGAAAGCAGCAATGCCTCTGGCTCCTTCCTGGCTCTCTGCTGCAAGGTCTGTGTTGTTTAAATTGGGCTTGCATTTTGCCACCCCAGCTGGCACGACAGGCCCTCAGAACGAATTGTACTAGAGATCTCAGGGCAGCAGGGATGCCTTTGTGGTGCCTAAAGGAAGATTTAAAAGAGAAAAAGCAATACCGTCGCTATCTAAGCTGTTTGTTGGAGAGCTTTTAAAATGGGGACTAGAAAATCATCTGCTATGGAAAACTTTTGATTCTAAAACACTGGTGAAAATGGGCAGAGTAAAATGGGTCTATTCGGCCCTTTCAACCAAATCTCCTGTTCAGCAGATCCAAAACATCTCAGGATGGTTTATTTTTAAGCATCTCCTCCCTTTTGCCTTTGAATGAGGCGGCCTATTGTTGACCGGGATGGCTTCCGAGTGGATTATCCAGTTGCTGGGATCAAGGGCAAGCAGACGATGCTTCGGCAGCTGAGGACTGTTTTGGCTGGAAACCTGAGCTGCCAATAAATTATCCCAAACACAGGGTGGCAGCTGGCACTTGACAGGGGTGAAAAACCTTCCTGCTCCTCTCCCTGGCCTCTGAAGAATGCAGAGGCAGATTTTGCTGCCTGGGTAGCCTTTGCAGAAGTGAATGGCCATGTTGGGGCTGTCCCCATCTGATCAGCCAGCCTGGACATGTCAATTGATCCCTAATTCAAAAACAGTCCCCTCTGGCGCCTTCAATAGAGCCTATTCCAATGAGGCAGACTTTTTTTTAAATAAAATCACCAAGAGCAGCAGCTGCTGTTTTGCATGTGCTGAGAAATGGAGGCCTGGTGTACATTCTGCTGCTCTCAGGCTGGTTCTCCAGAAGGGGCGTTGGTCTTACCTGAATGCCTTTTCTCAGCATGGCTAAAGCAACCCACGAGTGGATTATACGACTTCTCATGCTGGAGAATGTCCAGAGCTACCAGATTTGGGGAATGAAAAGATCACAAGCTTATAGATACCACCAGGCAACAGGGAAAAAGCGCCAGACTTCCAATGTCATTAGGACGGATAAAAAAAATAAAGTGGTCTCCAGGCCTGGTACAGCATTTCTCAAGCTTGGCAGCTTGAAGATGGACTTCAACTCCCAGAATGCCCCAGCCAATAAGCAACTCTTTGCCAGCAGATGGGTAGTTTGGCCTTGTGTTTTAAGTTACCAGGCTAGAAGCCAGATGTGAATTCTAGTCCTGCTTAAGCACGAAAGCTGGCTGGGTGACTTTGGGTCAGTCCCTCTGTCTCAGCCCAGCCAACCTCCCAGGGCTGTTGTTATCGGGAAACGAGGAAGGAGTATTAGGTATGTTCTCCGCCTTGAGTTATTTATAAAAATAGTAGAGATGGGATATAAACACAAATTAAAAGAACTCATTGTTCTATAGAACAAACATATATTATCTCTGCATGTGTAGCATAGGCCGAACAGCAAACAAATCTGAAATTTGTGCATTAACAATCAGGTGAAATAAAATATATATTCTTTTCTTTAGAATTCCAAGCTAGAAAATAACAAAAAGAGACAGCTTTACTGTACTTATCTGTTTTTCCCTCGTGTTAGGGGAACGTGAGGCCAGCGGCATAAAATTATGCTACTGTTACCTCCAAATCAAGGACCAGGAATGTAGTTGTAAGCTCAAAGAGCTTCTGTACTGCTCTAAATCTATCCCTGGAGGGAGAACCTTCTGATATCATACGTCACTGCTTGTTCCTGTGGACTCAAGGATCATACTTGAAATGGCCCTGGGAATTTTCTTTGTAACTAAGAGACAGCTTTAATCCCCCCTCAGGGGCCATCCTAAGGCTACAAATCAAATCTCAGAGGAAGATTATTCACACACATAAAGGAAAAGAAGCCAAGAGCAAAAAGCTGCGGCATCCTATTGGCTGTAGTACAGTCTTAACATTGTGCGTACGAGTTGTGCGTCTTTCCAAAATGCAGGTGTTGATGGGTCAGCGCCTAGATGTCGTGCTGAGGCTACAAGTAGAATGAAGAGAAGCTGGCTTCCAGGTCTTGCGGTGCAAAGGAGCCCTACATACTGGCTGCATTCTTCTCGGGTCCAGAGGTGTTTGACCCCTGCTTCAGCTTGTAATCTGCCAAGGCAGCCTTGATAGCGTCTTCTGCAAGCACTGGGGAGAAGGAGAGGGAGAGAAGCTGCCAAAGCTTGTGCAAACACATGATGCTGCTGCTTCCAGCAGGGGAAACAAAGATCTCCAGGAACGCAATCAACAGCCAGTGAAAATCCTACTCACTCGAGCAGTGCAGTTTTACTGGCGGCAGGCAGAGCTCTTTAGCAATATCCGTGTTTTTTATCTTCAAGGCTTCATCAACCTGAAATTGACCCAAATTGATAGTTTAGCAAGGCCTGGGTAGCTCTTGGTAACTCTTTCCCAAGGATTTCACTGATAAGGAGGTTCTCACGATATTTTACATGAGACTCTGCCCCACCAAGGCTGAAGGCTCACAAATGTCCTCAAAGATGATGGAAGACGGGACGTAAGTCCAATTAAATAGGGCCAAGGATTTGAAATGGCCAGGACGTACCGTCTTCCCTTTCACCCACTCAGTCGCCAGAGAACTTGAAGCGATTGCTGACCCGCAGCCAAACGTCTTAAACCTGGCGTCAACGATTTTCCCGTTTTCGTCCACCTCGACCTGAGGGTAGTTAAAAGACACCAATTGCCCGTCCAGACAAAGCTAACAGAAAGGGATGGGACAGGTCGGGAAGGCTGAGCTTCCTGGGAAAAGCAGGGCCTTTGCTTACTTGCAACTTCATGACATCCCCACAGGCTGGAGCCCCCACAAGGCCAGTCCCCACGTTCTTTGCCTTCTTGTCCAGGGAACCAACATTCCTGGGGTTCTCGTAGTGATCCACGACCTGAAAGAGAAAATTCGGGGCAAAACCAAGAAGATGATCCTTGAGCAGCGGAGAGAATTCTCCTAATAGAGAAGAGAGGCAGAGAAGCCTCCCCAAATAACACGGGGCTCCTCTCTACCACCTTCCAGCTTGTTTGGAGGCTGCAAAACGTGACCTTTGAGCACCCTAAAACTGGGGCTGGGAGGCTTCCTCGGCCACAAATCGCTATGAGAGGAAGCCAAGGCCGGTGCCTGCAGGGCATCGGGGCTCTTTCCCCCTTTCCGCCCAGCTCCCCGCTATCGGGCCCAGCCAATCCCGAGGCGCTTCGATTTCGCCAAACGCGCTTTGCTGCTTTCCAGGAACAGGCGGGGCAAGAGGGAAAAGGGCCCAGCAGGGAGGAGGAAAACGCCACAGCCCCGGGCGCTCCCTCCCTCCTCCGCCCGTCGGGGAAACACATCATCCGGCCCGGCCCGGCCTCCTCCCGCCCCATAAGCCCCAGCCTGTGATCCTCGCTCCCTTCCCACCATCCCCGGGCCTGTTCTGCAGCCCGTCCTTTGACAGCCTGGGCCGGCTCGGCGCTCTCGAGGGGCGGGGCTGCGACTCCCGTTATCGGGACTGATGGGAGTTGTAGTCCATCAGGGGCGCCGGGCCGTCTCCCGCCTCCCCTCTCCGGCCTGGCCCACCTTCTCGTGGTAGCCCGCGGCCGGCGGAGGTCGGGCTAGGCCGGGCCTGAGGAACACCGCGGCCCGCACGCCGCTCGCCCGCAGCGCCGCCATCTTGTCTGTTTTGCAGGCGCTGCGTTGCTGGTGTCGCGGGGACGCAGGGAGCGTCAATAGAGGGCAGGGCGGCGCGCCCGTGACGCCATCAAGTGGCGCCAGGGCGAAAACGCCGAGCCGCCAAGCCACGCCCCCTTCGCCTTCGAGGGCTACCAGGTATTTCTCGCGCTCTCTTTAGCCTGGCCGCGGGACGAGGCCGACTCGCCCCCAAATAAGGCAACCCGGGTGTTACCGTTTTATATAGATTTTATTTCGTTTTTAATTCGGTCGCATTCCCCATTTCCCCCTCCTGGCGCGTGGGCGAGTCCAAGCCCTTGCACGGGGGGGGGCGCTCGTTCCTCCCAGGGCTCTTTGCGGCAGCGAGCGATGGCCTGATCATCTCTGAGGCCCCTTCCCCGCGCCTGCCCCTCACAATTGCCTGTCTGAAGCGGGACCCGCAACTCCTCCTTCGTCGCTCTTCCCGACCCATTTGGCCCGGAGTCTAAAATCCCTCTGGGGGCTCAAAACCGCCCGTTGAAAGGTTTACGAGTCCGGCTCTCCCCTCGCGGGGTGTTCTCCATTCAGGCAGCGGTTCGGACACCCCGAGAGCTTGGCGCGCGAACGTGCCGACGCAGGGGGCCTCGCGGCGCAGCCAGGGCGGCCTCTGGGCGAGATGGACTGGAAAGAAGTTGAGTTCGTCGCGGCGCCCACCGCGCGGATGGAGAACACGAACGCCGTCGTGGACCCGCTCGCCCTCTCGGACTCGGACTCGGACTCGGACGACGATTACGACGACTCTTGCGACGAAACAGACGACTTGCCCTGCCCGAGCTACAAGGCTGACAGCGAGCTCAATCGCCTAAAGGAGAAGGTGAGGGGCGAGGGGGCGGGGCTTTGGGCAGGCAGGCAGGCCACGCCCACCCCTCCGCTCCTGCCCCGCGGGCTCGATGGGCCGCCCGGAGGGAGGAGCGGGTCGGGTGGGGTGGGGTGGGGGTCGAAGGGGGGCGAGCAGGGACCCTCCCGCGCATCTAGTACGGGTAGTCCTCGACTTACGACCGCAATCGAGCCCGGCATTTCCGTTACTAAGCGAGACGGTTGTTCAGGTGCGTTTTGCCACCGTTTTCCGCGACCTTTTGTGGCACAGAGGTTAAGCGAATCCCTGCAGAGTGGTTAAGTTAGTGACACAGTTGTTAAGCGAATCCGGCTTCCCCATTGACTTTGCTGGTGAGAAGGTTGGAAGGGCGGAATCACGTGACCCTCACACACACACACACACACACACACACACACAGACTCTGTGACTGTCATAAATACGAGTCAGTTGCCAAGCGGTTGAATTTTGACCATGCGACTGTGGGGGAGGCTGCAACGGTCGTTAAGTGTGAAAAGCCGTTGCAGCTTCGCACGGCCACTAAACGAATGATGGTGAGTAGAGGACTCCCTGCAGATTGCCCTGATGATGGCAGAGCAACAATCGGGGACACACCGGTCTCCTCCGATGGAGGCCTGGCGGCTGCCGTCATTAAAGACAATTGCTTCCCTGCGGATTTTCTGCTTGTGGGTAGTCTTCCCCCTCCCCTTTGGGAAGCTGTATTCCCCAGAACAGGGACTCAAGCAGAGAATTTAACATGAAGGTGAATCTGCTCTTCCATCTCATTACTCTCTGAGGAGGCCCTCCCTGCATGAGCACATTCTGCCCGGCAGAGCTGGGCATGCGTACATTGCTAGCCGTGATATTCTGCATTAGCTGGTGTGAGTTTTGGGTTTATACCATTTTATCTTGCAGATTCAATTTCCAGCGTGTCAAGATTCCACTGAGCCTTAAACTAGCATCTTGGTTCCACTGTAAACAGTCCATAAACTGCACATGTTTCTTGGTCTAACACTGGATTAGGGATTTCTAGTGCAATCTGCAGCTCCCGATCTGGTGCTTTATTGCCTTGACTCTGAGAGGTTCCCGAGCAGCGGCCTATTATGCCTGACCCAGGATAATTAATGTACTGCATAGGAGGCCCCTTCTGATCTTGGTTCCTGTTTATTCCATAAGTAAAATCCGCCAAAATCCCTAGATGGCATTTGTTAGGAGCTTTTAGCTAGGTTTCTGTAGGGCCGCATAAAAAGAATTATGTTTTGATAATGGTTTTTAGCTGGACACCAATCCCTATGATTATGACACTCACCTGGAACTGATAAAACTGCTGCGTGAGGAAGAATATCTCTCTGAGCTCCGGTCAGCCCGCGAGCGCATGAGTCAGCGTTTTCCTCTCACTGAAGGTAGACAAAATCTTTTGGTCTTGTTTTGTTCTCTTTTGTAAAACATAAATGGAAACTGGACATTGAATGATCACAGAAAGATTTCCTCCATAAATGAAATTGTTAGAGTTGTATGTAAAGTTTGCATGTAGAGTGAAGACTTTTAATATGCATTTTCAACTGGAGCACTTAATAAGAGTAAAAAGTTGGGTGGTTGTGTTTCCCTACCTCCCTTGATGTGGCAGACTTTTAAAAAATATTGTCCTATTTATCCTAGTGACCCTGTCACCAGTACAAATAACCAGACTTTGCATTCCTACCTCCAAAGACTCCCAGAATACTTTGTTTTGGGCAATGTGCGATCCCACTGATGTATTAGGGGTTGGGGTATATACGCTATATTTATCTAAATTTTGTATTGTACAGGTTCAGTCTGAACTGACTCTGGGGTAGAATTGCCTTAGCAGAAAGGCAGCTGGCTTGTTCATTTTGTGTTGCATTCACACCAAGTCCAGTTTTGATAGCATCAGAGAATATATTCCTAGGTGAAAATGGACAGTGATTTATACTGCTGTGACTCCTGTTAAATGTGCAAGAGCTGCTGTTTTTTAAACAAAGATGGTTCCTATGCCTGAGCTTTTCTCGTTCCCCAGGTCAGGGAGGGAGGGAAGAAATTTGGCAATTTAAAGGGGGGAGCAATATTCAACATTTGGCTCAGTCGCCAAAGCCCCAGAAAGTAGAAGCTTTTTGGCAAACATTTTGTGCGGGTTTTAAATGAAAGCTGAAGTTTCTTAATTATGTCGCATGTTTTACCTTCTGTTCTCTGGGTTGTATTAAAAATGGCAGCTTTGCTGTAATTTTAGTTAAAATTACTAGTGATTTACTTGTGGCACCACTAAATTGCCGCCAGATGTTTGACGCCATCATGATGGAAACCAAGCAAAAGTCCACAGCATTTACTTTAGATAATTATTTAGATTAAATTTGTTTCAGTGAAGATTTTGGTTTCTTGAGATGTAAGTGGAATGTAGCTGCATGAAGATCTGTTCAGACGCAAATCTGTTGAATTTAGTAGAACCTAAGTATAGACAAATACTTATTTGGACCTGCCTTAGTAATATGTTATTTAGCTATATCTTTTTCCAGATTAAACTGGGTTAGCATTCTAACCTTCTTTGGATATGGCTTCTCCCATTTTACCAGGGCTGTGGCTAGAGTGGCTGAAGGATGAGATACCAAAAGCTAAAGGAGGCGCTAGGAGGAAGAAGGTTTATGAACTTTTTGAGAGAGCTGTGAAAGACTACATCTGTAAGTTTAGTTTTAAATGGATGTTCTTTCAGGCACAGACTGCCAGGGAATAACAAACCAAGATTAACAACACCAAAACAGACAGATTCAAGACAACAGGTTCTGCAAAGAACTTACCCTGTTGGAGGAAATGAAACATTCAGAGCTAACTTTAGCTTCTTTCCCCAAAAGCAGGCAAAAGTGATTGTCCACCATCTTGGGGATGTTTTCTAGGTCCTGAAATCTGGCTGGAGTACGTCCAGTTCTCCATTGGGGACATGGGCCGGAAAGGAGGGATAGAGAGAATTCGCTCAACCATGGAACGGGCGCTCACTGCTGTCGGCCTCCATGTGACCAAAGGAGCTGCTATTTGGGAGGCCTATCGGGAGTTTGAAAATGCCTTGCTGGCGTCCAGGAAGGTAAGCCCCCGCGTGCTCTGCTCCGCTGCCTGGTCAGGAGATGATTCCCCAAAGGGTGGGGGTGTTTTGTAGGAAGTCAAGGCCAACGATGGCAATGGCCTTTAGGCTTTTATACCATCCCACAGCGCTCTATAGGGCTGGGAGACTTTTTTTTCCCCATGCATGTGCCTCTTCTGCTGCTTAGGGCAAACGCTGAGGCCTGTGCTTTGTTCCTCCCCTGACAGCTACCCCCGGGCTTCATCCCAACCCCTGAACAGCAGCAGAACATCAAAGCGCAACTCGAGAGGATCCATGCGCTCTATCGTCGGGAGCTGGCAGTTCCCCTCATAGGTAAGGGTCACCTGCAGACTTTGTGGCTTGCCTCTCCATCCAAAGCCTGCCCCGAAATGCTTCGGCTTCTTGTTCCTCGGTTCCAGCAGGAATCGGTGGCTGAGTTTGGCACGGGACACCAAAAGCCAAAGCAGCCGCAGGGTGGCTTAAGGCGAGGGAAGGGATTCGGAGTCTGTGCTCCGCTTCCTGGCTGAAATGGGCTCGTCTCTCTTTCTGGAGATATGGAATCGACATTTTTGGAATACGAAAACTGGGCCGAGGAGCCGATCTCGGGTCCAGTGTTACAAAACTACTCCAAGGCTGTGCAGCAGTTGCAGAAGTACAAGCCTTACGAAGAGGCCCTGGTAAGTGGCTTCCCTCACAGTCCGTAGGCTGGCGGTGGCTTCCTTCCCCTGGTCTCCTTTTAAGGCGCTCACTTCCAAAGGACAGCGATTGGGCATCTTCTCCTGAGGCTCGTCAGGGGAGGAGGAACAAAATTGCTTCTAAGTCTGTGTGAAATTCATTGTGTCTAAATGGTGTTCTTTTTCAGAACTTTATGGGATTGTCTTCCCTCCCCCCCTTTTGGGGAGTTTTATGCTGAGCAATTGAACGTAACCTTTTTTGTTTTGTTTTGTTTTGTTCCTAATGGTTTCTTTTCGCTGTTCTACTTTGCTGAAAGAGCATTCTTCCTTTCTTGTTCTTCCAGCTGATAGCTGAAGCCCCAAAGCTGGCTGAATATCAAGCTTACATTGACTTTGAAGTGAAGATTGGGGATCCAGCTCGCATTCAGCTGATCTACGAGCGTGCCCTGGTTGAGAACTGCCTTGTGTCAGATCTCTGGCTTCCTTACGTTCAGTACTTGGTAAGTGCCTCCATCAGCAAGTTCTCTCCAGTCTCATGTCCTTCTGAGAAGGAGCTTCAGTTGTTCAGGTTAACCAGAGTAATTCTTGTTAAAAGAATTTCAGACCCTGAGGAAATTGAGGTCTGTGGAGGTACATGGAGTAATAAATCTGCCGAAATGCTTTATCACCGATTATTTGATATTGCTAGCTCTCTAGAGGGATAACTGTCCACTCAATTTAGTCTCTGGCCTTTTCTCTGGCTTCTGAGATTTTAATCCTTTCTCTGTGAAGTGCTGGGGGTCTCTCTGAGCAGACATGCTCTCCCACTGGAGTGCTGCTGCAGCCCCCAACACCCACTTCTAGGTTACATAGAACCACAGTAGCTTAAGCGGCTTTCACCCCAGACCGCCTGCTTCCTTTTGTAGGACAGGAAGCTGAAGGTGAAGGAGGTGGTGCTTTCGGCTTGCAAACGTGCAGTCAGAAATTGCCCGTGGACTGTCAAGCTGTGGAGCCAGTACCTGCTGGCCATGGAGAGGCATGACGTTGAGCACCAGGAGATCTCAGGTAGGACCAAGAGATCTGCTAGGACTAAGAGAGGCTTCTCTTTTCCGAGGCCAGCGGGGGCTTCACAGCCTCGGAAGTCACACAATGCTCCAGTCTTGTTTGCGTGATTTTCTTCAAGCTGTAGGCTTTCTCAGGAGACGCTGGCTGGTTTTACTTATTTATTTATTTTTTAACCTGGAGCAACTCCGCCTGCTCTCCACGTCCTGTGCTGGGAAGGGAAATGGTGTTGGCTCAGGCTGGGTATTCAGGGCTGGAGCAAGGGAAGAACGTGGGCTGCTGAAGTTCTGCTTGCCCTTATTTATTTTTTGTCTCCCCCTCTGTTAGAAACCTTCGAAGAGGCTTTGAAAGCTGGCTTCATTCAGGCCACTGATTACTTGGAAATTTGGCAGGCGTACCTGGATTACCTTCGGAGAAGAGTGGACTTTGCCCGAGGTGACTGCTGGTTGAGGAAGGCGCTAATCACAAGCCCTCTGACACAACCCCTGGTTTTGGCTTCGTTCTTCCAAATCCCAGCAAGTAGTAATTTTTGTCCCAGGGCAACATGGCCTGAATGCTCCCCCGTTTAAGAAAACACACCTTGCTTCTACAAAGCTAGTCCCTCAGGGTGGCTTCTGAACGGCTGTGCTATTTCCTTGCTGTTTTGCAGTCTCGAGTCAGGAGCTGGAAGAGCTCCGGTCAGCCTTTGCCCGTGCCATCAAATATTTAAAGGAAGATGTTGAACGGAGTAGGTTGCCTTTTATTATTATTTTTTTAAAAAGCAATGTTTTTCTGCCACGTGTATTAGTGTTTACAAGCAGAAATAATTGTGGCTTAATTCTGTGTTCCTGCAGAGTTTGTTGAGACGGCAGACGCTTCCTGTATTCTTTTGCAGACCTGGGCCAGGATCGAGGTGACCTAAACTTATGCTGTTAGCTTTTATTTTCTCATCTCGGGGGGGGGGCACCCACGAATACATTCAGATTATATTAATGTGGGCCTCCCCCTCCCTAGGCCTGCTTCTGCAACAACATGGATAAAGCGCGAGAGCTGTGGGATATCATCATGGTCAGCGGGAACGCAAAATATGGCAATATGTGGTTGGAGTATTACAACCTGGAGCGGTAAGAGGGAGTCGCCTCCCGTGGTCGGCCTGCCTTCCTTTCAGCCCACGTGAACAGCTCTTTGCGCTTGCTGCGCTCCAGGGCTTGCGAGTGGTCAGGAGGGGGTGCGTGGAGACCCCGTCCTGTTTGTGTCGGGGCACTCTTTAAGTCTTCTGGGTTGAAAGGGTGAGCTGGTGACATCACCGTTGCCCCGGGGAGGGGGTGGGTGGGGCTCCTTTCATATCCCCATCAGGCAGCCCAGAAAGAATTCCTTGTTCACTCCCAAACTATGAATGCAAAGTAGCCAGTTTTGCTTGCTGGCCCCAGCTGGGAGGAAAAAGCGCCCTCCTGAGGTGTTGTTGGGGTGCTGCACGCCTGCTGTTTTCCCACCAGGGCCTCCCCAGCTTTCCTTCCTGCAGGAGTCAAAGTCTGGCTCAGTTGTGTCTGTTTGGCTGCATCTCCCTATCCTCCCTGGCTGTAGGGCACATGGGGATCACTTTTACTCCAGGAAAGCTTTGTACCGGGCCGTGCAGTGCACACAGGACTACCCAGAGCATGTATGTGAGGTGCTGCTCACGATGGAGAGAATTGAAGGTGAGCACCTCCCACTTCCTGCTAGGACTGATATTGGGGAGCTCATCGTCCTGTGCAAATTCATCCTTTGGAAGCCTGTGTTCCTCACTCTTCCCCCCCCCCCCGCAGCTTCTCTTCAGGTTCTCAGAAGGCCTTAGTGCAAAGAGAAAGTCGCTCCTTTTAGAATTTCCCCTCCCACAAGTGGGCTGAGGTGGATGCTCCACACGCAGAAGCATCCCCAGCTTACAGAGAAGAGTCCTGAATCCAGAAGCTAGTGGATCACTGTTTTGCCTTAAGCAAACTCTCGAGCGCCAGGCTTAATCTGTCCAGGTTGGGCGGAGTCCTGAGATTATCTCAAGAGTGGCTTAGTTCAAGGAGCCCCCCCCAGCCCCCCCCCCGGTCATTCAGCAGGACTGGTTGAGCCTTGATGGAACTTCAGAGGACGGGCAAACGTCCTTTCCTGTCCTCTCACAGGCACTTTAGAAGACTGGGATCTGGCAGTTCAAAAGACAGAAAAACGGCTGGCTCAACTTAAAGAGCAGAGGGCAAAGGTGAAGATTTTTTAAAAAAACAAACTCTCCTCTTGCAAGTAAAGGTGGGCTGGGGTCTCTGTGTGAGTGTCTGACCTGCTTTCTGGAGGTCTCCTGGGGTTACAAGCAGAAAGATGGGCCTAAGTCTTCACGGTGATGGATGGGCTTTGCTGCTGCAGAGTGGAGGGCGCTGTGGATGAGAACAGCGGCTTTTAGCCTCCTTTGGAGGGATTCGGGGGATTTTTCACCCTAATTCTCTCCCGCTTGTGGAAGAGGGGCGCGGTCCAAAGACCTCCCGTATTCCCTTCCCGCGTTACTCCAAAGCGGTGCCTCTGAGCGGGCAGCCCTGTCGCCAGGCTCAGCAGTTGCAGCCCTGAAGGGCTGTGAACGTCTGGTGGGGAGAGAAAAGCCCAGACTGGAGCTGCTCCTCATGAGGCTGCTTCTCCTTTTAGGAGGCAGAAAAGGAGGCCGCCCTGGCCAAGCAAGAGGAAGAGAAAAAGGCGGAGCAGCGCAAGAAAAAAGCTCTCAAGCAATCCAAGAAGCCCAAAGCCGGAGTCAAGCGGAAGGCAGACAACGATGGCAAAGGGGAGGAGGAGGAGGAGGAAGGTAGCGGCAGCATCACTGCACTCTGCTTCCGGGTTTTGGTGCTTGGGATTCTTCAGGGTGGCCAGGCAGCTGGAATTAGGGGGAGGGGAGAACCCTGATTTGATTTGACCTGGCCTTTTAGCAAAAGATACTGAGAGTCCCCTAAGCCATCATGCCATAAGGGATCCCGTTCCTGTTATCTTCCCTCTGAAGTGGTACCTATTTATCTACTCGCCTTTGCATGTTTTCATGCAAAGGTGGGCAGGAGCTGGGGCAGATAACGGGGGCTCACCCTGTTGCACAGCACTCAGGTCTGGAAGCCGGGCTGTCGGCTTTCCAGCTGGCAAGCTCAGCGTCTTTAACCCTAACACACGCACGTCCTTAGCAACCTCTGAATCCCTTCATGTTCCCTGAGCAGCCGAAATAGCTATCAAGAGGCCGAAGGGCGGCAGCGGGGGTATGTCGATGGAAGTGGAAGACAAAACGATGGCGCTCTTTGCAGAGACCTTTGACTTCCAGCTAGAGGAAGAAGGAGCAGCAGCAGCAGCTTCCAAGTGGAAAGACCCCCCCAAAGTCTTTCACGACAGCAACAAGGAGGGCTTCACCGTCTTTGTCAGCAACCTCTCCTACAGCATGGCCGAGCCAGAGGCAAAACTCCGAGACCTTTTTGCCAGCTGCGGGGAAGTGGCCGAAGTCCGCCCCATCTTCAGCAACAAAGGGACATTCCGCGGCTACTGTTACGTGGAGTTCAAGGACAAGAGGTCAGCTGTGCAGGCCTTCGATCTGGACCGGAGAGAGGTGGAAGGCAGGCCAATGTTTGTCTCTCCATATGTGGACAAAAGCAAGAATCCAGATTTCAAGGTAGCCCCCTGCCGTCGCTCTCGGGGGTTGGGGGGCAGGGTCAGCAAGGCTGCTTGTAGGGGAGGGAACGGCTCCTGCTGGGAGCTAAAGTCTTCAGGTTGCCAAGTTAGGAGACCCCAGCTTTAGAAACAAGGCTGGAGATCAGAAGCTTGAGCCTAACATGAGAAGTGTGAAACCTGTTAAAAGAAACACCAAGTTGAATATAGAACCCATCCCTAAAAACACACACAACACTTACACCCCCTGCAGGCCGGTGCTAGCTTCCTTCCTTCCTTTGCCCTCCTGCAGGTGTTCAAGTACAGCACCGCTCTTGAGAAGCACAAGCTGTTCATCTCCGGCCTGCCCTTTTCGTGCACGAAAAAGGAGCTGGAAGAGGTCTGCAAAGCTCACGGGAACGTGAAGGATATCCGGCTGGTCACCAACCGATCTGGCAAACCCAAGGTGTGCTTTCGGGCTGCTGTCCTGCCTTGCCCACCCAGCAGGCATTAGGGGAGGGGGATGTTGGTCTGCCTAAGATCCGGCTGGGGAGCTGTGCTTGGAAAAAGGAATCCAGAGCAGGGTTGTTTCACCCCTTAGGGCTTGGCCTACGTGGAGTTTGAGACCGAAACAGAGGCCTCTCAGGCGGTTCTGAAGATGGATGGGCTGAGCATTATGGATCACATCATTAAAGTTGCCATCAGCAACCCTCCAGCTCGGAGAACTCTCGAGGGGCCGGAAGCTGTGGGGAAACCGTCCCAAAGTCAGGATTTTCAGCCGGCTTCGGGCACGTGAGTGTTTTGAGCCCAGAATGGAAAAGGGTTTTCTTTGAACCTTATTTAAGCAGAGGGTTTTTATTTAACCTAAGCCTTTGGGGTTTCTCATTTCAGAAGTTTTCAGGCTGCTGGGAAATCAGTTGGGCTTTGTGTATTTTAAGTTTTTAGTTTTATTTACAGCATCAGCATCAGCTAGATGGAAATCACGTGGCACACAGCCATCAACGTGTCTTTGGAAACTGAGAAATTAGCAAGGCCCTGTGTGCATTACTCAGAAAGGAGCACCCTGCAGCCGAAGGAACCCTAAAATTGGGATTGTGGTCTGGAATTGTTTGGAGAAACTGGAGTTCTGGCTGGCTGCTGGGTTCCATCACTCAGTAGCATTGAGGCCTTTATCTTCCAAGCGCACGAAGGGCCCTAACGATGCTGCATCGTGGTCTGTTCCTTCCACAGCCGTCGCAAGGGAAGAACCCAGCTGTCGATGGTCCCTCGTGCCTTGCAGCGTCCCGGAAACCCAGCAGCCAAGGAGGCGAACGGCATGGTGGAGAACCCGCCCACGACGCCCTCCCCGTCTGCGGAAAAGCCCAAGATGATGTCCAACGCGGACTTTGCCAAGCTGCTCCAGAAAAAGTGAACTGCTGCCCTTGACCAGCAAAGCGGGGGGCTGCTAAGGCCCCCCGGAAGTCATCAGCTGGTCTTTCCCCGAAGCAGACGCTGCGGGTGATCGTGGCTCCCCTCCAGTTCCAGTATGAACTTTATGTCCACCGAAAGCCCGAACAGGGAGGGGTCGATTCCCCACCCCCTTGAATTATCAGAGGACAAAGTTATTGAGTTGGGGTGCGTGCGAGGAATTTGTTAAAAATGGCTTTAAATGCTCCCTCATATTGGGGGGTTTCATGTGACAAGAGCTTACTTTGAAGCTGAACACAGTATGTTTTAATAGTTGGGTTTTTTTCAGCTGTTCTCCAAATGAAGAGTTTAATGTGAATTGAGTCTCGATCTAGTTTATACAAATCCCACCGCAGGCGCTGAGCTAAGCTGGGCAGCTTTGTGACGCAGCCTCTGTGTGCGCAGGAGCCTTGAGCTGCTCCGGCTCCTTCTCATGTAGAAAATGAGTATGAATAGCAGATGCGAGGAACTTCACCATAATGGCCTATTTTAGTATTGGGGTAGAAGGGCAGATGTTTCCACTGACCGGTTTGCTCAGAGTTGAGTCTCTTTTTATACACAGACCCAGCCTGCACACCTCTTTGTGGATGTGAAAAGCACGTCGGTCATTTTTGAGCTTTCATTGACCCAGCACTACAGGGACAGACCCTCTGCGCAGCTTCTGTGTTTCCCTTTGCCAGGTTCCTGTAATGGTCTCTAGCCAAACCCGTTTGGGTCCTTGAGATGTTTGGCTTGTAATGTTTAAAAAAAAAAGTGGTATACAATGTGAAGTATGAGCCTGTGGCATTTCCCCCTTTGGGGTCATTAAAGTTGTTCTTGCAAGTTGAGCGAGTGTTGCTGCTTATTTGGCCTGTTGAAACAAGACGGGGGTGGTGGGCGCTGCTGTTTGCAGAAATGGGGAGAAGATGCCGGGGTATTGTTAAAAAAACTTCTGCATTTTCAATCTTTATTTCTTAGGGGGACCCTCCCTCGCCCCGTGGTCTTCGATTTGTTGGACTTCAACTCCAATAATCCTGTTTTGTAGATAAGCAGGCCCTGGGTGCTGGAAGGGGTTAAGTGGGCTGCTAGCTCCCCCCCCCTTTGCATGGTTCCTCCCTTGGCACCTGGGTTAAGGAACAATCCCGCATGCGGAGGGCTGCTGCCAATAAGGAGCAGGATGCAAGGTGGGCATGAAAGAACACCTAATTCCTTGTTCACAAAAGCAACTCACAGCGGTAGTCAATTCTGCTCCCTTACTTGAAAACTAAACAATATCACAAAGGAAATTCCAGCATTTCAAGGCTGCCCATCTTATTTGAGTGAACTTTTCTGCACGCCTGTAGAATGGCCCTAATTTTGTGTACCTGGGAATTGTGAGGGAGAAGATGCAATCCTCTGTTTTTTTAAAAAAGAGCCAGAGTCGGGAAATTTCTTTATTGTAACCAGCCAAATAAGCACAGGCTGTTGTGCAAATGCACTTTGTTAGGCGCTGCTCATATTTCACACACTGCATCCTGGTTGTGCCTGCCCGGCTTGCCTTAGAAATAGACCGAGATGGGAAGGCGGCCTCTCCCTCAAGGCTGGACTAAGATTGCATTGCGCCTGTGTCCCAACGCCTGCGAGTCCTCCCTTGGGGCAGCTGAGAGGGCGAGCCGGGGACGTGAGCAGGAGAGGGACAGGGACTCATTCAGTGGCACAGATTGTGTGTGGGGATGCCGAGTTTGCAGCTTAACAAAAAGGCCGCCCCCATCTCAACCTTTTCTCCTTTGAAATCGCAACTTTTGTACGTTCTGAGTAGAACAGAAGTAAAGTGCTAACAGAGAAGGGCTTTCAAGAAGCCCTTTGACTTTGAGTATGTGATAGGCTTTTTGCATAGACTGACATCACACCAGAGCCAAACAGCAAATGTGGGTTACAGGATGGTGAGAGATCTCCAACTTCCAAAGAGTGGACTCTGCTCTGGTATTGTCTGTTCCAGGTTTTTTGTTTCTTTTTAAAGAGCAGTCCGAAGCCCACGGAGTCCACAGACTTTGCTTTAGGTTCTAGCCTGAACTGAGACCTCTTTCTGGAGTGGTTCTGCTGGAAAGGTGGCTGGGGAAGAGCTAAGGCACAATTCAGAACAAATACACGTCCCTACTAAGGCACTGGCAGGCAGGAAGCTGGTTCGGTTTTAGGTTTGAAACGGCTACAAACATAAAGGAGGGCAGGTGAAATTACAGCTTTGCCGGATTCACACAAGCTTCATTTCCTAAATAGGTGGAGTTTGGGCCTCCCCGTGGTTAGCAAACTGAACAATACCAAAACAGCACCAATTCACTAAGCACAGCAATGAACTCCTCAGCCAGGCTTGGCTGGGTAAAGTAACCGCTGTGTTTTCCATATCTGACCATCTTTGGTTGGAAAGCTGACAGTGGGTAGGAATTTTTTCCAACTAAAGTAGTCCCGCTTGACACTTAGCCAGCCCAAGCAGTTCTGAGGCGCTAAGACTGGCCTGCTCCCTTTTGCAATATAATTAGACAAAAGTTACTTTTGGCCTATTGAGGGTAATAAATATGGAGAGGTCACTGCATTAAACAACTTAACTTAGAAGACATAATTAAATAAATGAAATGTTTTACAGAAAGTGCTTTCCCAGCTCTTCTCCCGTACGGGGCATCCTTCGCTACCAAGGTTCAGGTCCGAGTTTTGAGCGAGATGGTCTGTTTGCAGTCCGTGCTGCTGCCGTCCTGGGCTTCAGGGAGGCCCACAGAATGCTCCGTGGTAGCGAAGAGCAGCATGTCCAGGGTGGTCTCGGTGCACTTAGCAATCAGGCGGATGAAGGGCCGGACATCCCCTTCGTTGGCCACCTCCAAGGCGTTGTAGTACTCGGCCCGCTGCTCCTTCCGGATGGTGATTGGGGGGTAGCCGGCCTGCATGAGAATCAGGTTCATCAACAGCCGCGATGTCCTCCCGTTGCCATCTACAAACGGGTGGATGTACACCAGTTTGTAGTGGGCCAGAGCGGCAAACTCAACCGGGTGCAGGCTCATGGCGTCCTCGGAGTTGATCCACTGCACAAACTCCAGCATCTGCTTCTCCACGTCACGAGGGTGGGGCGGGACGTGGTGGCCAACGAAGACCTGGGTAGTCCTAAATCGGCCAGCCTCAATGGGGTCCACGTAGCCCAGCACTCTCCGGTGGATCTCCAGGAGGTCCGGGAGGGTGACGGAGCCAATCCTAGAGACAAGGGTGGTGTTGACGTACTTCATGGCGGCGTGCATGCCGATGACTTCGTTCTGCTCCTCCAGGCTTTTCCCTGGAACGGCATATCGGGTCTCGATGATGTGCCGGATCTCGGCAAGCGTCAGAGTGTTGCCCTCGATGGCCACCGTGTGGTAGATGTGGTGATAGTAGGACTCCTCCATCACCCTCCGCAGGGCAGAGTTGCCTTTGGGGATGGACAGGACCTTCCGGACTTTGCTGTCGATGATGCTGAAGTACCTCTGGTCGATTTCTTCCACAAGAGGCAGCGTCCGGTCCCGGCTGACCAGAGCCTTCTCGTTGTGTGGGGAGATGGTCAAGGCTTTCGAGTACAGATAGTCGGCCTGGATGATGTCCTTCTCCTCCTCGGAGAAGAGGCCGAACTCGGTCAAGGCATCCACGTAGTCTGGGTCCATCTTCAGGGCGTGCAGGAAGAGCTTTTGAGCTTTTTCACGCTTCCCTTGTCTTTTCATCTCCAACGCCTGATGCAGTGCAGCTTTGGCTTCTAGTCTGACCTCTGAAATGAAACAGTGCATGTTCTTCAGCAACGTATTTTGCAGGACATCTAGATCAGGGGTGTCCAACCTTGGCAACTTTAAGACTTCAACTCTCAAGAATTCCTCAGCCAGCCATGCTGGGACACCCCTGATGTAGAGGCAAACCATTTGGTTATTTTGTGCCTTGTATTGAAGTGCATATGGATTATTTCCAGCAGCTTCTTGGGGCACCTTCACAAAACCCAAAGTTAAGGTAAGTTTGAAATCAACTGACTTAAGAAATTCAGGAACAACTAAAGGAAACTGGACTTCTCAAAATGCAGTCTACACACACAAAAGAAAGGGTGGTGTCTGGTTAGGCTTAACTTCCTCCACTGGGTGCCTCTGCATGTATTTAGGAGGAGTTCCTAACATTCTCAGTCAGAATTCGGAGAACTGAAGTCCCAACACATCAGCAGAGAAATAACAGAACAGAGAGATTGGTGAGATTGTTTACTTATAATCTGCAAGCATCACCACCTAGGGCCCCCTCCCTTCAACCCACAATTATTCTCTTTTACTGGTGCCTCTTTGGAGAGCAAATCCAGAGTGCATGGAGGGTCCAGGGACGCACCTGGGGAGGCTTTGGGCTTCAACACCATCAGCTCCAACCCGCCAGAGGTCACACTGAGCTCGGTGGTCTGTCCCGTGTAGGTGGCGACGCCCATGTAGCCCAGCCCCAGCTTGTTCCTGAGGAAGGCCCAGCCCTGGAGGGCGGCCTGGCACTGCTCCTCCACCAGTAGCACTGGAAGGAGCACCACCAGGAGAGCCGCCAGCACTGCCGCCAGCACTGCCGCCCAACGGGACCGGAGCCAGAGGGAGACCCATTTCAGCTCCGCCTCCACCACCGTCACCGCGGCTGCCATGGAGACCAGGTTCATCTGCAGGCCAGGAAGAGCCAGGGTCGCATCCTCCTTCTTTTGGGGGGGGTCTCACCTGGGAAAAGAAGGGGGGATTAGCAGGGCATCCCCAGGTGACTCTCCTCGCCCCTTTTGCACAGCCCAACAAACCCGGGTCTGGCTGGGAGCCACCCCTAGCTAGGCTCCAGCGCCCCCCTCGCCCATGGGAGGGCTGTGAGACCCCCCCAGCCAGACCCCCCTCCTCCCCCAATTCCAGGGTGCTCCATCTGCCCCCCCTTCCTCTCTCTTCCCCCCCCGGTTCTTCCCCAATCTGCCCCTCCCCGGATCTGCCCCCCCCGTATTCCTTCCTTTCGTCCTCCCAACTATCTCCCCCCTCCCCTAAAAGGCCCCCTTTCTCTCCCCACAACTGCCCCCCCTCCCCTTACCCGGCTCGCTCTGTGCCCCACTCCATCATCTACAGTAGTTTCCCTTCCGGCTCCGCCCCTCAACGCGCCCTTTTCTTTCCTCGTCCTCTGATTGGTCGCTGTAGGGCTCGCTTCCTTAGCCCCGCCTCCACTGACGGCCCCCTCTTCTTCCACTGGCTGCTCTCGCTTATCGATCTCCCTTTGGGTCCCGCCTCTTTTCGGGGAGGGAGAGGGAGGAGGCGAATACGCAAGGCCCGAGAGGCTTGTCTTCGTGGAGGAACGCGATTGGCTTATTTCCATGTCCATCGGAAAAGTCGTCTTTGGGCCAATGGGGAAGGGAGGGGAGGGAGGCGGGACGCTCGGATTAAAAAAAATAAGACGGCCAATACGTTGTCAAGGAGACGGGCGCGAGGGAAGCCGAGGATGAGCCTCGCTTTGGCGGCGCAAATTGCTCCTCTTGTCTCGGGGGGGGCGAGAAACAAAGAAGGGGCGCGGGAGGACCCGAAAGACCCCCTTCCCCCCTTTGGCTGCCTTATCTGCCTAGCGCCGATCACTCCGAATAAGAAAACTTCCGGTGCAGAAAGCCGGTGCGGCCATGTTTGTGTTGGGCAAAGAAGCGAAGCGCTTTGTCAGATCCGGAAACCTGAAAACATTATGACGTCATTTCCCTGGACTTTACGATGCCCAATATCGGAATTGCAAGAAGACGCGCTTCTTTATTAGAGATTCGGTTTTTGTGGCCTTTTTTAACATTTCTTTTTAAGGAGAGCCCTTGGCAGATTGATTATTAAATGAAACCATTGCAATAATTTAGAATAGAGATGAGACAGAAACAGAAACAAGAATAGGATAGGATAGAATAGGATAGAATAGAATAGAATAGAATAGAATAGAATAGAATAGAATAGAATAGAATAGAATAGAATAGAATAGAATAGAATAGAATAGAACAGATCTTCTAGTCCAGCCCCCTATGTGTGTTATAATATGATTTCTGACATCCGTGTATCATAGTGACTGTACCCGTTCTATATTTCACGTGCATTTGTTTCTAAATAAATATATATATAGAAAGAAAAATCTATGTAGCTGCTAGGAGTTGCAAATGGCTTGATGATAGTGAAGAGATTTTATTGTGCTTATGATTTTAGTATGTTTAAATTTGACATTAGCATTTATTTTATATATAGTAACCATTTTATATATGGATACTTATAGTGTTATCATGTAATCATTATTTTGTTATTTTGTAATCATTATTTTGAGGTTAATTGCTTGATCAGATGCTTTATATATATATATATTGGAAAAGTGAGGGCTTCATGCTTTAGGTACAGGTGATTGCTTATATGAAAAGAGCACAGTATGGGGAGGGGGGAAAGGAGTTACGGATGGAGCCTGGGTTGCTGTGCACGAGTCATCATCTAAGAATTATTTTTTTGTGCCATCTTATGCCTGGTACCAAGACCTGATCTCTTTGTTCTGAAAAGGTATAGGGCAGCCCCTCTCTGTTTTGATCAAAATAAAGTTGTAACCTTTGTTGAAACCTCGGCTCAGGAGTTACTTTGGCTCTTTTAAATTCCTGAGTAACGCTGGGGCAATTGTGAGGCTAAGTGGAAAACCTTACAATACTAATTATATTTAAACAGCTAAAACTCAGGGATTCCCACAGTTGCTGGTTGGCAAAGTTTTCCTCTGCATTTGCGGATTGAGCAGAGCAAAAGTGGTGCTGCGGGGGGGGGGGGGATGGAGTCTCCTGCCAAGAGAGGGCAGCCGAGACTGGCCTTCGCTGGCTGAGCCGCTTCCTGAACCCTCTCTTGACTCAGCCAGTCATGGATCCTGAAGTTGCCATAAGAGTGGAAAGGGATGACGAGAGACGAGGCAGCTTCTCTGCTGGTCACCACCAGAACGGAGCTTTGCAGCTGGCTGTCCAGGAGAGGGAATTACGAATAATGAGGTCTATTGACAGGTGGATTAATTGTGGGAACTGAAATTCAGGGGACCTCAAGGGATTCTGCAGGGGGAGAGGCATTCTGCTCTTTCTTCCAGATGTTAGGGAAGGAGGGCCAGTTGACCTGCCTTGAGCACGGGGTTGGACTGGAAGATCTCCAAGGTCCCTTTCAGACCTAAGATTCTATGAGAGGCCCAGTGCAGAAAATGTCCTTAGCCGGGAGACCTGCTCTGCCAGGCTCTTGAGTTACAGCTTACTAACTACCGTACTGGAAATGTTCTGCCTCAACAGACCGTATCAGTTCCCCCAGCTATCCATCAGAAAGCAGGAAAAAATATTGCTGTGAGATTTTTAGGAGTACAAATCAGGCTTAGGCCTGAAAATCTGGAGCTCAGCAAAATGGGGAGAGACGGACACACTGCAAAATATTGAATTGCTCGATTGAGCATTGATCCATGAGATGTTCCAGAGAAGAACTTCTGACCGGGGGTTGGCAAAAGGGGTTTCGGTACCTTGGACAGGGATCGTGGCCAACAAAACCTGGCAATTGGCAAGCAGCCTTGGCATTTGGCTGTGGTCACTCCGGCCCTTCCATTCTGCCCAATCCTCCAGGATATAATGGCAGCTTTACAGAAGGATCGTGCAGTTTATTGCAGGAAATTTGTAGAACTTTTATGTCATCATAAATTAGCCTTTTGTTGCAGTTGCAGCTGTGAGAGGACCTGATGGATTTATGATGCTCAGTATCACCAGAAGCTTCGCCAAAACCAGTGAAGGGAGAAGGAGAAGGAGTGGGGGTGTTAAATAGCCCCCTCTTTTCTCTTCATTTCCAAGACCATCTGTTGTTCCCCGGCATCTCTTGTCACTGTCGTTTCTCTACAAAGTGTTTGAGGGCTGCTTTCGCAGCATGGAGGGCTCTGCTATCTCCTCTCCATATGGGAGCCTTTGGGGGTTCAGCCACAACACTTTCCCTGTCCGGATCACCCCTTTTCAGCAAAGAAAGCCTTGGAGGAGCTTTGGGTCAAATGGCGAGCTGGGGAAAGTCTCCTCGGCCCCAGGGCTGTGGCAGAGGCAAAGGACCCCCCAGAAACCTCTCACTAAAAATGAGCCCACGTGGGACTGGGGTGTGGTGACTGGGCAGAGTGGCTTGCAGAAACAAGGGCAGGGAGGGCTCCAGTCTTTGCCACCTCTATCTGGCCCACTTTGACGACAGAAGGCGAGCAAACAAACCATGGTTTGTTCAGTTACTATGTATTCTGCGCAGCCAGCCTGTCGGGACTAAGCTCTGACCCAGAGTGTTCTCTTTGGGTCAGTCCTGCCAGCAATAAGGAGGGGAATGAGCTCAGGGGGAAACCAAATCTTGCTTTCATGTTATTTCTGTGTGGTTTAAAAGCTTCTGTTTTTCTAACAGAGGATGGGAGGTCTTTTACTGACCCAAATGACATTACAAGCAATAATGGGAGATCTATTTGCTGAAATAGAGGCTTTGTTATGAAAACCTGCTTGGCATAAAAAGAAAGCCAGAATAAGACCAAAAAGAGAAATTTAAAATTATATGTAATGGATTAAAAAGGTTTTAAGAAATATGGATTGACTTAAGAACTAAGATTTAGAGTTGAAAATTTGTGATTATTAGAATATATATGTTAAACAGAGTAAGAATGTACTTTTTGGAATAATATGTTTATTTGTATGAAAATTATTTTGTAATGGAATGAGAATAAGAATATGAAAGAGGTTTTTAGAAATTTGGATTGCTTTAACAACTAATTGAGTGTGTTAAGTTAGTAAGACAATGTTTTGTGTTTGTTTTTTTTAGGCATGATAATTATTTGAATAAGATTTAAATGCTATCTGAAGAAATTAGAGCGATTTGTGATAAAACCAATGATCTATGAGATTATGAATTAGAATATATTTGGATTAGTATTTTAGAAGGGATACCCGAAGTGATAATACGTTGATCTAAGATCAAATTGGACTATGGTAACTGTAAATTAATAAAGTTCAAAACAGGATTAGGATTTACAGATATGTAATGTAGAAATGGAGTATGTTAGATAGGTTATATTATTTGAGGGAAATAGAGAGGGAACATTTAATGTATTTACTTGAGCTATTATATGATTTTGTGTTTGGATGATTGATCACCTAACCACCACGGTGTGTCTTGAGCATTTTGTTGTAAAAGTAAAAAAAACCAATAAAATTTGTTAAAAAAAAAAAGCTTCTGTTTTTCTCATCAAAGTCCGCAAATTGTAGATTTCTGTGCTTCCCCTGGGTGGTGCGTTCACACCAACCGAACCTGTCTCTTTTCCCAACCAGGCTGGCAAAAACCTGCCACCCACCCACCCACCCACCTTCTCCTTCTTCTGGTGTGGTTAAAAATAGAAGCAAGTGAGTTACCCTATATATTTCTCACTCCCCCCCCAGGTTTCCATGGCAGCCAAAAGGAAGGGAGGAAGGGAGAGAGAGAGAGAGAGAGAGAGAGAGAGAGAGAGAGAGAGAGAGAGAGAGAGAGAGAGAGAGAGAGAGAGAGAGAGAGAGAGAGAGAGAGAGAGAGAGAGAAGTGGGGGGGGACAGAGTGAAGGACGTTGCTTGATGCTGCCTAATTTTTCCTCTTTTCTTTTTATGAGAGGGGAGCAGACCTTTTTTCTGCCTCTGTTATTAATCCATTGCAGCAAGAGATTCTGTCCTGGGCAAGGGTTCTTCTTTGAGATATTCACGTTTGCAGTGGCAGAAATTCCCAGCACACAGACTCAGGGGTTTAAGATTTTAAACTCTCTTTATGTTCAATGTTAATGGTTTTAATAAAAGAATTTTTATTAAAAAAAAAAAAGATTTTAAACTCTCCTCTTTAAAAAAAATCAATCAAGGTTCTAGTCCACATTGCTGGTGTCAGAGGAGATCAGCCCATCTGGATCAACACTGGCAAGCCGGCTCAGTTTAAAAGAATATGTTCTGATATTATAATGCAGCTGGAGGGTGGAGCTTGGAAATATTTTGGCATATGTTCTCTCTTCTTTTAGGAAAATTGGGCTGAGCTGAGTTGTTGGACCATTCTGGGCTGGGTCTAGTGTGTGAATTAAGGGCTGGGGGGAACCCAGTTCAGGCCTACGCTAAAACTTGAGGTCTTGTTTTTGATGACAAGATACACACTTTGTACGTGACGCAGAGCTTCTCGCAGCTATGTGTGGTCTTCATAGCTTCTGGGGAGGGGCTTTCTTCTCTGCCCCCCTCCAAATCACTCGGGTATCTCCTGCTTTTCAGTCTCCCTGGCTCCTTCTCAAGCCGTTGCAACTTCAGCCAGTCCGATCTGTCCAAATCATCAATCTGCGCCAGGACTCTTGACAGCCTCAGATGAGGAACTGCCAGGTGAACATCTGGCCTTTTTTTGATCCATTGATGAGACTTCAAGGAAAATCTTGAGAGAGCTGTAGGGCACTCAGACCAGATAAGTGGATAACTTTTTGCTAAAAGAAGACATCAGCTGTTGTGCTTCTCTTTTGTCAGCAAGGAAAAAAACCTTCAACATCTTTTTAATCTGCATTTTAAAGGTTTATTCAATGGGCAGAAAGATATATCAGGTTTGCCCAACAGCGGAATTCTCTTTCCTCCTGATCCAAGTCATTAACGCTTAGTTATGATAGAGCCTCCAGGTTCCAGGGGCAGTCTACCTCAGAGAACAGCAACCGCTGCAGGGGAGCAATGTCTTTACTTGTGGCCTTTTTTGACCTTTCACATGGATTGTCCTGGACCAGCTGGTTCCCCCTTGACCAAAAGCATCTAATATGCACCCCCAGCTGTGAATATCCCCCCCCACAACCCTTGAAAGTCACACTGAGGAAGGTCTGGCCTAGATTCCACAAACTTCATTTCTTTCCAGAAGTGTTTGCTTGTTTGCCCAAACTTCCCTCTTGGCTCTGGGTGAAGGAGGCTGCAGGGGAGGAATGTCGCTATGAGGCTTCCACTAATTAGCAAATTAGCTCATCAACACCCACACCACCTATTTATCTATGATGAAACGTTAATTACACCAGAGCACAAGGCATAATTTCTGCGTCCAATCGCACATTTAACTCTTAAATCGCTTCTTTAAAGTCTCCCTTCCACTTCCCCCAGAGCTACAAAAACTAACACCCAACGTTGAATGTATATGTTCTATAACTAATGCCTCTTAACATAACCTTATGATTAACGTTGTTTGCTTTAATATTGTTAAAGTAGACTGAATCTCTACCTCAGGATATGAAACTTTTACCTCAGGATCTCGGGTTGGGGACCATAAATGATTGCACTAGTAATGGGATGAAGTCAACTTAGAAACGCAAACGCACAATATGCGATAGACTAGATACAGTAGATAGACCATATATAGGAGAAACACCAATCAAACAAAATGTATTCGGAGTATACTTGAAGATGTAAGGGAGGAGGGAAGAACGTTTACTAAAACAGATGTTTACAAAGATTAATACCTAATGTTGTATGCTATGTTCTAGGATGATTGCTTAGCAATAGGATCTTATGTTTAATGTTGATCACATTAATATTGAAACGGATAGGGGAAACACCAATCAAAATAAAATGTAACAGGAGTATAGTTGAGGCTAGACACGGGGAGTGGGGGAAAAAGGCTTACTAACTCAGACGTTTTCAAGGACTAATACTTAGTATTGTACACCAGGTGTCATGATGATTGCTGCATAATATGTTTTTATGTTCAATGTTAATGGTTTTAATAAAAGAATTTTTATAAAAAAAAAAAAAAGAATTCAGACAAATGGATCTACCCAACAGGCGTAAATGAGGGCTTGACCCTCCAGATCCTGACATCTTTTTATTTTTCAAAACCCAGTTAAACCATATCAGGTCAAACATTTGTTTCTCTTTGTGGCCCATCACCCTGGCCTTGGAGACTACAGGAACCATGGGGGCCCTTTTAGAACATGAGGAAAGGGGCAAAGTTCTGAGGCAAGTAGGACTAGAACTCAGGGCCTCTTACCGTGTTTCCCCGATTATAAGACGCATCGACCATATGTCTTACTTTCGGGGAAACACGGGGGTATTGCCGCCTCCCTCTCATCTAGCTGCGCGCCGCCTCCTGCCCACGTCCGCACCGTCCCCCTCTCCATACGTCGCCGCGTCTGCCGCCTTCCTCTGATCTTAATGAGTGCCGCCTCCTGCCCACTTCCGCGCCGCCCCCCTCTCCATACGTCACCGCGTCTGCGACAATTTTTTTCCAATAGCCTGATGCTTTCCCCATGACACCAAGCTGACTCTTGATCCGGTTAGTTATTCTTTTTTTTTTTTAATGAAAAAATTCTTTTATTAAAACATTCAGCATTGAACATAAAATCATAGTATGCATCAATCATCATAGCACCTGATATACATCACTAAGTATTAATCTTTATAATCGTCTGGTTTGGTAAACATTTTCCACTCCGCACATCAAGCCTTAACTAAACGCCTGTTACAATTTATTTGCTTGGTGTTTCTCTTTTCTATAGTCTATCAACAGTTCCTAGTCTTACCAAGCTTGTCGTGCAAAATGCTAAATCTTAGCCTAATTGTTTTAAGACAACTGTTGGGGTAGACAATCTGGAAATGACCTTGGGACCCATAATCCACAGAAGGTTTTGGATATGGGAAGAAAGGGCTTTCCTAAGGGTTGTTTTCCTAAAAGCAAAGGAGGCCTCACTGCAGAGAGGCTGCTGGATTGATCTGGCGTTCTGCCCAGGCTTTCCAATTTAGCTCTATTGATTTGTACAGACTTTCCAATTACAGAATCCTCCAGAATCGCATGCAGTATGTGACGCCAAAGAATTACACCCTCTCATCCGAACATCAATAATTTGCTTCTCAGGATGTCAGGATTTGAACAGAGAACCTTAAAGTTGTGTGTGAAGTGCTGAACTGGGGAAGCTGGGAAGTTGGGAAATTCTGGGAAGTTGAAGTCCACCCATCTTAAGGTGGATGAGTTGAGAAACACCGTGCAGATTTAATTTCTAAGAAGATTCACCAATACACAGTGACACCAAATGCATAATTCTCAATGCTCTGCAATGCCCCTTCTCCAGATTCCGCCCCCCCTCCACCTGTGCAGAAAAGAGAGCAGGGGAGGCAGAGAAATCCCCCAGCCTCTTTCTCAAACCCTAATCCTCACGATCAAAGCCACATTTCGCCACCCAGAGCGGTGAATCCTTGTTAATCAATCTCGGAAAAGGACAGGAAGGGAGGGGAGACTCCTGAACGTGTCTGCAAATGAGGTAATTTGATGTTCGGCTACCAGCCACCCAGTTGCAGTATTACTAATGTTTGAGTATAAAATTACCGCATTTTGAAATTTCATTACATCTTTGTGTCACGGGGCATAAAGCAGAGAAAAACCTAATTAAATCACCTAAAATTACTGCCTTTGCTTCTTACCAGGGGAGATGGGAAAAACACAACAGGGATTGGTGTGAGCTTTTGCTGTTGTTCCTTTTTTGTTTTGGGGGAGGTTTTTTTGTGAGGATCTCTTGGGAATTTGATTGTGTGGATGTAGCTAGACTTAATTGTATTTTTAATTGCATGGGTTATGTGAATGGGGAACCCTTGGGCAAGGAACCGTGCCAGCCCCAGCTTTAAAGGCCCCCCAAAGTCAGACTGAGAGGCCTCTTCGGTTACCCCAACTGGTTACCTCTTTTTCGTCACTGGAAAAGCACTTGCTGCTTTCAATGACTTCCCTTTGGGGATTTAGGGAGAGATTTCTATTCCATAACCTCAGTCGGACTTATCCCGGTAAAACATTCTCCAAACAATTGGAAATTATATGTATTTTTTCTGTATGTTTTAGATGAAAATTGCACTGCCAAACTGCGTGGCCAGAATAATTTTATTCTGATTTATGTGTAGATTTAGGTGGAAAATCAAATTGGCTATTCTGAAATGCTCAAAATCAGCAAAAGTTTTTACAAAGTCCTAAACAAATTCCCTCCTTGCCTCCCTTCCTTCCCCATCCACTTATCTCCCAGCCCCCCCTTTCAAGTCACCTTTTCAATTCCCCCCTGGAAGAAGCTAGATTTGTGGGGGGTGGACATCAATTCAAGGCCCCACCTGGGCAAGGAGGAAAACCAGCCCAGGTGACTTGGCTTTGGTGAATGCTCTTATCACAGACTCCTGATGGGGAGTCGTAAATCACCCCACTGAGTTTAGAGCAGGGATTCTCAACCTTGGTAACTTTAAGACTTGTGGACTTCAACTCCCAGAATTCCTCAGCCAGCTTTGCTGGCTGAGGAATTCTGGGAGTTGAAGTCCACAAGTCTTAAAATTGCCAAGGTTGAGAACCCCTGGTTTAGAGAGACTTGGCTATCCTGCAGCAGGCAGAACAAGCGGAAAGGGGAGACGAATCACTCAGAGCCCCCAGGACAGATTAATCCCAGCTTGCCAGGGAAGTGAAATGAGCCCCGGGTCTTCCTGCTTTCTCCTGCCCCTCCCCTTCATCAGGCAGGCTACACTGGCTGGGGAATTCTGGGAGTTGAAGTCGAGATCTCTAAAAGTTGCTAAGGTTGTATGTTTCCTGCATCTCCTCTTTCACTGGGGATTTTTCCAGATGAGGCCATGAGCCCTGGGCGTAAATGCAGCTGCTTGTACAACAAGGGTGCTGTGAAGAGCATCAGAGATGAAGAGAGAAAATTGGGGTACATTCAGCAGGTGAACCCCCGCCCAGATTGGAGCGAGCACAGTTCTAGCTTTGCTTCTGAAGTGCCCTCTGCTTCAAGGTGCGCCATTGTGTGTGTGTGAAATAAGGGAATCTGCACCCAGAACTTTTTCAGATCCTCCCTGACCTGAGGCCACCAACATATAGATTGGGGGGCTCCCGGGAATTGTAGTCCTGAAGCCCTTGAGGATGCACACACACCCCTTCCCCAAGGCTCTGAAATATAATCGGCCTTTTGAATGCCTCCCACTTTTGCTTTGTAGGGTAGAAGGATGCATGCAAAGCCCTTTGAAGGGAGATTTATGGTAATAAATTCCAGTAACCAAAAGATAGGATGATATATTTAAAAATCTCTGAATATTTATGGGACACTGCTCAATGTGTTTTCTCTTGCATTCTTATCCTGGTGCCTCAGGTGACAATGCACTTGTTATTCACCATTCATCACGATGATCTCATGGAGGGAGCGGAGGGGGGGAAGGGTCCGCCTGGGAGTTGTGGATAATTGATTACCGCATTCAGAAATGGGGATGTTTTAATTTGGTAGGGAGAAAGTAGAATACCACTGTACAAAAACAATAGGGGGGGGGGAAGAGAGAGAGAGAGAGGAAGTGTTTGTCAACCTTGTCAACTTTAAGATGGGTGGACTTCAACTCCCAGAATTCCCCAGCCAGCATGGATGATGGATGGATGGATGGATAAATGATAGATTGATAGATAGCTCACTTCTGCACCCATCCCGCCATCTTCACTCTGCTCTGTGCCAGCTCTGCCTGACCTGGCTGCTTTCAAGATATTGCGTGAATTTGCTGGCTCCAGGATTTGTGGCAGATCCCTAAAGCCAGCCAGCTTTGCTGATTCAATAAACTGTTCTCTTGCATTAGAGATGGACAAGGAGGCAGAAAGGAAGGGAACTCAGAAGGCAGATTTTTCTGTTTCTTTTTTTCCCCATCCCATCCCATCCATCCATCCACATAGGGGGGCTTCAGACACTCAGGATGTGTTTTACAGTTTTCATGCGCTGCCTCTACTTCTCAATTTGAGAAACACGAGCAATGTGATTGTTATTTCGGTGGCTTCAACAAGCCTTCCCCTCGCACGTCTCGACTTGATTCCTAGCTTGTTTTGCTGGTTGAGCTTCTTTTTCTAGGTCAGCAGTTGCAACAGTTCTTCTGTCTCCATTTCGCCATCCTTCCTCACTCCCTGGCTTTGTCGGATCAGCAGAAGCCCTTTCTCAATTCTGGCAAGGGGACTGTCTGTCTCTTAGGTTAATTTCTTCCAGGGAAAGCCAATTCTCATCGCATTTGCTTCTTGATCAGGTAAACTTAGCATCAACAGTCACTGGAAGACATTCTTGGTTAGGGAGTTGCAAGAAAAATTTGGCTGAACCAAAAGGCTGAAGCCAAAAGGCTTCCAGCTCCACCTGGGCCAGCTTTGGTGTTCAGGAATTAGATGAATGAGCAACCTTGAACACTCTTTCATGTGGCCAGTTCAGGAATGCCTTCCTCCTGGCCAGGAAAGCCCTGAAGATAATCTTTTTTCCCTATTGTTTTCTGAAGGAGAAGGATGCAACTGAACTCAGGAAGAATTGCTTAATCCGATGGAGAACTCCTTCCAGAGGTCAACTTGAAATTAGCCCTGATTGCCCAGTGAGTATCAAGGTGGAGTTTTCACGCAGGTTTTAAGGTTAGCGGTTTGACTGAGCCTTTGGTGTTCCTAGAACAATGTTTCTCAACCTTGACAACTTTCGGATAGTGGATTTCAACTTCCAGAACTCCCCGGCCAATCACGGGGAAAAAGGTTTTGCAAAATTCAGTATTTGGCTATATGGGCTGGAATCCAGTGGAGGAGAAAACAATACAATGACTAAGGGGTTTTGAGTTGGCTGCGGATGAACACTTCCTGTTTTGCGTGTCTTTGGAGAAAGATGGATGCTTAGTGCCGGTGGAAATATCCTGCCTCCAGCGGTTCTTTGCCCTAAATCAGGGTCCTCCAAAGTTGGCAACTTTAAGACTTGTGGACTTCAACTCCCAGAATTCCCCAGCCAGCAACGCTGGCTAAGGAATTCTGGGAGTTGAAGTCCACAAGTCTTAAAGTTGCCAACTTTGGAAAACCCTGCCCTAAATAAATAATGCTGCTCCAATCAAGTGAAACCCCGCAGCTCCTGTGCCATAACCCAGCAATCTGCATCTCCTTCAGCACTGGGAGGACACCAGGGCTGCAGGCCACCTGGTGAAGTTCCAGAGCAACTCACGAAGGAACCCAATTGTGAAATATCGGAGAGAAGGGATGTGCTGGCCTTGAGGTGCGTGGGCGAGAACATTGTGCAAAAAGCGTTTTGCACGGAAGAACTGCTGGTCTCTCCAGCTGTCCATGGGTGGAGCCTTTGCAGAGGAAAGCAGGAGCTGGAGAAGAGAACCTCACCTCCAGTTAGAAAGTTTTTAACCCCCATGAACCTTCTGGAGTAGGAGCACAAGAACTTTAGAGACCGCCCAGATAGGAGAAACTCTTGAGAAGGATGCCTAGACCTTGATTTCTAATCTTGAACCATGTTGTAGTAATTGGCTCTATTCCTAAACTACAGCCTTGGCTAGACTAGCTGGGGATGAAGGCAGCCCAAGCCCAAACATCTGGAGGCCAAGTGTGCAGGGAAGATTGCTTGGGTATTGTTTTGAAGAATAACAGGATGACAGAGTTGGGAAGGGACCTTGGAGGTCTTCTAGTCCAACCCCCTGCTGAAGCAGGAAATCCTACATCATGTCAGACAAATGGTGGTCCAATCTTTTCTTAAAGACTCCAGTTTCAGAGCACCCAGAGATGGATAAAACCCTCCGTGTTTGTGGCATGCAATTTTGCGCAGGCACAGAAACACCAGTCACTCTGAGCTGGGCTCCAAGAGCTGCGCTTGAAACTTGTAATTATTTTGTAGGCCCCAGAGATGCCTGCTTGTCTTGCTCATCAAAATGCACTACCAACCTATATGAAGGGCTTTCAGCAAGGGATGGGCTCTTGGGAACATGACTCTCGTGTTCAAGTGGATCTGGCAGAGGTTTTGCTGTAAGAGTCAAGCTCAAGGAAGTTTTTGAGGCTGGTCAGCACATTTTAAGGGGAAACGACGAGGAGCAATGGAGAAACTTGGACCCAGCTTCTTGATCCTCCCTTTGTACTCAAGCTTCTCCGATTGCTCGGAGAGAATTTTCTCCATCTTGCTTGTGTGCTCTCTGGGGCAGAGACCTTTGCGTGAGGAAGGGCGATGTGCAAAACTGGCCAGATGGGGGACCAGGAGCTGTAAACCTGGGTTGCTTAGTTCTGAAAATGGAGCTTGGCTTCAAGTTGGCCTAACTTTATTTCTCCACCCGTAGACAGAGAACGCACCTGTCTTGACCAGGGCACCCTTCCTCTGAAACTCTCTTCCCAGCCGCCCTCTTCCTGCTTCTGATGAAGGAGGAGAGTCTCCAGCTGCTCTGAAACCTTCTCAGATGAAACCAGTCCCCCCCACTCCCAAACCCAACTCCCCATCTTCAAAGGCGCTGTGATTCCCTAGTGCAGCCTTGGGTGTAATTTTTTGTGTCATTTTTTGAATGAAAAAAAAATCTGGCCTGGAATGAAGCAAGCGCTGCTCAGCCATTCAGCCTTGGCTGGCGGCAGTGGAGGAGGAGACGGTCACACCCTGTCTTCCAGCTGTGGAGCTGAGTGAAGAAATTCCTGTCAAAATGTGGTGAACTTCTGGGACGGCTTGTTTGCTTCTTCGGCTTCTATTCCTCGCCCCTTTTCACATCGCTGCCGTGTAGATGCTTTGAGGGTGGCTTGTCTCTTGAAGGACCCGCCCCCTCCCTCGTGGGCCATCGGGTGCTTTTCCCCCTCCGTCAAGGGTGCCCCTTCCGATGGAGGGGGATGATGTCCCTTGCTGAGTTCTGAGTTCGTGGCGAGAAAGGCCAGCATCGCCCAGACTGAATGTGACACAGGCAGCTGGAGCTATTCGGCGCTGTTCCTCCTCCTTAAGGGAATGAAAGGGGCTTTCTGTGAAGCAGAAGAGGCAGGAAGGTGACTCGGCGGATCCAAAGGTATTTTCTCCTCTTGGGGAAAAAAAAACCCACCTATTTTGCATTGGTCATCTTTTATACCTAGACTTTGATCAGTCTTGCAGAACCTGAACTGCGAGACAAGACGTGGGTGGCCTGTTATTGCAAGGCTGAAAAGGCTCAACCAGCTCGGCCTCCTAGTTGAGCATCCTTAGGAGAGCAGCAAAACTCTTCTTCATCTTTGAAGATGTGCTGTTGTATCTGGCAGAGGAGAGCTGCTTGACTTCAAGTAGACGATCTCTGAGCCTCTCGACCCTTAACCTGAAACTCTGGTTACCCTTCTTCCCCTTTCCCAGAATAGAACCCTGAGGCAGCAGCCTCGCAAGCACGTTTTTCTCCTCTTTGAAAGTTCAGGATGGTTGTGAAACAGTTGGGCTGGACTTCTGCGAAAGGGATGGAAACACTGAAAAGCCTCCACTGGGGTATTTTTGGTGCAACCTTCAGCTTGAACTGACCACCAGACTCCTGCCTTCCTCCTCGCCCAGAGAGCAGCACAGCAGGGGAGAGAGCCAGAGTCCAAGGAAAGCCATCAGCCAAGCCTTTACTATTTAAGTACATGTAAATGGAAGCCCCTCTGCCCCCCCCACCCATAGCTGGGAATCTCCATCAGATATGGTGGCCATGACAAAACTCCTCGGAGGACGCGGCTGCCCACCTCTTCCAGAATGGGAGGATTTGGGTCCAGTCGAGGGCAAATAATCTTGAGGTATTGTGACCTTGAGGGACACTGCTTGATTGACACCTTGTTTTATAATCTGCCCTTTCCCAGTTGGGTGATTTTGTTCAAATCTCTTAGCTGACCAAGTCAGTGGAGGAAATTAACTCTCTCTTTTGCCAAGACAGGTGTCCTGGTTAGCCACGGTGGTGGCCCTGCTTAACTCCTCCAGGAATTCCCAATTGGCTTCACATCCTGGTCAAATTTCTGGTCACACAGATGTTGATGTTAGACTACCTATGGTGTCTTACTCGGGTCTGAAAAGATGTATAGATGGAACTGAGGGGAATTCCTGTCCATTTTCTGCCTCTCGTGTTTCTGTAAGGAGGTTAAAAGCAAAAAGGAAGAGCGAAGCTTGTTTGTGTTCTGCTTCGTGTCTCTTTCAGGAACAAAAAGATGGCTTTAATGCTGCACTAATGTTCTTAGTCCTGTTCTTAGGACATGGGATAATCCTCTCCTGACCCTATTAAGTATGTTTTGTGAACAGAAAAACCCGTCTAAAGTAACAACAAGAGGCTCTGCTTAAGTTTCCAAACAATCTAGTTTGTTATAGTACCATGCAATAAAGATGGACTAACTAGTGGAAAATAGCTCACTTTAGTTTTCTTAGGAAGTCTGATGATTTGGGGGCCCTTTTGCAAAATCAGAAGTTCCGTTGCTCAACTCCGGCCAAACACTCAGTGAGAAAATAATTCTGCAAAGCAAAGTGGACCTCAAACAGGGTGGGTTTTTTTTCCCCTTTTAATCTTGGCTTCAGGGATTTGTAGCACATGAAAAAGATTGCAAACAATCACATGCTATCAAGCACTCTGTTTGAGACAATCACATCACTGTTAATGCAACACTTTGTAATGACAGTTTTTGCAGGTCGTGATGTGAGCGTTTCAGGAATTTATCTGGGGAAGATAAGGGAGGAAGGAAGGTCAAGAGGGGAGTGGTGATTAAGTTCACACATTGCTCAAATCACTCCTTAACCAGGACGTGTTAAAAAAGTCACAACACAGCCACAAAACTAGTCCACAAACCACAGTGCTGGGTTAGCTGCAATGGACCAGACCCCAACCCAACCCAGCCTTATAAGAATTTAGGGCGATGGGCAGTACAGCCAGTGAGGACCCATCAGAGAAATATTGATCTGGGATCCGGGTGCTTTCCAGATGACGCTCAATGGTTTTAAAACCAGCTCTCTGGATTGCCTCACAGCCTTCACAGCTCAGTATGGATGGTCAGCACAATGAAAAAGAGAAGAGTTGTGGGGAATTTCCTCTGCAGAAGTGATTCTTTTTATTATTATTTTTTCAATGGATTAAGCAAAAGGAAGTGCCAAGATTTATGCAAGCCGGCTGAGACACTGATTTTTGTTCTCTCTGCTGATGTCATTAAATGGACATCTGCTCCTAGTCTCCTCTTACAGGTTCTTTGGGGTGAGTTTTCATCACGGCTTTAGCACGACCGAAATAAAATTTTCCAGAGTGAATATGAACAGGCTGTCCTCAGATTTCAGCCCAAAGACATTGGGGGAGTTAGACAAAACATGAAGGGCGAAACCGGAAGAGTTGAAAATGCATCACTCACCTCCAGCTGTTCCTTTTTGAATAATTTTGCCAGGCAGACCTGCCAGAGAAAAGGCTGGGGTCTTCTCCAGGAGGTTGAAACACCAAGGAAGTTCTGGTGGCTCCTTGGGCTTCTGACGTCCCACCCAAACTGCTCTGGAAGATTTGGAAGAGCCTCTGAAGCTGACCAAACCTTCTGGAGAGGAGAGGAGAGGAGAGGAGAGGAGAGGAGAGGAGAGGAGAGGAGAGGAGAGGAGAGTGTGACTGTATACCCTGGAAAAGATGCCTTTTGGGGTCTTCCTAGCTCTGGAAAATCAGAGAAGACACCAAACGAAGCCAAACCATCCAGTGCTTCTGCAGTCCAAAAGTCCAGGATGATAACCATCGTGGTCAAATTTAAGCATTGACTGGTTTTATGTCCTATGAGAATACCCCTTGATCTGGGACTGAGATATGCAAGCTCATTGGATCAAATCAAGACCAATATTTTGAATATTATGGTCTGCAGCATTTGCCCTCTTAATAATGACCTTCTTGGACACACAGCGCAAGGCCTCCTCTCTTTTCCCATGCAGGCAAGGTGCTCCTTTGGGAAGTGGGTCCTGCAGAGGCCTCTTCCTACAAGGACTTATCTATGTGAGCTACTTAATAGCCTTTTTACTTTTTTAAAATCAACAATTTATGCATTATTTTCTCTGCTTGGAGACCCCTCTGAACAGAAATGGGGATATCAGTCGCTCAAGCATTGTCACAATAACGTGCCAAAATCTCACAACAATTTGCTGACTCAGCATGTGGTGCCCCAATTGGCCAAAGGAGAAGACTGAAAAAAGGAAGTGGGTGCTGCGATGGGTGACGTTTTGTGGTCAACTAGTTGTGGCGATGGGAAAATTCACACTCTGCTCATCCGGCCCCATTATGAGCTGGTGTTCTTAGAATGACTGCTGGATCTTGAGCTCACATCCATCCGTGTGCAAAACCCGTTTCTTTCCTGCCACCCACAGAATGCCAGGCAAATTAAGCCCACCAACCAAACCGAGTGAAAGACCTTTATAAACTGTGACTCCCAGGTCCAACTTGCAGCCCCAGAAGGAAGAAACTGTGTCTGTGAGAAGGCCAAGTCCTTCCTGGTCAAGGGCAGCTCAAAACACGTCTAGCAAACAGTTGCAATAAAAGATCCGCAAGCCTTTATTTGGAACAGAGGTCTGGAAAGAACACAGGATGAGTTGGGAGCAGCTTCTCAACAGATTGTCTGGTTAGTTCTGCATGTCTTGGCAACCTTCACGGACAGCTGCTGGGTGGGCCCACCAGTTTCTGCTTCAGCTCCAGGGTTGCAATCTCCAACCAAGCATCCTGGGTCTCTTGGTGGCTCCAGGGGCCCAAGGATGCAGCTTGGACATAGCATCTTCTGTCCTTCAACCTGAACCTCTCAGTAAATAAACAAACACATAAATCAATGCACAAGCACAAGGTGGATGTTTTTTAAAATAGGGCAGGATGTGGCGGTATCAGTGACTGCTGATCTAACACAACCTTTGATCCCTCTGGAGTTGAAGGTGTTTCCTCAACTGCAGCACTGGCCTCCTCTTCATCTCAGGAGGCTTCAGACAGCCTGCCAGCTCAGCTGTGCCCTTGCCCTGATCCAGCTTCAAGGCTCTTTGGATGTCTTTCATGGGATGCCCCAATGAAGCCTGAGATAATGAATTTCCTTAGGACAGCTGAGGGCACCATGCTTTCCATGGTCCCAGCTTGATGTCCTGTTAGATTTCCCCAGACAACGCTCTCTTCGTCCCTTGTTGCTGGGGAAGCAGCTAAACCCAGAATTGTCAAAGGGAGGGCAGGGGTTAAGTCTGTGTGCAACGCAACCAGAACTAGAGATAAGCATGAGAGCTTTCTTAGATCAAAGCAACAGGGAGCCTGGGAAAACGTCTCCCCCTCTGGGTCCCTGGCTGGGCAAAGCCACGCCTGGGTGGCTGTTTATCTAGGACTGAGCGTGAAACAACATTTGGTCTCCCTGCCTCTTTCCAGCTGGCATCCAGACTCAGCAAGTGCCAAGGCAGCATTGCTGGAGGACCTGAGAATCTCTCAGAGGGCAGCACTGAAAACCATTTCACTCTGATCGGAGCGCCTGGTGTACCTGAACGAGGCTCGCCCTGAGCCTGGTGATCACATTATAAGTCCTCTCTTTGATCCTGAAGGAATCACCTTCAAATGCTGGTCTTTCCCAGTTGGCCTCTGATTTTACTCGGGGGTGGAAGACCAGCTGGCCAGAAGAGACGGTTGTCTTGATGTAGATTAAATGCTTGGGAAGGATAGTATTTCAGCAAGCATGGGGAGCTTTGGTGGACGCTGAGAGGCAGAGGGCATGTTTTGAAGGTAGACTGCTAAGAGAAGCTGAAGGAGAAGAGGCTGAGACTTCTAAGTTGAGGGTCCCAACTTCAGCTTCAGGACAACTTCAGGCACTTTGGAATTTCCAGTCTGAAAGCTGGTCAACAGCCCTTGTCCATGATCACCTGGAGTGAGTAGGAATCCTCTCTGAGCAAACAGACAAAGGAAAACTTTCTGCAGATAGGATGTTCTGAAGTTGTTTGGCTCTTCAGCTGTAGGCCCTCAAAATGAGAGTTGGGCATTGTCTCAAGGAAGAGGTGGCCATTAGGTCCTCACAGTCAGTGGCCACCTTTGCTTGAGGCGATGCCCAACTCTCATTTCATGGCTGGGGACATGAGATGGCAGAAGGTGAAGATGGAGGAGGTTGCACCAGAAATGATTAACACAGGAAGTCAAGAAATTTAAGGGAGCTAATAATAACTTATCTCGCTTGCTCCACCTTCTCTTCCTTTCTTTGCTCACTGCATCTTCTTCTTTTCCTTGCATTGTTTTCTGGTCTATGCAGGTTTGCATCCAGACTGCTGGTTGTGAAGACTTCCTTGAGCCGAAACATCTTCTGAAAGGGACGTTTCCTCACCAACAAAGTAAGGCCGCCTCTGTCTCTTCACAAGGTGGGGGGGGGGTCCAGGGAGTCCCTCTATGCTGGTTGTGGGTGTTTGCAGAATGATAGACAGCCGCATCACCTCCTGGGGCAGGTTAGAGGAGGGGGAAGAAGGAAGTTGGAGTGCAGAGCAAAAGACCTCCTGAGGAGAGACACAAGGGTGAGAACTGTCTTCTCTCAAACCCCTCCAAGGGTCAGAGCCACTAAGATTTAAAATTGGCTGTAACCCAGTTTGTTTGTGGCTGGGTGGATGGGAGGGTTGGAGGGCATGGGAGATGCTTTGCAAACTTAGCACACCCGGCTTATTTCTCCTGCATCCAAAATGGTTTGATGAGCCACCAAATTGGAAGTTCTAGCCCCTTCTGCCCTTATCGATCCAGGGAGCCCTGGTCAAATCAGTGGATCTCCTTGGATAAACCAAACTTGGCCTAGGATCCATACTCTGGGCTGCACCTAGAAAAGGGATGGAGCTTGGATTGCACTGTGGGGGCCACAATTCTCTTGACTTTTTTGCTCTGCAGACACCTCCAGTGGTTTGCATCAGAAGGGACGGATATCCGTTGCCCACTCGGCTGAAGACCTATTACAAGCGCAGTCCTGCCTTGGAAGGCATGCACACATTTGGGGGTCTGTGGGAGGAATTCCAGGATATCGGCCATTTTGGATAAAAAAACAGAGGGGGCAGGTGGCTGCGTGGCTAAACCAGGGCCAGGCCTGCCTTGGGGGGAGGCAGGGACTCGTGAGCCAAATCCTAGGCAGAGGGGAGACTGAGCAGGCAGGCATTGTTCTGTGGTTCGTGTATTTATTTTTATTTATTTATTTTATTTTATCAAACTTATATGCCGCCCTTCTCCCAAGACTCAGGGTGGCTCACAACTAGCCTTGTTCCTTCTTGACCTCCCTCCCAGACTGAGATTTCCTTTGTTTTCCTTTGCGTGTTGTGGCAGCTGTGTTTCCAAACACCTGATAGCCTTGGTGTTGAGCGCACAAAAGCTGAGCAGGCAGTTCTGTGGGCATCCTTATCTCCTGCCTAGAAAGCAACAGTCGGGACGGCCTGCAGCCTGCCAGGAACAGCAGAGCTCTGCAGGTCGCCCGTCTTTGGTGGGGCAGAGACAGGAAAGGAAAGAGGAGAAAGATGGCCCTATAGGCTTTTTTTGTGTTTTTCGCTTTTGGCGCTTGGTGGACGGGGGGGGGGCTGACTGCAGTGGTGCTCAGGGCCTGAGTCAGGAGTCTTCTAAATCAGGACATCCTGTTTGGGTTTTGAGAAGAAAAAGTGCTGAGATGGTTGCTTGGCTTGCTTTGCAGAATCTCTTTGCAAAGTCCAAGGAGGCTGCTGGAAACCCACCCAAGTTGAGAAGAGAAATAAGACTTTGGAAGTTCCCATCAGAAGTAGAAGCACCCTCCTTAATCCCAAGGCTCTCCCGGGCAGTGCTCTATGGGCCACTGGGCATTCTGAGCACACACGACCGGGAGAAGAAGGGGTCTCACCAGCCCAAGAAGGACACGCTTGGAAGCTCTGATGCTTATTCTAAAGTCATAGCTCGGGTTCTCCTCAGCCCTGCCCCACCTTCTGAGATGCTCTCCTCCATCCTCAGAAATCACTCATTGGGGGACGTCAGTTCAGAAGTCAAAAGCAGAGGAGGGTCATTCATTAGCTTGAAGGGACACCCCAGAGGGGCGCCTGGGTTCATCCAGGATGGCAGAGGCTCTGGTTCTGCCAATTCGGAGCCACCCAAATCGCTGCCCGCCTCCCTCCCTCCCTCCCACCCACCCACCAGGACAGAGGGAAAGCAAGAAAGAGCTGAACTTCTCTGAAAGAGTTTCCTCTTTCCCAAAACTGCCTGCCTGCAAGGCAGCATAAACCCAGCCCTCGCCTCGAATGGCTCATTAAACAGGAACATTGCTTCCCTCGTCCTTGGCTGGCAGTCTCCACTCCACCGGGTGTCATTGTTGTTTGTTTTGTACCCTTGGCAGGAAAAGTTCCCGTAAGGCCGACTCAGCTGAACTCGCCCCCGGCTGTTCTTTCTCCATATTCCTGCTTTGAGCCTCGCTTGTTGATGGTAAGAACATTCAGGTCAAGAACCTGTCTGAATCCTGACCTGTCTATGCCTGGCTTTGTCTGTCTGACTCACAGAATGCGTGCTTGGTCTATGATTTGGGGTGTCTTGTGGAGAAACGAAACCCGTGGAAATATTATTGCACCTGGCCAGCCGTGTGTGATTCTGCAGTGGGTCCTTGGCAGCCACTTTCAGGGACAGCAGCATTGGAGCTTATCAGAGAGAGAAGCAGCCTAGAACTAAGGAGAAATTTCCTGGCAGTGAGAAAAATTAATGAGTAGAACAGGTTGTCTTCAGGAGTTGTGGGTGCTCCATCACTGGAGGTTTCCAAGAAGAGACTGGACAGCCATTTGTCCAAAATGGGATAGGGTCTCCTGCTTGAGGAGGGGGTTGGACTAGAAGACCTCTGAGGTCCCTTCCAACTGTGTGATTCTGTATTCTAGTCCAACTGAGCAATGACTTGTAAACCCCGCTCTCTTGGCTTCATCATATGATAGTTGAGACGGCCAAGAAACTTTGGATCTGGAGCCGTTCTGGAATCCTACTACAGCTTGTCCACAGCTTTGGAAAGATGGTTCATCTGGGTCTTCTAGAGCCGTGATTCTCAGGCCAGATGGGTTGGCCTCATCCTGCTGGCAGAAGCCCACTGACCATCGGTTTCCTTGCTCCCAGATGTAAAACTTGGCCATGAAATGTTCATGTTTTTGTTTGCTTGGAAATCCTTTGCTTGCCTTTTAAGATCCATCTTAAAATTTCTCACTCGATTCCGTTCAGCAGGATCTCCAAGGAGAAGCGCTGTAAAAAAAAATTGGATGCTTTTGAGTTGCTTTCTTCGATTAGATTTAACCCATTTTCTCTTAACCACATGTGGACTTCAGCTACAGGAATTCCCCAGCCAGTATTCTGGGAGCTGAAGTCCACATGTCTTAAAGTGGCTGTGGTTAAGTAACATTGTCCTCCTGTTTGTATTGTCTTTGACAACAGTTGTGAGTATTGCAAGTGATGCCATTAAAATGTCAAAGCTCACCAGGGCCTTTCTTTCACGCAAAAACCATGTTAGCCTTCTATTTATTATGTATTAAATTATTTACACACTGTGCTCAGCTTGCCAAAGGATTTTTCTCCTTCTTTTTTTAAATGTTGGCTAGAAGAAATCTACTGGTGCTTTCATGCAGGTTGAGCTAACATCGGTATGGGCCGATGTTCCGCCAGTAGGTGTATGATCTGCCTTGTCCCCCCTGCAAGGGATTCTGGGACATTTTCAAGGCAGGATACTTACTTATTTTGGAGAATGCCTTATTTAGTCCCTTCCTTCCTCTCCACGCATTGGAAGTGGCGTCACTGGATAGGATTGGGGTCATCCAAGGAAGAAGACATTGTGTAGAGATTAGGCTACACTCTTCTCTATCCAACCATATCAATTAGTTTTAACTTGCAACAATAGTTCTTTGTTGTTACTCGGCCATTACAGGCAGTCATAGATGAGGCTAGCTCTCACTGGCTTGTCCTGTCAGCCTTCACTTTTCTGTGTTTCCTAACCATGGTGTAGAACCACCTTGGCACCAGGTCAGGTTTTTGACCCAGCTGTGTTCCAACAGGTCATGGAAGAACTGGAGAACATTACGGATTACTCTGACTACTATGTTCTTGAGTACTTCAACCCTGTTAGAGACACATATAGCAACGCCCCCCAGATAGACCCCCTGACCATCGTTCAGGTGGTTGCTGCTCTCATCTACAGCCTCACCTGCCTCCTGGGTCTACTGGGCAACGGCTTGGTCATCGCAATTATCTTCAGGATGAACAAATCGGTCACCACAATCTGGTTCCTCAACCTGGCAGCTGCGGACTTCCTGTTCAATGTCTTCCTGCCCCTGAACATCGCCTACACCGCCATGGGCTTCCACTGGGTTTTCGGCAGAGCCATGTGCAAAGTCAGCCCTTTGCTTCTCAACCTCAACATGTGCACCAGCGTGCTCCTCTTGACCACCATCAGTATTGACCGCTGCATTTTGGTGGTCTTCCCAGTCCAATCCCAAAAGCGTCGGACCCCGACAATCGCCTGGTTGTCCTGCATCCTAATTTGGGCGTTTGGTTTTCTAATGAGCTCCCCTTCCCTTATTTTTCGAGACACCACAACCACCCATGACCGCATCCGTTGTTTTTACAACTTCTCCTTGTCCAGTTCTCCAAATGACACCGCCCTCGGCGTCCAGAGACATAAAATGGTAACCACCTTTCGCTTCTTGATGGGGTTTATCATACCCATAATCGTTATCACAGCATGTTACATTACCATAATTTTTCGGCTGAAGAAGAACCGTCTGGCCAAGTCCAAGAAGCCCTTGAAAATTATTGTGGCCATTATCATCACCTTCTTCCTGTGTTGGTGCCCGTACCATACTCTCCACCTCCTGGAAACGGATCACCGCTCAGTTCCAGAAAACGTCTTTAAGATCGGCTTGCCCCTGGTCACGGCCATTGCTGCTTCTAACAGCTGCATGAACCCCATTCTGTACGTCTTCATGGGCCAAGATTTCAAAAAGTTTAAGGTAACCATCCTGTCCAGACTGGCTAACGCCCTGGCCGAGGAGACAATCAATTCAGTCCACTCGTTTTCACGCAAGAGCATCACCAAAGCCAGTTCGATGACTGAAAAAGAATCCATTTTGCTCTGAACTTTGGAACCCAACATGGATTACAGTAGATCACTGGTTTCCAGCAATGATCCAGAGCTCCTTGTGGTTGTCTTCTAGGATTAGTCCAGTGGTTTCAGGAGGAACTTGAAATTGGCTTGGTGAATCTAAGCCAATGGTGGTTACGAGGTTCTAAGTACACTCTTGTTTATTCCCACCACAGCTTTTTAAAGGTTATGGCATGAATACCTGATCCTAACCACATAAACAAACTTCATGACAAAGGAAGACCCAAAGGTTGAACTTCAGCCTGTAAAGTCTTCTCTGCATCCCACAAGTTCTTGGCAATAAGCATATTCTGAGCTCTGGGGGAAATTGAGCACATTCTCACTGGTCTGAGAATGGGGAAGTTTAGAGTTAGCTCTCTTTAGACAGGACACTGAAACGGATGGGTGTATATATGTGTGTTTCCTAATCATATGTACCTGTAAAAATCCAGGTGTGATTTCTCATTCTATCACCTTCCATGTGAGCAGATAGACAAGAGACAGCCAGGCCTGCTTCTCTAACCCATATCCTGCAATCCCCAATTTTCCCAGTGGAGAATTTGATTCTGGTCAAAGAAGCCCCTTCCTTCCACACTATAAATCACGCTTCAGAGAACAATCATTTCATACAGTTCTGTCCAGCAACTTTTTCTCTCTTGTTGACTATTCCGCAAGATTTCATAGCCCATTAATAAATCTTTACTCTAGGAGGTGGGCTGTGCATCCTGTCTATTCAATTTCATGCCCAGTTAATTTGGGAAATAATTCATTTTCCTCTCTTTTTCTTTTCACTGAATAGACCTAAATCTAAAACACTCAGCTAGAATCCAAACCTGGGTTTATAACTTGATATGCTGGTTTTATTTATCCCAAATCTTAAAAAATCGCTTTTGATTATGTCTGGAAAGACACGGACTATATGGGGACCTCTCCTGAATCCTCCTTTCCCCCCAAAAGTGTCAGGCAGAACAACCTCTCCACCTCTGGAAGGATATATCAGGAAGGATTTCTAACTACTGGTGGTTTACAAAAATACTAGCAAAATTTTGAAGGAAGTTGTGGAAATTTGCTGCATCAGGCAACTGTCTCTTGCATGAAAATAATAGTTCCTGGGCTCAGAGCACTGTCAGGGACATCCAACAATTTTTTCCAGTTGGTGAATCTTGAGGATTTAATAAATAAAAGGCAATTCAGCTATTGGCATGAGAGTTAATTGCCTTCAATCAAGGTCATAGCAATATGAAGTGTTTGTTAGACTCAATTAGTCTGTTGTGTCAGGTTTTCTACAAATGTAAAAGTATGTAGTAATTGTTATATGTAGCATTCCTAACTAGTATATCTGTATTTAAGATAAGTTGGGGGTTTTGTATTCAATATTCCTAAAGATATGTACTGGTTTTTTTTCATAAGCAATTTTGTAAGGTCCATCTTTTTTAAATGAAAAAAAAAAGGTCCAAGCAGTGATATCCTGTAGCATTTGTGTTACAAAGTGGAGCATACATTAAATAAAGAGACACATTTTTGCGTGATGGTTTGGGTGAAGTAATATTTGGAGAGGGATTACTAATAAGATGGACCCCATGTTTCTCCTGAAAAGAAATCTGTATTTTTTTTTAAAAAAAATAAACTGTTCTGTCCACTTCGGAGAGGTGCAAATATCAGAAGCGTTTAGCTTTGGCAGACTTTGGAAATGAAAGGAAGGTCGTGTTCAAAGACAAACTAGACTTATTAGAGAGATTTAAGATTAGCATTCATATTGTGAATACTATTGAGAATACAAAGCCCCAAATTATCCAGCAGAAATTTTAAAAAGTAAGAAACCAAAGTCAAGCTAGGTCATGGAGAACCTGAGTGCAGAAGGTTTGTGAATTCTGTCCATCCCTGAGAATTAATTTGCCAGCTGCAAAAAGTTCCGTTTTTAATCTGTTTGTTTTGCGCCAGGATATAACAAACTGATCCGGCAGTTGCAGTCCAAAAAAGAAATCCTGGAGACCCTGCAAGCTGAGGCCTCTCCAGCTATCCAGAGCCTTTTTGCCCAGGGTCTGTTTGCCTGAGTGCCCTTTTCCCAACCAAGCACAGCCAAGCACAGAAGCTGCCCCCTCCCCATGAGTCCCATGTTCATGGCTGGAGTGGCAGCTGAGGCCGGATGGCTCAGCAGAAGAAAACCCACCTCTGTGTCTGATGGGGGGGGGGCTGAACGAAGAACGGTACAGCGGTTGTGATAGGGAAATGCATTAAAAAGGCTGTTCCTGGGAAACTCTGCTGGGGGAGAGAGATTAACGTAGCAGTTGTGCTCCAGGACTGCAAAACAAAATGTTCCTAAGATGTTCTGTGGCTTGGGTGCCATGGAGGGAAGCTACGTCACCGTCCAGCCCGCCCCCCCCCCCCGCGAAGAAGCAGTCCACCTGTTTTGGCCCCTGTTGTTCATTTCCCCAGCTCATCCTCTCCAGCAAACCATAATCTCTGCAAACAGCTTTCCAGAACTGATGAGTGGTGCACAACCCTTGGGTTAAACCATCTACATAAAGCACACTTTGTGAAAGCAAATATTTGATCTCCATCCTTCTGGTTTGTTTGCCTGTTTAATGTGGCACCAGTCTCTTTCACATACAAATAAGGCCATCTTGGAGGAAGCAGCTGTTGCTTTTCACAAGCAAGAGATGGAAACACCAACCTTCCTCCTTCATACTAGCTGCATTCACACATTCTGCTAAATGCTGGTTTGGTATGGCCATGTGGGGTTTTTTTTTGTGAACAGGACAAAGGTGGCTTTTCAAATCTGTGAAGGTCTGGTTCAGAATCTGTTAGGGTTTTCTGGAATTCCATGTCAAATTTTATCGGATATCAGGCTGGCTTTGACGTACTTTATAATGTATGCAAAAAAGGCACATCTAATATTCAGTGTTGCTATCTCCAAAGTTATTTTTATTAAAAATATAAAACAGATCTGACCAAATCTTTCAATAATAACTTACGTCACTCTAGACAAACTGATTTTCACCTGTTTCAGTTTTCAGGCTATGCCTGTTTGTTCTCCTCGTCTTACATCTTGTCGTGATTTGGGTACACTCCATGTTGTATCTCTGGGGCTTCTAAGCTGAGCTGCAGTGTTAATTCCACTGTTTTCCAAGTGAGGAGTGATCTTGGGGTGCAATTAGATGCCATCAAATTAGCCCCAACCCTGGTAACCGAATAAACACCCTCATCATCCAGAGACAATTATCTCCAGCTCCCTCCAACAGTCTTCTTGATCTTCCTTGGCCTAAGTGGAATTTTCCTCCCATGGGATTTTCCCATGTATTTTACCAGGAAACATAGAGAGGGCAGGCTAGAAAGGTCAGTGCCCTCCTAACCATACCCAAGCACTCCGAGTTTGTTGGCGATGTCCATTTTCCTCTCCGAGTTCATGGTGACCTAACCCTAACCCTAAGTGGAATGATCCCAGGACCCGTTTCTGCCCTGCTTTTTATGGAACTGGGCTACTTCTTCTGGTGGTGCCAAGCAGGGGAGGCTGCTGAAGAGCGGCTCTTGAAATGCCACCAAGCTGAGATGGGAATGTTGTCCTCGGAGCGCCTGAGGCTGATCAAGATGTAAATTGCTCCAAAACCAAATAGCGATCTTGTCTGTGTCATTAATAATTCTCTCTGAAATAAGCATAACTGTGTATTTGTTTGATCGTATCAGAGGGGGAACGCAGCCGGCTGACACGACTATAGAGGGAGATATTGTCTGCCAAATGGAAGGGAATAAATGAACTGAAGGAAGGAAAAATAGAAAGAGAACTGGGAAGGGAGGGAGGGAGGGAGGGAGGGAGGGAGAGAAAGCAAGGGCAGGAGGGAGGAAGGGAGGGAGGGAGAGAGGAAGAAGGAAGGAAGAGGGAGGGAGGGAGGAAAGGAAGGAAGGAGATGGGGAGGGAGGGATGAAGGAAGGGAGGGAGCAGAGGAACGAAAAGAAAGAAAGGAAAAAAACTATCCTTTGTGAATAGTTTTCTGGTTTCACGCTTGTTACAGGGATCCAATAGCAGACGTTTATATTTGTATTCCATTTTCCTTCCTTCTGCTTTGATTGTCTTCTTGGAATCACTCAGAGCATTCGTTCCCCTCGCCTGCCTCTCTCCCTTTCCGTGTTCAGGAGCTGATGGGAGTTGGTGAAACCTTGTTGCACAATTACACTCCTTCTCTGTATCCTTTCAGACATCTGGGGGGGGGGTTCCAATCGCATTTTTGTGTAAACATTGGAAGAGATTCCTCTCAGTGACACCCATAACATTTGGGTCTAGCCTGCCTTGCTTTCCATAATTACAGGGTGGCCTGTGGTTCTCCCCCCTCCCAGTTAGCTGTCAGGCTTTGGAAACAAAGCTGTGTGGTGTGTTATTTCCATAAATCACCCCTTTTGTTTGAGAAATGGATCTGAGCAAAACAAAAGGAAGACATATTTGTTTTCTTCCCGGGTGCCGTGTTGCTTGGACGGATCCCCATTTCAAGCGCAGCTCCCGTGCTCTGGCAGATGGTTGACCATAAATTTTATGGGAAAAAATGTAGAAGTGATAAATAAACATGTTTCTTTTGTGGAGGGATGAATGTCACGGCATGGAAGACTTAGGCTCTCCTCTTCCTATGCATTTTATTGCTTTTATTAACGCACAACTGGAAAACTTTCTGGATTATATTGTTAACTGCCCTCTCCCCAAATCATCTAAATTAAAACTGACATTTGTGATCTTCAGCAAGGAAAAGCATCCCTATTTTTCTGCTTCTGCTAATTGCAACGGCCTTACTTCCCCACTGGAGGAATTTGCTTAGTATTCTGTCTCCATCTTCTCCAGAAGAGGCCTAGTGTGGGGTGCTTCATTTCATCGAGAGTCTGTACTCTGTGAAAAGGCAGTCTTAGCCAATTGTTTTCCATATGGGTTGTGCTTCCCCAATTAAGGCAACTGTTTTCCAAGTGCAGTTGTAAATATTCAATAATCTTATACTCTGCAGAGCTCCATTGGAAATGTTTATAAAAACCATCTTTTAATGCTGTCTTCTGAAGGATTGGAAGCAGGATCTTTCAGTCTGCCATTGAGGCATGAAAAATCTAAAGGACTTTATTCCTAGTTTTCTCTCTCTCTCTCTCTCTGTCTCTCTCTCTCTCTGTCTCTCTCTCTCTCTCTCCTTTTGACGTTGCAAAGTATCTTAGGAAATTGATTGCTTCCTACAGTTGCTCAACATTTCATTGGGAGCCAACTTAGAAACCAATGAATTCCTTAACTGAATGCCTCCGGGACCAGCACCATCCGTCCGCCTTCAGTCTTGGTCTCCACCCTGGAGGAGATCAAAAGGGCTTTCAGTTCACTGGAGGTATGTGACCATTTTTACCTATGCAAAAAGGAAAGTCTCTTCATTTTTCAGGCCACACACTCACCTGTTTCCCTTCTGTATCATTTCTCTCCATCTGCTGAAACAGCCACCCGTCTAAAATATTTTTAAATTTTACAGGGAGAACCAGCCTAGGTTGGAATGTGAAGGCAGGGTTGCTATAGCAACCACTAGGTAACCAACCAGAGGTTGTCTTTGCCTCCCAGGGAGGGGGGCATCTCAAAAATTAATAAGCCAGTGGGATGCAAAGCAAAGCAAAATCCTAAGGAAGTTTAGAGATTAAAGCGAGAGCTGCATCCATATTTTGATGGGTCAAGGAGCTGGGTGCAATTCTCTGGAATAAACAGCCCTCTTCTTTCCTGCCCTGGCAGCAATTTCTTGGGGAGGGGGGGTGTCTCCCTCCACACAATTTCTACCGCAGTGGGAAATGGGATGATTTCTCCTAATCTGCAAAAGTAGCTGGATTTTGCATAATGGGCAGTCTTCCCATTCTAGGGCATTTCTCAAGTGTTTTGCGTTGCTCTGCAAGGCAGCAGGAAAACGACACCAAAGGCTGAGAAAAGAGAAACAGGCAGATAGACGGAAGATCCGTTTTCCTAGCTCTCTTATCTGCCTGTCTGAAATTTCCTGATCTGCTGTAATCCAGTGATAAGTCCCTCCGATTGTGAAACTGGCATCCAGCACTTCTGAATTAATCAGTTTGGAGGGATTTGCACCATATCCTGAGTCACAGACTCTAGCCAAATGAGCTACGTGTACACAACATGGGGATGGCAAATCCGAATTACAATGAACGCTCAGGCATCTTAGCCTTTTGTGGGAATGTATTTGCTCAGTCTTGGCATGACCTGGTTAACTATGATGTGAGAGCACAATTAGGATGAAACCAGGAATCAAATTTAAGATGGACACTGGAAAATCTTAACTTGAAGGCTGCAGTTATTCATTAGTGATTCTGGACTCTCGTAACTGCAATATTGGAGACAAATATTTCCTTCCTTCCTCCTTCCCTCCCTTCCTTTCTCCTCCTCCTCCTCCTCTTCCTTCCTTTAACATCTCATCCCCCAAACGGCCTTTGGTCAGCTGATTTCCCTATTTCTGTGCCTACCATGGGCATCAAAGCATGTGTGCATGGCCTCTTAAGGACCTGGAATTGCATGGACTTGCTTGTATTCCCCAATTTCCCAAGACACTGTGATTATGAACTCCCTTTTTCTCCATTAACGCCTGCATCAACACAAGGAAAGGGCAGTGCAAGAGTGTCCCAGACCTTGGCTGGAAGGAGAGCCTCCCCCCCCCCGCAGAAGAGATCTGCAGCCCATCACCAGCAGCCCCTCCTCAAAATAATCTGAGCAAGATGCCGTTGACATCTCCAGGGGCTGAGCTGAAGACCTGGCAGTGGGAGCACCTGTGAAGACACTAAGCGGGAGCCGCTCATTTCGTATTCAGCACCATGGTCAGTGGGAAGAGAGCAAGGGAGGAGCGGTGCAGGAAAGGAGGGAGGGGAGGGCACAGACCCCTTCTGGTAGGGAGCATTCCAGCCCCTCCTTTCCACACCCACAGTCCTGCAAACCCACATCTAGCCCTGGTGATGTTCCAGCTGCCACTGGACTGAAGCCGCCGTCACGTTCTGCTCAGCTCTGGCCCTTCCCCAAGGCCACCGCACTCATCCATCGTCCTGCTGGGTGGCTCCCAGTGAGCAGGGGAGCCTGGCTTTGCAAGCAGATTCTTTGCCACAGGAGGAGCATCAGCACAATGTAAAAGAGGAATGCTCTGTTTGGAAATGCAAAATGACACCCCACAAACCAGTGGAAGCTGCAGAGAAATGTCGCAACGAGCAGCCCGGCTGTTTCTGGACTTTGGCCAGGCAGTTCTGCTTTCTCACAAGGCTGCTATTCACATTCTCCAAGCATCTTCTCATCCCTTGCAATCCCTTGCTCCTCCTCAGCATTTGGCGGTCACAGAAAAAAACTGATTCTCATTAGGTAATTGAAAACAACCTAATGGATTTTTTTCCCCAACCTACCTTTGCCTTTATGCATACAAAAGAGAAAGAAAGAAGAAGAAAGTAGATAGATGACAGATGATAGAGATAGATAGATAGATAGATAGATAGATAGATAGATAGAGACAGACAGACAGACAGACAGACAGACAGACAGACAATAGATGATATGCCAACTCATACCCAAAATAGTGCCACCCTCCCAAACACAGACACTGAACTGCACAAAAGACCACAGCTACAGCCGTAGAGATATTAACAAAATGTTGGTTTAATGGGCAGCATTTGACCTGAGGATTGTTCAGATGGAGTCCAGCGGCTTTGAGGTTGCCCCACGAAAGAAGATGCAGAAATTATATTGCTAGCACAAAGCTCAGCACTGGTCAGTTAATCCATCCTGACCAGCCTTTGACAGTAAACCAGGTCTAAAAGTCCAGGATTCAACAACAGAGCATTCTTCTGGGGTCAGCAGAATCAAGGAAGGTGACCACACTGTGAGATTTTAACTAAATTACTTATTTCAAACTGGGTTCAAGAAGGCAACCAGCTAAGGAAGAGCAGAGTGGTCTTACTTGGGCAGGAAGGAACACAAAACCCCTAGAAAAAAAGCAGCAGCAGAAGCAGCAACAGCAGCAGCAAAACCTCCCACCAATGGACCTCACTTTCTGGAGACAGGCTGGCCAAAACATCTTCGGTCAACCATGACAATCGCCATCTTTGCTCATGCAAAAGGGTTCTTTGAAAGCAAGCACCGGCAGGGTGAGTCCTCCCACACCACCCACTGGGTGGAAATGGTTCCTGGCCAGGAAGAAGCCAGTTGGCACCTCCTAAGGAGATCGGTTCCTCTGCCCCAGCCATTGCCCATCATCTGGGATAATAGTCCTTTGGGACACCTGTCAGGTTCCTGAGTTTCAGAGCCATGTCCACCGTTTTGATGTAGCCGTTGATCATTTTCTTCATCTCTGGAGTGTAGGGGTCATACTCCAGCTTCCTCAGCCCTGACCGCTTGAAGTTTCCGTCCTTCTGTCCCTCGACGCACAACAAGCGGTCCTCGTGAACTGCGGCCCCCAGCAGGCTGACCATCCTCTTGAGCTGGACAAAGAGGTCTTGCTTGAGATCCTCAAAATGAACCACCACGACCTCCTTGCCAAACTTCAGCCAGTCGAGGGTGTGCGTCACCCACCACGGAGCATAATTATTGACAAACTCCGGCCATTCTGAGTGAAGGAAGAAAACAGTTTATTTGCTAAACCTTCCTTGGGATCTTCAGGGTCTGCCTGAATTTTTATCCTCCCCACGACCGGAGACAAAAACTTTAAATAGCTTCATTAAACACAAACTGGGCAGCTCACCTTGTAAAATTCTATCTCCTGAAACTTTGCTGTGGAACTTTTCCTAAGGCCATCTTAGAATTAATGCCATGAAGCAAAACACAGATTGTATTTTTTAAAGATGACCTTTCTTTCAGTTCTACACAGCTGACTAATAAGAACTATGAAGGTAGAAAGCTGGAGGTCAAGCGTCCATGGCAGACACAAAGGACGGCCATCCACCCCCTTCTTCTCTGAGACATGACCCTCACTCAGAGCACACAGGTGGGGAGAAGCAGCATAGGCCATATCAGTCTAGGTTGAGGCTTATCCTGGTCTGTTGTAGCTTCTCTAAAACCTGCACTCAACCTAGCTTGTCCAGAATCTCTGTCCTGGCATCTCAGCTTCTCAGCCTTGAAGTTCAAGGAACGTGGGGGAGCTGCAGGAGACTGCAATGTGGAAGACCACCCACCCCAGCTGGGCAGACAGCCATACCTACCCTTCCCCTTCCAGTGGGCCTGAGAAGCAAAGCCAATGTGGCCCCCGTACTTCCGGTTGAACTCCGCCATCAGCGCTTTGTAGGGGTTGCGGACCAGGAGGATGGCTGAGTCGAAGGCTTCGATCTCCTTCTGCCCGCTCTCGTGGGTTTTGATGCATATTGTCCGCCCGCTGCGCCAGTGATCCCGCTCACCTTTGAACCCTTTGGGCAGGGGTGGCAGGGAGAGGGAGGGAAAGAAAGAGTGAACCATGAGCAGCAAATATGGGGAAAGGAAGGGAGGATGAGAGGAACGGTCTGCAACTCTTTAGCTGGTCTGATAATTCTGGAAAGGCTAGGCGGGCAAGGGACAGAGAAAAATAAAGGCATGAAGAATGATTTCATGCGAGGAGGCTCTTCACATTGACTGGCTGTTGAAAAATAATTTAAAATAGGACCTAATTGGGAGGAGATCCTAAAATTACAATAGTCCTCTACCTAGGGATAAAGCTGTCAAGCTTTCAGGAAACTGTCTCTCTCTCTCCCCCCCCCCCTTCTCTCCTTCTCTCTCCCTCTTTCTCTTTCTCTTCCAAAGCCCCCTTTGACTTTCAGGCAGGCACTTCCTGGATTTCTTCCCTTAATTTTCCTTGTCACAGCCGCAGATCCCTCTGAGGGATTTCCCAGATGTGGTTCAGCTGAGAGAGGAAAGGCAGAGCTCTAATCGCTCTGATCCCCGGCACTGGAAAGGACCCTCCCCTCTTCAGCGGGACTCCAACATAGGTGAGAAAAACAAACCTCAGCCTGACAATCTGAGCTGTCCTTCTCTGCCAGGACAGTTAATACAACCACTGCAGGAAGCCTGGCTGTCCTCTGAGGACAACAGGAGGTTAAATTATGCCCAACAAGACCCTAATATTATTTTTAGAAATTTTCAGAAGTTGTGGATGCTGCATCACTGAAGAGATGGGACAATCTCTTGTCTGAAATGGTCCAGGGCAGTGATGGCGAACCTTTTAGAGACCGAGTGCCCAAACTGCAACCCAAAACCCACCTAAGAATCGTTGGGTGCCGGGTGGGTGTGGCCCATTGGCTGGGCGTGGCTGCAGTGGTAACGGCAGACTGGGTGGGACTAAAAAGTTCAAGCAATCAATTCCAACTTTGCAAGATCTTTTCTTTTCCCAGGAGAAGTTGAAATTGACTGATTGAACCTGGGGTTTTTTTTGCACACGGCGGCGGAGGCCTAAAGCGAAAAGGTTTTATAAAACCCAGCTGAAGGCCCAGGACTGGGGCGACGGCACACGTACCCACAGAGAGGGCTCTGAGTGCCGCCTCTGGCACCCGTGCCGTAGGTTCCCCACCACTGGTCCAGGGTCTCCTGTTTGACCAGGGAATTGGAGCAGAAGATCTCCACAATCCCTTCCAACTCTGTTAATCTGGGGTACTTTTCAAGTTCTTGCGCAGGCTTGGCTTCGGGTTCCCTTCTCACGAGTCAGCCGCAACGGATGCTTTACAGACACGAGAGTTGCGAATCGTGCATCGTTTTTTCCCCTGGTGGGATTGTTAAGTCCCAGCACAGGCCTTCCTTTCCCTGGTGAGATGATCGGAGGCTGACTGCTGCAATGGGCTTTATTAACCAATCTGTCTTTTTTTCTCCCACGGATCTTTTTAAACTGTAATGAGCTAGAACTTTCATGGTTTGGTCTCCAGGCAACTGCAAATTCCAAAAAAGGATCTTAAGCTGGCTTGACAATTCGAAAGGAACAGAGGGAGGGAGAGAGAAAGAAAGAAAGGAAGATGATAAAGTGATGGCTAGAAGAGGCAAAGTCCCATATTGTCTGGGCTGGGCAGAGTTTGAAATAAATGGTGGGGTCAAAGCTCTGGCTAGCTGGGGAATTCTGAGAGTTGAAGTCCACGAGTCATAAAAGAGCGAAGGTTGCCCACCCCTGTCCTAGCTGAATGAGGTTTTCAGCTGAGTGCCCCTCAATGACTCAGGATAAGTCCAACCCCCTCTGATCCTCCCCCCCAAGTCATTTCAACTCCCAAGAAAGCCAGGCCATCACCTTTATTATACAGAGAGCCGTCGAAATAATAACTCCCGGTATAGAAGCCCGTGGCCAGTTCAATGAGGTGGCGTGCCCAGGTGTTGCCAGCTCCGGGAAAGCTGGCGAGGGCGACCAATTGTTTGGCTCGCGTGGTGAGAAACCTCCGATCCATACATCGGTTGTCTGTGAAACGGAGAAGGAGAAGAGGGTTCCTGAGCTCACGAAGGAGATGTTTCTGTACAGCTCCCACCTCTGAAGGCACCCTTGAGGACATGGTGAAAGGAGAAGGGGCTTCCTGGCCCATCCCAGACCGCTCATTCTGGTGGCCTTTGAGGACTCTTGGTTGCCCCAGACCAGGGTCTTCAAACTGGGCCCTTTTATGACTTGTGGACTTCAACTCCCAGAATTCCTCAGCCAGGCCCTGGCTGAGGAATTCTGGGAGTTGAAGTCCACAAGTCATAAAAGGGCCCAGTTTGAAGAACCTTGCCCCAAGACTGACTGGCAGAACTCCAGAGTAGAAGGTTTTGAAACTGTCTCCTTGAGCATCCAGAACAGACGCTTGGCTTAAGAAATGTATGTATTTATTTCGTATGGTTTTTACATGGGAGCTGAGCCTCAGCTGGGAGTTTACCACACTCTAAGGTTTACGTCTGAAGCCTTCTCCAGCCCTCACGGAAGGAGGAGGCCTCCCTCCTTTGCACCCTCAGACAAGGGAAAGAGCGGCGTTCTCCTTCATCATGCTGCAGTTCTGGAAGTCCCCCGTCTGGAAATGGCCAAGGTTGAGAAACAGTGGGCTAGAGGGTCTGTAACTCCCCCACCCCAGAGCTGGGACTATGCTATGATTTTACAAATTAATAACCAGAGAAGTGGGTATTAAGGTGAACTCAGGGGGTGCTGGACACATTGTCCACCAGACCCCCTTGGTGATGGAACAGGAGACTGTCGGGGTCTTCTGAAGACCCACGGTGCCCGGACCCTCCTCCCCAGCACCTCCCCTGCCCCTGATACCTTGCACTTGGGTCTGGTATACAATGAAATAGTCTGAAGTGCCGCAGCTTTCAAACTCCTCCCCGCTGCATCTCTGGGCGCAAAGATGCTCGCCTTCTCGTTCATGCAAGGAGAAAAGAGTGGTGGGGAAACCGCAGTGGCATAAGGTGCCAGCCAGAGCTGCCAGGGGGTATTCCTAGGAGGGAGGGAGAATTCACTGCTAGGCGTGGGGCAAATGCTTTGCGAGCAGAGAAGGGTGAATGTCAGTTCCTGCTTGCCAAATGGGAAGGGCTGAGGCAGAGGTCCTGGCACTCTCATGGAAACCCTGGGAAGGGAGAAGGGGTGCCCAGCTCTCCCAATTCCACCCTTCAGGGCCCAGCGTGTCTCCCACCACATTCCAGCCCCTCTTTTCTGCTGGATTCCCTGACATCCCCTAGAGACAAGAGGCTGTCCCACCCAGGAGTCAAGTAGTGGCAGCTGGAGGCCAAAGAACGCCTCTGTGGAGCCTGCATGGGTACCCAGGAAGAGTTGAGGGAGATGGAGCTAGTGGTCCAGATGTGGGGCTTTGGACAACAGCTATGTCCTCATGCCAGGCTTTGGGGCACAAAGCAGCCTCTTCAGCTCACCTTTCCTGTGCAGAGGTCAACGCATCGGTCCACAGACATGTTCTTCATGGTCCTGCTTGCCAACAGAGCCAAGGAGAGGTTCTCTGGGCGACGGAAACAGCCGCGGAAGATGGCATTGCCATCTGGGGAGAGAAGCAGAGGGAGGTTCCTTCGCTAGAATCCAAAAGCCATTGCAGACCCACTAAGGATGCTCTGGGCATGAAACCCTTCCTCCAGTTAACCAAAAGAACAACGTTGTGGCAACACCCTCAAAATTGGAAGCCACACTCACACCTCCTGGTGGACTCCTGTGCCAGCTCCAAGCGGTAGATGGACAGCCGGTTTGCTCCCCCACAAAAGCTGCTCTTCTCTCCTTTGCACTCCATGTTGCACTCGGTGTCGCTCACGTTCACGGCCAGGATCTTGTGCCCACAGTAGCACTCTGCCCCGAACTCCAGCCCTGCGTACAGATAGCCCCTGCCCAAGACAAAGGCACCCTGAATGTGGGAGAGGCCAGAAGTCCCTCCTAGGGCAGTGACTGTGCACAGCGGCTGAAGTCCTGAACGATGGACGCTGACCGTCTCATCATCATACACAAACTGGCTTAGCTGAATGAGAGCCACACTTGGGGTTACCTTGAGGAATTCTGAGCCAGTTGATGGAGATTTATGGGGCAGGAGCAAGGGACAAGACCAGGATGGATTTCTGGGCATCAGTTCCATCGCCTTTCAGCTTTAACTATATTTCATCGTTTGCCACCCCAACCATTAGCTTTACGAGGAATCAATTCAACAAGCAGAGGAAGTAAAAGTGGGTCTCTACCCTTCCTATCAGGTGGGCCAGGGAGGGAAATGCAATTCGGTGTCTTTGCCAAATGTTCCTCCTGATCACAAGATTTACTCCAGGCAGGTAGGAAAACACATATTTCCCAAGAGGAAAGGTTACCATCACTCTACGGATTGTAGGCAGCCATACGACTTCACCTCTGGCTGAATTGTGTGATGATTTGTGGGGTGGGGATGGGGGTGGAGGGGATGGATATGTGTCTTTTGCCACTGAAGCAATAACCAAGGGGAAAATCTCCGGCAGACAGCAGTCATGGGAGGAAGTCCAGCCTCAGAGCAGAATCGCAAAGTGTTTGTGGGTCAAGAAATTGGAGGAGAAGGAAATTAACAGATGTTCTCTAGGGAAGGAGACAGCCTGGAATGTTCTTCTTGGTCTGTACAGCTCAGCATCTCTTTTTCCTCCCTCCCTCCCTCTCTGAATTGCTCCCAACCCTTCTAATTACAGAAAAGTGTCCCAGATAACTCCAATTCAGCATGATTTGGCTCCAGCCATTTGACATCATGCCCCTGGCTTCCCCCCCTCCCAAACCAATCAATGCAATGTAACCCAAGAGACCTTCCTTCCAATTTATAAAATGGGACTGATCAGTGTCTGCTTTCCCTGGTCCTGAAATCTCTGGCGATCCTTCCCACAGGAGTCCGGCCTTAGGCCGTGGGCAAGACCTGGACTGGCTGCCCTCATGGCTGGGGGGGGGCTGTGAGAGAGGAAGGCAAATAGTCCCAGGGAGAACATGGAACTGCCCATCCCCAAATGAGGGAAATGCCCCTCAATGCCTGGACTTAATGAAGTCCTAGTGTCGTTTGCCACCCTACCGTTCGGCGCAGTTGTCCTGGCAACGGAACAATGTCATTTTTTTGTAGTCAAAGAAGGACACTCCGCGGAGGGCTCTTTGGTGGGTGTTGTCGACATAGCAGCCAATGTATTTTGCTGGTGAAAGGAGAAGATATGTTAGCATTTGGAAGGAAGAGGCTGCTTCAGGAGAGAGAGAGAGAGAGAGAGAGAGAGAGAGAGGGAGGGAGAGAGAGATATTCTGCATTTTTAAAAATTCTTGTAAGACCTACGGATTACAGATCCCATCCCTAGCAGGGTTCTCTAACCACCGCACAGTCTCCCCCCTCCTCCTCCCGAAACTCACACTGCCTGTCCAGGGAGCCATCCGTCAGAGTGACAAGCCAGCCTTGCCAGTGCCTGGATGTGAATTCAAAGCACGTGCTCCCGCCTACCGATGGCTCTTCCGATTTACGAGACCGGGCTTGGTGGTGCAAGGAAACCTGTTGGGCGTGCCTATTTCTGGCACAGCAAGGGGAAGGAAGCGGTGGCACTGCCAGTCCACCTTCAGCCTTCAGTTTGCCAAGATGGGTCACCTACCCAGCTGGGCAAGAATTGGCTCAACTCCCCAAACGCTACAGCTCTGCTCTTTCCAGAGTCAGTCTTGAATCTGAAAGGAGACCAAGGCTGAAGTTAGTCCAGTTGAGCCATCCAGACTGGACTGAGGTGCTGAACTACCATTCCCATCATCCCCCGCCAGCAGGGTCCTGGCACATCCGCCCAATGATTTGTGTTCATTTCTCTCCTCGGCTTTTCAATGTGCTAATAAGGAAACTCTAATAATAAGGCAAAGAATAACATTCTGGCTTTATAGTACACACCATCACCATCAACAAATCCACCATCAGTCAATTTGCAGCAGGCAGCTTTACTGGGAACAGCTGGCATCCTACAACGAACACCATCAGACATCCCCACCTGCCTTTCCCAGGTCCCTGGGAAGGACTCAATAGGCGGATAAAAACGCCAGATCCAGTCTGAACATCTGGCTGGGTGTGCAACAAACCACAGTAGTGCAACAAGTGGCATCTGGGAGGAAGGGAGACGCCTGGAAAGTCATTTCCTTTTGCCTTGGGAGAAATTGACTCTTTTCCTTAAAGTTAATTGCGTGGACACCCACACGCCCCGAATCCTGTCACTAAATTTGGGGTGTAGAAACTTTAGAAGGGAGGAAAAAGAGGTTGGCAATCGATAGCAAAGTCCTTTCAGTTCAGTCTTGCAGAAAATCCCCCAACTCTCCCCCCCCCACACACACACTCCTGTCCGTGGGGTTTTCAAAGGGCTGGTCTCCTCAGCCCCCTCCTCTTGAGCCCCCTGCCCTGGTCCAGATGGGGCTCCTGGCCAAAGAAGTGGTGGATGAGATGGGCACAGGGCAAATGGGGACCCCCCCCCGGTCTTGCACCCCTGTGGAGCATTGACAAAAGGAGGGAGGACGGATCGTGTCCAGGACAGACACCCCCAGTTTGTTCCAATCATTTCTGGGCTTAGCCAGAGTGGAGAGCTGCCCTCCTGGAGGTTAATTGCAGGGAATGCTTTGCGTATGGCTGGACCTACCAAGCAAGTCTACAGTCGGTGGCAATCGGATCTCCCTCGCCATCTGCTAGAAATTCTGGAATGTCAGATCAAATTAGTCTAATGAGACTGGCTGAAAGGGTTTCCAGAACGGGCCCAGGAAAAACCACCAGGAAGCCAAAATTCAGGTGGTTCTTTTTGGGAACTATCAAAACAAAAGGACTTTGGATCAGGAATCTGTTAAGCAAGACGAAGGACCAGCTGGCAGGACCTATGAAGGGAGCCTTTTCTGGTGTGGCCCCCACTCTTTGGAAGATCTTGCCCCTGGAGATGAGGCCTGTCCCGTCCTTTTGGCCCTCCAGAAGGTCATTAAAACCTGGCTCGGTCGTGGAGTCCTGAAGGCGTCCTCTGTGTTGGAGGTGGCCGGTGGATTAACAGAGAGGATGCTACCGCCATAGCAATCTTCTCTTTGGCTACTTGTCTCTTCCCTTAATGCTTCTTATTATTTTTATATTTAGTGGTAAGCTGCCCAGAATTGCCTGGCAGAGTGAGATGGCTGGCACATACGTTGAATATATAAATAAAAATAATAAATAAGTGGCCGCAGCTGGGGAAGGCTGCTCCCGGCAATCTTGACCCAAAACATCTCCCTGCCTCTGTGCCAGGAAGGAGTAAGGACCCTTGGGCTCTCCAGATGTCAGGCAGTCTTGAATGCTTGAAATGAGGAACTAAACCTTTAAAAATGCAGTTATGACGTGAATGTGGAGAGAAGGAGGAAGGGAGGGAGGAAAGATCTTTCTATTTTAGGAGATGAGTGTCCCCCACGTCTTCCAGCTTCACCAGCTTGTCAGACAGAGGGACCAAGGCCCTCAGAGATGCTGAAATGCCCCCAGGGCACAGATGCCACCCAACGGGCAACATGAAAGGGAACCTGGTGAAGCTGGAAGACCTTCCAGGCTGGGCCAGCCGCTCCGTCTCATCCCCACCTGTCTGAAAAGCTTCATGGATCCCAGAATCTCCTGGCTCTTTTCTGCAGAAGGAATGTTTTCTCTCAGCCTCCATGTTTCCTTATTTACTACATTTCTTGGATGGAGTGTGGGGGGTTGCGGGAATGCAGTGATTTATTCTTCCCCACCCGATTTCTAACAGGGAACTCTCTTGACAAAACCAGACAAAGTGCTTTGTTTTTGTTTTCCTGGAAATACAGTTACGTTCTTTGAAGTATATTAAAAAAAAGAGAGAAAGATTAATCATTTAGACGGATTACTTCTACCTGCTGGCTGCAATCTTAGGAGACTCTGGTGGGAATAGATGAGGAATTGAGACAATGAAAATGTCCAAATATTGTTCCCATCTTTAAGAGGCAGGTCGGGAGAGGCAGAAGAAATGATTAAGCAATCCTTTGATTGACAGCAAGAAAACAAATCATTTATTTTGGGCAGCAGCAGATTATCCAGAATTAGGGACCAAAAGTTTACTTTCCCACCCCCGCCAGTAAAACCACACAGCCGATAGATAAGGGGTACATCAGGAACATAGTATAACGTGATTTCAAAAATCTAAGAGCTGCAAAAGAGCCTTGTTGTAAAGAGATCAGGAGGACTCAACTATTAGATGGATGGGTAACAGATCAAGCACCCCTAAGAGAACTTCTGGAGCAAACAGAGCATTTTGGAATGGATGGCAAACAGGTGAATCCTGAAAACTCATCAACTAGGATTGAGATACATGATGGGTAACAGTTTAAAGGGAGTGCTAATTAAAATCACAAATGACACCAAGCTTGTGAGGCAAGTCAGCAACACTGAGAAATAAAACCTCGGGGGAGTTGTGCCACTGGGCACAAACTGCCTTAGGATGAAAATTTGTGAAATAGATGGAAAAACATTGAAACAATCTGCAAAAAGCAAAAGACACAAGGAAAGGATGAGCAAGATTTGGGTTGGAGCAACACAAGGGTTTAACCCAATGAGCCAACCGTGTGATGTAGCAGCTAAAAAGACTAAAGCGGTCTTAAAGGACGGCCTGCCCCCAGACTAGATAATGTTTTGATCCAGCCCTTTGAAAGAAGGCAACCTGTCTTTCCGAGGAACCGGGGTAAAAACAAGATCTCAATTTCCATTCTCTGCATGCTATTCCCAATATTCTCCTGAACCAAATTCTTCCCCAAAGGAACGTTACCTCTATCTTCCTCCTTCTCATGAACACTCTTCCCCTTGAGCATTTGAGACCACGTCTCCCTGTAATCACCTCTGCTCCTCCCAGCCGCGTCCTTTGGAGGGCTCTTGAACCAGGTCCCGTACCGCCGTGCCAAGGCCAGGGACTCCGGCATCGCTTTAAATGCCCTGCCAAGCGGCAGCGTCCCCAGCAACTGAGCTTCGGTCCCTTCTGCAGCATCGTTGCTGGGCCGGGGGACAGCCCCCGGGACCCTCGTCTCCCCGCTGAAGCCAGCATGGAGGAAAACCAGGCTGCCAGCCGTCAGGTAGAGCGCAATCAAGGTGAAGAAACGGATGGGTTTCCGCCGGAAGTATCTTTGGAATTTCAGCAAGAGCTTGGCCATGCCAGCGTCATTACGGATGTTCACGGGGACCGGGTGGAGAAACGAGCAAAGGAACAGGTGTCCACTTGGAAAACACCCTTCTGAGCAGAGAGGAGGAACCTCTGTCTGCTGTCTAAGAGGCCATGGATCTGATGCCACGAATCTGGTGCCACGGTTGGGTCCTCAGTGCAGTTTTCTCAATAGATTAGCCCAACTCAGACACTCCTCTCCATGCATTGATTCAAAATGAGAAAGTTGCAGAACTGCTCCAAATAAACGTGGGATTCTTGACCGTTGGGATTAGTCCTTGGTCTTCTCCTGCCACAGAGCAGCCAGTGATGAAGTTATTGTGGGCAACCTGGTGATGATCAGGGGTTGCTACTGCTGCTGCTGCTTTTAACTGGCAGGTCCATCTGCCTCAGAAGGAAAGTTCACCAAAGTGGAGATGCATCCAAGGAGTTTTGAGGCATACAATAATGTCCAAGAACACAGCTGATCAAAGGTCCATTCATCGTGACGGAGCTGGAAGAAAATTCAACCTAGAAATGAACAGAAAAGATAATGTTAAGACAGGGAGACATTTCTCTTTGAGCTAGGAACTAAAAGAGCTCTCCATCACGGTTTTAAACCCCGCTTGTCTCTGGAGATGAGGAAGGGGGCAGTTTCCCTGCAACTTCCATTCTCTTTCCCAGTTTTCAGCAGTGTTCATATGATCTGGGAGGGATTCCAGATTTCTGCTGGTGTTTCACCAAAGCCTCCCGCGGTCAGTGGCCAAAGTGGGTCTCAGCGCAAAGGCTGCAAAAGAGGGAGGGGTGAGCTTTATGACATCATGGCACAGGCACCTCTGATTGGCTACTGGGGCCAATTGCAAGGGTTGCTCTTGGTCCCACCTTCTCTAAAAGAGTGTTTCTCAACTCGAGCCACTTTAAGATGGGTGGACTTCAACTCCCAAAATCCCCCAGCCAGCAAGGAGTTGAAGTCTACCCATCTTAAAGTGGTCAAGATTCAGAAACACTGCCCCACAGGTCACTCCCAGCCAAGGAGTGAATGTCAGGAAGCAAGAAGTTGTTCGGAGAACATTGCCCATACTCCACTGCCCATTGTGTTGCCCTCTCCCTGATCTCCATAGTCTTTCCCATGACTACCATGTGCCAAGCCAAAAGAGGCTGGACTATTTCCACCCCCAGTGACCCATCATCCTTGTCCTGGCTCAACTTAAGGGAGTTTAGAGATATTCACAGCTCTGGCTGCATTGCAGGGCCTGCCTCTGCTCTCAGAGCTGAGTTAAGGTCTCCCTTGCAACTGGAGGCGAAGAAAACCACGAGAAAACCCAGAAACAGCGAAGGAGAAACTAAATGGGGAAGATTGAACGCCACTACTTTAATGGACTCTAGTGTTCCTACCATCTGTCTTGAGATGATTAAGTAAAAAGTATCACTGGGACAGACGGCGTGGAGTATAAATAAATGTTTTAATTCTGCTTCCTCGTATAACTATCCAAGCACGTCTTTGTCTCTGAAGTGTGAAGTTTATTGCAATCAACAGAGGGGGGGGGGCTTCTGCAGTTCCAGGGGAGAGAAAGATTGGAAAGGAAAAAAAATGATGCTTTTAAACAAGCTTTTCTTCTTCTTCTTCTTCTTCTTCTTCTTCTTCTTCTTCTTCTTCTTCTTCTTCTTCTTCTTCTTCTTCTTCTTCTTCTTCTTCTTCTTCTTCTTCTTCTTCTTCTTCTTCTTCTTCTTCTTCTTCTTCTTCTTCTTCTTCTTCTTCTTCTTCTTCTACAACCTCAAGTCCTTGGGGACCTCGGTTCTGCTTTGCAATTCGTGATTCCCAGCTGGGGGAAAAAAACCTGCTGGTTGCACCCTTCAAAATCATTGTTTGCAGCTGTCTGGAGGGTGCAGAGCTGCGAAGGTGGATCTGCAGGAAATTCCCCACTAGCAAGAGTGAAATTTGAAAGCCTCATTATCACTTCACGCAGAGTCAAAATCCAGATCTCTCAACCAGGCAATCCCTGTCAACCATCCCACCAGGCAAGAAGGCTGGAGTAAGGAAGGCGATTCCCCCAGGTCCCTGCCCCCCACTTGGAGGGAATGAGGGAGAGGAAGCTTTGTTTCTGGGGCCCCCATTGGGTCTCCCAGAGTTGTGAGGGCAGGCAGGGAGGTCCTAAGGCTAAGCCCAGGACTGGAGCGAGAGAAGCCCCTCAGCCTGAGGTGGGCGGGAGTGGGAGAAAGCATCTCAGAGCAATCCCCCCTTAATTGGGCCTGGTATAAGCTGATCTTCAGAAGTGCCTTGACAGCTTTTCCAGAGTGCATCGCCTGGAGAGGCAAGAGATTCTTGTTCCTTGAGGAGCTCCACACGGATGCTCAACAGGTACAGCCTCTCACTGCCTCCATTGCAATTGTTCTGAGCCTTGATTGGGGCAATCGTATGGCTTATGGCTGCTTTTAACCTGGTTTGGTCTCTCTCTCTCTCTCTTGCCCCGATTGTTGCACAGGATCCTCCCTTCTCTTCCTTTCGGATCAGGAAGGCCCTCAAGAGAGCCAGGCCCTCTTTGCTTCTAGGCCGTTCAGCAGAAGAAGCACGGTTGCAGGTGCAAATGCTGCCCTGACCGGCTAAAGCAGGGGTCTGCAACCTTGACAACTTTAAGACTTGTGGGCTTCAGCTCCCATAATTCCTCAGCCAACATAAAAACAACACAAACCGGATCCCGGCCTTTGGAGCAGTGGAGTTTAGGGCTGGAAGAAAAGAAAAACACTCCTCTTGCTGCCTCTTGCTCCTGCTGTGGAAATAAAAGACGTGTGGGTCTTACAATAGCAGAGAGGAAAAATTAAAACCGTAATCGGGGCACCTCCACCTGCCTGGCCCTTTCATAAGGCCATCTACTTCGGAGGGCTTCGACAGTCACAACAAGCTGACAAGGAAACAGAAGGGGCACTAAATTATTCAGCTCTCTCAATTGCTCTGTTACCAGCAAATACTGCAATAAACTTGCCTTCTCTTTGAGCGGTAGCCTTTTTTTTTTTTTGCAAAGTGCGCACAGGCACTACCCAACGGGCGTCTGTCGCAGCCCCAGATTCTCCAGACAAGTAGAAGGAAGAGAACCGCAACTGAGCAAAGACAAAGTATCTATTGTAGACACTGAGTTCCCAGCTGAGGAGGAGGAGGAGGAGGAGGGGCTGGAAAGTTACTGCAAAGATGGAGCACCACCTGCCAATCACCCAGAGGGCGATGCCCCCCATCAGCTGAAGGATGGCATTCATTCCCTTCCCCCTTCCTCTGGCCCAGCCTAGCATTCCTGCATATTCAGGCTGCTCAAACGTGGGCAGAGAGCGCCTTTCTCCCTGAAGGAAAGAAAGCTGAGCTCTTCGGAAGGGCTGCTCGGCCTCCCTCCCAAAAAGACACCCGAGAGCCTGAGAAAAGTTATGAGTTCAGGAAAGGCCAGGAGGAGAAGAGAAGCCAAGAAAAGGTGATTCAGAAGAACTAAACCCAGAACGGAGCGATGGTAGCACCACGGTGGCTCCTAAGGGCAAAGCTCCAAACTGCACTGTTGGTTCGCTATTCCCCCAGTTTACTAGGGTTCCCTTTTCTACGTCTAACATTTCTTCCTATGTGAAACTGCAACCAGTAGTACGTAGCTGTTAAGACTGAGTTGCAAAGAGAAGCCCAACATCTGGCGATAAATGAAATTCTAGTCCGAGTTGCTGGCTGGGGCTGCAGATCAGGTCACGCCATGAGGGAGCCAGCCAGGATCACAATTCTCAGGGGTCCAAGGCTTAGAGGACTGTCCTCCCCAAGACTAGGAGACCTCGTTGCCCCCCCATCGATGAAAAGGCCACAAGCCAAAAGGTGAGCTGTAGGACCAGGAGACGGTGGTGCAGAAGGTGGCAGTCAAAGAGAGCCGTCCTTCTCCACCTTCTGCCTTGCCACCCCCCAGGGATTTGTCCTGTCCCAAAGACGGGGATTCTCCCTTAAAGCCCAATCTTGAACAGGGCAGGATGGGGGCAGTTAGTGAAGAAGCAAAGCATCAGTGGCCAAGATTTGGAAAACAGGTGAAGAGACGGCCAGGATGTTTGGTAATAGGAGACCCCAGGCAGCCTAAGAAAGCCGCATTCTTCCCTTTGCTAGGTGATATCTCAGCAGGGCTCAGTGGCCAACAAAAGGAAGTTTGCTTCAGGGCCCAGGCCTGGCTAAGTGGCCAGCTCAGCTTTTGTTCCCAGACTGAAGGAGGACCTTGCTCCAGCCCCGGTCATATCCTCTGCTTTAGGCAAGGTAGGCAGAGTCCACCCAGCCCTGAAGATGGCAGCCTTGCCAGACACTCCCAGCACCCCAAAAAGCCCCAACAAGGAGGGTGCATGACTTTGATTATGCAGTCAGGATTCACTCTCATTAGAAAACTATGGATTTTGCATTTTAAATACACTTTAATCCTACGCAACCCCTTTCCACAACCTGGTGCCTTCCAGATTATTGGAAGAAGCTCCCATAATCCCAGGCACGTTAGAGGACACGGCTTCATTCCCTCGAGACAGCTGAATGTCGAAGGGTGTCACACACACACACCCCAGCTCAATGGAGACCCGCCATACCAGCCCTGCCAACTTAACACTTCGGGATTTCCTGACTTGGCTGATCCCTTCCGTAAGTCTGGCCAAACTTGGGTTTCTCTCAGTGAGGGGAGGGGGCATCTAAATGATGCAGAACATAAATAAATGAAGAAAAGAAAGAAAGAAAGAAAGAAAGAAAGAAAGAAAGAAAGAAAGAAAGAAAGAAAGAAAGAAAGAAAGAAAGAAAGAAAAGAGAGAGAGAGAGAGAGAGAGAGAGAGAGAAAGAGAGAGAGAGAGAGAGAGAGAGAGAGAGAGAGAGAGAAAGAAAGAAAGAAAGAAAGAAAGAAAGAAAGAAAGAAAGAAAGAAAGAAAGAAAGAAAGAAAGAAAGAAAGAAAGAAAGGCAACTCGCCCCATGCCCGGACAGATTATTAGAACGTTGCCAACTTCTAATTTGTTTGCAGATGAAGGCAAGCACATGCATCAAGTATTAATCAGGCCTCTAATTAATTGAGATTTGCCTTGATGCAAATTTAATGCTTCAGACTTGCTACAGATTATCATGTTGTTGTTTTTAAGGGAAGAGATCAAGGTGGCTTGTATTTCTTTTGCTTTTTTCAGCTGTTTTTCGAGAGATGCCGAAGTATGCCAGCCGAGAGGGGGAACTTCCGGCAGCCGCTTCTGGAACGGGGCAGCCAGAGGTGGTGGGACCACAGGACCCATCCCATCAGGCCTTGCGAGCCTCTCGCCAGGCTGAGCCTGTTTCTAATTTCCCCCCTGGGTGGTTGTGGCTCTTCATCAGTCACGAAAGCCATAACTGGGCCTTGCAAGTCTTTTTTTTTTTTGTCCCCTTGTTTTAAGATTCTTTTAAAAATAAAACAGAAAAAAAAATGCAAAGCAAATATTAGCCTGTAATATTGTTTGGTCTTCTTCCCTTAAAGCTGGAGGAAACATGGTGGAAAGGAAGAGAAGGTCCTGTTTGAGAAGAAAAAAGCAAGGAAAGGGTTCCACCAAGGCTTCTGTTGACAAAAAGAGAGGGGGGGGGCTGTTATTCTGAGCAATGGCTTCAGAGAAGAAGAAGAAAAGACACCCAAAGACACATACACAACCTGTGTGCACAAGCCTCATTCAACAAGGCTTCATAAGGGACCCATGAGTCGTGTGAAGGGGGAGTCTGAGCTACAAATTGCTTTTTTCCTCCATACATTTAAATGCTGGACTCAGAACTGCCCATTAGCCTTGGAAATGCCTCGGCACAACACACCAACCTTGGTTTGGGATGTGTCAAGTATCCAAGTTAGGCTTATTTAGGCTACTTTACCTCTTGCAAGCTCAGAAAATGGGCTTGTTCAATAACCAGGTTGAGAAAGTTCTCCAAACATGACTGTCCAAATATTTCTCTCTTGTCTCCTCTGTCTGAGTTCAACAGTCAAAGAAGGACTGGAAGATTTAGATCTGAGAAAAAAGAGACGCTGAAAGATGCGTGCAGCAAGGGTGGACGAGGGAAGCCAATTAAAATCATGAACATATGTTGGAAGAACTAAAAAGAGACATTTGTTCTCTCTTTTCTAATTTGGGAGTGTGGCGTCAGCCGGTTTTCCTTGGTGGCACTTTCGGGGCAGACCAGAGGAAGACATTGGTCGCACCACGTAGTCATTCCCTAGAAAATTTGTCCCTGAGACTGGTGGGGTCAGCTCTAGTTTCTGGTGGGAAGCAGTTTTTCAGCAATGGTCCCTGCATCTCCAGCTGGGTTTCAAAACACCTCCTCCAAGTGATCTTCAGATCTGGTCCACAACTTCATCCTCTCCTGGACCCAAGCCATCTGATAAGGAGAAGGCCCTGTCTGGTCACCCCGGCTCTTTTTCTGGAAGGATGTTAAAGTCACACAGAGCATCACCTTCGGTGACCAAGATGGAAGCCAAGCGAGGCCTCCAACCAGGTGGGTCTAACTGGGGCTCCCCGAAAGAGTCCAAGCTGCTGGAGGGGGCAGCCAAAGGCCATAGTTACCCCTAATCTGAAGACACAAGGAATGTAAAATGAAGGAAACCCTGAACGTGACTCCTTGTCAATGCAACCACTTCCTTTCATCCCAGCAAAGATGGCTGCCTGACCATTGCATACTGTTTGGGAATGGTACCAGTTGAAGCCTCTCCTTTTAAGGAAGGGAGTTGGGCAGCCCCGGTAGACTGGCCCCAAATGCTTCCTCCTGCTGCAGTGCAGTTATCCTCGGAGAGGCCCTGTTGCCTTCTTCTCTCTTCCACCACCACAACCCTCCAGTTGCCTTTGTGATCGGAGAGAGGGAAGGGCTTTCCAGAAGATGAGTGAACAAATGGATGAGGAAAGGGAGGTTTTAAAACAATCCCTCGGATGCACTTAAAAAAATTAACTAGCTGCTGGACTGGGGGTGGGTGGGAAGGAGGCAGCTGAGCGGGAGAAGGGATCAAACCTCCCCCAAGCCCTTGATCCCATTTGCCAGTTACTGATACAATAACATCTCCCTCTCTCGGCTGACATGTGGTCTCTATAGATTATTCACTCTGAAAATTGGAAGTTAGAACAGGCCAAGTTAATCCCAAAGTGGCCAGCTGTTCCTCTGCCTGCAATGGGGCCCTGTTAGAAACCCCACTAAAGATGCCAGTCTGTGCTGGGCTCCTTCCGACCTGCAGTTTGGGGATTCAGGACTTCACAGGATCCCATGTATGGTGCCTCCTGTTCCACCTATCACTTCACACCCAAGCCACAGCCACGTCATTGCTTGACTCAAGCCGATCAGGATGTGGCCACTCAGAACCCACCCATCAGCCCCCCCCCAGCTTAGCCTTGCTGGATCTCAGCCCATCTGGATAAGCCCTTTGGTCCCACTCCAGTTTTGGAGCTGATCTTCTAATGGGATCCTGGGTGCAGAATCTTATTTGGGAGAGACATCATCCACTGATGTCAAAACGCAAGCAAGAGAAGCTGGGATGCTTAAGAAGCTGAGTTATCCCCAGTTATTTATACCCAAATGTCTCTCCTGGGTGGAAGGCCTCCAGATTCCCTGCTTGTCTAATATCCCAGTCCCAGGTCTTCAAAGAGGCATCTTCTCCCCACATCCACACACCTAGCACAGCTGTTCAGATGGAACACACTCTATCCCCAGATGTTGTCCAATGGAGCTGGAGCAGCCCAACGGATCGGAAGAGTGCTTGGTCCTCTTGACCTCCAGAAGCAGTTTAGCTCCAGCAAGAGGAGTCTGCTCACAATCCTGACCCCAGGAGAACATCTACTGTGCATCTTCAGGGAGCTGATCCACCCTGTTCCTTCCTTTAGATGCCACCCTCCCACTAAGTCCTTCATGGAACTTTTAAGAAAATCTCTTTTGAAACCAATCCCAAATCGTTTCCTTTGGTCTCTGAATCATTTCCAAAAAAGGCTTCCCCATTCTTTAGGAAACATCTTCTCTGCTTTCACACAAATAGTCATTGATGCCATTATTTTTCCCTCTGGGCTAATTGGCCTTGAATCTCATGCCATCATGGTTACAACTGCAGCCACAGGGTAGCCTCTCTGCAACGTGCCTCAAAAATGTGGGCAGAATCCCCTACCCCACAGATACCCTTGGTCATCAATTTACCGTCCCCTCCCCACGTCTGAGTCAAGGGGATGCAGAAAAGTCATGAACAGGTAATTAATCCAAGAGTTCAGGAGATAACAGCCAAGCAACCAGCTTTAGGCGAGTTGACCTGTCTTGTTCTGAGTTGTGAAAGGCTCCCTTCTTTCTCACATCCCCAGAGGTTGGGGGGATTAAGGTCTCATGTCCCTCCTCGCAAAGACACAAGCCCCCCCCCTTGCAACACAGCCAGAACCTGAAGCCCAGAACACGAAGGGCCCGTCTTTCCTCAGACCCCCCCTCTCTCTGAAAGAAGGAGGCTCTTGGTGGAAAGGAAGGTGGAAGGAACACTTCACCCACCCAGAGAAAATGCCCCTTGCAACTTCCCCACTAGGAGATGGAAGACCCTAAAGAGGGGCTCTTTTGCCCCATGGACCTAAAGGAAGAAAAGACAACCTGCCTACCTAAAAGGGGAAGGGGAGTTGTGACAAGACCCTGGTCCTCTTTGCCAGACCCAGAGCAAACCTTCACCCAAATGGCCACAGGAGGAGCCCCTCCCTGCCTCAAAGGGTGCGGGATGCTGCCTGAGTGAGGACGATGCCCCTTGGCTTCTTACCTGGGAGAAGTCATCTTTCTGAGGTCATCCGAGGTCAAATCCTTTCCTCCTCCTCCTCCTCCTCCTCCTCTTCCTCCTCCCTCTCCTCCTCCTCCTCAGCCTGGCAGCTTCTGCAGGCACCTCCAGGCTCCTGTGGGCATCACTCTGGAAATGCCAGATCCTTGAGCGAGGCTTGGGGTGCAGATGCAACCTACATCACCCCAGATTCACCCGGGCATTCAGAGGAGGAGGAGAACCCCTCTGGGGAGGCTGGCGGGCTGCAGGCAGATGGAGCCGTCCTCGCTTCCGATCCTGAGCATCCAGCGCCCTGGGGTGGATGGCAGAGCCGAAAGACCCCCGCCTGGCAGGCTGGCTTCGTCTGTGGGAGTCACATGCTGGCGTTGCGCGGCGTCTGACCCCGCTGGGGAAGACAGCCCTCGGTCCTCCAGGACTCACCAGGCTGGAGAGGACAGCCCCGTCCCGGATTGCGGAGGCTCACCGCGCCGCAAGGGCTGCCCTCGCCCCGCGCCTCTGTCCAGCAAGCGCGCTCGGCTTCCCTCCCTCCCTGCCTCCGCCTGAGCCCGGCTCCGCTCTCCAGCCTCTCGCTCTGCCTCCTGCTTAACTCCTTCGCTGCTGGTGCCGCCGTTGCCCCTCCGTGCAAAGGAGCTGCCAGCGCAGAGGCTCCGTCCCCCCAGTCGGGGGCTTCCGTCGGGGGTCTCCGGGGAGAGGGAGGCTGGGGAAAGCAGCCCGGGGCCTCGGGGGCAAAGCTGTAAGAGGGAGCTCGGCGCCTTTGCCCTGGCCAAGTCTTCCAGCAAGGGTGAAAGGAAAGCGCGGAGCTTTTCTTCCCAAAGGAGGAGCGGCAGGCTGCTCGGTGGGGAGTCCGAGAGCTCCAGGCGAGACGGAGAGGAGGAGGAAGGTGGTGCAGGTGGAGAGATGCAGCCCGGGATGAAGGAGAGGTAACCCAGCAGGTCCACGTGAGTGGCGGAGATACACTGTTGGGGAGATCCCAGAACAATCTAGAGGGCGGTACCAAACTCAGCCAAGTGTCCCAGATACAAAAGAGGCCACATCCCTAATCTGTAAAACCTCCCTCCTGTTAGTAACACCCCCCCCCCTTTGTTGCTGTTTGGACGTAAAAGCCCAAGAAGGGCCATCTTGTCCCTCGAAAAAGACTCTGAGCTAAATAAGTCCTGTAAGAAGATTTCAGACCCACAAAATTATTAGATAATGGCTGTTTTCTTCCGCATTAACCCCTATCGTTTCAGTCGTTGGGGGATAAAGACAAAAAGAATCTTGCAGATTGATGCCAGGAGCAAGGAGATTAAAAGATTAAAGGGGAAATGAGTCCACAGGTTGGAGAGGGGCTTCCTTTCGCCTCCCTTTTCAGAGTTCGCTTGCAGCTTTCTGCTCCCAAGTCTGGGATAAGCCTTGTATAATGGAGAAATCATCCCTCCTCCCTCCCTCCCTCCCTCCCTCCGTGTTTCTAGAAATACCGGTATCCTTCCTGGAACAAAGGGGTGGGGGAACCTCTCAGAAGGAGACCCTTCACTTCCTAAAGAGAGACCAGTTCTGACCTACTCCATGACTGTCTAGTGGCAGCTGAACACCAAATCTTCTTCCTTAGGAACCGGCAGATCAGGATCGGCTTAGGCAAAACTGTGGCCAGGTGTCAGCTTTGGAGGAAAAGAAATGAATTCTTCACTCCAGCTAAAGGCAGCTGATCCCCTGGATCTTCTTAACTACAGATTTGTCTTTCTGACTGCAAGATCCAATCTGGCTCTTCAGTCGACCTCTGGTCCCGGTGACTAGCCCAGGTTGGATCTTGCAACATTATTCTGGGAAATGTGTATTTGCCTTCATTCATCTTTCTGACCTTTTGGTTGGGTTCATAATTATACAATAAAGTAGTGTGTAAAAGGTTAAAAAAAAAAAAATAAAGTAGTGTGGAGTCCCTTAAAATAACTTTAAAACTATTCAGAATCTACAGAAGATGCTTGGAGAGAGAGAGGAGGGGAGAGAGGGAAGCAATGCAAAACTTCTGAGCTAGCATTTTCCTCCTGTCTCTTTCCTGTTTAATCAGACAATTGTACACTTTGCAAAATCAATGGTGTGCTTAGCGAAGGCCAGACAGAGCCCAGGGCCTGGGAGGAGGAGAGAGGCATGAATGTAGCCTTGGTCAAAGAAATGTTATTAATCCCCAAAGCTCCCCAGGGCTCCTTCTTTGCTTTGGGTGTCTGGCTGGGCAGCCCTGACTGGTCAGAGGTTTCCTGTCTCCCTGCCATTCCTCCTGTCAGGGCTGGCAGATCTTGGGCCAGAGTGAGGGGGCTGGCCTGGGCACCCTCCAGCAGAAGACCAAAAGGGCCTGGTGCATCCTTCCCCTCTTCCTTCCCTGGGGGCTATCTGTCCAGACTCTCCTTGATTACTCCGTGATATATTAGTGCTCCCACTGTTGGCTGAGAGAATCAATTAATTTGCTTCTGTGGTTGACCTGCGGTCCTTCCATGCCCTCTGCAGAGGCAGGCTGGTTTGACTCAACGGATCAATGTGGACCGTGGTGGTAATGCCTGAGGAGAACCAATGGCTACGCCAGGAATCCGTTTAATAAGGTAATTGACCCTCAGCCATTTCTATTGGGTGGGGAAGAGCGTATTTTAGAGCCAGGACATTCCTTGCAGAGCATAACTCTGGAACTGGGAGCTGCCAGGAGATGAATTCACCTGAGATAAGGACATGCATCCCTAAAAATGCAGAATTTCAAATCAGGAGCACACCTCCAGGGGCCAGTTTGCTTCCTTGTGACCTCAAACTTATGAAATAGGAACAAAGATTTGCCTGTATTTGAAGTAGCCAAAATTCAGGTGAAGTCTGGGCCTTAATCCATACTATTTTAGAAAGTAGGCTGCATCAGGACACAGATCAAACGCTGTTTGCCATGACCCCCAAAATAAGCAGACCAAGAAACATCAAGGAACAGTGCTTCTATGGGGAAAAGTGGGACTTGGTTGGCATCTGAGCGGACCTCTTACTAGGCTGATAGATTCGGGAGCAACCCAGCTCATCTGGTAGAAGAATAATACCGTAGCTTGGACAAGACAGCCAAACATGACCCACCAGAAATCTTAAAGGTTGCAACCCCTTAAGAACCCCACCCTGCTGGCTGCCAATTGCCAGAACAGCATCTTGAGCTGCTTGGTTCAAGTCCAGACTCAGAAGCTCTCCTTGTGCTGAAGCTTCCACCTCGGAAGGTGAGCAGGAGACACCTTCTTAGAATGGACAGGTATGTGTTCTCCTTGTTCCCTCCATCTATTAAGGCCTTCTGCGGAACTGGTCCACCAGCGCAGTCAGCAAAGTCAGGCCATTGAAAGCTGGCAGGGCCAGCTGCTAACTCACACTAAGGATCGCGCACATTTTTCCAGCCGTCTGCAGCAGCTTCCTGGGCATCAGAGATCAATGGGAGAAGGAAAAATTCCAAGGAAAAGTCAAACTCAGGGGGAGATTTGATGTTGTGGAAATGGCCACACCGTGGTGTTTACCTCTGGCCTTCTCCAACATCTGGCTTTCAGATCTTCCATCGCCCCCTTTGCCTGGGAGATCAGCTCCAAATCTTTGTGGTTGCAGAACACTTTTGAGGAGCATCATCAGAAGCATTGCATGGATATTGGTTTTGACTCATATGTCAGAACAGAGCTGAAAGAGACCTTGGAGGTCTTCTAATCCAGCCCCCTGCTCAGGCCGGAGACCCTACACCATTCCAGACAAGTGACTGTCCAGCCTCTTCTTAAAAACCTCCAGTGTTGGAGCACCCACAACTTCTGGTGGCAAGCAGTTCCATTGGTTAATTGGCCTCCCTGTTAGGATGTTTCTCCTTAATTCCAGGTTGCTTCTCTCCTTGATCAGTTTCCATCCGTTGTTTCTTGTCTTGCCTTCTGGTGCTTTGGAGAATAGGTTGACCCCATTGTCTTTATGGCAGCCACTCAGATATTTGGAAAATTGCTATCATGTCCCCCCTGGACTAGCCGTACCCAGATCCTGCCTCCCTGCCCCTGGATTCCACTGTCCACAGCTGCTCTGGCTCTCACTGCCCACACCATGATATTCCCAGCTGCCCATTTGCTGCAAAGGGAGGCTATTTCCTTTGGAGGGGGGGCGTGGGGGGGGAGGGGAGGAAAGATCTTGGAGCAGGGGAGGAGAAAAACTCCCAGCACTCAGCCTGCGATTACTGAAAGTGGCAGAGCAGGAGCTGAGCTGCGTTCTGGCTAAATGCTCCAATTTTCTCCAGCCCTCGCTTGACAAGACTGCAGCATTTTCTAGCTGCAAGAAAATGAGAGTGGCAGAAACGCTAAAAAGGGGAGGAGAAGGGGTCTGTCTGTCTTTCTTTCTTTTTTTCTTTCTTTCTTTCTTTCTTTCTTTCTTTCTTTCTTTCTTTCTTTCTTTCTTTCTTTCTTTCTTTCTAGGGCCATTTCCTCTGCTTGTTGTTTTCATTGCCTTAATGAACCCTGATGGCGTGCTAAGCCCTAATACAGTTTTTGAAATAAGAACATAAGAACATAAGAAGAGCCATGCTGAATCAGGCCAAAGCCCATCGAGTCCAGCATTCTGTGTCACACAGTAGCCCACCAATTGTACATGGGGATCTTGAGCAGAAAGAGAAGGCAAAACCCTCCCTTTCCCTTGACCCCCAACAAATGGTACTCCAGGGAATCCTGCCTGCCTCAACCAACATAGAGGCGGCACATGGACATCCGTTTTAATAACCACCGATACACTTGGCCTCCATGAATCTATCTAGCCCTGCCTTGAAGCTGTCAAGGCTGACAGCTGTCACGACCCCTTCTGGAAGTGAATTTCATAAATCAACAACCCTCTGGGTGAAGAAATATTTCCCTTTATTTGTCCTCACTTTCTTAGCTATGAGCTTTAGGGAGTGCCCCTTGTCCTGATATTGTGTGATAGAGAAAAGAATTTTTCTCTATCCACCTTTTCTATCCCATGCATGATTTTATACACTTCGATCAAGTCACCCCTTAAACGCCGTCTTTCAAGGCTGAAGAGACCAAGGCGTTGCAATCTGGTTTCATAAGGGAGGCGCTCCATTTCCTTGATCATTCTTGTTGCCCTTTTTTGCACCTTTTCCAGTTCCATTATATCCTTCTTGAGGTGCGGTGACCAGAACTGTACACAGTACTCCAAGTGTGGTCTCACCATCGATTTGTACAGAGGCAATACAACACTTGCTGACTTATTTTCGATTCCCTTCCTAATCATGCCAAGCATGGAATCTCAGCTGTTGCATTTCCTGCCACTAAAGAGTGGGGGGAAACACCTGGTGAGGTTCAGGTGACGCTCAGAAGGATTTCCTGGGGTTTTCAGAAATAAATAAATAAAGGAGAGGCGTATACAGATCAGTTCCCAATTCATACAGGAATAAATTGATGGATGCAGATCTTCTCTGTGGCATGAAAAGCTCTTTTCACCAGCAACATACTTTGGGGTACCAGACACCAGAAGCAAAGCTGGTTCAGCAAGAAACTGGCTTGACAAGGAGACGGTTGACCTAGGGATTGTTGATCGGTCCCACTTCGGAAACAGATGGAGCTCTGGGGTGCGATCCTCGTGGTCCACAAGATCCCAGGTTAAAGGAAAGGTGAGGAATCCGCTCAGCCAAATTGGTTCCACCTTCTGAACCACCAGTCAACTCCCCCTTCCAGTATCCAACAGCCATGCCCCATTATCAGCGATCGATATTACAATTATTACTTAATGAACTTAAAACTTGTCATTCTAGAGTTCCTCCCGATCTGTGCATCACATGGCAGCTAATTGCTGCCAAAGTTATTTGGGGCTCTTAATGAAAATGCAAATACAGAGGCATTAATCAGACAATTACTTCTTAAGCACGAGACAGGCAATGCTCCACCTAATTAAGAGATAAACAAAGTTAATCAGGGTGCATTAATGGGGAGACACCCCCCATCTGTTTCTTCTCTGCAGCCGGATCTACTGATGAAAGGGAACTAGATGATTTTTTTACTTTTTAAAAAATATCTTCATTTTGAAAGTCAGCGAACAAAACTCTCAAATCAAATCATCCATTTATGGGACACGTTTGGATTCTAAGAAGGAATTAGAGCTGAATTCACAATATATCGCAGAGTGTAATGGACTGAGGCTGGGAGCCACAGACAGATCATGATAGATTCCTCTTTTCTTCCCTTAAAGGTAGAGGAAGATTAGATTCTTCCTCACATGTGTGATTTTGGTACCTGTGGGGCTCTGTGGGGGGGGGGAGTCTTAGAACAAGAATCCCTGGCTCTAGAAACCTAGCATCTCAAGGAGGACGCTGCCTTCCCTCCAGCATCTGGGTGATTTCGTTGAGCAAACCGAGCCAGCTGCGATCTGTAGAATGGGCGCCTCGGAGAGTTTCATCCCACTGCTGACACCAGGAATCTGGGGCTCAAAAATGTCATAGGAGCAGCCATGTAATCAAAGCTGCCCTTTCTTTGTGGGTTCTGCCATGTAAAAAAAGGGGGTGGGCTTGAGCGCAGGGTTGTAGTCGCCACATTGACTTTTTTGACCCCCTTCCTGTGGACACCCTGCTACTTATTCTTTGATCTCACCCTTAAGGGCCCACTTTTTCTAACCCTAGGAAAATAATCTGCCCAGCCCACTGAGGTTCCAGATTCAGGGGAGGGAGGAAAGTTTTTTGCAAGTTTGCTTCTCAATGAACGCAGAAATACCGGAGACAGGGCAGGGCTACATCTATCTCCACATCTAGCTGTGAAGGGATCTGGAATAAAACAGGTGAGATCTGGGTTCAAATCCATTGGCAGCCACAGAAACCTAGAGTGACTTTGAGGTCTTTTATTTACCCTCAGCCCAGCCTACCTCAGAAGGCTGTTGTTTGGGGATGGGGGGAAGTGGGGAAGGAGGGATAGCTGCGGGGCAGCTACCTGGAGCTCCTGAGAAGTATCCATCTCCTATCCATCTAATAAATAAGAAATAATATGGTCTGAAAACCAGGTGCTTTCTGGCAGGCGAGCTTAGCCTGGTGGGTATCATTTCAGTAAAATCAGCATAAAACATGATCCATATTCAAGGCATGGCAGCCCCAAAGCCTGCCTTCTCCTCCCCACTTTTCCAATTATATTTGACATTCATCTTCGGCTACAACACCTTGGCTTATAAAAATGCAGAGGGAGTCAATAGCAGAGCCCCAGATTCACAAGGCCAGCAGAAAGCTATACTCTCTGCTGGTCATAACTTATGTTTCCATTTATGCTGTATGTATATATATATATATAGTTTCTGTTTATGCTGCATACCAATATATATATACATACACCCTGCTATTGATTCTCCAAGGAAGCTGAGCAATTTACAGCAACTCATCTGCTTTCCCATTGACAAAACTAACCCTCGTTGTAGATTATTTAAAAAAAAAAAAACCTCCATAAAAGAAAGATTACATTCTGGAGAAGCTTGAAGCACAATGGGTGGACTTCAACTCCCAGAATTCTTTTGCCACAATCTCTGCTAAAGGAAAAATAAAATAAAAGGGTCCTCTTTGCTCCCCATCCCAGCCTGTCTTTTACATGTAACCAAGTGTTGGGTCCAGCCTTGGCATCGCTGGGCTGCTACTGCCACCTGCTGTCCATTCTGAGAATTACAGCAAATTGCTTTTTTTTTCCTTTCTTCTTCTTCTTCTTCTTCTTCTTCTTCTTCTTCTTCTTCTTCTTCTTCTTCTTCTTCTTCTTCTTCTTCTTCTTCTTCTTCTTCTTCTTCTTCTTCTTCTTTCTTCTTCTTCTTTCTTCTTCTTCTTCTTTCTTCTTCTTCTCCTTCCGAAGGATTGAAGGGCTGATTTCTGCAGGACAATTTTTCAGGACAGTCAGAAAAAGAAAGCCCTGTTCCCCTCTCCAAAGCTGGTTGGTTTGCTGTGAGCTGTCCTGAACTCGACGCTTGGGGACCCCCAGTTTTGTGCTCCCCTTCTAACGACAGTACCCATTTCAGAACAATTGTCCTTCTGGGAAATGGAAGGTCTCTGGAGGGTCAAAAGGCTTCAGTGGGTGTTTGGTGCATATGCAAACCTCAGCTGGACAACCTCTGGCTTTGCCCAGCCCACAAAGGGAAGGCAGCTCTGCCTTCCTTGATGCAGTTAAAAAGAAGAAGAGGCCAGATTGGAAGACACCCTTCCTCCCTCCCTCCCTCCACCAACAGCATTTAAAAGTGATCAGTTTTGGTCACCCACACTAGCTGCAGAACCTCACAATCACATCCCAGTTAAAATGAAAATAGGGACAGAGATTCCAGGAGCCGGCTGAAATTTCCCAAGATTTCATGTTTTGGCTTTCATTCTGGGGGGGGGGGCATGGAAAGATTGCTGACACCCAGGGAGGGAGGGACTTCAGCAGCCGACAGCCAACACCTTTTGGAGCCTTGAGTTTCATTTGGGTAAAATGACCAGAATGATCCTTCCGGCTGCCTTTATTTACCTTTATTACAGAATTGCTTAAATAACCTCCAACCTCTTTTGAGGCAGCCTTGGTGAGGTCCAATCCCTTCTCCTTCAGCTCAGCCAGAGGCCTCTTCCCGAGAGAGCAGGAATGAACGAAAAGCAGGAGACACCACCCAGCTTCTCCCTATGGTTCTCTTTATTAGGTCAGAGGTGAGAAGGATGGCTTGGCAGGGACGGGGGTGTTTACAAGAGCATGCAGTGGAAAACCAGGAAGATTCCTCTGTTCTTGGTGACACTTTTTGCCCATTAAATAAGTTGTCAGCATTTGTTTTTCTTGGTGAAATCATTGCATGCTTAATCGAATGCAACTGTGAAAAGAGAAAAGAAGGCCGGGCAGAGAGTGGGGGGAAGGAGGGAGGCAGGAGGGGGCCTTTGGGGTGTCTAAGTGCATGCTTTAATTACAAAGAGAGAAGGAAGGAAGGAAGGAAGGAAGGGCATCTTCACTGCAAATGTCCACCAATCGTTGGGTGATGGGAAGGGGATGTGGGTGTCTTCAAATCAATGGGAAACGACTACGGGTCTAGTTGTCTAGTTGCTCTAGTTCTCCGATAACTTTCATACTGTAGGTACAAAGCAGTATTGAAAAAAGATTTTGAGAAAACAGAATGACTTGGAGGGTGGGTCCGTTGTGGGGGATGGAGCAGAACAGGAGAGAAGCCATGGAGGAAAAGGGAGGGTTTTTTTCTCCATTTTGTCTACCCTGAACCAGCCTCCCTCCTTCAGGAAGGCCAGGAAACAGAATTGTCCTGTGTCTTGAGACCGAGAGATGGCCGTGGCCAAGGAGAGAGACGCTGGCTGCTTACGATTAGATGCTTCTTCGCTCCCTGAAATTGCTGTTGAGTTTGAGGAGCAGGAAAAGAAGCCAAAGTTAGAGGTGATCCCAGGTGAGCTACGTGGAAGGAGCAACGCCGGCACCACCTGTCAATGCAAGGAGTGAAGGAGGACCTGCCGACGGATCCATCCTCCATCTTGAAGGAGCCACTCCGAGGCAGCGGAAGGGGCTTGTGGCCCTTTGCGCAAATCCAGAAATGAGAGGCCCCGCAGACTCTCTGCGGCTCCAGCACCGGGCAAAGCTGGGAAGGAGCTCTCCCTTCTCTGATCAGAGGAACGGGGTTGCTTCTCTTCTCTTAAGCTGCTGCCTCCCTCCGCGAAGCAGCCAGGGAACCACAGCCGTGCGGCCAGGAGGGGCTTCGGGTCCCCCCAGGAACAGGAGAAGCAGCAGTGTGGAGAAAGAGGGACTTTTTGCATGCTGAGATGGAGGGAGGGAGGGAGGGAGGGAGGGAGGAGAAGAAAGGGAGAATAGAATAGAACAGAACAAGAAATGGAGGTCATCTAGTCCAACCCCCTACTCAGGCAGGAAAGCCTATACCATTTCAGACAAATGGTTGTCCAATCTCTTCTTTAAAACTTCCAGTGTTGGATCATCCACAACTTCTGGAGGGGAAGGAAGGAAGGAAGGAAGGAAGGAAGGAAGGAAGGAAGGAAGGAAGGAAGGAAGGAAGGAAGGAAGGAAGGGGGGAAATCAAGATGGCATCGGAAGGGGTGGGGGAAGCAGAGCCAAACTGAGGGTGCTCAAAGCTGGGCTATCACTTGAAATACTCAGAGCCCCCATTGTGGGTGGCTGAGAGGCCCAGACCCAAGCAGCAAGGTGAGTGAGATGGCCTGGGCCCAGAGGGGAGGGCTTGAGTCCGGCTCCTGCAGGGGAGGGAGGGAGGGAACCCAGCAGTCGGTTTCCAAAGAGCAAAAGGGACATGGGGGGAGGGGTTGGAAGAAGAGTTGGGCTGGAGATGGGGGGGCAGAGGGGCACAGCCCCCTTAATCGCTGGCCACGTGGTGCTCATTCTGTAAGGCGTGCCAGCGTTCAATCTTCTTATCCTTGTTCTTGAGACACTCGTACCAGTGTTTCAAGCGCTCTCCTTTCGCTGTGATGCCCAACTGACAACCGCCTGCAGGAAACAGAGAAAGTGGGGGGGGTTAGGAAGAACAAAGAGGGCCCACCACCCTGGACGGGGGTCACCTTAAAGCACCCTTTCCCAGGTCTTCTGCCTCAAATGAAAGGGGCCACTGAAGAGGCAGGAATCTGAACTTCTGGAGGGCACCTCCTTTAAGGCCAGCTCTCCAACCTTAAGACCTGGGGGCCAACTCCCAGCATGCTCCTTGTTTTAAATTAAATTATATTAAAATGTTTAAATTCTAGAGCAGAAGCAGCCCACCCTGCACCTTTAAGACTTATAGACATCAATTCCCAGAATTCTAGCTGGTTGAGGAATTCTGGGAGTTGAGGTCCATAGGTCCTAACATTGCCAAGGTTGGAGACCCCTGCCTTAAAGGACCTGCCCTCCTGTTCAGATTAGGGCAGGCCCTTCCCACCAGCCTCCCCCCCCCAGACTGACACACAGAATGAGCATCCGTCCTAGAATCCCACCTCCAAACCAGCCAGCGGACCCCTCCCCGATGTGCTCCCATCTTCCTCCCCACAGCCGCTCACCGATATAATCGTTGGATTTCCCAATGTCGTAATCCCACACAGAGATATCCAGGGACTTCTTGGCCAGGTCGCTATGCTTAATGTCGTAGAAAAATTCCTATCCAAAAAGACGAGGGGTCAAGAGGCGGAAAGGAACCTCCAGGAGCAGATCAACAAGAGTAACAACACAAAAAAGGTCTGTGTGTGTTTGTTTCAGCCTTTGAAGAAAGGAACTGGTTTGCTACCAGCTTCCCCTGCTTTTCTTTTTTCCCCCTTTCGGCACCCAAGTGAATTTTTTTTTTAAAGGGTGACATGTTATTTTTGAAAATATATTTTTCAACCCTTTAGCCCACCACCTGCCCAAAGCAGCCAAGGCCAGGCGGCAGACAGAAAAAGGCAAACAGGCTGGTGGGGATGTTGAGGTCAGGGAAAACTTTGGGCGGTGGGCACCAGAATCTTTGGCCCGGCTCCGGCCTCACCTCATTGAATTCGGGGTTCAGCGTCTTCTTCTTAATCTGCGTCTTTTGCTTGGCTTTCTTGCCCATGTCGGGTTTTAAGCAACTGCGAAAGGGGGAAAGAGGAAAGGTCAAAAGCAGAGAGGAAGAATAAGAGAAAAACAGAGTTGGGAGGCATCTTGGAGGCCTTCTAGTCCATCCCCAGCCCCCCTGCCTGAGCAGGAGAACCTCTGTCGTCTCAGAGAAGTGGCTGTCCAGTCTCTCCTTGGAAACCTCCAGTGACGGAGCACCCAGGGTTTCTGGAGGGAAGTCTTCCACTGATTAATTGTTCTCACTGTCAGGAAATTTCTCCTTAGCAAGATTGTCAAAGGGATGCAAAACCCGCCCACAAAATAAATTGTGGGTGATGTGGGGGGGTGGCCTGGGGGCTATAGCCCGAGGGGAAAGAAGTGTAAGGACCCCAAGGAAGAGACCTATGGAATAAATGGTGATTATGCCAGTAGTGGTGCCAACCAATTGTTCCAACCCAGTGGCGTAGGATTACGTACCCCATGAGCTCCAGAGAGCACAACTATTAGCGGCCAAGGATGGGAGGTGTCAGTTTCTTTCTCCTTTTGCAGATTGACTGGGAAGCAGCAGGAACGGGGTTGACCCCCACTTCTGCAACCCCTGGACCCCTCTCTACTCCCTTGGCTGAGATTACCAGCCCCCCACCCCCCAAAAAAGCTGTGCCTGTCTGCGTGGGCGAGAGAGGGCGTTGCCAGGCTTCCTGCAAAGGGAGGGGGCCTTTCAGAGGCAGACCTACATTTTGACAAAGGGGTCCGAGTAGCCGTTGGCGTCCATGGCAGCTAAATGGACGCAGCGCACGACTCCCACCACCAGGCCCCCTTTCTGGGTGTTGTACATGAGGGAGACCAGGATCTTCCCGCGTTCTTCCACCTCTCCGCCTTGCTCCATCTGCGGGGAAGAGAAAAGGGGGTCGGGCGGGGGGGGGGCTTGTGCGTATCTCTCTGCTCCACTATCACAGCCACAAGACAGCTGCAAGGATCGGGGCAAGATCAGATTGGGGAGAGCCCAGCCGGCCCAGAGAATCACCAAGAGTCGGACCACCATCACCCGCTCCCGGCTCACCCGCTCCAGAGAGACCCTCCTCTCCCCCACCCGCTGAGTGCTGGGCAGGGGAGACTCGGCCCCCAGAGGAGCCCCTGGATGGAAGACCCTCCATGCCATATATGTGCCTGTAGGAGGCCTGAGATCAGATTCAGCCACTCGGCGGCAGGAGAAATACTGGCAGGCAGCCAAGGACGCATCAGGCCACAAGGGGGCGCACCGCTCAAAGGAACGGAAGGCTGCGGGAGAGTCTCCGGATTTCTGCTTTTCCCTCCAAGTTGCAGAAATCGAGCATCTCCCGGAAAGCCAAACTACGCCTCGCTTCGCCCAAACTACGCCTTACTTCGTCTTCGTACAAGGCCATTCCTCGCGAGGAGCCGGTGGTGCCTGCCCGCTTCATCTGGGAGGAGCAGAGGAGAAGCATCACCCAGAGGGCAACTTAAGGGTGCATATTGGATTCCTGTTTGATGCATTATCTAAGAGAGACCCTCCCAAGCTCCCCCACCCTCTCCCAATTTAACTGTGATTTAAGTTCTATCAGGGCAACAGCGCTGCTTTTTGTTTTAAACGAGGTTGTGTGTGTGTGGGGGGGTGTGGTTTGGACTGTATTGCGTTCCCATTCCTCTTTGTTGGCCAGAGTTCCTCCCGGCTTGTAAGCAGCCATCCGAGTTTGTTACCTACATAAATAAGCCACCTTTTCTGAGCCCCCTCTTGCCTTGGGCACCCCGCCCACCTGCCCCTGCCCCTCCCGCCTTCCTCCCACCCACTAGCAGAGGTGGGGGTGGGAACACCCACCGGGACGACCCTCTCCAGGCAGATGTTGAAGTTCTTCTTCTGGCCGGCTCTCAGCTTCTTGAGCGCCACCCGCGTCTCCCCAATGAACTCGTTGTGGCCAAATTTGTCTTCGTCACACACGGAGATCCTAAGCAGGAGAAGCAAGAGCCCCCCTGTATCAACCCGTCCGTCTCCCACCGAGAGAGGTGGGAACTCACCCCTGCCCCAAATCAGGGCTCGAAGTCCCCCCCCCCGTCCTAAAAGTCAAAAACGATGGTTGCCCCCGATCTGCTGGGGATCCCTTGGTGCCGTCTGATCAGAGCCGGATCCCTTTACTTGCCTCAAGGTCTTCCTCTGCATGTCCTCCTCCGTGATGCCGTGGTACACCAGCGTTTCGTTCCACACGGGGTTCCGGGTGTTCCTCAGCGTTTTGGTCCTCAGTTTGTTGGACTGGCGGAAACGGAAGGAAAGGCAGCCTGGCACCTCCCTTCTTGACTCCAAAACGCCAGCAGGAAAAAGGGTCCAGAGACCGAACTGGGCCAAGGTGGACACCAGACCCCCCCGTTACCTTGCTGGCCCCTGGCAACAGGTGCAGTTTGACGTAAGGATCCGCCAGCCCATTGGAGTCCATCGGCTTCAAGCCCTGGCGGAAAAGGGTTCCGCAGAGGTCAACCAGAGGAGGGAACCTGGGCGGACGGGATTATTGCTTTGCCTGCTTCCCTGCTGCTAGTTCTACCCACCCTTTAAAATCCAGGTGGCCCAGCTTGTTTGGATGCAAAGGCACAAGTGTTATCCCCATGGGGGAAACGGAGAGACGTACCTTGGCCTTAATGATGGCACATTGCAAAGAGCTGTTCTCCTGGTTGTACACTAGGCTGAAGTCCAAGGCCCCCAGGGTAGCTGTGGACAAGGAGCGAAGGGTGATGTGGGGCTCCCCGCTCAGCCCAAAAGACGCCCCCCCCAAGCAGGCTGAAAGTGGCAGCGGTGAGGGCAACCCGGCCCTCGGCGTACATTATGAAAGGCAAGGCACGCAAGGGAGGAGGGCAGAGGAGGGCAAAGGAAAGGCGTTGCCGTCCTTGAAGCGAAGGGTGTTAGGAGACTTTGAAGAGGGCGCCTGCCATGACCGACATGGGCACAGGGGGGCAGCCGCTCATAGTCCGAGGCCACCCCAGGGAAGGAAGGGAAGGACTTGGATCCCGTGACCCCGGGGACGCTGCAACAGTCTTAAGTGTGAAAAACACTCATAAGTCTCTTTTTTCACTGTCGTCGTAACTTTGAATGGTCAGTAAATGAACTGTCGTAAGTCGAGGATGGCCTGTACAACAGTGAGAGAGGAGATGGAGAAGACGATGCCAGGAACTTCCCCAAACCCCGGAAGGTCAGATTCTCTAGCTGTGCCACACCTTGTGTCAAAAGAGTAAGCTACTGGCCCTCAAGGCAGCCAACAGAGAGTTGAAAACTTGAGGATGCTGGCTGGGGAATTCTGGGGGTTGAAGTCCACAGGCCTTCAAGTGGCCAAGCGAGGGTCAAGTCACCTACTTGTCTCATCCGAGTCATAGCTGTTGGCTTCCTCTTCGTCGTCATCCTCGGGAGGAGGGGGCCGGGTGGGGGCCGGGGCAGCAGGCAGAGCCACGGCCTGGCCATATGGAGCCCCCTGGCGTGGGGGCCTCTCTGCTCCCGCTGTGGAGTACCCAGGCCCAGCGCTCTCATCCCTGGGTGGCACAGCAGGAAAAGAGGTGGGGGGGTCTGCCTGGGAGGGAGCCACGGAGGGGGCGCCTGTGAAAGCAGAGGGGAGAGATCAGCAGAGAATTGCCAAAGGGCACCAACAGGGGGACTTTTTCTCTGGAAACAGACATGGACATAATCTGCTCCAACTCTTTGTGATGGGCCAAGTCGGGAAAGAAGCCCAGCTGGGACAGATGTTAGGGAGGTAAAAGATCAGCCCAGAAGCGCCTTCTGACATCGGCTTTGACCATGTGAGATAAGCCGTGTTGTGGGAACCTGGCTGAGTCTCACAGCCCAACCCTCCCCCCCTTTCACACGCAGGCCCTGCTGAGCGTTGGGTCCCCAGGGGGACGCAGCCGCCATACTGGACCTGGTCCTGCCCCCTGGGCAGAGGGGTTCTGGCGGGGAGGCGCAGCAGGGTCCCTGGTGCCCGCAGCTGGGCCCGCTTTGGCTCGCTTGACCCCTGCACAGGAAGGAGAGGAGAGAGAAAACAGGACAGATCCAGCTGCAAAGATCTTACGGGATCTGGGGATGGTGGATCCACCAAGATGAGGATGGAGAAGGGCAGCTGAAACATTCTCAGAGGCACTCTTTTCATGGCAGAGGTTTCCAGATTTACACCCCCCCACACACACACACACAAAGGAGGTTCAACATTGGGCTTTAGAGCACAGTACAGCCAGGCCCCTCTCGCGTTCACACATTCCCCCACAGACCCCCTTGTCTTCCTCTGCTCCCCCCTCACCTGCTGGGCTCCGAGCGGCTTCATTCTCAGCTGGATAATCCTGGCTTGGCCGGGCCTCTCTGGGGTATTCCCTGCCACTCGGTCCCATCCTAGCCTCGGAAGGTTTGCGGTGAAGTGGGGGGTAATTTCCCTGATTGGAAGCAGAGGCTTCTGGCTCAGCTCCTGGGGGTTTTTTTGGGGGGGGAGACACAGCAAAACACAAAGAGGGGGGGAAAATGAGACAGCTAGAAAGCTCCAGGTACCCCAGCTGTTTCCTGCAGTTGCTGCCTTGAATAAATGGGGTTCGGGGAGAACTGAAGGAAGGCGCAGTGCATGCAAGGAAGAGCAGAGCTTGCATTGCCTGGTGTGGCCCCTATTTTGAGTTTTCTGAGCCCCCCCCCAGAGGACAACCCTGCACAGCCTTGCTAAGGACACTCCTGACGTCCTTCCAATAGCAGCTGCAATGAAAGATTAGAGACCCCCTCCTTCCCTGTACCCCCTTTTCCCTGTGATCCTCTCCCCCAGCAGCCATCAGCAAGGGGGAAAGGAAGCCAGAGGCTTTGCAAGGGATTCTGATTTTCATTCCTCCCAGGTGAAGCCAAGAGTCTCTGCCTGTCTGGGGTGGAAAAGAGGACATTTTTTTTCTATTCCCCCCCCCCAAGAAAACAGAAGCTTGGTGCTCTTGCTCTCCCTCTCTCTGCTGCACCCCCCCCCTGCCTGGATCAGCTGTTCTGGGGAGCCAGCTAATGAGTGTTCAGACAGCGTCAATCAGCCAGCCCAGCCTGACATTCCCAGCGGGCTTGGCAATTCCAGGCAATTGACAAGAGTAATTCAGATTTTAATGATGGCCCAATCACTCAAAATGAGCTCTTCCGGATGAGCAGCTGACAACCGCAGCTTTGAGGAGGGGGCAGCCAAGGCCAGGCTCCGGCAGAGCAGATCTGCAGAAGCTGCAAAATCCTTTGGGGAGGGGGGAGTGATGAGGGGGGTCAGCCTGGAAACCTCCCCCCCCCAAAAAACAGTCCCCAAAATTTGAAACCTCGGGGGGGGGGGGAAAGACGGGAAGGCCAGGGACGGAAAGCAACCCATCAGGGAAGCCTCTGTGTCTTACCGTAGGAGCCCTGCTCAGCGGAAGCAGCGGCTGCGGCTTCTTCTTGCGGAGAAAAAAGGAAATTTCAGGTCTCCAAAGCCCAAAACGGATGGATAGTTCAAGGTTTCGTTTTCCTTTATTTGTGAATTTATCAACTGCTTCCGCAAGGGCAACAATGGAGACACCGAAAAGATGCTACAGGACAGAGGAGGACAGAGGCTGCCCTTTCGGCTCTTCTGCAAGTGTTATTATGGGATGCCAAAAGTTGCCTCCAAAGACTTCTCTGGCATCTGGGCACAACCCCTCCCCAAAAGCCCCCTATTTTCTGAGTAAAGGTTACAGGACAGGATCCATTTGCCAGCCTCCCAATGGTGGCGCTCAGAATCTTGTGGGGCTGATGACTTTGCTCAGCTCCGCCTGACAAATCTGCCTCCCCGCCACCCATCCAAACTCCGAAGGCCAAAGCGTCAGGGCTCACCGGGGGTCTGCTGGTGAGAGTAAGGTGCTGCTGGCTCCTGTGTGGGGGGAGCAGGTCTGCTGGCAGCCGGCTGGGGCTTCTTGCTAATGGCCATGGGCTGGGGAAGGGTCTGCTTGGGCAAGCCCTTGAAGAACCAGGCGCCGGAGCGCTTCCATACCTAGAAAGTGAAGAGGGAGGTCCAGATTAAAGGCACCCGATCTGATCAAAGGACTTTTAGTCCTCTGGATCCCTCTCCTATGCTGGCCTTCCAAAGGTGGAAGCCCTGGGCCCATCCCGGAGGGGCTGAGAGGGCAAAATGCGCTTCCAGGACCCACCTCTCTCTGCTCGATGCAGATCTTGCACAGCCAGACGGAGTGGGGGCGGTTGTTGGTGGTCTGGGTGCCGCATTTGGTGCAGACGTTCTGCAAGGAGAGAGACGGGCATGGCTGGGGGCTGTCCTGGGGGCTACAGAGGGCAAGGCGCCAGGTTCAAAGTTGTGAGTCCCGAGGAGCGTTTCATTAGCCCTGTCTGCAGCCAAGATGCCACCAGCCTGGGTTTGTGCAGAGGCTGCCTCCCAGTCAGTTCACTTAATTAACAGACTTAATTAAGAAGATGAATTAAAAAAAATAAGTTTTAACAAAGGCGGGGAAGGCAGAAAGCAAGGCCTTTTGCAAATGAGAGAGAGAGGGAGGGGTTGCTGCCTGGAAGTGGGAGGCAGAAAGAAAACCCCTTGGACACCTGTGCAGGGGGGCAAGAAAGCCTGCAGGAGAGAGAGAGAGAGACCCCTCCTCACCTTTTTGCAGTCTTCGCACACCACACAAGCTGAGCCCGGGTGACCGAGTTGTTCTCCGCACAAAATGCAGCGGTTCACTCCGTCGCCTGCGATGTTACGGCGCATGTCATCCAGACGGTTCATGAGGCGCCTAAACCATGGGACACGTGTGAGATCCAGAGCCCCCTCCCAAGCCAGAATGAAGGCACCTCCCCCATTCCTTGGCAAATGAGGAGGGGGCACAGGGATCTCCAACCTGTCCTAGCAGCAGGAATGCTGTGGGGGGCTGCTGGGATAGACTACGCTCAAGACACAAACAAACATCCGGAACGCAGGAAGGTTTGAACGCAGCCCGAGAGACAGGCTGCCTAAAATCTGAGCAAGATAAAAATAGCAGGTGCAATAAAAATAATAATGCATCATGTGTTCTGTGCCAAGGCGAGGGAAGTGCCAGCTACGGAGACATATTGGAAAATCAGGCCCATAGGAAGTCTCATTCCCCACCGGTGTAGGGTGACCCAGATCGGACAGCAGCGGCATAGAGTTTTAGAGTCGTCAGGATGGGGCCAGAAAAGGACCCTTCAGGATAGCAATGGGTCTCGCCTGTTTTCCAGCTTTGTGAGTAATCTAACCAATAAATCAGAGGCCTCTAAACCGGGACCTAGTTTTTCTTTCTAATGCGCTTTGCTGTTCTAGCTGGTCAGGTTCTGTATACCGTTTATTATGATTTTTTTTTTCAAAAAGCCCAAAGCAGGAATGCGATAGAAATCTGAAACGCAAGTGGAGCCACGCCAGCAAAATGCACAGGAGGAACAAATATATTTCGCCTGTCCAGCGGTGCATTCGGTTCCAGTTTTTGGGTGTGAGGGGACAAATGTCTTGGGGCACCCCTAAGCGGAACGAGAATCTGCATTTCTCAGCGTTGACAACTTAAAGATGGGTGGGCTTCAACTCCCAGAATTAAACGTTCTGATCTCAAAGCCGGCAATGCTGGTCCACCAGCGCCGCTTGGTTTCTCTAGACCTCCCCTTTGCAAGAGATTTCCATGTTTAAATATTTATCAAAACTGCACAAAGGAAGGGAGGGAGAAAAAAACAAAGAGGGGGAAAAAAGAGAAGAGCTGCAAAGGCAGAACTGATAGCACAGCAAGACAACCCTACAGCAATATCGAAGATTAAATTGTTAAAGCCCAATCATCATCAAGAGGATTTAATTCTCTTAAATTATTTTTTGTTGGGATTTTGCTCACCTCTTGGCCCCCACTCTGATGAATTGAGGTTAAAAAGGACCTCAGATTTTACCCAGTTGTATTAAAAAAGACCCCCTCCGGGAACTGAGGTCACAGGCTGCCAGGGAGCAGCAGTGAGTCTGAAAGCCAGAACGAAGCTTCTCCAATCGCCAAGTTAAACCAAATCAAACCCTGACAGATGCTGGCTAAACTTTCCGTTTTCTCCTCCTGCAATACGGACTAAGCAAGCCAGATTTCACAAACCAGCCTGTAATCCTGCAAATCTCGGTTCTGGTTTGTTTTGGTCCTGTTGACTGTGACTGTGGTCGCCTTGAGCTTTCTTTCAAACCTGGGTTTCAAACCCACAGCGATCCAGAAAAGCTCGGAAAGTCCAGATTTCAGGCAAGCCAAGCCAGCTCCCATTAAAGCACCCCTTCCCCCTTTCAGATTGCCAAAAGCCAGCCCCCTCCCCCCCCATCGTCTGTTGTTTGGGCTGGCAGAGGAAGTTACGCTTCGGGTGTTTGTTGGCTGCCAGGCGGCTTTTCAGACAGGCAATCTGGTTGACTGATGGCAGCAAGATCTCAATATTTCTCCTGCCATCTTTGGCAAGCCACAGAACGTCCCGATTTGGCACACAGCAACACGTCAAGGGGCGGTGGGCTGCTTTGGGGGGGCTTCTCGGGGAAGCTACCGCTGACAGGCCATCAGGATGGGTTCACGGGCGAAAGTGAAGAGGAGGCAGGAAATGAAGCCAGGCTGAGCGACCCCCCTGCAGACGGGCGTTAGACCCCCCCCCCGATGCCCACTTTAGTGATAAATATAGTGGCGCCTTAAGGAAGGCAGCGATGCTTCAAATAAATGGGGTCCCTAAGCCCCGCCTGCCCTGCCCAGGTGGTCCTTGACTTACGACCACAGTGGACCCCCAAATTTCTTTTGTTAGCTGAGACCCTTGCCCCATTGCAAGGTGTTAAGTTAGTAACTCAGTTGTTAAGTGAATATAGTCAGAAAAGGGGATCACATGACCCCAGGATGTTGCAACCGGATGTTGAGCTCAGATGTGGTCATAAGTCGAGGACTCCCTGTAATTCATCTTCACTCAACCTTGAATTAAAGCGCACGCACGGAGCTTTTCTTCCTTGTCTCCCCTTTTCCTGGGAGCCAGAAGAAGGAAGGGCGAGTCCTGCTCTCCCCTCCCTCACCTGATCCTGTCCTGCTCCATCTCCTCCATCTTCTCGGCTCTGGCGATGACCCTGTTGATGATCTCTTTCTCTTCGTCCGTCAGCTCTTCGGCCTTCCGCCCACGTTCCGACTGCTTCCCGTGGGCCGGGTGGCCCTCAGGAGCTCTGGGGAGAAAGCACAGAGAGGTCCCGAATCCAGGTGGGGAGAGGGGTGTGTGGACACAGCTCCCTCTCCTCGACGTGTCCGAAAATGGGCTCCGTTTGGGTTAGAGCAGCCCTGCGGTCCCTGCGCCCCTTCTCCAAGCGGAGAAGTCCACCCCTCGGGTCCCTCCCCCTTGTGATTTTGGAAGGGAAACCTTAATGAGGCCCACATGTATTTGTGGATCCTCCTGAGATGTCAAGTTGGGGCTCCAAGCACCAACGGATGAGGATGAGTCAGAGGGATGCGTCTGGTGCCAAAAGACCTCGCTGGCCTTCAGACGTGGCCATTTTATTTATTTTTATTTATTTTATCAAATTTCTATGCCGCCCTTCTCCTAGGACCCAGGGCGGCTTACAACAACAATACAATTACAATACAATTAAATCTAATATCAAAGCAAAGACTGAGAAACCCAAAATATTGCACACATTAAGTTGGGAAACAATTTTGCTCTATGGCTGCAGCAGCTGCTCTGAAAATTGAGAAATAGCAGCTTGAATAGGACAAGCACCTGACATGAGGCCAGAGAACTGAGACTGGAGTTTGCAGAAGAAAAATGATGAGTTTCCCGGTGATTTTTAGTGGCACAAATGGGTTACCCCTTGTCTCTCCCCCCCCGACTTTTAAAAATTAAGGGTTTGAGATGACAGCAGCTACCCTTTTCACCTTTAAAATCCACTTCAAGCCTAAAATTATTCTACTGAAATTGGACAAAATTTAGGAGATATAATTTCAGGTTTGCAAGTTAGCTAAAAAAAGGAATGTTCTGCCCCCCCCACCCCCACGTAACCCTCTGGTCTTTCTCAGGCAGCTCTCTAATTAGTTATGAGAGCAAATTTCATTCCTGGATTCTGGAAAAATCACTCACCTCCGTCCTAATGGGGAGGTTTGTGGAATTGGTTTACAGCAGCTCAGAATGATCAGCTTTATATATATATATAGTTTTCTGATATATATGTGTCATTAAGTTCTGCAGCTCAGCTGCCAGGGCAGATGCCATCAAAGCGTTCTGCCTTTCTCTTCGTCCCTGGAGGCTTTGAGGAAGGGATGGGACAACCCTTTGTCCAAAATGGTACAAGGTCTCCTGCTTGAGCAGAGGGGTCAGACTAGAAGACCTCCAAGGTCCCTTCCAACCTTCTGAGTCAAAGCCCCACAGATCTGATCAGGATTACCCCACAAATGATTCTTCCTCTAGGGCCAACTGTGGCTTGATGGAGAAACCACCCTTATCGCGGATCCACCAGGCTGCTGGGGCTCCAGAAACAGGGAAAGCTCACTTGGCTTTGCCAAGGAAGAGCAAAGTGGAAAATAAGTGCTGTGTCTCGGAAGGCTGCTCCTTTAATAACCTGTTTGTCCTCTTCAAATAATAAGCCAGCATTTTTGGCTCACGGTCTTGTGTGAATCAGTCTGCTTCATTTCCCGACAGTGGCAGGCTATATTTTGCTAAATAATAAAAGGAATTTGTGTGCAGCGGGCCAGCCTCTCCTGTGGGATTCAGAAAAGCTTGCGGCAATAAAAGTGAATCAGAACAAGACTAAGGGAGATATCTATATATTTATATATATCTGTCTCTATATATGAAGGACCTTATGGGCAATTGCTCCCTTTTTGAAAAAGTCAGAAATTTCATAGAGTGCAGGAACTACTAAAGCCTAATCACGAAACTGTTGGGGATGCTTGGCAAAGGAACAGCAACCCTAAAAAAAAACAGAACTGATGTTTCGGTGTACCAAAATGCACCAGCAACCAAATCAAGACACGGGCAGAGCCATGGCCTCAGCAGCCCAGCCCCTCTGGGCTGTGCCTCCCCCCCAAGTGACCTGCAAGCAATTTAAAAGCTAATGAATTCCCTCCCCCCCCCCTACATCTTCTTCCTTCTCCGCAGGCCATTAGCATCCAGGCAGTTGATAAGGAGCAAAGAGTTCTTGTGCAGAGCGAGAGAGGCATATATTATTTAAATTCCTGGAATTGAATTCAGGCACTAAATCGAGGAACGAGGCGAGATAGAACAGGCGCTTCAGGGCGGAAATTAACAGGCTGAATTCAATTATGCCGGGCAAAGTCGGTCACCGAGATGCAGAGGTCAGAACTGATTAATGCGCAGACAAGCCCTGGGCTCAGAGGCAGCCTCGGGGTGCAGACACCTCCAGAATGGGGTGCAGACACCCATCTCAAGATTGGAAAGGAGGAGAGGATGTGAGAGGGGGAGGGAAAGAGCATCAAAATTCCCTGGCCGACAGTTCAAATCGATCCTTGAGGTCATCAGGTCCAGCCTTCTGTTTGGTGCAGTACATAGCTAGATCATCTAACGCAGGATGGGGAATTATGGCAACTTGAGGACCTATGGACTTCAACTCCCAGAATTCTTGAGCCAGAATTCTGGGAGCTGAAGTCCACAAATCGTTAAGTTGCTGCAATTGCCCCCCTGAAAGAGAGGCCTCTCCACTCCTTCCTTGGAATCGTGCAGTGCAGGAGCCCCCACCAGCTCTCTGGCGCCAGGACCGCCAGCTCCTTCTAGGCCCCAGAAGCCGCTATGTGCCTGGGAAGGGCCACCTCCCCTGTGAAATCTCCCTTAGCATCGCAACCCCTATGCTTTGGTCTTTGTGTGCTGTGCAGAACCATGGTGAGCACATCATGCGAAGCCACCCTTGACAGCGAACTTGGAAAACCAGGGTCACTCAAAGCAAGGCTTAGTGTGGCGTGGACACCCAGCTGCCAAGGGAACTCTATGGACGGAGCCTGGAGCTTCCTCACCTGCTCTGAAGAGCCATCTGCCGGTCACTCTGATACCCCCACTGGCCGGGGCTGCTGCTGACTGCCGTGTCCGTCATGGCCTAAGTCGGGAGTGTCTGAAAAATAAAAGATGTGTAAGTTTGAAATGGGAGGAGGAGGAGGAGGAGGAGGAGGAGTTGGCAACTCCAGGAAAGGCATATCTGGCTCTCTCCACTTTTCAGGCCATCTACAGCTGCAATCTCCTTCCCATGCACCCAAACATCACAGGTGTACGGTAGTAGAAGGTGGTCTGGATTCCCAGGAGGGAGGGGCTGCCTTCCAGAGGGCAAAGAGACAGCAAAGCACGGAGAATTTGGTCGGCAGAAAAAGGCTAAGATACGGTAGTTGCTCGAGTCTGGGAAGACTCTATCTAAAGGCAAAGAACAACAAAGAAGCTACTCAGAAGTCACTCTGTGTCTCCTTCTTGGGGCCTGACACCCTGCGCCGTCCGAAAACATCCCTACTGGGACGCAAGGGGCAGTTCTACAGGCCAACCGAGGCTCTTCTGCCTGCAGGTGCTTGGACCACATCAAGGCATTGCAAGGAGAACAGGTTTCCCAGTCGAGTACTCTCGCAAATGGAGTCCTGCTGCATGCCAGCTCGCTTGCAACTGGAAACCGGCCAGCAGCAGGGCACTTTAGCAATCAAACTGGGAGCGTTGGAACAGGCACCCATGTGGATGGCCAGAAGAGCTGGCTTCCTTCTGCTTCCTTCCACCGTTCGTCATTCCCCGGTTCTGATGCCTCAGCAGAACTCTGACAATCTGCAGACTCCCAACTGTTAATTTTCTAAGTGGCTTGGAGTGCCTCTCTCTTCAATGTCATTTTGTCTTTGGCCCACATTTCACTGAAACTGCCAGCCTTAATGGCCTCTTCGTTCCTGGCCGGAATCACAAGATGGTAGCCTTGGGGATATTGCAGGAATTTCTGCCTTTGCGGGACTTTTGCACCCCTCACCCCTCCAAAGTCCAAATTTAAGAGGAAGAAAGAACCGCCAACATGCCTTGGATCAGAGGGACACTCTTAGCCACTTTCCAAAGAGAACTTGCTTTCATTGTGTTTCCAAATGGCTGGCTGACATCCGCGTGAAGAAATGACCAGGCAAGCAGGAGAAGACAAGCCTGTTGTTGGGCTTTAAACACACACACACACACACACACACACACCAGTATTGTTGCTTATCTAACTCCATTAACAGATTCTCAGCTGACTGAAGAGCATCTGGAAACACTGCCAAGTTTCCTCTAAGTCACTCATTCCAGGCATGGGGGAAAGAATCAGAGCTGGGAAGAGATCCTCCTCTCTGCCACTGGTTGACCTACCCAGTTCCTGGAGGGGGAGAAGGAAAGACCCTGAGGGGGGGGGCTTTCTGCAAAGGGTTAGGTGAGGCGAGCACTCCCTGTTTGAGCCAAGTTACTGGGGACTGCCTACCCTCAATAGAAAAACTAAATAGAAAAAGATTCATTGAAGTAACATGGTTGTGACCGTACAGGGTTGCTGTAGCCACCTTTTTTTTTTATTGGCCCTGTTCAAAGTTATAGCGGAAGAGCCTTTGGGGGGGGGGCTCTGGAAAGCTGCACCGAGGGAGATTCTGCCTGGCAGGGAGGGCAACGGGCCTCCAGGATCCTTTCGGATGGGGGCACAAAGGCGTGCCCCGGAGAGGGAGGCCGATCCGGGCAGAGGCCCCGGGGGCTCAGAGGAAGGCAGGGCTGGTTTTCTCCAGCGCTGCAATGCAGCTCTCTTCCATCCTGATGGGGGAGGGCAGAGAAGGTGGCCACAAAAGCCAGGAAGGAGGCAGAGTTTGGCTCTTTTTGTTCCTGCCTGCTTCGCCCTGTTCTCTTTAAGGGAGGGGAAAGAAGCAGCCCACTGAGAAACTTCAAAGTTCAACTGATCTGAAAGGATGGGGAGGGAGAGATGGAGGGAAGGGAGAAAAAGAAGAAAGGAGGAGAGGAGATTTTCCCCCCTTCTTCCTCTTCTCCCTTCCATCTGCCCCCGCCTTGCCCAGTTCCTGAGTGCATTTCAGAATTAATGACTGGCTAGTAGAGAGAGACAGAAATGGACAGATTTAGATCACATTTATTTACATAACACAAGAGATGGTGGGGGGGGAGAAGCATCACCTCCCCCCTCTTCTTCTCTGACTCAATTCAAACCACCCAAGTCTTTTTCTTCCACCAGAACAGACCAGAATTCAAGGCCATTGGGAAAAAAAACGTGGCCAGGAAATCACCTGAAAAGCTTTCTGCTGCTTGCAGGGGAGGGCCTGTTCTGAGCCCCCCTCGCCCACCCTTCCCCTGCTGGCTCTTAAACGCTTTGATTCTCTTGGAGGCCAAAGGAACCCACAACTGTCCTAAAGGCGCCCCCCCCGTTCCCTCCGCTTCACTATCTGGGTCTTACATCCCCACCCCCATCCCCACCCCATTCCTTAAACTGCTTTTGCAGGATGCACCGGCTGGCAAGGAAGAGAAGCACTGAATTAATGGCACTGTAAACTACACCCAATTCGCCAGAGAACTGGCTGGGGATAGGATGGGCATTTCAGTTCATTTCTTCCCCCAAGTCATCCCTTCACTCACCCCAGTTCATCCGAAAAGTCCTCCACTCTTCTTCCTCTCCCCCCAAAAAGAGAAAGGGCAGAGGGGCCGCAGCTAAGCTGTGCTCAGCAACAAAGGAAAAAAAGCTTTGCATGCTCTGCCTTCTCTTGCGGAGCCTCTGAGCGAGTCAAGGGCTCTTCCTTCCTTTCATGAGCAGATGGATAACAAATGCAAGCCAAAGGGGAGGAAAAATGCAGGACGAGAGATAAATCAGCCTGGGTGTCTCTCTTCTGCCTCTCCAGAAACCCAGGAAGGGACTTGGAAAAGGGGCCAGCATAGCAATTGGGGCAAGGCTGCCTCAGGGCAGAGGGGAAGGCCAGGAGGAGGATGGAGCCCCCCCTGGCTGAATCAGAGGGGAGCTGTCCAAGGTAGACAAGAATAGAATATCTGCAATTAGTGGCAGCTCCTTTCACACTTCCTCGGATGCCCAGATCTCAAGCAGTCCCCACCCTCTCCTGGAGAGCCCTCCTTTCCATAGGAGCCCCCTCTCACTTTGCATTCAGGCTGGCTGACCCCCGCCCCCCGCCGTGCCTCAAGTCTGCCTGCAGAAACCACACTCCAGGCTGGCTAGGCAGGCCAAAAACTCATCAACTGCCTAATTACCCATTCCTGAAAAGTTGCTCCGCCTTCAGCTGCAGGAGCTCTGAAAATTGAGCTGCTTCCAGAGAAGGAAAGAAATTAAATCCAGTGGCCCAGTTTCTCCATAGAAGAGAGCCTCCCCCGGCCTGCCTCCGCCCAAGAGTTTGTTGGGCATCCATTGTTTTGCATTCAGAAAGAGGGAATCAAACTAGCACCCATTCTAGTTTGCTGGAGAGGGAAGGGAGCTCCTGCTGGACACCACCTCAGCATGCTTCGCACTGCCACAACCAAGAAAATTCTCCTTTCTAAGCAACAGTTGCTCAGCATGGCTGTTCCACAGTATCTACCACAAATCCACCCCTCCTCTTCCTTTTCTTTCCTTTCTTCCACCATTCTCCCTTTCCTTTCCCCCTCTCTCCTTCCTTTCCTTTCCTTTCCTTTCCTTTCCTTTCCTTTCTTTCCCTTCCCTTCCCGTCTCCTCCCTCCCTTTCCTTTGCTCCCTCCCTTCCCTCCACACACAGCACGAAGATTTCAACCCTGCTTTCTCCAAATCTGTTCTCCTCCTTCAACCTCTTGCCCCATCCAGATATCCTTCCAGCCCACCTTTTGCCCTCCTCCATTCAGGGACCTTCAAACCCCCAAATTTTCATCCTGGGAGGCACCCCCATCCCCTCATGCAACCACCAGCCCATCCTGCATATCCCTTTCCTCCCTGTTTTCCCTTTCTTGCTATCCCTCAATCCTATCTAGAGCAAATCTCTTTGCAGTGTGTGTGTGTGTGTGTGTGTGTGTGCGTGTGTGTGCGTGCGTGCGTGTGTGTGTGTGTGGAGGTGGGAGAACCATGTAACCAGTAGGCCAGGTCTGGAAGCACTGGAAGAGCATCCCTTCAGGAGGGTCCACACACACCCTGAGTTTGTTGCAGGTTCTGCAGTAGGAAAATGTCTCCCTTCCCCACTGCAGAGCAAATCCCTGATCATTTCTCCCCTACGAGGATCTCGCTCGTCTTCCTGTGGCATTTCTGGGGGGCCCAAAGATCCCTTTCTTCAGATTCAAGGCTGGCTGAATCTCAGCAAAGTCGGAGTCCGAGAGGCAGCCAGCCACTGCAGCGCCCTGCAAACCCTGCCATGCAGAAACGGCATCAGCCAACTCATCCCTTCTGCTGGAATTTCAGAGACTAATCTCAAGGGAAACCATGGCTCCCAAAGTCCCTGGGTGGACAAGCTGAGGGGCCAGAAGGAGCGCCGGATCCTGGGCCCTGCCCAGCAGCAAAATCCCAGGTCTCCCGTTTTCACTCACCTCCACCTTTGGTTACGGAGCAGGATTGGGAGCACTGCAGCCATTTGGAGTGGAGGAAAGGGGAGGACGGGAGGGAAAGGCCCTTGCAATCCACGCACAGGTTGGATGCTGGCTCTCCACCCCAACAATCACCCCATATCCTCTTGCAAAAGAGTTAGAGCCTCACAGAGAAAAGGGGGCGAGCCCTGAGCCTTTTCGACCTTACTTAACCAGAAATGAAGTTGAGCACCCTAGGAATTGCCAAGGAAGGAAGGAAGGAAGGAAGGAAGGAAGGAAGGAAGGAAGGAAGGAAGGAAGGAAGGAAGGAAGGAAGGAAAGGAAGGAAGGAAGGAAGGAAGGAAGGAAGGAAGGAAGGGGATTTCGCAAGAAGGACGTTCTCTTCCTGCTCTGAGAAGGGAAGAGAAGAAGAGCTCAGCAGGGGGTCCCAGGTTCGCATCCCCATTGCTCTCCCCTGCCTCCTCTAAGGAACTCGCCTGGGGCAGCCTATCCAGCCTGGTGTTGACTCTAGAACTGTCTTGCCAGGTCAACTTGGCCAAACGACAAAGAGGGGATTGACTAGAAGACCTCCAAGGTCCTTTCCTACTGTGTTATTCTGAGGCAGCATAAACTTGCACAAGTGGCCGAGGCAAAGATGGACAACATTGTGGATCCAAGAACAAAACTGGCCAAGAAAGCATCTGGAGAAAACCAGGCCCCGGCGGCAGCAGCAGCAGCAGCCCTGATGACCGATTCACGGGGCCGGCCTCAGCTGTCTTTGCAGGCGGTCAGCAAGGCAACGTGGCGCACGAGGCGGCTTTGCTGCAAAGAGCAGAAAACTTCAGCCGGGCACAGCAGCATCTTCGCATGGCCAAAGGATAAGCTGCCTGCAGGAAGGGAGGGAGGCATAATCCACACCCGACTCTACTCTCTTGCAGCCTCTGTCTCCGAGCTATTATCCTGCCTGGCAGGCTTGCAGCACGTGGCAAGGCTGGGCCAGATCATAAATCACCCAAGATCACCCCTGCATGGAGCACAGCTGCCACGTCCAGGCCAGGCGCCCTGAAAACCATCCCTGCCATTCACTGTGAGGCCAGCGAAGACGTCCCGAGTTGCTGCTTCGTGGTTGCGTAAAATAATGCCTGCCTTCAGCGGCAATATTCTTAAACTTTCAAGGTCTGCTTAGGGCAGGTGGGTTCACCTTTGAAGGCCTCGTCCAGATTAGGTTGCCGATCTTCTTGTGGTGTTTTGTTCTTCTCTTCCCAGCCCTGGAGGGTGTGAGATGTGTGTTTCAACCTTGAATGAAGGGAGCCGTGGAGAGCAAGACAGTAGGGCCACCTTGCCCTCAAGGAGGCTTCCAGGAAGCCCACAAAGAGGGCCAAGGTCTTCTCCCATATCTTATCTCCAGTCTGGATGCTTCAGCCCTGGACACGGAGGCTTTCTAGATGTGATCTGCCAAGCTTCCTCATCCCAAGCAAGATGAGGTCTACCCAGAAGGCTACATTAATCTAGGAGAGCCTCTTGCTTTACCTGGCCCTGTCTCCTCTGCCCTGGCTGCTGCAGTCTGAGTGGCTTTCAACAGTCTTCCAAGGTCAAGACAAGAGTCCACATTCAGGGATAGCCCTTCCCCACCGCCGTCACCACCAAGGCTGGTTCTTTTCCTAGGTAGGGAGGCAGCTGCCCCAGAGCACAAAGACCAGGGTTGGGACAGGAGTTGGGGGTGCCAACCTGTATAACTACCAAGCAAGCGGGCTTCGTAACAGGAGCCTGGCCAATATGGGGGAGGGGGCTGAACTGGCCTGAAGATGCCTTCTTACAAAGGACAGGCAGGTGGGGGCAGAAAGGCCCCCTTCCTCTTTCCCCAAACTTGTCTATGACAGGTTTGGCCCTGGATTCAGGTTCAGGCAGCAGAAGCTCGTCAAGTAGCTACTCCGTCTCTTCAGATCCTTGTTCCAGGCCTCTCTGGTGCTGGGCCTCCTTCGCCCCTCGCCAGCTCCTCTGCATTTCTGCTCCTCCTCTCCCAGAGCACCTTCCTTTCCCATGGGGAAGGGCCCTCCCAGCAGCCTCGCCATGGCAACCACCCCTCGGGGAAGATCCACCGGCTCCACCAGGCTGATGGAGAGGCTGTCAGAAACAATAAACTTGCTGACAGCCACAAATCCTTTTTTCAAATTCCAGCCGGGATGTTTAATAGCCCAGGGCGAGATTTTGCAGTTGGCTGAAAAGAGGCCACCTGTTTCCTCTCCCTCCTCCCACCCCCTTGCAGCTTCCTCTGCACCAATTCTGCATTCATGACTGGATTCCTCTCCTCCTAAAGCAAACCTTCTCCCAGATCACAGCACCCCGGACGAAACATTTGGGCTCCCCACAGTTCTACTTTGGCTCGCTCAGCCTGCAGAAATAGGATGTCGCTCAGTTAGAGATCCTCCATCCCTTGGTTTCCGGAGCAGAAGAGGCTTCAGGGCCACGGTCTTTCTTCTCCCGTCCTGTCTACATTTTTTCAGTTCAAGTCCTGGAAGTTTATTTTTGGCTTTGCTCCTCACACCTCCTGGGTGCAATGGGGGCTTTAAGAAATGGAAGCAAACCAAGCATTGGAATCTGCTTTCGAACCGATGCTCCAGCATCAAGGGGGAAAATCCAGATACACACTAGCCAAAATTTGCTTGTTTACAGAGCTTGGGGATTGTGGTGTATTTTGCAGGAAACAGCACCAGACAAACCTCCCTGAATTCAGCCACGGAAAAGGGTGCCTTGTTCTCAGCCACAGGAAGAGCATCTCTGAGGGCCCCCCAGTCAGATTCTGAACCTTCCAGCTCTGTCCACTGCTTCTCTCCCCACCAAGTTTCCATTTTTCGTGACAGGGAAGCTGGGGTAGATATCCCCAATTGACAATCCACACTTCCTCTGGCTCCAGACTTGCTTCAGATGGCTGCCCCTGCAATCCAGTGGTCAAGCGCTGAGTCCAGGGTTCAAATGTCAGCCGTGGGACACGCTAAGATAGAGGGTGACTCCGTTCTTGCATGAGGTCATGCAGGCTTGCCCTTAATCTAAAGGAGAGATTGATTTGTGGAAGAGAGCTGCGAAAAGTTAAGCAAATTAATGGAACCTTTAGGTGCAAGAGCAGAATTATCTCAAGAGCAGCCCAGATACAAACAGCCAAGGCCTTCCCCAGATGGGGCTAAACACTGGGGGGGGGGTCCTCAGCCAAAAGGGGAAGGGTTTAATTCAGCAACCTCTGACTTTCTCTGCTCTTCTGGTCAAGCCAGACAAAACATGGGATGAGTTGAGCTTGTCTTGGTCTGGAAAAGCATGGACTGCCCTGTGGAGCCATCCTACTGCCCTTCACTCAGCCATCTGTAAAATGGGGATCATTGTGATGGGCTCTGCTGGCATCTCAATGGAAAATAAATAGCCTTTCTTTCCTCAGGAAACAAAGAGGTTTTTACTGATGGAAACGTCCATTACACAACTGTTAAAGACTCTGAGAGATTTTAAAGATTAGCCTCCAGGAAAAAAACCCTCGGGAGACTGAGGGGGCCTGGTGGGGGGGGAGATCTTGACAGGGTGGGGGACGCCCAGCACCAGTGAACAAGCTTCCTCAGTTTCACCCACTCGACATGCCAAAACCTCAGGAAACAAGCTGGAGTGAAAATGTCATTGCTCATTTAGAAATGGACTTGAGCCCCGTTCTTGGCTAAGAGACATCTTTGCAGGACTTCCCCCCTCCTCTTTTTTAAAGGAAAATACAAAGAGTTTTGGCACCTGGTGACTCTCCATTCCCTCTGCTGAAAAGGGTCAAGCTTGTCCGATGGACATGGGTGCAGTAGGTGGCGTTAAAAAGTTGATGCAACCTTCTTCAATGGACCTCAGTGCAGGGCGAAGCACCCACCACCAGCTAGGAACTGTACTTCAACCATCCATTGAAGAATGGACTTTGAAAGTCATAAATATGGCAGAAATGGCTAAAATATCTGCATATTTGAAGGGCCATTCAAATGAAAAATATATGTTGGACTGGAAAAAATGGATAGACTACATACAAGAGAAACATCAATCAAAGAAAATGTATCTTGCTTATAGTTAAATCTTGATATACCGAGTGAAGAATGTTTACAAGTTCAAAATGATTGTATTAAGTTGAGTAGCATTCAACTTGAATTTTTCCTTTGTTTACATTTACAAATATATACTTAATAAAAAAATTATTAAAAAAAAGAAAGAAAAAAAAGAAGAAAAAAAAGGTTCCCCTTGCCCCCTCCTCCATTTGCACGTGGAGAAAACATGCCGATGAGAATAAGCACAGACCACAGGATGATTTAAATTGCCAGACTCCACGGTGTTCAGTATTGCTCAATCTTAGTCACTTTAAGACGTGTGGACTTCAAACATGGATGGCTGGGGAATTCTGGGAGTTGAAGTCCATACCGCTTAAAGTCACCACGGTTGAGAAATCATGTTGTGAGGCATTGGGGAGCAAAGATGCATAAGACAAAGGCCCAAGAAGGAAGCTCTCTGTACATGTTCAGAGGCCTTTGCAAGGTACAAGCCATCTAAAACTCACTCGGGTTTGGAAAAATGTAGACAGCATCAAAACCAAAAAGGACTTTACGGGCCGTGTGGCCCCCAGAGCTGGCCTGGACCCCCCTCCCACTCCAGGCAATCCATTAGCACAAGAAGCAAATCTATGTCATTCCTGCTGGCTGGGAACTCTAGGTTCTGTGCTCCCAGCATCCCTGACATGTAGGAAAATGGTGCGGTAGGATTGGACGACCATCCCTGCCTTTCGCTCCTATTTTTCATGCCCACAAACTGGGGCCTCCTTCACCCTCATGCCAAACTCACTTCCCCCCATGGGATGTCCATTAGGGGGGGAGAAGAAGAGGGACCCTGCGGTGGGGACAGTCATGGTCCTCTCTAAAAATCTCCAGGGAGGCCAACAGGAGCCATCTGGAAGTTTCAACCACAAAACAGACCCCATCGCTTGCTCTTCTCCTCTTGGGAGGCACCCTTGAACCTTCCACATTGCCACACCCCAGTTGAGAAGCACTCTCCCCACTCTTCTGGGCCCACAGAAGATGGGAATGCGGCTCTCTGCCCTGTCACTCTGCCCTGAAGCCCTAACCCTGCAGCGCCTCTTTTCCTGCCACAGACAGGGAGGGCTGCAGCAAAGGCCCCCCCAAGGACTGTGGAACCCTCTACGTGGCAGCAGAGATGTTTCAGAGGTAGCCCAGTGCAAAGTCCCCCCCCCATTCATTTCAAAGCATGCTGGGCTCTGGAGAGGTTCGTGCTTTCTCCCAAGTCAGCCCCGCCAGACTCCATGTGCTTTGCTTCCAGGGTGCCACACGGGGTGGGGCTGAGTGGTGCTTCAGAAGTCCCTGCTGGGGCAGCCTGGCTCACCCAGTCCTGCTTGGTTTCCACTGCCTGACCCCAGATCCCAGCCTTTGCTGGAGTGTCTGGGTTTCAGCTGCCCCTCCTGCCCCTCGCAGCCCTTCAGAGTTTGGACATGGGTTTCTCTGTGCATAAAATGCTGCACTCTCCTCCTCCTGGTACGAGGATGGCCCAGATGCACCCAGGACAAAGGACCCACCCAGTCAATCAGCTGGAGCACATGCCCAACTTCGCCCAGCTTGAGTGCGCCACGTCCACTGGATAGCCGGCGGTGCTGACCTCAGGACTGACCCGGCGAAAGCGGAATAGGGATGGCTTTTTAACAGAGTATGGAAGTTGAACACCATTTCCCCCATGAACAGATCCTTTCCAAGCAAGACCCTCCAGGCCAGCCCACCTCTCTCCTGGGAAGATGCATTTTGCGCCACGCGCGCCACAGGCAGCCTTACCTGAAGACAAGTGAAGCGCTCACTGCAGTTCAGCCACAGGAATTTCCCCCCCAGACTGCCGCCAAAGCTGCTTGTCGTGGAACAAAAGAGTCCTAAAGGAAAGGACGAGGACGCACCTGGGTCTCTCTGCTGTATTTCCAGCCAGCTACGAGAATGCCCGGCCAAGGAGTGACGGAGGGAAGGAGGGAAGGAAAGAGGGAGGGAGCACATATGCGTGCCTGTCTCTCTTGCTCAACGCCTTTCAGCGGTGCAGCTGTGGACTGAAGCTCTCCCCTCCCCTGCTGGCATGCGCAAGGCTGCTGGTCCGAAGATCAATACCGCTATGGCTTTGTCCAGAACTGCTGGACTGGGAGGGAAGGGGAGCTGGAATGGAACAGCCAAACGCTTGGGGCAAAGGGGGGGGGCAGGAGGGAACAGCCAGAGATTGACCTCAATCCAACCATGTTTGCAGTGGCATTACTGGACCGTGAGCGTACCCTGTGAAGCCCGAGGGTTCTGCGTGCCCTGAGCTGGTTTGATGTATGACATTCTACGAGGCGGTTTCCTGCTTCCAAAGGAGCAGGTTGGCAGGACCCATGGAGACAAAATGTCACGCACAGCACACGGCATGCCCAGGCAGGCAGCATGCTTTGCACGCTGGAATCACAATGTCCTGCGTCCGTTTTCCACAAGAGATCTGGCAGCCTGCAAACTCAGGGCTATTTAGCTCTCCGTTCAGTCTTAAAACCCACCAGGAAATCCTCTCCTGAGGCTGACCTGCCCTGGGAGCCTCCTTGGAAAAGGCTCCTTATGACCAGAGAGGACCATCCTCCTCCAGCATCTGCAGAGGGAAGAGGGAGCTCCACCAGGGTCAAAGCCAACTTTTCAGCAAAAGCAGATCTGGGCCAGGCCAGGGACCCCAAGTGGGAAGGGAAAGTGGGGTCACCGACAGACCTGAGAGAAAATCTCAGCTCTGTGTTGGCTCCAGCTTGGGGCATCAGAGTGAAGAGCAGAGCCAAGACTCAAAAGTTGAAGTCGGAGCTCTCTCCAATTAAGGCCAGGACTTTTCTCCCAGCTTGGGTTGAGCCCTCATCCCTTATCTTATCCACTCTCTCATCCCCTCTCTTCCCTTCCCTCCCTTCTCCTGCTCCTGCTCCTCAAAACTCCATCTCTGCAGAGAGGAGGCCTGCGCTGCTCCAGCCCTCCCTGGGGCATCAGCATTCAGCCAGCATCCTCCATGGATTCCTGGCAGCACCTTCCTGCCCTCAAGAGTCCCATTTCGGGATCAAAACGTCTCTGATCCAGTCAAAGGCACGGAGTGTCCCTGTGAGGATTCTTGCATGCTCTTCTTAATCAGCAGCGTCGCCCTGGCTTTGGGGAGGAATCAGCCGAGGATTAAAGGTTGCCTGCTTCCCAGTTAGCAGGGCATCTCTCTTTGGGCAGAAGTGGCCAGAAAAGCCGGCTCTGAGGCCTCTCCAACCCAGAGGCCAGAAGTTGACCAATCACGGTGATAGAGAGAAAACGGGGAAGGGGATCATCCAAGGAATTCTGCAAGGGGCATAAGGGGTGAGATTCAAAACATGCTTGAAACTTGAGCAGCTGTGGGGACTACAGCCCGATTTCCTTCCTCTTCTTTTTAACTCCCCCCCCAACCCCTGTAGATTTTCTTGTCCTTCAGCTCTGATCAACACCCTTGACTCTGCACACCTCCGGTTGTAACGCTAAGCAAATTATTTCAGCCCCACTGCTATTTGCAGCCTCCACAATGCCATTAATAATGTCTGTCAAACACTAACAATTAGAGAGAGAGAGAAAAAAACGCCAGAGGGGAACTGGAATAACTCATCAAATGCCATCCATTCACGGAGTAGTAAAATCTAAGTCACGGAGAGGAAGTTGGACAATGGAGCCCCCATTTGGAGGAGGGGGTCCAATGCAGCTGCAGAAATGACAGAGTTGGGACCAACCCCTGGATTTTCAAGCCTTGCACAAGGATACGTCCTTTTCCGGCTGTTTTGCCAGCAACCGATTGAAGCCCACCGCTTCTGAAATTGGGTTTTTCAGCTCTGGTCCTTCAGAACTACAGTGGTAGAATTGCCATTATAAACATCTCCAGCCTGCAGAATCAGTGGCTTTCCCTTTACATCCTTAAGCCTAGGAAAAACATCCTTGCAGGAATCTTCTTTTCCTCCCACTGAGTCTCTGTGGGAGAGCCCCCTGCCCCCCCTGCAGCCCTGTCCTGTGAGGGAGTGACCCAGGGAGGACCCTAGGAGAAGCGGCTGCCAAACCTGCCCGGTAGCATCTACTGCTCAAGGCCAACGTCTTCCCTTCTCCTGGCGGAAGTGAGCAGCCTCCGCTCCAGAACACCCACGGGAATTGGTGTCAATATCACTTTGTGTCTTCCAGTGTCCTATCTAGTTCTGGGCGATATTAAAATTCTAGCAAACCCATGCTAGTTGGCTTCCCATGACATTTAATTCTCCAACATCATTTGCTGAATGTCTGGCCAGATGGGAAACAGAGAAGCTGGGACCTTCCAGACAGTGTACAAAAGGCCCGATCCCTCGCTTCGCTCAGAACGGGAAGGAAGCTTTTCTTTTTTTAAAAAAAGGAAAAAAGTCTTGACATTTATTTAAACATAACCTGTAGCTCTCTAGTGGTGTAAACTTAAAGCGTGAGCCATTTCTGTTTAAATTAGACCACAAAGGGGGGGGAGGAGGAGATCTTCATTTTTGTAAATTATATTGAAAGAAGGACAAAGTCCGCCTCAACATTAACTGGAAAGACACATTCTTTAGGGCTTCACAAGATTTTGGGGCTTGCGAGCATCCTCTCTTCAAAATTTAATCTAAATATGTGTGCATACGTGAGGGCAACGGAGACCGAGAAGAGAATTACACTTAAACGTCACCCATCAATAACATATCCCCAGGGCAGCTTTTGAAATACAAAGCACAATAACTGTATCGATGCTCAAGTAGACTGTTCGATCCTGAGAGAAGAAGCAAAATTCTGTTTGATTCCTCCTCTAAAGCCAGCTATAAAGCAGCCAGAGGTATTCAGAAGGGCTTCTCCAGAGAGCTGGCAAAGTCAGGCTTATAGGAGGAAGGCAAACGCTGTAAGCCTCTTTCCGCTGACAAGGATGCAGTCATCACGGCCGTGTCATCCTCGCAAGCACAGCCAGCGTTTGCCAGGTCTTCTCCGGGTGGTTAAGGGCGAGGGGCAGGGTTTCCCCCACCCCCTCTTCCTCTTGGGCATGCCTTTTGCAGAGACCCTCCTCAATTCTGAAATGGTCTAGGGCAGGGGGAGGCAACCTCAGCTCTTTTATGACTCATGGACTTCAACTCCCAGAATTCCCGAGTCAGCTATGCTGGGAGTTGAAGTCCATGAGTCATAAAAGAGCCGAGGTTGCCTACCCCTGATCTAGGGTTTCCTGCCTGAGCGGGGGGGGGGGAGGGGGAGGGTTGGACTAGAAGACCCCCAAGGCCCCTTCTGTTATTCTGTTATTCTTTTCAGGCTTGTATCAATTCAAAACAAGCTGTTTGAAGCCCAGGGGTGACTTGCAGGAGCCGAGATCGCCCAGCCTCCTTTCAGCACCAAGGACAGCCGGTCCCACACTTGATCCCAAAGTAACACCGGTAGTCCTCAACCTAAGGCCACAATTGAGCCCAACACTTCTGTTGCTAAGTGAGACATTTGTTAAGTGAGTTTTGGGACTTTTCTTGCCAGAATTATTAAGTGAATCACTGCAGTTGTTAAGCTAGTGACCCAGTTGTTAAGTGAATCTGGCTTCCCCAAAATCACAACAAGTTCCAGTGCATTCAAAACATCCCTGACAAGGAAACAAAATCTATGGGAATTTCACACCTGCAGTCAACATATATCTCACCACAAGGTCTGCAAGGTGTGATGTGATGGATAACCGTCCCCTCTTCCCCTCCGCAGGTCTGTTCGATCCAGAGTCCATGATGATAATAGATAATAGTTATCTGTCCAGGCTCCCTTCCAGGCAGAATTCCAAGACTGCAGGTTTCTAGCAGCTCCAGATGGGAAGAGGAGAGAGAGAGAGCCAGGGTGTGACCCTCTCCCTCTGCCCGCAACTTAGCTGCATCCAGCCCTCGGCAGGTACGCATGACTGCGAAACCAGAGTGTGGAATTCAGCCGTGTCCCCATTCTGCCTCCATGCAAGCAAAGATCTGTTTAGCTTACTGGGGGGGGGAGGAGGAGGAGGAGGAGGAGGCCGATGGCTGGGAGGAAAACCTTCAGATAGAGACACCTGCAACATCCTGTCCTCTATTTTTAAAAGGGAGGAGAGAGAGAGATTATTCAGAAGAATGTGTGCTTTAATTAACCAAAGGCTAATTAGCCCTGCAAGAAAAACACGGAGTGTCACTCTGTTGTGCCTACAGGAGGAAAGAGGCAGGGGGCTGGGCTCTGCCTGCAGGGGAATTAGGGCGTGGGGGTTCATTTGTTCAGAAACAGAACCAATAGATGCGACGGAAGATAAAGTGCTACGACGCTGAAGGTAAAAACATTGGTAACAAGTATATTTATAGCCGGCCCCTGTTAATAAATAAAGCCTGAGCCGTGCATTCTTATCAGGTGAGCGAGCAAAGGCTGGACTTGTAGAGATTATTCCTGTTGATTTTTGCATCCGTGAAATGCCTCGCTGGAGCATCTGTGAGCATCTGTTGCTAACGCTATGGAGTTCTCTTCCTGAATTAACCTGGGGAAGAGGGGAGAGAGGCTGCAGCTTCTTCCTAAGGCACATTCCTCCAAATACATTTTGGGGGCCGTTTTACCTTCTCCTCTAAAGAGGAAGATGGATTATGCCACCTTTTCTTCCCCTTGGATCTCTCGGAAGCGGCGATGGCTTCGTTTCTTTCGACTGAAAGCGACGCACAGCCTGGCAGTTCACCAAGACTGAAGATGACCCAGCAAAAATGAACACGAAGCTGCCCTCTCCAAAGGTCCCATCCAGCACCTGATGAACGGCTGGCTTCATCGGCAGGGGGGCTGAGAGCCTTTCCTGTGGACCACCACCCCCTTTTTGCATGGGCCTTGCAAAACGAGTGCAGCTTCCTGCATCAATTGGAAAGAGAGCCACTCTTCTAATGAAAAGACTGAGACGGCCGAGGGGCCGCTAACAACGGCCTTTTCTCCCTGGCAAGCAGAGGATCCATTTTGTGACTGAGGAGGCCAAAACGGACCTGACTGGAGACCAGAAAAAAAAACTTGGCTCCAGGCATTGAACTGGGTAAGGTTTGCTGCCCTTTAAGGGCTCCCATGGCTGACCTGCCCCAATTCCAGAGACTCCCTGCTGCTCAAGCAGGCCAGTTCCAGGCTGGATGAACAGAGGGCCGGAAGTCAATGTTAGGCAGCTCTTGGGGGGGGGCATGGAGAAATGGGCTGGGCCCAGGGCCCTGCAACTGAGTGGCAAAGAGACTTGGTCCATTTTCTAAGAACCTCTTCTCCCCCACCCCCCCTTCCCCAGATTTCTGTGGCAGCCTGCATTTTAATAGCTTGCTCCAAAGGGGGGAGCAGGAAGCTTCAGATGGTGGAGAATTTGCACAAGGAAAATTTCTGGGCGGGGGGGGGAAATTAAGGATCCTTCCTCTCTCTCCATCACCCCCTCTCTCTTTGGGTGAAACACAGACCCCTCTGATCACACCCAGGCTGTTTTGCTTATATGTTAATTCCCAGGCAGACGGGAAGAAGGCAATTAGGAAAGCCAATTAAACAGCTTTGTTGTTTACAACACACAGTGCCAAAGCCCAAAGCCAGAGTTCTCTCTTGTCCTCCTTGAAAAGCAGCATCCTTGCAAGAGAACGGGAAATGAGCAATGACAGATGGATTGCAGCACCGGAGAAACCCTGAACTCCACTAGAATTTTAAGATTCTGCTACAGGGAAGCAAACTCGCTTAAGATCAGATTTCTGACAAGAATTTCCTCCCGAGGTCTTAGGATAACTCAAAGTAAGTTAGCAGGATGCCAGCCGAGGCTTCCTGCTCCAAGGAGATGCCACCAATTGTGAATGCATCTTGTGGGTATCCTGGCTGGTGGGGAGAATAACAAGCTCATTATTCTCTTAGGAAGAAAAGGAGGCAGCAAGTGTCACACATCTGTATGAAGAATCGTTTTCTATCAGGAGTCTTGAATTCCAATGTCCTCTATGTCTGCGGGACTTCAGCACCCATCATCCTGGCCAGAGGGAACACTCTGGAGCTTCAGTTGGCATGTTTAACAAAAGCAAATCCAAGATATCTCCTCTGGCTTTCTCCAGCGGTGTGTGTGTGTGTGTGTGTGTGTGTGTGTGTGTCTGAGATAATGCAACGTGCAATTCATAAACCAGTTCCCCTAAGATAAGAAATGGAGATTGAAGCTTCGATGGTTTCCAGAATTGGGGGCCCAGCAACGAGAGCATCACGGCCCTTTCAAAATCTGGAGGGCCAAGTTGAAACTGTCCTGGACTCCCATCAACCCCGGATGGGGGCTGTAAATTAAGGGAGCACCCCTTCCTTCTCCATCCAGGCCAGCAAAAGGAAGGGATTCAAAGACCTTTCAGGAGCTGAGGTTACCCTGCTGATACCCTGTTTGTAGGGCACGGACCAGAAGGGGCGAAGCCAGGAAAGCCATTCCAGTGCAGGGGACAGGAGGTTAAGCAAGCGGTCCCCAGGCCTTCAAAGCAAGGGCCAAGTGAGAGAGGCAGAGTGAACAGCAGAAGGATGGCTAGCTAATTAAATGCAGTCTTTTGGGTAACTCCATTTGCCTCCTGCTTGAGTTGTGTGTGTGGGGGGGGGGAGGCTGATCTGCATCCCAGCAAATTTGCAATTTCTTGATAAGGGGAGCTGGGGTGGGGGCAGGAGCGAAGACGACTCCCTCACTTGCTGGAAAGGCACATGCATTCACTGCTGCAAGACTGCAGCGGTGGAAGGCTGCCACGATGCAGACTTGCGGCCATCCACCCAGGGAAGCCTGCCATCGGGATTCTGCTCCACTTCCCCTGCCCAGGTGGAGGGCGGGGAGACCCCAAGGGACAAGGGGGGCTTGCGATGCCATCTTCCAGACAAATGGGGGGCATCGGATTCCAGGTTAAGCAGCCTAGATGAGAAATGGGGGTCACGGTGGGGGAGAGAGGCAGAGCAGTGAGAAACAGGAGCATTGCTATGGTAACCGTGAGATGGCTGGGCTGCTGCTGGTCCTCTCTGATGCTTGGATGTGTCCGTCAGGGTGAGGAGACGAGGGAAGCAAGGAAGGGCACAAACTCTGCCGAACTAGAGCAACTCTTAGAACACAAAGTAAAGCAGCTCAGGGACTAAAGACAGAGGGGAACAGAGGAAGTACACCAGGAGCCCAGGAGCCAGATCTGGGGGGGGGGCTCAGCCCGTTGACTCAAATCCTGAGGTTGAGGGGCTCTGCCAAGCCAACATTGCCTCCAGAACATCAGCTTGTTTGCATCTCTCTCTTTCTCTTTGAGAAATCAGATTGGCGATTCTTCTGGACATTGAGGTTTAATGCACTTTGAGATCCTCGTCCAGCCAACAATCTATTCTTCCCAAAAATTAAGAACAAAATGCTACCTTGGCCCCAAAGACAGATGGATCAAATGAAACTGCTTGACATTTACAACATTCCAGTCCTCATGATTGAAAAGTTCAGCAAATGGGCTTCCTGGATCCTCTCTCATCATGTCCTTGCACAGACAGATATGCATTTCTCGAGAAAGGCCTTGCTTTCCGGCTTCCCCTCCTGTTTCTGGTGCAAAGATGCTGAATTCTGTTTGAATCGAAGGCCGACAGTGGGGAAACAGCAGGACTGTTGAAGAAGACAAGCAGCCCAGCCGTGCGTAATTTGTATCTCCCCCTGCATTATCAGGACTGGCAGATGGGAGTTTTAAAAAAGCAAAATTTGAGCACCACTATTCACTGGTTCCGATTTAAGCCAACCCCGTTGGAGAAAAGCATTCAGGAAACGGGGTAAGGAAAAGTATTTATTTATTTATTCATTTATTAAGTTCTGGTGTTTTACAAACAGAGGGTTTTTTTTACTCTTGAGAAGCCTTGGCGCAATTTTTAAAAAATCGCAGCACAGCCAGTGACCCAGCGACACTTAACATCCATAAGCAGAGTCCGCAGACATCTTAAGTTTTTTTCTGGACGTGATCGGTCGTCTTGTGAACGCCACGTGCCAACCGCCACGGAAGAGCCCACGGAATCGGAGTCAAAAGGCAGCGGACGGGAGCTCCCACAGGGGCCATAGCCGGGAGGAGCCCACCAACCCCTTATGCCAAAACACCAACTCACATCAGCTGGGAATCCCCCCCTTTCCCTGAACGTGGGAGCCCAGACTTCGATCAGGGTACAAATCAACGTCCCTTATAGCTAGTCCTTTTCAAGGAAAGAGTTGAATTTTTTTCCCTCCATCTAATTTACATTTTATGTAATGCTCTGGGTAGAATACTTCATACACTGCTCAGAAAGGAGGCAGCGAGGGAGGAAGAATAAAAACGGGAAGAGCTACTTCTAGCCAGGTGAATAATACAACGGTCTCCACTCACGGAGGCATCTGCGTTCGCTTTCTCTTTTAAGTCACAAGAGTATTCATAAATTAAAAGAAAAGACTAGTTGGAAGCACCACAGAAAAGGAGGAAGAACGGGGGGGGGGAGGGAGGAAGAAGAGAAAGGAAAGAAGGGAAGGAAGAAATAAGAAAGAAAAAATAAGAGGGAAGAAAGGGAGGGAGGGAGGAAAATGATTTCACTGTAGCTTGGCTCACATCTTCAGAATGCACACATACACAGGCAGACCCACAAAGATACCTATCAGAGGGCAACAGAGCCCCACTGAAAACTTCCACCTGGGCCCCGTCTGGCTCAACAAACACCAGCCTTCACACCAGAAGCAGACCCCCTCTGAACAAAGCCCTCCCCCACTTATCCCCACTTGCAAAGAACCCTGCCAGATCCCCCCAATTATTGGGCAAAGCCAGGCTTTTCCGATGCAGTGGCACAATAGTTTTGGAACTGCTGCCCCACACTGCAGGGGTGTGTGTGTCTTTATCTTTCACAGCCTTTGGTCAGACTCCACCACCACGCCTGATTTTCCTCAAGTCGAGAAAATTACACTTCAGTAAAGTTGGAAAACAAGGACACCAACTTTTTGTATCATGTGCCTATCAACATCCATTGTGGAGTGTCAAGAATTTATGGCACAGAGAGATTCCTGCACACAAGCCCCCCCCCGCCTTTGGGGCCAAGGTTTGCTTTCACGCAGATGCCCCCCTGAATTCTGAGACCCGCAAAGCCAGAGGGAGGTTTGAGCAGACAGGAACCACGGACGGGAACCAGGCCGGAACGGGACTAACTCGCCACAGCTAACTCATAGTTAATTATTTAAAACCATCATTTTAATTTTTGCCATTCACATTTATTCCGTCCCTCCTTTGGCATCCTTTCTTTAGTGGTTCTATTCCACCATTTCTTCAATATTAGTGTAACTCTTGTCCCACAGCGAGGTGGCCGCAATGAGTTGGCCGCAGAGAGTTCGCCCTGGTGAGTTGGCCACGGCGAGTTGCTCTAGACCCAGATGAGGCCGCCGTCCCGATTCAGCCACAGGGTCCCTGGGAACGCAGCAGCAGCATCCCTGGTGGGAGGCGAACACGAAAAGCAAGACCGAAACAGCAGGAAACAGCAGGACGGGCCTCCCTCCCGTTTCCTTCATTCCGGCTCGGCCAGCTGCGTTGTGGGCGTCCCAAGCGGTGCTGAGCCTGGCCCTGGGATAAACCCCCCCCCACCAGATTTCTTCAAGGGCTTTTAAGAGGGTCGGCGTCTCGCTCTCACGTATGCCGGGAAACACCCAGTCCAGACGAAGCCAAGACGATGAGGACTAGCAGAGAGAGCCTTGCTTTGACTCAGTCCTCCCAAGATTAGATTACAGAAGCTGGAACAAAAGAGGGAGGGGGAGGTTCTGCAGAAAAGTTACAGCAGAAGCAAGAGACACACACAAACGACCTTTGTGGCTCCCCCCCCAGTGTTGAAGGGAGGTTGGGATTGTTGTGGTGAACACAAGGATCACCCAGCCCAGACAAGAAGCCGATTTAAGCAGCAGCGTTGCCTTCAAAACAGGCTCCTGAGCAAGGGAGCATCCCCTAAACCAGGGCTCTCCAACTCTGGCTACTTTTAAAACCTGTGGACTTCAACTCCCAGAATTCATGCTGGCTGTGGACTTCTGGGAGTTGAAGTCCACAATTCCTAAAGTTGCCAAAGTTGGAGAGCCCTGCCCTAAACTCCTTATCAGATCATCCAGCACAGAGACCCCAAGGAAACAGCAACCCTCTGCAGACCCCCTCCCCAAGCACCCGGAAACTCTCAGAGATGGTTGCTTCCTGCTCTGTGTATCACATCACAACCCACCCAGCCGAGAGAGGCTGCTGGACTTTTTCTCCCACCCCAAGTCCCCTTCCCCAACCTGCCGTCCACCCTGGAGAAGCAGATGGGCTTGAGATGCGTAACAGCCCTACACTGGGCATTGCTACATCAGCTGGGAGGGGGGCAAAAGAAGACCCACCCAAGAAGGCCGAGCCTTGAAGGAGGTCTAGCTTAACCAGTGCATTGCCCGCCCACCCCCGGCTCACTTCCAAAAGCTGGATGGGGCCCCTTTTCTCCTCTGAGGAAGATGTGGTAGAAAAGCAGCCAGGGTGGGTCGTTCCAAAGCTCCATTCAGCCCCCCCCCACCAAAAAATCATCCTCTTCATCCTGCTTCCTCTTCCTCTTGAGGGAGACCTGGACCAATCCAGGGATCCCGGAGAGGAGACAACCCTTTCGAGAAGTCACTGAGCATCCGAGAGGGAGGGAGGATTGGGGGGGGGCAGAAGTCAGGATATCCCTGGGCTGAAATCCCACCCCTCAAGTGCCCCCCTGCCTCTCCCCAACAGCAAAGAACCAGCTGACTCTAAACAAACTGGTTTAATCTGGTGCAAAAACGCATCATTGGAAGTTCTAGAATTTATCGTTTCAAGGAAAAAAAAAAACAAGGGGGGAAAAAAACAGGCGTGGAATTTCATGAGGACTAGAAACTTGATCAAATCTGTGGCCAGCCAGACCTTGTTCCAGAGAGTTAGTTGGCTTGGAAACAGCCTTGGATTCTTCCTGATTAACATAATTGGTTTCTTCCCAAAAGTATCAGTTTTCCCACAACTTATTTTTCTAATTTTTTTTAAGAGAAAAAGATAACTTTTTTTAAAAAAAAACCTGCACAAATTTGGAACAGTTAAAAAAAAACCCTCTTAAGTCCAAGAAAGAAAGAAAGAAAGAAAGAAAGAAAGAAAGAAAGAAAGAAAGAAAGAAAGAAAGAAAGAAAGAAAGAAAGAAAGAAAGAACGTTCAAGTAAAACAAAGTATTGGTCTGCATTGGAGGCGAAAAAAATAAAATAAAATAAAATCATACGCTCAGGAAGGAAAATGGCATCGACAACAACAAAAGAATCAGTTGTAAAACTGAGACATTTTTTTAAAGAAAACGAATTAGGAGTTTCTCTGAAAGGAGATCTTAAGTTCCGCTTATTACTGAAGGGTTAAAACATCATAAATAAACAGGAGGCTTTAGGCAGCGTCTTCCGTCATGGGAGGGAGGGACCCGGCTGGTCTCGCTTCCTTGTTTAACAAAAAACAGAGAGAGCAGCGGCATTTCAACCCTGCAAAAAGGACAGGAAGAGAGAGGCCTTTTAGAGGAGAGGCACCCCAACTTTGCACCCTGCCTTCCGTGCCTGGGCATCTTGAGAGGAAATGTACTTGGGCTGTGACACCATCTCTGGCCGGCTGAACTTTCCCAAGCGTCTGCTTTGATTCCTGCCTCCGGTTCAGCTCTCGAGAACATGTTATGGTATATCATACACTGCCCAGAGTCTCCTCTGTGAGGCAGCTGGGTGGTTCTTAAATATGATAGATAAATGAAAAAAGACAAGAAAAACAGGACTGTGCTGGGCAGGGAAATGACAAGATGGTGGAAACCTTCGTAAAATCTCCTCTCCCTCCAATTGTAGAGAGAACGCCCCCCCCCACCTTAAGGAGATCTCTGAAACACAACACTGGACAGGAAACCTCCATTTGGGGGCTTTTAAGACAACCAGACTAATATTGCCCTTTCCTGAGGACTAGCAGCTTGGGTTTATGAAGCACCACCCTGAGATAAGGATCTCAGACCAGACTAATATTGCCCTTTCCTGAGGAGTAGCAGCTTGGGTTTATTAAATTTTTCTCTTCCTAGGATCTTTTCATCGGAGATGACGAAAACTACCCCTGGGACCCCCAACTCTCCCTTTGCCACCGATCTACCCTCCCAGGCTGGTTAAGGTCAATCACAGGGGAGCCCGGTCATCTAGACTTGCCTTCCTCATGAGGAAACTCTCGCTCTCGTCTCATCTGAAGGTTTTCTGCTGGTGCATCAGACCGACGTTCTCATAAACTCGCGTGGTGTTGTCCTCCCTCATCCTGGAAAGTGCGGCGTATAAGGAGAAACTCGGAATAAGAAGCAGCCCCCCCCAACACCCCAGGCCACATCATTCCTGGACGTGGGAGAGCTCGAGCAGCCAAGAGAAGGGATGGGCAGCAAGCCCACTACTCACTCGGGACAGGCCGGAGTAGGAGTACACGGTGGGAGAGGACTTTGGTCTCCGCTAGCCTGATCCGCTAAGGAGTATTTGATGTTGGTGTACTCGTGTCCTTTCCGCTTGCTCTTCTGAAACGGAGGGGGGGAGAATCACTGCCTCCTCCCTCCCAGCAAGCAAGACGCTCTTGCTACTTCTCAAAGAGCCCCCCCCCAATTCCACCACTTCTCCACCCCCCACCTAACACAAGGAGGCTCGGTTGGTTCAGGATTGCAGAGGTGGGGAAACAGCCCTCCCCCCGTGGCTTCTTCTGATGGGTAAACTCGGTTTATCCCAGGCTAGATCTTGGCCAGCCCTCAGTCTGACACTTTAGCAGGGTAGCCACTGGGTGAGAAAGCTGCCGTCTCTCCTACGGGCCACCGAGAGATGAGAGGGCGGCAAATACACCCGGGCTGTGTGTGAGTGTGTGTGTGTGTGTTCTCTGCCTTTCTCCAGCTGGCAATTCTTCTTGGCCAGCTCTCAACCAACTCTCAACCCCAGCTTTCAACCCCACAGCCAAAGAGACCACCTTTCCTGTAGGGTAGGCCAGAGGAACCCGCTCCTGAGGGGGTCTTGATGCTTTATGAGCTGGGAGGTTTTCTTGCAGATGATTCATCATCCAAACAAACTGACGTCATCGGCGCTAATCACCAGACTTGACTAGCACTGATGATGTTACCTAGATGGGTCATGAAAGGTCTGCAAGAAAACCACCCAGCTCAGAGGGCACCCAGGACCCTTCCTCTCAACCCTGAGCTAGAAATCTCGGGGGGGGGGGTACCTGCTCCTCCTCAATCCGGCGCTGCAACGTCTCAATGTAATGCTGGACTGCCATGTAAATGAACCGGTATTGGGCCTCTGTCTGCACCATCCCTGACCGCTGTGACCTCACCATCTGGATGGTCTTCGGGACGTCGATGTCGCAGTCCACCCCTGGAGGGGAGAGGAGAGGGAGATGGGCTCAGCTGGACAGCATGAGGAAGGCCCCCTTTGGAGGAGGACATGCGTGGGGAAGGCACGGTCACTCAACTTCTCCAACCACACGGATTCCTCTAGGGAGAGTCTCCATCTCCCAAAAGGCAGCTGGACTTTCTTGTTTTGTTTTTCCCTCTGAAAGCCTTTCGCTTCTCACCCAAGGAGCTTCAGAGAAGAAAAGCAAGGGAGTCCAGTTGCCTTTTAGAAAAAGCACCACAGGGATTGGGTTAGAATCGTGGTTTCCGAGCAAGCCCTCACGCCCTCGGCACGGCCATCTCATCCCATCAACGATGATCCAGAAAGCACTCACGGCTGGGCCCAGGGCAAGATGTATGCCACGCCAACCACCCCAGAGCTACTCCACACGTTGTGAGACTACAACGCCCAGCAGACCTTGCCTACTGGGGGTCACCAGGCCACCCGGCAATCGATGAGTGCACTCCGCGCACAACTGCTGGCCGGGGCCGTCTCCTCAACCTTGGAGGTGAAGCAGTCGGTCTGTTGGGACTCACCTTTCTCACGGATGACGTCAATGAGAATATCGATCACAATGAAGGTCCCAGTCCGACCGATTCCGGCACTGTGGAATGGGGGGAGAGAAACCATCACACGGGTTCGAGTCCTGTTCCTCCTCCTCAGATGGAGCAACCTTGCCCGTCACCGCCAGGCTTTCAGTTTTCCCTGCAGTGTTTCTCAACTTTGGCGGCTTAAAGGTGGGTGGGCTTCAACTTCCAGAATTCCCCAGCCAGTTTTGCTGGCTGGGGAATTCTGGGAATTGGAAGTCCACAGGTCTTAAAGTGGCCGAGGTTGAGCCACGCTACTCTGCTGTTACCTGCAATGGACGACGACCGGACCAGCATCGGCAATGCTCTCCTGCTTGTGGTGCACCTCCTCTAGGAAGTCCAGGACGCCGCCAGGATCGCTGGGCACCCCGTGGTCAGGCCAAGCCCGGAAGTGATACTGCCACACCGTCCGCTCGGTGTTGCCCTGGAGGAGAGGCCCCCCCATCCCCCGGAGATGTTTCGAGGAGCTGCCTTTGCCTTCAAAATCGGCAGAAGTGGGGAAGACCCACGGGCCCACCACAAAAGGCAAGAACGGCCTCTTCCAGAAACGTACCTGCCCAACTTTGGAGAGCTTGAGCTCTCGCAGCGTGTAGTCGTGAGCCGTGCTCTCTTTGACGTTACGGACACGCATCACGCCGTATTCCTTCAGGGCGTGCTCGTCCGGCCAGTACTTCACGCATTTGCTCTGGAAGACCAGGAAGGGGGGTGGGGGGGAAGGAGGAAGAGGAGAGCAAAGGCTTATGGGAGCTCAGGTCTAATTCGAGTGGCCAGGACAGAGGGCGATCTGAAAAGGTGAGCTGCAATGCTGCCGCCAGGCACACAGCTCGGCAAGCAACCTTCAGAAAACCAGGGCAATCAGGGAGACCGAGATTAGGCCGGTGAGATTGTAACAGGGCTCCACGACACGAAGTACCCGGGGGGTGGGGGCTGTGGAGCGATCCGTGGGAAGGCTTCCCTCCAGGAGCTGTGGGCGCTCCAACCCTGGAGGTTTTTAAGAAGAGACTGGGCAGCCACTTGTCTGAAAGGGTATAAAGGTTCCTGCCTCAGCAGGGGGTTGGACTAGATGACCTCCAGGGTCCCTTCCAAGCCTGTTATTCTGACTGCTTTTCCCAAAAGGGCCTTGCAAACCCTCCCAGAATGAAACCCCGCCCTCCGCCCCCACCCAGCTGCTGCTCTCGCGCCTGGCTGGAGACCGAAATCCAGGGGGCCTCCTCGGCTCCTCCATTCCAGCCCCTCCAGAGGGCGCCAGGTTGGAGCAGGTGCTACGCTGCACCCTCCTCCTGGCTTTGGGGGGTGGAGGCGGGGGAGAACATCCGGCCCATTTAACCAAAATTGGCTCTCCCCCCCTCCCCCGCCAACCCAGGCCCACTTCCCCAAATCGCCCCCTCGCTTGCTTCCCAGGGTGGTCGATGGACACAGAGAGGAGCCCGGAGGTCTGCGCGGGGTGTGGGTGGACAAAGGCACAGCCATCCAGCTACCTTCTCCCGGCCAGGGGAGCAAAGCGCTTCTTGGAAAGGAGCCCAGGGAGATTTACAAGGAACAGATGGTCCCTGCTCTGACTGACAAAACACAGATGACTCAGCACTCTGGGCTCTGGCCCCAAGCACCCTGTCAGCCCCCCCCCCAATGCTGCTCTCAAGCGTCTCTCCAAGAGCCTCCGGCACCTTCCTCCGGCTCTGTCCTCTCTGCCCCTCCCTGGCACCCCTTCCTCAAAATCCCCCTTCCGCCTGACTCTCTTTCCTGGCTGGACGTGATTTAGAAACAAATGGGGGGCGGCTGAGAACACAGCCAGGGGTTGAAAGCCTTGCTAAAGGTGTGGCTGTGTTCCTGAGTCTGGGCTGCTGAATGCGTCACGGTCCCCCATGTTTGTAAGGATCCAGAAGAGTCCAGACCCCTGACTGTCATTCTCTCCGTGCTGCCTAAAGTCTGTTAAACCAGGTAGTGTGGCTGTAGTGTTGTTATTTATGCTTCTTGTTATCTCCCTCACCTCCTCCTGTCGGTGTTATTATGATTATCGTTATTCTGTTGCTTTGCACCTATGACGAGCACTTTTGAGGCAAATTCCCTGTGTGCCAATCACTCTTGGCCAAATAAAGGATTCAATTCGATGGCTGAGCTGCTGTTCTCCCCTCCCCTCGATCCCGGGAGATCAGTGGATCCCCCCCCACCAGCTCACCTTTCCCCTCTCCACTTCCTTGGTGGTCATGACGATCACCCGGGAATTCTCCTGGAAGACCATCCGCCAGAAGTCATTCACCGTGTTCTGCAGGCAGCCCTGGGTGGCGATGTAGCTCTTCTTGGCCTTGGCGCTGTTGCACTTGTTCTCAAATTCTGGCTGGGAACCAACGGGAGCGTCGGCAGGTGTCCGGGACCCTCGGGAGAGCTGCTTCCCCCTTGGAGGAAAAGTTCCCGGGCCCCTCCTGGTCTGTTTGGAGGAATTCAGCCTCCCCCCCCCAGAAGAAAGTGGTGTCCCACTAAACTCCCTCGGTAGGAGAGCGGCTGCCGAGAGAGGCCGGCCATCTTACCATTATGATATTGGCATTGATGTAATCCGAAACCGGCTCGTTTGGATCACCGTCGTGAAGGATGACCCGGGTGTGGTCAACTGGAAAGCAACAAAAAAGACACACTCCTAATCCAGGGAACTGTTGTTGAGCAGCAACCGCAAACTCCGACTTGTCAGCAGCAAGTCAGGCAGTCGCCGGGAAGACTGCAGAACTGAAGAGTCCTGGGCAGCCCCGGAGATGCTTTAATTGCAGAGGCTAAAACTGAGCGACCAACTGCCTGCCCCCCTCGCTCAGTCGTGCCCCGGCTGCAAGTATTGTGGCTCCTGGGGGTCTCCAGCACATCGGCCCCACGGCAGATGCCAGGAACTCCACGTCACCAAGAGAGAATTCGGCTGCAGGAGACGAAGGTTCCAGCAAAATTTCAACTTTCAGTAAAGGGGGAGGGGGGCAGCCAGCAGGCTACAGATAGCTCCCTGGGCTTCCTTCCCCCACGAGACCCCGTTGCCTCCAGGTCTGAGGGGTTTTCTGCTCAAATGCCAGCAATGCAGTCACAGAAGCAGAAAATCCCACTGCTATTTGCATAAAGCCGAGAAAAATGATATTAAGCCTTTAAAAATGGGAAGAACAGTTGGAAGGAAATCTTCACTGCCTATCCTAAATGTCTACTTGCCAGTGGGTCTCTCCCCCCCCCCTCCGACCTCTGGTAGAAATGGAAAGGAGATCTGCACTCACAAGGCAAAATGTTTTTGTATCGGTTCTTGTTCTTATTTTCCTGTCGCTGCCCTTCTTTCCGGCTGTATAGGAGCTTACATTCCTGCTGCTGGAGAGTCTAGAAAAACAAGGAAGACCCCGTCCCTCAAGCAGGAGAAGAGAGAGACAGAAGGCAAGTTTTCCCCCTCCCACAGGCCTCTCCCCATCTGGATTACAATGCCCATCGCTTCTGGCCAGCCAGGTTAAAACAGGTGAGCTTTGCTAGATGACCAGGTGGAACAGGGGCTCCCCCTAGTGGTCCTCTCCCAGCATAGCACAGAGACAGGCTCTGCCCTCTGTGGGAAAAGCAGGGGGCGTCTGGGGAGGCCTCCCTGGAATTCAGGAGTTGTGTCCCAGGGCGGGAAAACGTTGCCAGCTTCCTCTCTGCCTCCCAGCAATTAAGGCCTCCGAGTCACAGACTGCCAGCAGGCAAACTCCCATGGAGGCACCCAGCTCCAGCCACTAGGAGGTGTTTTTCAGCTGGGGAACGCTGGGAGTTGAAGACTTACGCCTGGCTCTTTCCGTGCAACCAAAAGGGTTTTATCTATTTTTCATCTTGGTGCTCCAAAGTTTTTCTTGAAAACTCATATTCGGTTAAACCCCCCACCCTGTTGCGCCCCCCCACCCCACCCCCCCAGCTCCCATAAGGACATTCACACTTCCCAATCCCAGGAAAGACAAGCAAGGTGAGGACAGAACAGATCCTCTCCCGAAAGTACCTCGAATTCTTCCCAAAAGCCTTGCTTCACTTTGTCGGTAGTTTCAGCCAACTTGCTCAGTTCTCGCACTCGGCTCTCAATCTCAGCTGCGTTGATGCGGGTAGTGTTGAGAGGCTGTGGGGGGGGGGGAGAGGGAGAGATGGGGAGGGGTCAAATAATGCACACATGCCAGGCACAAGGAATCAAGAATGAAACAATGAATTGCTCGGGGTAGTTTCCTTGTTGCTGTTCGCCCAGACAGGAGGAGTCTGGCCGTACTAAAGCAGACTCTGCATGGCTACGAAATAAGGCCTGTGAAGCTTTTGGGACCATCCCTCCTGCTCCTCTCTCTGCAAACCAAAGGCCTGACCCGCCTCCCAGCTCCTTGGGAATCTCAGTGCCAGATTCCACCACCCACCGAAAGGAAGGGTCAAGCAGCCCCCAAGGATGGAGTCCAGCCAAGGGTCAGCTGGACTGGGATCAAAAGCCTCCGAATGGGACGTCAAGCTGCAAATTTTCCAGGAAGGCTGGCAATCATCCAGCTTGCAAAGGGGGAAGGTCTCCCCCACGAATTACAACAGAGATGCAGCCGTGCTAGCCTGTTCCGGTCTGGTTTGGCGTAAGGCAGATAGCCATGAACCCCACGTGGTTCTCGCCCGCCTGGCAGGGGTGGGGAGGGAGAAGCAAGGGCAACTCCGCATCTGAAAGCAAGCAGACATGAATGCCCAGGCATCGTGACCATTTGCAGAGGCTGCAGCTGGTGTTCTACTAAACCTGGTTTTGGAGTTGCAGGAGCAAAACTCAACCACCGCCGGGCTTTCTCACCTGCTTCAGCTGAAGAACAGTCCCCAGAGTCTCCACCATGGGGTTCTTCTTGTAATGCTCAACAAGGTCCGTCAAGGAGTCAAACTTCTCCCCTCCTCCAACATCATACTTCATGTCCTAAGGAGGGAGGGAGGTGGGGGGCTAGTGAGTGTCACTGTCCACGCGAGGCAGTGGCCTCCTAACCAAGAGAACGGGCGCTCACCTTTCCCACCTCTGAACTGAGGCAGAGGCTCCCGGCACAAAGGCTTCCGGCCCACCTCCCCACCACGCACTGGCCTCACTTCACCTCCCTCCCCGCGCTGTTACCTGGCAACGGATCATGACGTGCGTGACTTTGGACTTCCCATCGTTGCTCTCGCCTTTGTCATCCCCGGTCCGGACAGAAAGCACAAAGTCTCCAGGATGGCTTTGGCTCTCGCGGACTAAAAAGCTGCCGTGCTTCCCTTTTTCCGTCAGCAGCTTTTCTGCTTCCTTTCCAGAGAGGTGACCGTGGAACCACCTTCGGGAAGGCAGCGCAAGAGTCAGGGAACCCTGAGTAGCTTCCCTTGCCCTTCGCGAGAGAGGGGGGAGGCTCTCCGGAAATCAGAGCTGCCTCTGAAATGGAGAAAGTTCCCTCTTCTCTTGCAGCAGCAGAAGCCGAGAGCACGTGCAGAGGAAAACGTGCTGATTTTCAAAAGGAGCTCATATGAAGTGGGATAAGGGGTGCTATTCTGCACCCCCATTGCTTCCTCACCCAAGCTGGCGCCCGGAGGTTGCCGCCCTGCTCACCTTTCAGAAGTGGGATCTGCACAATTGAGAGGGTACTTCAACTCGATCACGTCCCCGTTCTTCTCCTTGAGCTGTCCGTGGTGTTCCATGTAATACTGGACCAGCTCTGCCAACGTGGCAAACTTCTCCCCCCCGTAGAGGTCATAGTAGTCGCCGGTGTTCTGGATCTTGATGTGAGTGACCGCCCCATTGCGCCTGGCCGGTCCAGACAGTCAAGAGGAAGAGAGAAGGGAAAAGAGAGCCGATGGCAATGAACCGAAAACTGTCTTCAAGTGGTAGCCTCCTGGGGACAGAGAGCAGGGCTGACTGCAAACCTCTGCCTCCCTATTTAACATTCTTGGATCGGGAGGGAGGGACAGAAGGAAGGAAGGCAGGAGAGAAGGAACCAAGGGTGAGAAGGAAGGAAGGAAGGAAGGAAGGAAGGAAGGAAGGAAGGAAGGAAGGAAGGAAGGAAGGAAGGAGACATGAGGGAAGGAAGGTCTTAGCTAGCAGCAGCTTGCAAAGATGGAGGTTATTCTGTCACTGCTTGCGCTTGCTCTAATGCAGCCTCCCGAGAAAAGAGACTTAGCTAGTTAAACCATTTACTTTCCTTTTTTAAACCTTTCAGTAAAATTATATTAAATTTTAGGAAATTCAAAGAGGGCTACAGGGTCCTCTCGGCAGACTTACCGGACTGAAAGGGTGAAGTCCCCAGGGTTGCTTTTACTGGGCCGAGCCAGAAAGCTGCCATCAACTCCTCTGGTCAGGAGCAGGTTCTCTGCTTCCACTCCGGTAATATTGGGGTGAAACCATCTGGGAAAAGAGAAAGGGGGGGTTTCAAAAGACCACTTTTAATTAGTGAAAAGGGTTTCCTTTTTTAAAAAAAAAATACATAGTTTTGATTGAAAGTTTTTACAGAAAGATAAAACATGAAAAGAAAAAAGATAAAAAGTGCAGAAAACACGGCACCTTCCCCATAAAAGATTACTACAAGGATACTACGTATCTACTACATAGGTAACGGCAATGAAGAAGCCCCCGACTCATGAGGATTCAGACCATCTCATCTTTTGCATCTGCCACTGTCCTGCCACCATCTCTCCAGGGAGAACCGGAAAGGAGGAAGAACCGGCCTTTTGCAAACCAGGATTAAAGTGGGATGAAACAATCCAAATGCAGAGACATCTCCTCGTCTGTGGGAAGCGGATTAAGACCACCAGTTGCTCCCTCACAACCAGCAAGAGAAATGCAGAAGGCAGCTACAACCTCATTGTGGCCTTGTGATAAGAAATCTGCTCTCGTCCTGAGTTGATCAGCTCCGATTCTGGGGTTTTGCTCAAGGGCCAGGAGGAGGAGGAGGAGGAGGAGGAGGAGGAGGAGAAGAGGAGGAAAGGGCTGTGGCTGTTTGACTTAGCAGAGCCCGGCCCTTCTCTTCCCTCCGGTGCAAATGGGCTCCATATATCCTCGCAGACCCAGCCACCCACAGTCACACCCTTCTCGACAACTAAGCCAGCACCTTGCTGGTTGAAAGTCTCCCGGGGGGGGGGGGGGCTGAACCTTCAGCTTGTCGTTCACCGCCTCTCCTATCAACACGGTCTGGCTTATTTTTAGAAATCTGGTTAACTCAGTCAACATTTGGGCTGAATCTGCACTTCCCACTTGAGGATGAAAGCCTGACGTTTCTCAAAGGCCTGGGGAGCTAACTAGGACTGGTAATGGGCATATTTATATTCTTCCATAAAGACACGCAGTTGGCAGAGGAACAGGAGCGTGTCGGGCAACACCCCCAGGTGATCAAAATTTGGGCACTTGGCAACTAGCGTGTACTTGTGACAGTTGCCGGGTCCATGGGTCACGTGATCACCATTTGTAATCTTCTTAGCCGGCTTCCGATACGCCATTTGTAATCTTCCTAGCCGGCAAGCCAGATTTGGTTTATGACTGTACGATTCACTTAACGAGGGCAGAGATTAGCTGAACAACTGGGGCAAGAAGATTGTGACGTGGGGCAAAATGTAATTTCTTGCTTAACAACAGAACATCTGGGCTCAGTTGTGGTGTTAAATTGAGGACTACTTTTATTAAAGACTTTTTAGGATCTCCCTTGGAATACTCAGGCTCAGAATTTTGAAGGGGGTGGGCTTTTTGACGGCAGGATGACCAGAGCCACTGCAGAAGTATGAAGGTGGGGCCCTAAAAAGCAGAGCCCAGGGGCAGAAAGCCACTTCCGGGACTGCTGATTAAGGCAAGGATTCTATTTGCAGTGTCGGTGGCAAAGCTCCCCGGTGCTCCCGGTATATTTGTCACCAAGTGGGAAGCAGCATTTTGTCACCAGTTGGAAATAGAAGGCCACGGGGGTGTCTCGGCCGTAGGCCGGCCAGTTATGCCAAGTGATTCCGGAGACAGGATCAAAAGAGAGCCCACCAAATGGAACGTGCACATTTTAGGCTGACAGGCTGCCCAATTCTACAGTTGGGGGCAGGCTGGACTCTTTTTTTCAACCCAGGGAGAGAAAGACGATGCTGGGATTGGAGCAGGATTAAGAATGCTTCAAGGGTGGCTGTTAAAAGAATGACAGAGGTAGATCTTCCTACAGCCATAATTGAACATTTAGCAAATGTAAAGGAGGCTATTAATTTAAAAAAACAACCACCACAGGATCCAGCGTTAACTATTCACACATCAGATGAACTGAAACATTTCATCTCAAAACACAACCAGCACTCCCAAATGCTAACAGATGAACTCTTAACACTATACTAGCAATACTAGTAACGCATAATTGGGCATAGAAAATGCAGGAAATAACTCTTCTTCCAGGAAAAAAAGGTTCCTATTTTTGACAATCTGGATGGGATTTTATAAAGGAAAATCTCCTGCAATTACTCTACTGAAAACCTCACGATGAACTAATGCAGCGGTTCTCAACCTGTGGGTCGTCACCCCATTTGGGGTCGAACGACCATTTCACGGGGGTCGCCAAACAACGCAGTCTGCCATTTTTCCCCCTTTTCCTTAGCTGTGCTACTCCCTCTTATTCTATTGGCTTTTGAAAGCCAATAGAATAGACTCTCTTGAATAGAGTCTAATTCTATTGGCTTTCAAAAGCCAATAGGAATTGTCCAGGCTGCCTCTGCCCTGCTGAGCCTGCCAAAAGTCCCAGTCTGCAAACGGTGCTGCAAGTTGTCTGCAGTGAAGGCGAGCTCTCCGGAAGTTTCCACCCCTCCCTGCTGAGCAACTACTGAAAATGGAAGTCAAAGAGGGCCAGGGGAGGGAGGTGGGAGGCCGGCGGGCGCAGGGAGGGTTTTTGGCGCACATGGGGCCCGGCGGGAGCCTTACCTCCCTTGGGCTGAGCCAGCTGGTGGCCCAGCCAGTGGTCACCCTGCGCCGTCGCTGCCCCTTGCCAGCTATGCCTCGGCCGGTGCAGGGGGCAGCACCATGCATGCGCGACGCTCCCGGGCAGGGAAATACAGGTAGTCCTCGACTTACGACCGGTTGGGGGGTCACGACATTAAAAAGGTTGAGAACCACTGAACTAATGGAAGAGGTGAGTTCACTGTAAATTTTTGAAAAGAAATGTATGTTACTCTTCTCCTAACTGGCATTCACTTATGTAAGTAGAAGCTTCTGATCACTTTGGGTGGAGAAGTGTGGTTTTTATCATAATTGGAATACTGTTGAAAGGTTATTTCTCATTTCTCGGTTCTAGTCTCATACAATTAAAGAAGGACATTGCTTCTCCCCATCCCCCCCCCCCCGCGGGCATCAGACTCCCTCTGAGTAGAGCTTCTGTTTTCCTTATCAGGTTAGCAGCTGTGACCAAAAAATTATTTTATAATTTTATAAATAAATTTTTTTTTGTTTTATAGTAGCTACCTCCGGTTTCTTAAATTTGCATATCTACCTTATACTAAGTTTACGGTCAAGTTTTGAGAGTCCCCCCCCCCACTATGGCTATTTTAGATTTGCAATACACGTTTCCTGCTTCCTACTGCAAAATAATTCAGGAGATGATTTCAGCTCAAAATTTACAATATTAGGTTTTAGCAGCCAGGTCAGAGGTAACCCATTCCAGGCTTGAAGGCAACAGATAAGGACTATATCAGCCGCTCTCCCCACCCAAGCTTGTGCTTTTGGACTACAGCCCCCATTCTCCCCAGCCAGCAGGGCTAGGAGAAACCATGATGGAACCTGCTGGCTGGGGAGGATGGGAGCTGTGATCACTTTCCCTTGCCACCAGGGCGAAGGCTTTTAATGGCACCGGGCGGCTGCTTTGTGAATGGAGCCCCAGCAGCCCCAGCCGGGCTCCTCTGGTAGAGCAAGATGGGAACTGTAGTCGCGCACCTCTGGACCCAGCAGCTCAAAGGCTCCCCCGCGCCCCCTCGTCCCCATGGCAACGGCATCGGTGAGGGAGACCAGCTGGGCACCCCTCCCCCCCGAAAGGGCAAAGGGGCGGGGCGTGAGCCTCCCTCCCTCCCAGCCCCCCCCGCTTCTCACCTCCTCGAGGTCATCTTCCCGCCTCCGTCTTCCTCACATGGGGCCCCTGGGTCTCGCGGGGAGACCGGCCCGGGAGGAGGCGAACCGCAATCGGCCCGGGCCCGGCCGCATCCAGGCCCGGGAGAGGGGAAGGCAGAAAGAGACCCGAGGAGCGATCCGTCGCGATGCCTAAGACGTCATCGCCGCGCGACCAGGCCCGCCCGCCTCAGGAAGGGCAAGGAAGGGGCGGAGTCGCCAGCCGGACTGAACACAGAGGCAGGCGCCGCCTAGAACGACCACACAGCAGGAACGCTGTTTCCGCTCTAGGCTGCGACGTCTCTGTAGCAAGCACCTCTTCAGTGCCCAATGAGCCGCTTCTTCTCCAGCCCGTTTCATTGGTCTGCCCTGGGCGGGCTTCCTCAGAAAAGAAATAATATCTGTATTCGTTATTATTATTGCACCTCAGGAATTATAATTATTTTACCAAGACATGGGAAAGTGTTTCTGTTATGATAGGCGGCTTTTATATCAATGTTCCTTAAACTTTAAGGTTTGTGGACTTCAACTCCCATAATTCTCCAGCCAGCACTGGAATCAATGAACACTTAATAAGTCCTGTGGGAGATAAAACGTGAATGGCAAGAATGAGGGAGGAAAATCGCTTGAATTCTGAGTTAGTTCTCGGGAGGGCGAGGTGAACTACTTCTCCCAGAGTGCTTCGGGCTCGCCCGGTGACGTCACGCGCCTGCTCTTCAGCGCCCAGGCCCCGGATATTGCCTCTTTTTCCTTCTGCCCAAGGTGAGGATGGTGCGGCCGTGGCGCTTCCCTCCCGGGGCCTGTCATTCGTATCCACCGCCATCCGCCTCAGAGAACCGCCGGGCCGGGCACGGGCCGGGCAGGGATGCTTCGGGGGCTTTGGGCGGGCGGCGCTGGGCTGCTTCCGCCGGGGGCGAGCGAAAGATTAGGCCGGCGGCATCCTCGAGAAGGCTGGCTGGCTGGCTCTCCCCGGGCTGCCGTATTACTCCGAAGCGTCGCGCAGCCGCTCCGCTTAGGCACCTGAAAGCGAGGAGGAGGCGCCCGGGAATGGCCACCGCAAAGGGGAAAGTTTTGGCCCCGGGCTTTGGGATGGCCGCCTTCCCTGGCCGGGGAAGCGGATTGCGTCCCTGCCCGCCGCGAGTGAGGGATCCCCCAGCCTTGCGACTCTCCTGGAGGGCTCGGGGCGGCTTCTGAACACGGGGCGGAGAAGCCGGCCTTTCTGTAGGTTGAGGTTTCCAAGGCGTTGATGAGAACGCAGGTTTGCCTCCATTAAGGGACTTCCAAACATGGGAGGATTCTGCTCCTTGAAATGCAGTGCATTCCTTTATGCTTCCTACCTAGAGAGAGTGCCTCTATCTTAAAGTTAGTTTCCTTGTGGACTGACTATATGTTTGCAAAAACATTGCGTGTCAGAGTCTGATGTTTGCAACATTTTGGAAGTGGAGAATTGTGTCTTGAGAGGGAGGGCACCGAGAGGCAGGGTCTAATGGATGTTCCCCTTTTTTTGTCAGATGGCAGGCGAGAAGAAAACCAGGAGGGTCCGGAAGGTCCATGCCAGCCGCAATCCGGTGCTGGCCCGAGGGATCGGGAGATATTCCCGGTCAGCCATGTACGCCCGGAAGGCCATGTACAAGCGGAAGTACAACGCGCCAGAGACAAAAGTACAAAGTGATGGGGACTTTAGTGTTAAGGCTGGATAATTAGCCCAATGGATGGGGGTATGGATTTGAGTAAATCTGTCTGGGGCATTCTGGGAGTTGAAGTCTACCCATCTTCAAGTGGCTACGGTTGAGAAACACTGGACTAATCTATGGAAAACTAATTGATTTTAATCTGTCGTATCAAAAATGCCATGATGTGGTACCAATTTTGCTGTTGTTTTTTTCCCTAGATAGAAAAGAAGAAGAAAGAGAAGGTGGCAGCCACTGTTACAAAGACTGTTGGGGGGGATAAGAATGGAGGCACCCGGGTGGTCAAACTTCGCAAGATGGTAAGAGCTTGTTGCCTAAATTATGCGGCCGAGAGAGTTCCTGTCCTCCTCCATGTTCAAGAGGCTGCTTTGATTCTTCAGAGCAGTCTTTCTCAACCTTGACAATTGTAAGGCATGTGGACTTCAACTCCCAGAATTCCACAGCCAGCATCGCTGGCTGTGGAATTCTGGGAGTTGAAGTCCACATGCCTTAAAATTGTCAAGGTTGAGAAAGACTGCTTTAGAGGGTGCTGAATTCAGGCCTTTCTTTTCTTCCTTGCAGCCCAGATACTACCCTACGGAGGACGTTCCCCGTAAGCTCCTGAGCCATGGCAAAAAGAATTTTGCCCTTCACAAGAGGCGGCTGCGGAGTTCAATCACCCCAGGAACGGTGCTGGTCCTTCTCACTGGCCGCCACAGGGGCAAGGTAATGGGCCTGTGGTATTCCTCTCGTCTGGAGCATTCGGGAGGCAGGCAGAGATTCAGACGACTAACTCTCCCCTCTTGTGTTTGGGTTTCCAGCGTGTGGTTTTCTTGAAGCAGCTTGGAAGTGGACTGTTGCTTGTAACAGGTAAGCTCATCTTATATTTATAGCCTCCGTTTCTTTTCTGTGATCCTTCTTAGTGTTTTTAATTCCACGTAAGAAGACCTAGTGAAAAAAAAAAAAGAAAAAAGGTAGCAAACAATTGTAGTAAAAGATCTGTCTCCTAAAGGAGGAGGGTCTTTACAAGTTGGGAAGAAGTAAAGAGTTTTCTGCCAGTTTGAAGTCTCCGTGTACATTCTTTTGTCTTCGGTTTCAGGGCCCTTGGCTATCAACCGTGTCCCTCTGCGCAGAGCTCACCAAAAGTTCGTCATTGCCACTTCGACGAAGGTTGATATCTCTGGGGTCAAAGTTCCAAAGCATCTCAGTGACGTTTATTTCAAGAAGAAGAAGCTGCGTAAGCCCAAACATCAAGAGGGCGAAATTTTTGACACTGAAAAAGTGGTATGTATAGAACTATCGCCTTGAGCGTGCTTCCAAGATTGTATTCTGCATAAGTCAAAAGCCAACCAGGAGGCAATCTGGAACCTGTAGACAAATTTTCAAGATCATTCCAAGATCTTTGCATTTAAAAAAGCAGATTAAATAGAAACTTGTACGAGGACATCTTTAATACTTGTCTTGATGACTTTTTTTTCCTAAATAATGTTTGCATCAAAATCTGAAGAATGGTTGAGGTGATACAGCTGTATCCAAGAGGGTGTTAGGAAAGCAAAACAGATTTCTTTTGGATGCACTGTAGAATAATGTTGGCAAGGAGAAGGGGGTGGCTGTTTGGAGAGCCTTTAGCAATCTCAGTGGGGAAGGCCAGGAACACCCCTGTAGTACAGCCACAGGAAAAGAAACAAATGACTGAAGTAGCGTTTCTGTTTTTCCAGAAATACGAGATTGCAGATCAGCGTAAGGCAGACCAGAAGACGGTGGACTCCCAGCTTCTGCCAATCATCAAGAAGGTCCCTCAGCTCCGAGGCTACCTGCGCTCAACCTTTTCACTTTCCAATGGAGTTTATCCTCACAAATTGGTCTTCTAAATAGTCTGAAAATACCACAGTAAAATTTTTTGGGGGAAAAATTACTAAAATCTCTGCTGGTTTTATTTTATTGTATTATATATTGGTTTGTCTGCACGTAAGCAAACATTGGTTTGATGGTTGAAAACGTGAAGGCGCATTTGCTGATGTATTGTGTCTGATCGTGGTTTTCTTTCTTGAGATGGGATGAGAATTTGCCATCACTGTTTACAGGAGGTTCCTTCCTCTCCTCTTCCCATCATCTTTGAGTACTCAGGACTGGTTTGAAGCAGTCATGGGCAGAATTTGCACCTACTCGGTTTAGTAAATGGAAGGAAAGCTCTGTAGGCAACTGCTTTAGAGGTCGTCCCTAAGCTTCGCCAACTGTTAGTCTATGCTTCAGTGCCAGTGGGGCAGAGCTGTAGCTGTGCTGAAGTCCTGACCCAGCCTCAGATCATTTGAGGTATTTGTGTGTCCATGTTCAACTTGCCTAGTAAATAGGTGGTGTGTGTGTGTGTGGGGGGGAATTGTTTGGTCAGGAGAGGGAGCTCGTGTGCAGTGCTTGAATCACAGCCTTACAAAGGCACTAAATTTTCAACCAAGAGATCAAATCGCCTTGTAAAAGGCAATTGTGTTAATTAAAGATTACATGAGGAAAGTAATGTGTTGTGATTTGAAATCTGAGAAAGCCATAATGCCACACGCAATTTAAGAAGCATGTAATCCAGTTTCCCCAGTTAGGTGTCCCCTCAACAGATGTCAGTCTGACTCTTACATTTTGGATTCGTTTGCTGGCTCTCTAGCTCATTTCATGTGTTGCACCAAGACTAAGCTATCGTGTTTTTATTGGATTATGGTCCAGAAGGTTGTGGGAACCCAGCCGGTTACTAACTTAACAGGCTACCATTTAGAAGACTACAGTGTGGGGTAGGACCAGCTAATATTCTGGTATAGCTAATATAGCCATCGTTATGGTTCACAGAGATAAGAAATTTTGGGTGGATTGCCTCTCCAGCTGACTGTCAGTTTCACAGACACTCAGTTTCACAGACACCATTTGAGTGTGCTTTTATTTTGTTTATTTAAAGCATTTATGTAGGCACCCATCTTCTGCCAAACTCTGGTTCTGCAGAAGAGCCTGCAGAGGTTCATCGGTCTCGTGGGAGGGAGTCTCGCCAAGAGAGCGATTCGTGATTCCACAATGGATGTGCAATGAAGGGCTGCAAGGAGCTTGACGCACTTTGGGCTCCCATCAAGGGAACAAGGCACAAGGTAAAGCAGGCAGCTCAAGCTGTAAAGCAGGCTGGGGTTGTTCAGAGGCCAAGGCTGCTCCTGCTGAAATCCCCGGTCAGAATAAACTGGGTTAAAATGAGAATTGTGGTTAAAACAGCTGCTGTTCAGTGGGGAAATCGGTCAAGGTGAGGTCTGTGCAAAGAGCTCAGCGCCTTCCCTTGCTCCGAGAGCTGAGCCTGGCAGGCTGCCTCCCCAGACAGCAGAGCCTGTTCTGCTGCTTTGGGTGGGTGAGTGCTCAGCAAAGCAATCTGAAAATGACGGGAAATCGCCCTTCAGTTTCCTGTAGGCCAGTCAACGGAGAGGCAGGAGACCGGATGAATTGGACCAAGCCATGTTGTTGGCTGTTGGCAGTGCTAATTGCTCCCACGGCATGAGGTTAGGCAACTCGGATGAGTGCTCTTGGTGTCGACTAAATTGACTCAGCAACATTACACTCTAGAATTCTGTTTGAAAAAACACATCATTATATCCCCTAAAATATTGGGCCGTGGAAGGCAATAAGCTTTCCATTAATTTTAGGGTTGACTCACACTCCTCCCCCCCCCACTCCCAGGGTACATTTGGGGAACATGTACCCTGAGGCAATTTAAAAATTTCTCTTTGATTAAAGTAGAAGTGAGGAGCTTCATTAAAATATCCAAGATGTTCAGTAATTAATACAACTGTTTCACAGCATATTACGACCACATCGTAGCTGGCTGAAATTTCACGTTCTACGTTAAAGTAATGAACGCTAATTGAAAATATGTTGGTTTCTATATTTAGAAAATTATCCTGGCATGAAAGGTGGCTGGATTGTGGTATAAAAGAGAAACATGATTTATGGGGGGGGTTGCATCCCCAAAGAATTGGCCTAAATCAGAGATTTATGGGAAGTATTTGTCATAACTACCAAGTGTGACTTATTGATTTATTGTACAGGAAATCAAGAACGGGAAAAAGAACGTTAGTGCTTATTTATTTTTGTATTGAATTTATACCTCTTTCTCTCCAACAGATTTGAAATATATACAAGGAACTTTGCATGTTTTTTGGTTTTAAGCAAAGGCCGTAGAAAGATGGTATTTGTCCCCAGAGACAGGATTTGGCCATGTATCCGGTCGTGCTGAGCCATTAGCAAAAGCATTTTAAATCAAACAGGATGAGAAAAATCCTTGATGATTCAGGATTCATGCGCTGTGTTGGCTGAACCTACCGTACCTGTAGTTAGTAGATCACAATTTAAGGCTTAGTTCAATGTGAACTGATAGGTAAAACCTCCTATAAAATAAACATAATCTTTAAAACTATGTGAAATAGGGAGGGCTTTGCATATAACTTACTCATTTCCATCAAATAAATTCATATTAGGTGCTTTGGGGAGAAAAAACATCCACACGTTTATTCATTAGGAAGCTCTTTGGATTTCATGGGTCTCTTCCAAACTTTTGGGAAGCCAAATAAAAGGCAGATATTAAGGTTTTTCAAGCCAAGATTATTTAGAGATGATTAAACCACTCAATTTGTTTTTAAATGAGTTAGAGATGTTACAGGAACATTAGATCAATATTATGCTAACTTCTTACCACTAAAATGTATATTGTAGTCCTCCAATACATTGTTTTCTTCTGTGTTTCATATAGGTAGGACTAGGTTACACAAGGTTGTAAACTACTTCCTCCCTAGATTGGTGTTACTAAATGCTAATGTATTGTATCACCCTTTATGTTGAGATGATTTTTCCAGGGAGGTAATATCCTGTCATTTCAGTGTAATCAAAGGTAAAGTCATAGTTAAAGTAGTGATGGGTGATGAGACTTCAGCCCTGCCCAATTTATCAACTGTCAGCTCAACCTCAAATGCACTTCCCTGAAGGCATCGGTGATCCCATTATACAGTGATATTTCACCCTATGTAAATGTATGTTAGTTTACGTACATTTACATACGGTAGGTGCTTTTTCAAGAGGCAACTGGACTTGCAAGAAAGTCCAGTTGCTTCTTGAAAAAGCATCTTTGGGACAATCGTGACCTGGATGTCTGAGAATCTCCACAGACGTCAATCTACATAGCTTTCCACTAATGATGCAGTTGAGGTGTTACAACAGCTAAAATGTTTGTGAAGCTGAGCCACAAATCAAAATGAAACAAGCAGAAAGTGATCGGCAAAACAATTTAAAGTGGAAGACAAATTCTTGAATACCATTCTAAATTTAAAAAAAAAACAAACTATAGAGGAGGATCTTCTATATTCAGAAGTGCCCTATTGGGTGGGACCTATTTCCTGTATTCTGGGGGCAATATATGAATACAGTGTAAAGCACGGGTGTCCAATCTTGGCAACTTTTAAGACTTGTGGACTTCAGCTCCCATAATTCCTCAGCCAGCATTATTTGCTTCCCTTTCCCCCGCTCATCCCCAAATCTCTGATAATGATAAACATTATAAACAAAACAGTTCCATGTATGTACGTGGCTATTTTTCCTATAGCTAACAAAGCTAAGTAGCAATAAATTTTATAAAAAAAATTAATTGGGTGGTGTGTTAAAGACTCATGCAGCTGAATTTTATTTTAGTTGCTGAAATAAAAATACATTGTACAGCTGACCAGATGTTCTCTTGTATTGTTCAACCAGCCCAATCCTCGCAGGAAAATTTGCATATTCCAGCAGGCTGTGTTGATAGTTTAAATTATTGTTTAAGGCTTTGATTATAAGATAAGTGTTGATTCAGTGGGAAGCCTGCATACTCATTACGCTGTTTTGAACACAGCATTTTGATAGCCCCCAGTGAAGTTATCCCACAAGAGCAGCCAAAATTAGCTGGTAAGACAAATAATACATAATGTTATTAACCATCCAAAATAAGTTCCTAGATAACGTCTTCCAGATCTTTACTGATAATTGATAAGAGAGGACCTACTCATGCATACTTTATAACAAATTTTTTTCAAAGCGCAGACTTTTTTTTTTTTTTGGTCTGCTTTTGGTTCTCCTTTGTTTGCAGTCATCCTATTGATAGTATCTTCCAGAAGTGAACAGCAACACCTTCATTTCAGTTGTCAGGTCATTACTTTACCTCCAACAATGGTTCCTGAATCTGCCCGTGTGGCTATTGCTATTGTTCATCATTGAAAAAAAAACCTGATTTATCAGTTCGGACAATATCTGCTTTGACCATGGTTTGACATGTATGTGTCAGAGCTGAAAGAGCCGACGGTGCTGGGTTGAACCAAGGATTTGACCCTGGTCTCTTGCCTCTCCCTGACCTTCGTGACTAAATGTCCATTTTCTGAAAACATGGCATGGCCATGAAAATGATTTTAAGCAAGGTTTGTTTTCCAGTTTATCCTGCTCAAATGAAGGTCTCTGATTAAATATTGGCTGGGGTATTTTATTATGTGCAGCCACAGACCAAATGTTTTGATTAACCTTATTAACTGCACGCAAACAAAAACGGTGCAAAGAAACGATGAAACCAACTTTTTTATTTTATATCCCCAGCTACAATCCTGAGCATTTTTTAAAAACACTAGGGGAATCAATATTTCCTTCCACTATAAGTACCAGTGGTATTTTTCCCAAAATTTTTTTTAAAAAACATTGCTGTACACACAAAAATTATTTGTAGATATTTTTTTATCCTTTTATTATTTTATAAATAATTCAAGGAGGTGAATATGCATGATACTCCTCCCTTGCCCCACAACCCAAGAGGGGCCTGCCCAAAGTCACCCAAGTGCCTTTCATGCCTAAGGTGCGACTAGAACTCATCGGCTCCCGTTTGGGGCCTGGCACTTTGCCACTATACCACTGTTTGTTTGTCAGCCTCGGCCACATTGAAACTTGTGGATTTCAACTCCCAGAATTCCTCAGCCAGATTCTGGGAATTGAAGTCCACGTCTCTTAAAACGATCACCCGTCACCCGCACCACAAAAGGAAGAAGAGGCCGCTGGCCTGCCCCCATCCCACTCCCCCTTGCAATGCCCCCCTTTAAGTGAGGCGCAGGCCCGGCGAAGCCCACCCCCTCCCCGGCGGCGAGAGCCGCACTCTGAGGCGAGCCAGGCCGGGAGGGGGGAAACCGGGCGCGTCCATCAGCGCTCAGCCAATGGGCGGCGCCGGGTCCAGCTCCGGCACGCCCAGTAGGCGGAGGGGTGGGTCAGGCGGGCGCGCGCCTCGGCCTCTCGCTGCGCGCGGCCCCTTTCCCCCTCCCGTCGGAGGAAGGCGGCTCGCGCCCCTCCAAGATGGCGTCCGGCCGTCAGCTGGGCGCGTGAGCGGGCTCCGCCTCCCCGGTCGGGCCCCGCCTCCGCCTCCGCCCCCATCATGGCGGGGGGTTGAGGGCGCCGCCTCCCGCCTCCCCCTCCCGCCGCCCGGCCTGCCGGAGCATCCCCGGCTCCCCTCAGCCGCCGCCGCGCCGCCCAAGACGGAGGGACGCAGGCAGGGAGGCCGGTGCCGCCGTCTCCGCCGCCTCGCCTCCCGGATGGGCTCCCCGGCCGGCGCCTCGGGCTCCGCGGCCGCCGCTGCCGCCGCCGACTCGGCGCAGTGGCTGTCGGTGAAGGAGGAGACCATCTTCCTCCACGACGGGCTGATCCGGGTCACCGACCTGGCCGAGCTGCCCAGCGAGATTATCGGCGTCGCCGAGCCCGGAGACACCGAGCTGGAGGTGAAGAGGGGGAGGAAGGGGGGGAGGAGGAGGGGGGAGCCCGGGTGGTCTCGAACAATGGGGAGGGGGGTCGCCAGGCCTTTCTGAGGGGAGTCGCTGCGCCCCCCCCAGGGAAGGAAGCGCCCCGGCCTCGCCCCGAAGGAGGCGGTGGGGGGAGGGAAGGCATCGTCTCGGCCTCCCCCCCTGCCCCTCGCAAGGCCGGGGGAAGAGGGGGGGCTGGCCTTCGTTAAAAGAGTGGGGGCCAAAGATGGCACCTGGGGTCCCTCTGAGGCAGCTGGGGGAGGGGAGGGAGGAAGGAAGGGAGGGAAAGAGATGGAAAGCAGGAAGGGTTAGAGAGGAAGGAAGGAAGGCAGGAAGGAGGGAAGGAAGGAAGGAAGGAAGGAAGGAGAGAGATGGAAGGAAGGAGAGGGGAGGAAGGGGAGAGAGAGAGAGAGGATGGAAGGAAGGCTCATCCCCCACTGAGTGATTTTCCAACCTCTGTTTCTGGGTTTCTGGGAAGGAGATGTACCCAGGTTAGGGATTTATTGAAGGGAGGATGTCAACCTGGGCAGCCAACCTGCTGGGGAGGGTGGATCATCAAACCATGTTCTGGAGGGAGCATTTCCATTTGAAGGAGCTGGAGCAAAGGTGATGGAATGGGGAAGGATGGGATGAGGAGGGCAGATGGGAAGACCAACGTTAACGGAAAGTCAAGGCAGGCAGAGAAGGAAGAAGAGCCCAAGGCGAAGGTCATCCTGACCAGGGAAAACCTGGCCAGCAGATTAGAGACGCTGCCCTTGGACCACGGGGAAGATGTCTGGAGCCCCAAGTGAGGAGAAACAGGTGGGAGGACCAAGAGTGGTTGAAGGACGAGCTCTGGAAGGCCAGAGGATGAAGGAGGGGCACTAGTGTACTCCGGGATGGAAAATCAGGCACAGCGGGACGAGGGACCGGCATTGGGGGGGGGCGCGCGAGAGAGCAGCACTGATTTCTTTCCTGGAGGGTTTCAGCCCAGCAGGATCAAGATGTGGGGTGGGGGATCAGCAGCCGGTCCAAGAGCAGGAAGCAGCATGTAAACACTGGGGCAGGTTTGTCTGTATTGACAGGCTGTCGCAAAGGTGATTCAGCACTAAGGAAGCAGAAGAGGCCAGAGGTTGGGAGCTCTCCTTCGCTCTCCTCCTCTCTCCTCTCCCTTTTTCCCCTGGGGAATCCTCTCCCCCCAATCGAGGGTGGTCCTCTTCTTATTCCTGTTTTTCTGCTGAATTGCCCGCCTTATTCTGAATTGTGTATATTCCGGGGCTGAGCTGACCAGGATGGCTCAAAAGCCGAGGGAGAGTAAGGAAGATGCTTGCCAACCTCGGCTTCTCTTCTCCTAAAAATAGGGGCAGCCGAGCCCTTGCTGCCAGTGTCTCTTCTGGCTTTCTCATGCGCCTCCCTCCGTCACTCCGCCCTTTTCCCCAGCCGTGTGGCTCTCGGTGACACAGGTTCTTTGTCAGAAGCTGGGTGGTGTGAACCAAACGGGGACGGTTCAGCAGGCACTGCATTGAAGGCTCATGCTCAGTCACCTGCATCTGTTTAGGGAGCTTGAAGGAACGCAATTGTATTGCCCGGAAGGAGGCAAGGCTGCCCCAACCCTTCTCGGCTTCGTGTGGAGAAGGAATTGTTTCCTAAGGGAGGGGGAATGACACTGGCCCACACATCGCAAGCCTTTTGTTAAAATAAATGCTGACAGGCTTTTTTTTTTTTTGCTTCTTTTTGTTGTGATCTGTCAAAGAATGTGGAACAGTTCGTGGGACTTGTCCAGAAGGTGATGGTTCTTGGGATTGGTTTTTCTATTTTATTTTTTGCAACAATATAGTTTGTATTCAGAAATAGAATTGAGCCCATTAGTTCTGCACGCCTGCTTTAAATGGTGATTAATCACATGACAGCCCTGGGCAGTAATTGCTGGAAGAGCATGCTGTAGTTTCAAGGTAATTCTACAATCTCTACAATTGTTTAGAAAACACATTGTGGAATGGAAGCTGATAATGTGGATGTTTGGGGTGCTGGAATGTAAATAGCAATTGATAAGCCTTTGCTTTCCCTTGGCTGTCCCAAGTGATGTTTGACACATAAATTGGAGTACAGATGCCATCACACCAGCCAGCACAGCCCACAAGGCCCCAGTAGCTGGGCAGCACACAGGTATAGAGTCCAGTGCCACTCAGGTGGAGAAGCTGCTGCATACAGCTAATTGCTTCCGTTAATATTTTTACTGTTTATTAATAACACTTAGACTTATATACCGCTTCACGTTGCTTTACAGCCCTCTTTAGGTGGTTTTACAGAGCCAGCCCCCAACAATCCGGGTCCTCAACCTGAGAAGGATGCAAGGCCGAGTCAACCTTTCGCCAAACTTACTTATTAAATTTATATGCTGCCCTTCTCACTATCGCGTGACTCTAAATTTACATTTTTCCCATGTGAAAATGCAGTGGATCATCCCAAATGCTTTTGGTTGGGTAAAGCACACCCCAGATTACATGTGGCAACTTTGCAAATTTAGCTCAAACTGTGTAAAGTTTCTTGAATTTCAGTTTGACTCCTGAAGGCCAACACCCATCTTGGTCCATGATTGCGTCTCATAGTATCCCATCAGATGCTTCTGGGGTTCTCAGGTAGGGACACAGTCCTCTCCTCCTGGGGGTCCTGCCATTGGTTGTCCCCATGCAGAGGTGGCTGGGAGCCTTTGAGACAAATATCCCTCAGTGTGACTTTATCCAGTCCCTTTTAAAGCCACCCTTGTCAGTGGCCGTCTTCATATCACATCCTCATCATATCTGGCGGTAATGAATTCTGCAGATTAATTGCGCACAGTGTGAAGGAAAGCTGCTTTTGTTCCAACTCTTTTTTTCCTAAATGGCTTGGCTGAATGGCCCCTGCTGCCAGTGATTGGAGAGAGGAGGAAGAAAGCAGCTCCCAGGCCTCTTTTCTCCACTCAGTGCATTATTTTTTTTACCTTTCTGCATTTTGTTCCTGTCAGTCTCGAATGTTCCAGCTTTTTCTCAAACTCCTGATTGTTTCGGTCTGCACTTTTTCCCAGTTCTTTATAGCCTTTTCATAGGTGATGACTAAAACCGGACATGGCGTCCCAGTTATGGCTGTGCTATAGATCTGCATAAGAGCTTTACATTGTTGGCAGCCTTCTTCTCAACCGCATCGTCCTCAATGCGGACATGATTTGTTCTTGCATTCTTTGGGGACTGGCTTCCCAGTTTATTCTACAGTCCTGGGATTTCCTGGTGGTCTCCCATCCTGGTCATAACCAACTCTAACCTCTTTTTTGCTTTTCAAGACCAGCCTGGAAATCACTCAGAACCCTTTGACTTTAAAATGTTTATTTGACATAAGCACTGGCCATTCCAACTTCTTTGATGTGCAGCCCGCTCGCTCGCTGTTTCTGCAGGTTTGATGGGTGGAGCTCCATTGCTCAACAAACACGGGGAAAGAGTTTCAGAGTGCTGCTTCCTAGAGAGGTCATGATTAAATGGGAGGTCTTTGAGGGGCCCCCAATAATTCTAACTGGGGCTACACAAAGAGTAGTAATTGTCCTGCCCTTACTTCGTGTGTGGTGTAGTCGTCTTCATGTTCTAGCACACACCCGTTGGCTTTGGATTGACTGTTTGAAATGGAGAAACCCCTGCTCTGTAGAGACTACTTTGCTGCAGCACAATGGAAAAGAGCCTCTCTGGCCCATCACTGGTATATTCTCAGACATTGATATTTCTGCTGTACTTCCCTGGATATAGATTTTGCCAGTACAGCAAGCATCTCCGCTGCAAGAGCTGGTCTATTTGGGGTTTTTTTGAGGGGGGGGAGAACATGCACCAACTCTTCTTTATTCCAAAGAAGCCTCTGGACTGGCTGTGATGGTACATTACTTTCATATTCTTAAAAACAAGGGGAATTAACCCTGAATAACGGGATTTGGTCCTCCATGATCCTGAGTCAGCAGAGAATATACAGAGGAGAAGAATGAGACAGGTGTAAGGCAATTGGCTCTGTGATGGGTTCGACCCAAATCTGTTCATTATTATCTTGGGTTCAGATCCCTGGAAACATGCAAAATCTTGAGAACGCTGTCTCTCAACCTTGGCAACTTTAAGATGAGTGGATTTCAACTTCATGCTGGCTGGGGAATTCTGAGAGTTGAAGTCCATTCATTTTAAACTTATTGCCAGTACTTATTTCCCTGCATGAAATCACAACATTTTCCTTATTAAAGGATGTTAAAACAGAAAGTGCTGCTGTTAATTTTGCACAGTCTTAGAATTTATAGGATTCCATGGTGAATTTGTAATACTGGAAAACCAAATGGATTTTTAATACCCATTGTGAGTTTGGACCCTGATAAATCAATGTCTGCAGCATTTAGTTAACTATGTATGTCAGCTTGTATTTATTTGGCTAATGGGCCTTGAAATCCTTTCTCAGTAATCCTATTTCTTGCTCTTTGCCATTAAAGTTTCTCAAAAAACAAAGTCCTGGTTTTATGTGTCATCTACAAGCCGTAAAAGGCAACCAAGAAAATGTTGTGAATTCATAAATATCTGATACCGACCCTAAAGCGAATTGTAACATTATCCTAAATTTTAAATCTGTCTGGATAGTGGTTTTGCATTAATGGTGCCTTGGCACAACCCAAATTTGACAATCGGCCGTTAATCAAGGCACTCTCGTGTGTGTGTGTGTGTGTGCGTGTGTGTGTGTGTGTGTTGCGTGTGTGTGCGTGCATGAGAGAGAGAGAGAGAGAGAGAGAGAGAGAGAGAGAGAGAGAGAGAGAGAGAGAGAGAGAGAGAGAGAGAGAGAGAGTGTTGCATTCTCTTGCAAGACGGTAAAATGAGGGGATCAATAGTATTTCTTCCCCCACTTAAAAGCTCAGGCTTTTAAGCAGTTAAGGCAGGCAGTGACGAAACTCGTAAGTTCAGAAGTGAATCCAGCTTTGTGTTTTTCTTAGGGCAGCCATTAAATAGCAGCCCGATTCTGGCCAGAGGGGAATTCATGCCAAGGGCCAGCATGGATTCTGCCTTCCTGGCAAACTCAATATTTTCCAGCCTTGGCAACTTTAAGAAGTGTGAACTTCAACTCCCAGAATTCCCCAGACAGCATGCAATTCTAGGATTTAAAGTCCACACGTCTTAAAGTTTCTAAGGCTCAGAAAAAAACTAACTGAAGGTCGGGGGGGGGTTGAAGTCCCCCAAGATGGAGAAACGTGGCTCTAAAGCCCGCAGAGCTGCAGTTACTCTGCACCGAACGGTGAATTTGGAGCCCTTTCTCTCTCTCCCAGATCGCTTTGGGCTCGGCGTGTTGATCTTCATCCAGGAAGGGACGTGGAGAAGCATTCTTTCCCCAGCATGACCGTCTCCTTTCTCCCCCCCCCCAGATCTTGACCTTCGAGACCAAGAACCCCTCGGAGCTGTCGGAGCGCCTGCGCTCCGTCTGCGGCAACCAGAGCAACGCCTACGCCCGCCTGCTGGAGTACCGGCTGAACGCGCTGCGGGGACTCTGGAACGCCCAGCGCCAGCTGGCCCTGGAGGAGCAGCACGAGCGGGAGAGCTCGGGCGATGAGGAGGCCCTGGCCCTGCTCAAGCGGCAGGGCCTCCTGCAGCAGTCGGAGCAGGCGCCCTTCACCTCCCGCATGGGGCTGCTCCTGGTCTTTCCCCTGATCGAGTCCCAGAGCAGGACGGACCCTTCCCTCTGCAACGTCACCGCCGAGGTGCTCCTGACCTGCCTCCGGGACTGCCAGCCCTTGAGCTTGACCAAGGAGCCCGCGGACTGTCTGAACGGCATCGAGGCTCTGCTCTGCTCCTGGCTGGAGGAGGCCTCCCCCCGCGGCCAGCAGATCCCACGCAAGCAGAAGGAAAATGCTGCCGCTGCCCTGGTGGCCTTGGCTTGTGCCAGGTAGAGGAAGGGGGGGCTTGTACCCACCCACAGTCATGTATGGGCCGATCCCTGAAGACCGAAGGCCAACCAGCTCCCGCTCCCGAAGGTTCCCTGCAGCTGCAGGCCTTGGCTGGGCCTTCAGGGAAGGTTCTGCCCAGGAGAACAAGCCTCGTGAACAGGGATCGGGGTGTGTTTCCTTCCCTTTCGAGCTGAAATGGCGGAGGTCCTCATTCCCTTGAGTTTGGGGGGCAATCCTCACAAAGCGCAACTGGCCAGGACCTTTTCTTCGCTCTTGGTACCCTTGTGCATTCTGACCACTGTGCAAAAGGGTCCAAGATATTCCTGATCCTCACCTAGACAGGCTCGCCTGCTTTTCCCACACAGGCTGCCTTCTCTTTCTCCTCTGGATTTGAACAGTCCTTAACTTACCGCTACATGAATAGAAAGTGAACAATATACAATGTATGGGGATCAGTCCAAAGGGCTTTGGATTTATTTATCTGGGCCCGAGTGTCGGGTCCTTCTGTTTAGAGAGCTCTGTTGCCTGCACTTGCCTGAAGGGTGCCCACTGCCTTGTTCTCTCTTTCCCAGGGGTTCCCTCAAAACATTTGTCCACACCGTCCATCTCCTACAAAAACAGACTGATTTAGGATCCCTGCCTGTGGCTGATGTGTTGTACAGGTGAGAAGGAGGAGGAGGAAGGGGAGGGAGTGGATAGTGAGCGACCCACATATCGCCTTATGTGTACGTATATATGTATATATACATATATATGTCTCCACTTCTGCTCCCTGAAGGCTGCTGCTTCTAGAAGGCGGACCCGGATCGCCCTCCTGCTTGCTAGGGGGCAAACACATGGTGTCCTGGGGCTTTGAGGACATGTTGCCGGCACCTGACGCTAACCCTGGCTCTGGCTCAGAAAATAAAGGTAAGAAGGCGGGAAGGCTGGATGTTCTTGCCTTTAGAGTACCCGAGGTTGGATGGTTTGAGGACAGGCAGAAGCTGTGGCTCACTGATAGCTGGGTAGAGGCAGTTGGAAGGTTTTATTCCATGGGGGAATTCGCTTCCTTCAGAGTGGGGAGCAGAGCAAACACCGGTGTTTGCCAGAAGGCTGCTTCTTCCAAAATGCAGGAATAAAAAAGCAGCCCTGACCCCCCAAAATGGGCCCTTCGATAAAGAGCAGGGAGCCGTTCTCCTTCCAGCCTCTTAATTTCCCCAGTTTAATGGCAGCCAATTTTTTCCCACCTGCACCTAGAGGAGTCCTCCTCCAGGTTCTCATCTTTCTTCTTGACTCCAGTTGCCAGTGTCGTCCGAACAGGCAGTGCTCGGAACTGGACATATCAAAAGATTAGAATGAGACTAGTGGGTCAAGCTCTCTTTCCTGATAGAGAGAAAGTTGTCCCTCGTTATGTTTTGTAGACATAACGAGGGTGGCAGCCCTATGGAAAGTCCAGTCTCGCACACCGAGGACGTTTGGCTGTGGGTCAGAGGAACGTTGTCTTCCCTGCTCTGGCAGCGGAGAGCGTGACCTTCCCCCCAAATTGTGTGGCTTTGAAAGTAACCTCCTCCTGAACGCCTCTTGCAGATGCAGACTTGGGACGCTGCCTGGCAGTAGATGGACTTTATCTTTATACAACCAACTCAGTTGGCCGGGGAATCAGCAAATTAGGATCTGGATTGCACGGTACTTTACGGTAAGCCCCTCAGCAAAGCAGGGTCTCAGGGAGAGGCAAGGGCAAGCGCAGAGGAAGGCAGCACGCGGTGGGTTTCAGGCGGGAAGCAGGGAGGGGACTGGGAGGAATAAGCAGGCGTGCGTGATGAAGAACTGCCCTGCTCTTCCTTTCAGAGGCTTTGTGTACTGCCGCAACGAGGATCTGGAATCCGGCTGGGTGGCCTTTGGGAGTGGCAGGCTGGTCCACAGGCCGGTCTCTTTTGACAGTAAACCTCACTCCCTTTTCCAGGTCATCGATCAGAACACCCTCCAGGTAAAACCAGAGGTGCTTTTAGATTTAGTTTCTGTCCCAGGGCCATGTTGGTGATCGAGCCTGGGGTCCAGTTCCTCCTCCCCCCCATCTTTAATAATAATTAATTGCATTTGTCTCTTGGAAAGCTCTGTGGTTTTTCAGAAAATAAGATTTTTAAAAGTTCCTTGTGCACCTGCTGTCTTTCTCTGGGGAACTTTTCCGTCACTCCACCAATGCTTCAACGGCCCAGCAGTGACTTAGGATCTGAGAATTATGCCAGCTCAGTCCATGGAACTCTGCCATGGATATCTCCGAGATGACTCAGGCTCTCGGTCTCCTTTTGACAGCTAGAAATCCATTGAGAACATCTGAGGATTAGCAAAATATTGTCTGCTGGCTGCATCTGAGAGACTCTGGCCCCACTTCCAAGAGCTGAGACAGCAGCAGACAAACCTCGAATGTCAGTTATAGGAGTCTTTTGCTGCTTAGTGTTGTAACCCGGTCATTACACGGGGCGCAAAGGAATCTCAGGTGGATCTTGTGGTACCAGGTGCAGGATGAAGGAAATTGCTGATTCCCAATTAGAATCCGTGTCTTCCTTTTTGAGCACATTGGTGGAGCCCTGTCTGCCATCCTGTCTGAACATCAGGACTTGTCTTCAGTATTCATGACGGGAGAATGCAGGGATGGCAGAGCTTCTTCCAATTTTGAGAAAAATTAAATCTATGGGGAAGCTACCGGCGGTGGGGATGGAAGAAAGTTCTTACATGGTGTAGCTCTTGACAGAAGCTTCTTTTTTTAAATCTCATTCACATTCCAATGTGATTGATCAGCAAGTGTCACCTTGCAAGTTGTGATGCTTTTGTTTTGCCTTGAAGAGAACAAATGTAAGTTTTGCTTCCAGCACTCTTCTTTCTTAAAAGATGAAGAAGCAGCTCTAGCTCTCTTCAGCGATCTGTTTGAAATACAAATATTGATTTTAGTTGTAAATGTCAGGCTGGCGTACCGGCACGCTTTGCACAGAACCACTTAGCACCGTGATACTGTCAGGATCAGCGTGTCATAATAAATGCCCGTAAAACCGAATTTCTCCTCCCTTCTTTCCCCCCCCCCGCCCCGTTTCTCTGCCCCAGGTGTGCCAGCTTCTCCCAATGCCCCCCGATCACTTCCCCATAGGCAGCACCATGACCACGGTCCATCTCTCTTCCGATGGGACCTACTTCTACTGGATCTGGTCTCCTGCAAGCTTGAATGAAAAAACCCCCAAGGGCCACTCGGTCTTCATGGACGTCTTTGAACTCAAGGTGAGTCTTGTTCCCAGAAGGCGGGCACGGACGGGGCACCTGCCAGCTGCAGATGTCCTCCGTGTAGCCATGAAAAGGCCGGTGATGAGCTCTCCTCCGCTGTCTCGGTTCTTTGGCCCAGGTGGACAACGGGCTGTGTGTCGCCAGGCCCCTCCAGGAGCGCATCATCCTGATGAGGAAAGAGGGGGACTCGGCCAAGAGCATTAACGAGATGCTGCTCAGCCGGCTCTCGAGGTACAGAGCCTCCCCCTCGGCCACCCTGGCCGCGCTGACTGGCTCCACCATCTCCAATACACTGAAAGAGGACCAGGCGGGTAAGGGGCAACTGGTGCCCAGGAGTCCCTTCTTCTTCCTGGCTTTGGTGGCTTTCCTGCCCTAGGGGGCAGCTGGGCCTTCGGGCTGAAGGGGGCGAGGCCCAGCCTCTGCTCCTCCGAGGTGGCTCTTGAAGGCCTTCCCCGGGTGGATGGGGTCCCTCTTCTTATGCTCTCCCACTGGACCATGTCCTTCGCCTTGTCTTGCGGCTGTTGGGCAAAATGACCTCCCTGTGCTTCTCACAACGTCCCCTCCTTTTTCTTCAGCTGCTAACACTAGTTGCGGCCTGCCTCTCAAAATGCTCCGGAAGACCCCGATATATACCTGCGGGACATACCTGGTGATGTTAGTTCCGCCTCCGGGGGGCTCTGGCAGTTCAGCCACACGGTCGCTCTTTGGGGGAAGCGGCGGTTTGTCATCCTTGAAAAGTAAGTTCTCTTCCCTCTCGGCCTTGGGGGAGGAAAACAGCCTGGAATGGCTTTGTGGACTTCCCCACTGAAGTCAGAGAGGTTGCTCCAGCCTCCGATGGTGAAGCTCCGGCCCGGCCTTAATGTGCGGTTGGTGCTTAGAATGACGTGAGCTTCGAGGGGATTGATGGCAGATTCCTTGTTTAAAGTCCTAGCTTCCAGTTTGGTGTACAATCTCTCTGACGGGCAATTTGCAAGCCGAGCTGACCTCATTGATGCAGCTGGGAGCTCCCTTGGGCGTGGTGCCCTTGTCCCTGGCCTAGGTAAGCCCCGGGTGCCTGTCCTAGAGGCAGGCTGCTGCCGGAATGAGATGTTCTGAGTGAAAGTCCACAATGCGGCTTTCTCTAGCTATTAAGCTGAGCTTTGACAGAACACCTAGGTGCAAATTCCTTAAGAACAAATAACTCCTGAATAGTTTAAAAAAACCCACCAACAGTCTGCTGGGAGGTGCCTTGGGGATCATCTAGCCCACCCCCCTGCTCAAGCAGGAGACCCTGTTTCAGATAAATGGTTGTCCCATCTCTCCTTAAAGACCTCCAGTGATGGAGCGCCCATAACTTCTGGAGGCAAGTTGTTCCATGAAGAGACGGAGATATTTTAACAGCCAGTATCCCAGGATTTCTGTAAGCTTTTGCTCGCTTTGCGTCCCCGTTCACTTTTGATCAAGGGAGCTACCTGTGTTTCCGTCCAGGCGCCTGCTACGATGCCCTGAACAACATGATCTGGACGTGCTCCAACGACTACATTGACCAGTGGTGCAACCCGGGGAACCAGGCCTTCCATTACATCTGCCAGAGGCTGGGAGTCAGCCACGTCGTCTTGGAGCCCCAAGGTAGGAGGCAAACAGTGCCGCCGGCACACTCGGTGGACGGGGCAAATGGAAGAGCAGCAGGCCATTCCTTCCCCTGGCATTGGTGCTGGGCACACTTAGTAAACCCGTGTGGCGACAAGGATTTGGCATTGTGAACAGTGGAGCACTTTGATTTTATAAACACAATTGTGCTTCTGTAAGGATAATCCTAGTCAAGACTTTTGCAGTTCACAACTGGGGCTTAAATAGCTAACAAAACGTATTTTTCTCTTGCACAAATGTAACATTATTTTAAGTTTGTTTGCACACAGTTGGAAATGTTTAAATATTAGCATTTTATGCCTGGTGTTGTATTATTTGAAAGAGTCTGAAATTCCCATTGCCTGTTTATTTGAAATTTTTCTGAGCAGTAATTGGCCTCCCCTCTCTGTCTCCTTTGTCAGGGGTGATTTATCACCTTTGCCAGGCAAATTTAAAAAGAACACAATTGTTTTTTCCAGGAGATGCCATAACTACGAACGAGGTTATCAATCAACTGCTGCACCACGTGGGTGCCATGTGCATCCATCAGCTCAACCTGCTGGCAGCCAGTAACAACATGCCAGTCACAAATTTCCTGGCCAAGCAACACCCCATTGAAGCCCATCATCTTAGCAGCATCTGTGACATCATGGAGAAAGCCATGGTCAACGGGGACATGTGCATCATACGCTGCGCCCTGGTGGTCTTCCAGGTATATAGACCTGATCAAGTCACACCTTTCATCACACTAGGTTACCCCGCCAGGTCAGATCCTAGTGTGTGGAGGAGGAGGAACAGGAGGAGGAGGAGGCTCCCTTGCTGCTGTCTGCGCTATGCGTCAGGGGTCCTTGAAGCTCTCTGAGCTTGCTTGTTTTCTTGCAGGCATTTCATTACCCAAACTAGGTAACATCATCAGTGTGAGTCTGTGGTGTATTTTGGAAAGAAACAGGGAACCCCACCGGAGAGTTTTCATCTGCTACCACTCTGAGGGTGACCCACGTGGGTTTGCCGAGTCCTTGATTGATCCGAGATGTGCTCTGGATTATTGCCTCCCCCAGAAAAAAGACAAAAATTTAGAGTATAGGCTAAATATTGTTCTTGCTCACCAGAAATTGTATGAAGTTCAAGCCTGATCATCTATGGCAATATTTTTTTAATGTTGGCAACTTTAAGATAGGTGGGCTTCAACTCCCAGGGTTCATGGCTGGCTGGGGAGTCCTGGGAGTTGACGTCCACCCATCGTGAAGTTGTCAAGTTGAAAAACACTGATCTGTGGGATAACTATGCCTGGTTTTTTGAGGTTCACGAAGAAAAAAAATAGAAGTTGAATATCTTACCCTTTTTTGTTCAATTCTTCTTCTCCAATATAAGTTGAGCCAACCTGGTTATTTCAGTAAATGCAGATAGAATGCAGATCAGCTAAATGTGCATTACTTTAATGGCTGTGCATATGTTTCTCCCTCCCATCTTCCATTGCAACGCTTGTCTTGCAGGTGGTTTTCAAATTTTTCTTCAGTCCCCAAACAGAGAAGAATCGGGAGATTGTGAGGCGATCCGGCCTCTTGCTTTGGCAGTTACTGATGGCCCCAATTGACCAGATCAGCCCCGAAATCCAAAAGGAGGTCTGTCTGGCCATCAGGTAGGACATCCGGCCTCATCTCACTGTATCAAAGGACTCTCCGTGGAGAGGAAAGTCCATTTCCCATGAAATTAAGCAAATTAAAAACTACAAAGCAGCCACTCTTTGCTTTGTTTACCAGGAAGTGTGAATTTGCTGTGCTGTGTACCCAGCTTCCGCACATTTAAAAAAAACATATCCTTACTTTAACCAAACCAGATTTCCAGACAGGTATCCATAACTCATGTTGTAGCAAATAATGTTACCAACAGTTCAAAGCCTCTGCTAGAGTACATCAGTGTATCTTCAAAACGCAGCGCTCTTTTTTGTATTGTTTTTGTGCAAATGCTAAGTGTTGCCTTTCTCTGCCTTTTTAAGTTCTGGCCTAAGCATCCTGTACCCTGGAGAAACAGAAATTAATAACCTACTGAAACTGGTCTTAACTGAAGGTAAGAGTTTTTAAAGTGCCGGAGTGCAATTAATTTGTAAATTAAAAACACACAGTTTGCGGCGTGCTTCAAGCAAAGGCCGTGTCACCGAGAGCTTTGCAGCACAATCCCAGGCCCTTTGCTTACCTGCCTCCCTGAATTGGCCCATTCTAGGAGACAGGAACAGCGGCCTGGCCCAGCTTCGAGATGTGATCCTGACCAGCATGGCCGAACAACTCCAGAACAACAGATTTGGCAGCGAAGATGAGGAGCACTGCAGGTGAACCTCCCAGGCAGGGGCTCTGCAAACTAGTCAAATGAACCTGGGAGTTTGCTTCCTGTGGAAGAGCTGAGATCAGCAGGAGAGGCTGGTGTGGCTCTTAAGGCTGGCTGATTTAAGGTGCCGCAGTGTCTCCCGTTCTAAGCCTTCCTCCTTTGCCCCCTCGGTTCTGCCTTCGAAGGCTAAACGACGAGCTTTTGCACTACATCCTCAAGATTGTGGTCCGAGAATCTTGCATCTTAATCACCAAGTGCCAAATCGTCTCTCGAGATGAATTTCAGAGGCTTCTCTCCACTGTGCCTGTGAGTAACCGCGCCCCACTCACTCTCTCCGGGGGCCACAGTGGGGAGAATGAGGGGAAGGGGGACAGCGTCTCCTTTTGGGGAATCTAGAAGCACCGGCTGTCCCTGGGAACGGTGGCAGGTATCTCTGTCGATCTCGGTCTCCTCCTTCTCTTGCTCCTGCTCGGAATGTTCAACATTTGATGCTCTCGAGTTCATCATTGTTTTTAATGTAAATGGGGTTACTTCCTACTAACTTGTCTTTCAGTTTGGCAAGGACCAGGAACTTGTAATACATCTCCCAAATTTTAGCTTGAATTAAGGTGTCAAAACTTCCTTGCACTTCCTTTAACCCCGATGTGACCCTGCAGCTAGAGAAGGACTGAAGGTTTCCTTTCTCTGCTCCCCTGTTTGTGAGTTTCCTTTGGACCTCAAAAGCAGCCCGCTGGCTTTCCTTCGCTGCTTGGTGAGGGAATTGGGTCGGGACGGTAACCCCAGACGTCCCTGCTTGTCTTGCAGGCCGCCTCTGCCTGCCTGCGGTACCTGATGGCTGTTCAGAACCACCTTCTCAGTAATACCGTTTTGATTAAACCGGATGAAAACGACGACAGTGACAGCTCCTTGCAGGGAGAGACCTTGAAGGTACAGGTAAACACCAAGTCGGAAGCTCCTCCGCCCTCGCTCTCTCCTGGCCCCGGTGCTGCCGCCTCTTCAGCCGACGGGTATGGCCCTCTCTCTGCTCGCCCTCTATGGTCCTGGTGGCGTGACGTCGTGTCCGAAAGCAGAGCTGCCTGGGGGCTTCAGCTGGCCTCCCCCCCCATGAGTGGCAGTTCCTCACTTTGCGTGGAGTAACCAGTGGTTAGAGCTGCAGGGCCCCCCCTTAGAATCCTAGCGTGAGATCACCTGGTGTTTCCCACCCCACTCCCCAATCTCCTTTGGGTTAGAAGACTCATCCCGGGGCAAAGCCAGGGGAGATCCCTGGGCCCTTGGCGGTTTACAGCCGGGGGGGACGAGTGCACCCCAGAAGAATCCTGGGCTCGCCTTTGCTCGCTTCTCTCCTCCCCGTCTGGAAAAGCTCCCCTTCCAGTCCCCTCAGGCTGATGAAGGCTGTCCCTCGCTGGCTCCCTGCAGGCGGTCAATCTGTTTCCCCTAAAATCAGTGAAAGTGAAAGGCTTTCCGTGCACTTCAGGGAACGCTAATCCTCTCCAGAGGAACGGGTTGCTGGTTGTCAGAACCATTTAAGAGGAGGAAGGGAACGGCCTGATCCGTTGCACCCTCCACCTGGCTGAGCCCTCAGATGGGCCGGGATGACTTCTATCCATTTCCTTCTTGCTGTTCAGGAAGTTACTTGTGCCTCATCCTTTATCCTCCTCACTCTGACATGTCCGTGACCATCTGAAGTCAGTGCTGAATGTCTCCACGTCACGTCTCATCCGGCACACCCATTTCCTTCCGTTTCTCTCCGCAGTGGCTATCATCCTCTCTTCCCTTCTAGGACGGTTTGGTTCCTTGTCTGGCCCCACAAGCAGGCTGGATTAATCATTCTGATAAGTACTTGCAGAGTTGGGGCCCGGCCTGCTTAGCACCCGCTGTACTATCCAGCTGGCTGGAATTTCCTGTGGCTCACTCCAATTCCCCCCCCCAAAAAAACACTAACAACCAACCCCTTGGCAGCCAAGAAAAAAAGGAGCCCTTCTCATGATGTGAATCAGGGAAATAAGAACAGTTACGCAGAATGATCTTATTTAGGCTCTAGAGCAGATTTTCAGGGAAAGATCACTCTGAAGAATCTTGTTGGGATGTTTTTGCTTTAGAGAAGCACTAAATGACTCCCCAGTGAACACGGTTATTCATTCCCCAACCTGGTGCCTGCCAGACGTATTTGGGGAAACCATGTTAACCCCCAGGCCAGTGTGGTTGACCTCTTTTTTCCAGCCTCTGGCTGAATCTCTGGTGATCAGCTTTTCTGCCTCAGTTGCACTGATTTAGGAAGGTTAATCTCTGGCCTGGTAAGCAATGTGGTCTCTGAAGTAAGTGGCTCCAGAATCAATGAAGTGCTTAAGTATTTTAACAGTGAGGTTTCATTGCATACAAGGACTTGTTCTTACAGGCCGAGGTGGAGTGATGGGAACATAGTAGTGTTTCTTTTGTTAAAAGTGTCCTGCCACCCCGCTCCAGGCTGTTGGCCCACGGCAAAAGAATCCTGAGTGGGGAGGGTGGACTGTTAGTTCCTCCACAGGTCCTGCTGCTCCCAAAACCTTTTTCCACAGAAGATCTCCCGGTTTTCTGCCTCCAGAGATCTCTCGCTGCCTGGCTTGTTATCGCACTCATCCCATCAACTTTGGAAGCCCGTCTTTATTTTGCATGGACCTCCGCGTTGGATTTAGAAGTGAACGGTTCTGCAGGCCCCAGAAACGCCATTCTGAGTTTCGTTTGTCTCCTCGTAGGAGCTCAAGACCAGCATCTTGGCCCTGGCTATGCAGATCCTCACGGGGTGCGATGAAGTGCTCGAGAAGCTGCAGCAGGTCACCACCACCCTGATCAATAGCGACATCCCAGACCGGGAACAGAGGTAAGGCCTTCACTTGATCCAGAGAGGCACCCTCCCTGTCAAGGCTGCTTCCAGAAGGGGACCAAAATGAAAACGCATCCAGCTGAAAGGATGAGTCACCAGGGATGAGGTCCAATCTGAGGTGCATCAAACTGCACCTAGCACAGAGTTGTCCATCCGTGGCCACTTTAAGACCTGTGGACTTCAACTCCCAGCCAAGCTGGCTGGGGAATTCTGGGAGTTGGAGTCCACAAAGCGGCCAAGTTTGGACCATCCCCAAGTTAGCAGTTATTGAGCAGGGCATTTCAGAAGACTCAGGCCCCAGGTCGGTCCATCTCTGAAGTCCGAGGAGGGAGGACCTCCGGCTGCAGGGTCGAGGGGATGTTTCTCGAGAAGGCGTCTGCCAGGCACGCCCTCCCAGAAGTGGAACAGTGGTGGTGGGGACTCTTGTTGCAGACTGAAAGGCCTGGAGCAGGTGACCAAAGCAACCATCCTGGGCCACCTGCTTCCTGTGTTGCTGACCTCCTTGATGCATCCGAATCTTCAGACCTTGATGGTGGCCGATCCTCTTATGCCTCAGCTGGTGCAGCTCGTCCTCTACACGAGCCAGGTACCACCCGCCTCGCTGCCCTCTGGGCTTGTCAATCTCCTGCTTTCCCAGCTTGGGAGTTGGCCCTGAACCTTGTGACCCGTTGGCCCTGGTGTTGTGTTGCAGACAGCCTTGTTGCTGAAAACCCAGTCTCCGGTTTTCACGGACGTGAGCGGTTCTCCTGGAGGAGCCTCTGAACCGAGGAACAAACTCTTCCCTGATGAGAGGTGATTGGTACAAGCATCAGAGCCTTCACACAAGCCTTCATCCCCCCCCAAGTTCTTTCTCTCTCCCCCCCCTCTCTCTCTCCCTCTCTCTCTCCCTCTCTCTTTCACCCACTGGAGATTTTGTGCCTGGAGTAATTGTTTTTAAGGGGATCTTTGAAAGAGAAAGACTTAGGCTAGTATGGAAAACCAACTTCTGAGCTTGTGAAGAGCTGCAAGTATAAGCCACGGGTGTCCAATCTTAGCGGCTTTAAAATGTGTGGATGTCCAACTCTCAGAATTGTGGGAGTTGAAGTCCACACCTCTTAAGTCGCCACGGTTGGACAGCCCTGGTGCAAGGCAACCACAGTTTTTCTTCTCTCCATAAACTTATCAACCTTAAGACCCCTACCAGAAAACCAGCAAATAAAAAAATATATATTATTACCTTCCAAAAGTGACGTATTTTTTTTAAAGCCACAGCAGACAAGATGGTTCTTTGCCCCCAGTTTTGTATGGGGATAGCAATGGAAGTATTTGGTTCCCACAGTTCTTTGAGGTGAGGCTTAATAGATCCTATAGAGTTACTTCTTTGATATCGTTTTTGTTTTTGATATCGTTTTGTTTATGCCAGGATGCTGGAAGAGAAAGAAGAGCCGGGGTTCCTTACCGGCTTGAAAATCCCAGCTCCTTGGGCTGCGGGCAAGACGGTGGAGACCGTTCACCCCGTCAGGGACAATTACAAATTCAAGGAGACGGTGCACATCCCTGGAGCCCGTTGCTTGTACCTGAGGTTTGACAGCCGATGCTCCTCACAGTACGATTACGATAAGGTCAGTTGGGGCCAGACCATAAACTCCACCTTGGGTGGGACCTGTAAAGAAAAGACGCTGAGACAGGATCAGCCTTGATGCCCCTTCTGAAGGGTTGCAGGTCAGAAGATCCACAAGGCCAGCCACAATGGGGCAACGGGCCTGCTCCCCTCTCAGGAGCTCTCACGAAAGGCTTCCATGGCTTAGATTTGCCCTCCTGCCACTCTGCTGTGTCTCTTGTGTCTCTGCAGCTGGTGATATACGCAGGACCTAACACAAACAGCCGGAAGGTGGCCGAATACGGAGGCAACACCTTAGGATACGGCAGCCGCAGCGTCTTGGGGACCGGATGGCCTAAAGATTTAGTGAAGGTACCAAACGGCTCTTTCCTGTCCTTGCTGATAAAATTTCAGCTCAAAGAAAAAAAGAAGCCACTTACTCTATAAGTACAGAAAAATAGATTCCCTGGATCACGGGCATAGCGGGCAGAGGAGAACGCTCTTTCTAGATTTCGTTCTGTATTTTATAATAACAAAACGAGGAGAGTCAGCCTTCACCTGCTTCTTTAATGGAATCGCTTCCCATTCAAACCGTCAGGTGGAAGGAGACACAGTCACCTTCTCTTTTGAAATGCGGAGCGGCCGAGAACACAACACCCCAGACAAAGCCATGTGGGGCTTTGCCTGCACCGTCCGGGCACAGGTACGAGCTGGGGTTCGCCCCAGCATTTCAGCTTGGGGAGTAACTAACATCCACTCAATCCCGGCAGCCTCTGAACACGGGTCAATCCTTCTGCCTGTTGCAAGGGTGCTGGTGGGGAGGCTGAGCACCAGGTGGTGCTTAAAGAGACAGCTCACCATTAATTCACTGCTCCTGAATAAGGTCCCGAACAGAAAGGAGGCAGTGCACTCACAAAATAAATGTGTAGGCACGTCTTGGCAACTCCCTCTAACTTCCTTACATTAGAGCTGTCTTTTATGGGCTTCTGCTCTTTTGGTGCTTGCGGTTTTGATTTTTATTCGTCTTATAATACGGTTCGTGTGTGCAGACCAGGCGCCACGGCCGTAACTCTCTGCTTCCCCTCTGCTGCCCAGGAGTCCTCGGAAGATGTCTCTGGCGGGCTGCCCTTCCTTGTCGACCTGGCGCTGGGCTTGTCCGTCCTGGCCTGCTCGATGTTGAGGATCCTGTACAACGGGCCAGAGATCACCAAAGAGGAGGAGACGTGTCAGGACCTTCTGCGGTCCAAGCTTCTGCAGAGGTAGGCAGCCCAATCTGGGACTGGGTGGGAAGGAGGAGGAGGAGGCGATCCACAGCAGGTTGTTACGTGAAAGGACGCCGGGTGTGTTTCACGGCACGAACGACGGCACGCCCCTTCGTGCTTCCTGAGACAAAAAGCCCAGCCTTTCCTTGGGCTGTTCCCTTTTTTCAGATGCCAGTGGCAAGTGGAAGCCAACGGCGTGATCTCTCCAGCTCTGACGCCCAGCCCTTCCCCGCTGCCTCTCACCATCGAGGAAGATCAGGAGTTCACCTACCCATCAGACGTCCTTGTCCCACCCGTGGGCCACTATTTTGACCTGCCCAGGATTCGACTCCCACCCGGAATCATGATCAAGCTCAGGGAAATATCTGGCCGCGCTCGCCCTCAGTTCAGACCCAGCATCAGGTTTGTGTGTGTGTGTGACGTTCTTTTGGTCACCTTTGCTTCCTCCAGATCGGCAGCTGGAGAGAACTCTTGCCTCGGTCAGATATCTGTCTGAGCGCCCATTTCTCAGACCTTTATCGACCTTTTATCTTTTGGGGCTTTCGCCTTCAACAGGGAGGTGATCCAGCCAGATGTGATGGAAGAAATGGTGGTTTCGTGCGTGATCAAGCACTTGAATCTAGTCGACGCGCTCCAGTCTCTCATAAACTTCCAGTACCAGGAGGAGCACGCTGAGGAATACGACCTGCTTTGCAAAATTATGGGAGAAACCTTTAAGAAGCTGAATGCCATGGAAAGACAACTGCAGGTAAAGCGTGCTGTGAAAATCTGGTTTTTGCAGTGGTCGCTTTCAGCTGCGTGTCTCGGGAGGCTCATGGTGGGCTGAATGTGAATTGTTTTTCCTGAGTTCCCTGCTGAGGGAGGGGTCCAGCTTTCTCATGTTGCTTTTTTTCCTTTTGGCCAGAGTGTGGCCGAACTGGAGCAGAAATGGCAAAGCGAGGTGGAAGACGCCATGCACGGAAAGCTGGAAAATAATGTGCCCTTCTTCTATGATTATCACTTTAATGAGGTAAAGGCAAAGAATCTCAAGATTATGCTGGACAGGTTTGGTTTTGGCTTCTTCCTGAATTGGTCTTCCGTTTCTCTTGATTCCTTATAAACTGCTTAACTGTATTTTTCACTGCTCCTGGGTAAGCCACGTGCAGCTTTAAAACTGTCTGTCTGACTCTCTGTTGGAAATCAGACGTCTGCTGGGAAGAGCTGGTTTCTCCAAGCACACATGCCTGGGAAAGGGGTCCCCAGAGTGTTGTGGGGGGCCTTGAGGGTTAGAAGCCAGAGGAATGGAAGGTGACAAATAGCGTCTCTCGGTGGTTTAGTTCTTCCAGATATCAGGAAAGGGTCTTGCTCTAGAGCAAGGGAGCAGCTTCTGCAGAAAGAGAATTCTTTCCATGGGAGTTCTTGCAGAGAAGAGCCAAAAGAACCATATAAACTAAATCAAGCGAAGGAATAGATGGGGTCTCGGATCAGGGTCTTCCGATGAGGCCTCGGAGAGGCTCAGCTGCAGGGCAGGGAGGCGGGGGCTGCCTTCCGAGGGTTCTCCTTGGGGATGGACTATTTCTGAGGGTGGAGACCCAGGTTTCGCCACACGGAGAATTGGATCCTGCGTGGGCCTGTCTTGAGAACAAAAAGATGAGCCTCCCTTGGATCCTCTTTCCCACCTCTTCGCTTCCCCCTTCCCCTCCTTTCAGAGCAAAATGAAAGAACTGGAACTTCTGTGCTCAATGAAGGAGGTTTCTTTCGATGGAGGAGATCTGGAAAACATGGTCCTTTCGCTGAGGTCGGTGTCACCGTTGCAAAGTTGTGATGGGGAGCCTGTTTGCACAAGTCTGCCCTTTCCTGGTGGGGGGGGACGATGTGTGTGGGTCACTCCCCCGCCTCAGAAGCCCAGTCCGTCCAACTCTTTGCTCTCTTGGCCACCTCCTGAAGCTAGAAGGAGGCCGCCAACCGATCTGTCTCTGGCCTTCACGCTCCTTTAGGGAGAAATTCTTCCAGGAAGTGAACTCGGTGGTCCAGAAGCCTTTGCACCCCATGGCCAAGACTAAAATCCTGGTCAAGAGCCTGATGAACCGGGCAGAGCTGCTCTTGCACGTCACCATTGCTGCCCAGTCGGGCCTCACCCGAAGCATCTCCGGCACCCCAGCAGAGACGCCAGGTGAGGGAGGGAGGGGGGCCGCTCAGCAGCCGGTCTTGAGGGCCTTTCTGTGGCCCATCTCTCCCGGGTTTCCGGAAGGGAGGCTTTGGGTCAGCCCTCTGTCTGTTTTTCCGTGCGCAGCTTGCAAGTCTGCCTCAGAAACCAAGGTGGTCTCCCATGCCGTTCGCCAGCCGGTTTTCCTCCGCAGCATGTCGGCACCGTCGGATCTGGAAATGATCGCTAATGAAGATCTGGAGTTCACCAGGTCGAGCCAGAGGTGGGCATCCACCTCCCTGGGATTAAAATCCGGGCTGGGCTGGGCAGTGGCACTAAGCAGGCCCGCTGATCAAGGCCCCGTCTCCCCACAGGCGGCGCCACGTTCCCAGCCACCGGAGCAGCTCCTTCACCCTCCTGCAGTCCCTGGCCATCGAGGACAGCCGGGACAAGCCCACCTACAGTGTCCTGCTGGGACAGCTCTTTGCCTTCATCGGAACCAATCCTGAGCAAGCAGTAAGTCCCGCCTCTCAGGCTTATCCAATCCAAGGCAACGGCTTTACCTGGCCAGGTGGCAGTTCAGTTCTCCAGTAAACCTCGCCAAACGGAAATACGTTTCTTGGCAACCAGCAGGAAAAATAGCCAGCCCAAATTACCTATGAATATTTAAAACCCACAGGCTGTTAAAAACAAATCAGTTTTTATTTAAATAAATAATATTTAATTATTTAAATAGCTTGCCATTTAGGGGGTTGGAACATCTAAGAATATTCTAAAATTTATCTTTATTCTGCCACAACCCTTTTTTTTAAAAAAAAAAAATGCGACGGGCTTCGTTCACGGGAAAGGTTGTGCCCGGAGGTTGCTCAAGTGAGTCGATCAGGGGCCCTAGCCGTCCACTCATCCTCCCTTTTCTCCCAGGTGTCCAGCAGCAGTTTCCTGTTGGCGGCTCAGACGCGATGGCGGCGTGGAAACACCCGGAAGCAGGCTCTGGTGCACATGAGGGAGCTGCTGACCGCTGCGGTTCGTGTGGGCGGAGTGACGCATCTGGTGGGCCCGGTCACAATGGTGCTCCAGGGAGGCCCCCGGTCAGTTCACGCAGAGAGGGCTGGGAGGTGGAGAGGGAGGCTGTCGCTCTGAAGGCCTGCAGGATAAAACTGCCAAAAGACCAGGCCACTACACTGCTTTGGTTAGCAAACTAGTCTCTACAGTTGCAGAGACTGGCTGGGGAATTCTGGGAGTTGAAGTCCACGCCTCTTCAAGTTGCCAAGGTTGAGAAAAGCTGCTGCTTTAAAAAGCCCCAGCAAGAGCGTTTCATAACCTTCACGCCCTCCGGTGGGTGTCTCGTGCTTGGGAGCCTCTGAGTCTTCCTCTTTCCTCAGGATCGAAGAGCTCACCTGTGGCGGGATGGTGGAGCAAGTGCAGGAGGCCTTTGGGGAGACCATGACTTCGGTGGTAGCCCTCTGCGCGCGCTACCCCATCGCCTGCGCCAACAGCATCGGCCTCTTGTGCACCATCCCATACACCAGGCGAGTTGGGGAGGGCCGGCGCTGCCCTGGCTGGGCCTGACTCGGGGCTTCCCTCGGCCTCGCCCCCTCCCACTGCCCCAGAGCCAAATGTGACGGGGCCCCTCCTGCTGCTGCTGCTTCTCCCCCAGGAGCGAAGAGAAGTGCCTGGTGCGGAGCGGGCTGGTGCAGCTGATGGATCGTCTGTGCAGCTTGAGCAGCCAGGCTGAATCCAGCTCCAGCGAGAAGCAGACCAAGAAGCAGAAGGTGGCCATCATGGCCTGGGCTGCTTTTCAGGTGCTGGCCAACCGCTGCGTCGAATGGGAGAAAGAGGAAGGTAGGAGGTTTGCTGGCCCTGCAGAAAGAGCAAGGCTGGATGGGGAATCCAATGGGAGCAGTGTGTGTGCGTGTGTGTGTGAAGCCCCCTTGTGACCAGTCCTTTCTGCAGAAGCTAGTCAATAAACCAGAAGGCAAAGTCCAGCATGGCTTCCCAGCCTTCCAGCCTCGGGGGCTTCCTTCCTCCTTGGTGAGATGCTCGTGCTTGGGGGGGGGGAAGGAAGAGGGTCACCCACTGATGCAAGAGGGGCCAGGGCTACTTTTTACTGCTCTCATCAGGGTTGATCCTTCTGCAGGGGGGTCCACAGAGGCGGTGCATTCAGGTCTCGCTCGCCAGGTCTCCAGCCTCTTGACCAATCACCTGGCCCGGGCCACCGAGTGCTGCGGCAACCAGGCGGCCGGGAACGACGCCCTGCAAGACGTCCTGAGTCTTCTGAACGACCTTTCCAGGTACAGTCGACCAACGTGAAGGTGTCTGGACTTCCTGACCGGTGTGTCGTAGTATTGAGCTATAGCCCTCCTCTCACCAGCAGCTGTTCTGCTCTCCGGTCTAGACGTCCTTCTATGGGCTTCTTCTCCCTTTCTGTCCCCCAGGAGCCACATTGGCAAAGCCATCCTCAGCCAGCCGGCCTGCGTGTCCAAACTCCTCTCTCTGCTCCTGGACCAGCGTCCTTCTCCCAAGCTGGTCCTCATCATCCTTCAGCTCTGCCGCGCGGCTCTTCCCCTCATGAGCGTGGAGGACTGTGGGAACGTGGAGCTGCCCCCGTGGAGTTACTCCGTGCCATCCCTGAACAACGAACAGGACGATCCCAGCGACCCGGCCTCGAAAATTGCCTCCCTGCTCTTGGCCAAGCTGGCGGACTACGTTGTTCCAGGTAGCCAGCGGCCCAGTTTCCTCTCTGCCAATAGGAAGGCATTTCCTTTCTAAACATCTGGGAAGCTTCAGCAAAATATTCCTTTCAGCCAGCGTTTCTCGACCTTTGCAGCCGTTTGATGTGTGGACTCCCAGAATTCTCCTGCCAGCATATTGGAAGTGGGGTGTTGGCTGAGTTACTGGAAGATTGCATTTTGGGTTCTGTGTTAGATGAATCTGCCCCATGAGAAAGGGGAGGATGGGCTGCGGGGTCAATGAAACGGGTGGTGGACATTTGCCCGTTGAAATCAAAACTTGTTCGTCCCCCGACAGGATGCCAGACGGTTCTTTCTCCAACTGCCTCAGAGCCGGACACGTCGCTCACGAAAGCCAACCCCAAAAGTTCCCTGAAAGGAGACAAGGACCCTGGAGAGGAGAGCGAGGCCGTGGACGGCAAGCTGTCCATATTTATTCACAAGCGGGAAGATCAGTCGTCTCACGAGGTCCTCCAGCCGCTCCTGAGGTAACCCGGGCTGGGCAGAAGGGCCATGAGGACTGTCTGCTGCCCTCTCTCCCTCTCCTCACCCTCTCTGGTTCTCCGGTTTGCAGCAGCTCGGAAGGTCGGCCTTTTCGCCTCGGGACGGGCGCGAACATGGAGAAGGTGGTCAAGATGGACCGAGACATGACCAAGGTGAGAGCGGCCTCGGGGAGGGCTTTGTAAGCGGCCCCGTCGCTTTCTCCAGCCCTCCAACCTGCCCCGGAGAGGCCCATTGCAAGCCAGGCCTTTCTTCCCCAGGGCGGCTGCTGCGAGGTGGTCACGGAGGAGGCGACCGCGGCTTTGCGGAAGGCCACCAAGTGGGCCCAATCCGGGCTGATTGTGAGTGTGGGACCCCCGGTGGAAACGGTCAGTCCCGAAAACACCAGCGGCCTCTCGACCGGGGACAAAAAGAAGACGGCCCAGACCGCCGTCTGCAGGGAGCGGAATTCGGAGCTGGCCAGGTAGGCTGACCTCTGACCTTCCAAGGACCGAGCCGGGGGGGGGGGTCCTGGATCTTGGAAGTAATGTTGCAGATTGACCCCTCGCTCTCAGCTCCTCTTTGGTAAGGCTCAGAGGGCGTGAAGGGGGTTTGAGCTGGGCTGTCCTGGACCCTCCGACTCCCCTCTCTCCAATCAGGACGGACCCTGTGCGGCCCTTCATCAGTGGCCACGTGGCCAACAGCATGGCAGCAGAGGTGATCGCTCTGCTCCACAGCCTGCTCATGGCGCCCGAATCGAACGCAGCTCAGATATGGACCACTACCGCTGAAAAAGTAAGCGGGAGGACTGGCCATCTCGCATCTCTCTTCCACCCTGTCCTGGTTTCTCTGCTCCGGTCCAGGCTTGCCACTCTGGGGTGTCTGGAAACTGACATCTGCCTCTCCAGCATTTAGGCATGCTTCCCGCCTCTGCTGGTTTGGGCTGAGAGGAGCACCGAGCATCTGTTGGGCCTGGGAAGCTCCTCTTGATCCTTCCGTTGCCTCCCCAGTGCAGCATGACTCAGGGCTGGCTTTGGGGAGGGGGCTTGTTTATTCTCTGCAGCCAACTGGCATAATAAAGCCTCTCGGCCCCTCACGAGGGTGAGGGAATGAACCTTTGGAGTCTGAAATAGCAGCGTTTTCATAAAAAGGACCCTGTGAAGGAATGAATCGTTGATGCCTAATGCGTGACGTGAGGCAACGGTTTTTCATCCGATTCTGATTGGGTTTTCGATGCCCTGTGTGGACACGGCCAGGAAGTCACCTCCAATGTGTCCCCCCGCCGGGGTCTCTTTCTCTTCCTAGGTTTTGTCTCGTGCTCTGATGTACATTCCCCAGCTGGGGAAATATGCCGAGAGCATCCTAGAGAACGGCAGCAGCAACGGGAGGAAACTTGCCACGCTGCAGAGGATCGCTCGCCAGGCAGTGGCCGCCCTGTGTGCCCTCGGAGGCTTCAAGGAGACCATCAAAATCGGCTCCGAAGTTCAGGTGGGCCGGCCTCCAAAGAGACCAACCGTCACCTTTCTGCTGCCGTCTGTCCCGGCCCTGCCATTGTCCCTACAGTCTCAGTGGGGAATTGATGGGGAGCCCCGGAAGGATCTGAAATGCATTCCTCTTCTCTTCGTAGGTGCTGGGTAGAGGAATAGCCAGAAGCATCGGAGTGGTGGCCTCCATCAACGAACAGGAAGGGATCGCCACGGTCAAATTCCCACCGATGAGTATAGACTGCAGGAAGACCTCCCAGGCCTCGGATGTCTTGACGATTCCACTATCGAGGCTCTGCATCCCACGGTCAGAGGTGAGCGAGCTCATTTGGATACCCGGAAAGGAGCAGGCAAGTGCCTGAATGTTTAAACTGAACACGTAGTTTCTACCTTCAAGCGAAACTGTTAGCTCCACAGTTTAGATCCTTAAAAAGACCAGTTCGCGAGATAATGTGGAGGGGAGAAGGTTAAGTTTTCTATGTCTAAGGAAGGCATTTAAAAACTCAGCGGTAATAAGTGCCCGAAAGTGCCCAGCTACCTTGATTCTTCATGTCTGTATCGTCATGAGAACGCGGCCTTCCTTTTCCAGAAACTAACAACTTGGTTTTTTATTTCTGTCCTTCCCCTCAGGCGCTGCCTCTGCAGAAGCTGTCCATTACCGAGAAGGTGGTGCAAGCTGTCCAGTCCATGTTGCTTCCTCAGGAAGGCAGTCTGTCTATCCACACCTCGCTGCCTGCCACAGGGGACGGCTCCACGCCTGTCATGGCCGTGGTGCGACTCCTGGCCGAAATCCGAACCAGGTGGGTGGAGATGCCAGATCCAACTGGGGTTCTGTGGGTGCTCAGCCGTTCTGGTTTGTTGTCACAAGGCCTTTCCCCAAGCCTGCTTGCCTGGAGTGCTTGGCTCACCTGAGCGGGTTTGAAGGACGCCTCTTTTGCCGGATGAGATTTCCAGCAAGCAGGATGAGCCAACATTTTCCTTCAAGGCCTCTTCGGCAAAGGAGCTGAGAAAGCCGGAGGCCAGAGCTGTTTCTTAGTTGCTTGTTTGACCAGCATGGTGGTCTCTAGAAGTCATTGGCCATTCCCAAGAACTCCTAAAGGCCTGCTTTTTCTCCCCTCTCTCTTTCTCTCTTTACCCCCCACCCCACCCCCAAGAGCATGCCTGGTGATGGCCCAGCTCTTGGAGGACACTTCCTTCTGTGAAGAATTCATCCAGCAGTGCCCAGCTGCTGTGGAAGTCCTCAACCTTGTAGCCCAGGAATGCAGCCCTGGTAAGAGCCGAGTCTTCTTGTCACAGATGTTTAGACTGGATAATTGTGACCCAGACAAGCCTTAAATGTTATTCTTAAGGGAGCAGAAAAGGGTCTACCTGGAAAATATTGTGGATTAAAAAACAGGATCAGATTGTAGGGATCCCGGTTCCTGGATCTGAAGACTATCAAGCTGGTTTGTCCTTCTCTAGTTTCCTGGGTAGTTATAAAGAGTAGCAAGAGGGACGAGACAAAAGCTTTAGTCCTCTCCTTAATTACTTCACGGACCAGCAGGAAAAAAGCAGCTAGGAACCCCTTGTTTTTGTTGGCTGACCAGCAGCTGGTCCTTTAGAAGAAGCAGTTGGTGTATTAAGAGCACCTGAAATAAAAATGCAGCTTTAGAGAATCCACCTGGCTTTGTTTGCAACCTTCTAGCGGAACGGCTCCTTGTTGTCGAAGCGCAGTGTGAAAGGCTACGAATGCTCTACCGCGATAGCGCTCGCCCGCCCCCGCCACCCCTGCAGGCAGACCGAAGGCAGGTAAATATTGTAGAGCAAGAAGGTTGGACTAGCCTCTCCTCTGGCCCGCGGCAAAGTCGAAGCGCTGGGCATCAACCACCCCAAGGCCTCTTGATCCAAGACTGCCACCGGTCAAGGATACGGCTCCTTGTGTGTTGCAGTCACCCAATCACAATCTCGACCGCTCTGATTAAATGCAGCTCTGTGTCTTCTTGGTTCAGCCTAAAGAAATCACCTGGAGCCCCTCAAGGGTCTTTCCACCTGTGCGAGCCTGCATGTTCTCCTCCCATCTCACCGCGGTGACCTTCCTCGCGGACCCCAGCGCAGGGGGAGGGCTGCCTCGGGGCACCTTCATTTATGCCACCTCAGCAGTTCCGGTTCAGGTGAGGATTCACTGGGCACAGCTACAGTTCTGGAAGGGCACCGTGAAGCTCCCGGCTCTCACCTGCGGACGTTCCTTTCCTAGGCCCCCTCTTTCTACTGGGAGATTGAAATTGTGTCCTACGGAGATGCAGACGATGATACAGGCCCAATTGTCTCGTTTGGCTTTGCCACGGAAGCTGAGAAACGTGACGGAGCGTGGACAAACCCCGTGGGCACTTGCCTCTTCCACAAGTACGTTTTGGAGATGTGGGAGCCCAAACTGGAGCCCAGGGTTGGTGTCCGTCGTAGGGGGAGTTAAGTAAAACAGGAAGAGGACAGCTCTGGGTCAACCACAGGGATCCCTAAATGAGATAAACCCACTTTCGGAGGCCGTGCCTGGAATCAGTTCATTAACACGTTGCTTTGTCAAGCTGTCTTGACAACTAATGCACACCATTGCTTGCCTGCCGTGGCCAAGTTCAGCTACTAAACCTGGGCACTCTAGGAAAGAGTCGCAGCTTCCTCTGTGAATATGTCCCTTTCTTTGTGCATCTCCAGCAACGGACGAGCTGTTCATTACAACGGTTCCAGTTTGCTGCAGTGGAAGAGTGTGCGCCTGGATGTGGCCCTCTCGCCTGGTAAGCCTGCTGTGCCCTGTTGTTAACCAGCAAGCATCCTTCAGGGGTGTGGGAGAGCCCCGCTCAGCCCCCCTCTGGCCCCTTGGCTTTCTCCGTAGGTGATGTGGCAGGCATTGGCTGGGAACGGACAGAAGGGACCCCTCCTCCTCCAGGGCAGCCGGCCAAAGGCAGGGTCTACTTCACCTACTGTGGACAGCGGCTGGGGCCGTATCTGGAAGACGTGTCTGGGGGGATGTGGCCAGTGGTCCATATCCAGAAGAAGGCAGGTTGAACGTCAAATCTCTCTCCCTGCTCAGATTCACTTGAGAAAGGGAAAAGCAGGTCTGAGAATAACTTCCATACATCACCCAGCATTTATTTGATGTTATAGCTTTTCTCCTTTCTCTACTACAATTAATACCATTACTTTGTAAAATAATAAGAATAAGAATAAGAAGAAGAATCAAACTTCTGGAATGTTTCCTGGAAGAGAGCAAGACCATCCAGGGCCAAAGGCTGAGCTCCTCTTCTCGTTTCCTTCCAGAACACCAAAGTCCGGGCCAATTTTGGCTCTCATCCGTTCGCCTACGTGGAAGGCCAAGCGCACCGAAATGCCGCCGACCTCTGCATCGACCTGGCCGAGGAGATCAGCGCCAACTTTGAGGTGCTGCCTTTCGCCATGGCCTCCGACAGCGACAATGACGCCGGCACCAGCACCGCTTCGGATCCTGGGACTCACGGGCCTCCCTGCAGGATCGCAGCCGTGGCCACCGCCCAGCAACGTGAGGCTCCCCTCGGCTTGCCGGGTCTTCGCCACTGCCTCCCCGCTGTGCCCCCCCTTGCAAAGCAAAACCAGCACAATGCAAGGAGGGCTGGCTTACTGGTGGCCTCCTGGGGCAAACGCTGGAAGCGGTGGTAGGAGAGCCCGATAGGCCTGTTGCCTTGGAGGAAAGAACCCCGAACGGTTTCCTTTTACTTCCAGGCAAATTTTGGAGACAAATTTTGATCAATCAAAATATATTTGTCTAGTAACTGCTAACCAGCAAAAAGTAGGGTAATCTAGGATAGGACGGACTGAGAATAGAAGGGAACAGAACAAAATTCTGTGCTGGCCAAGTGTGTATTGGGCACACAAGGGATTTGTCTCCGGTGCAGAAGCTCTTGGTGTCCATACAAGCAGCAAGTCATAAATCATGATCACAAAATACAGCCCTCATAAATGACAAGTGCCAGTCATAAGAGGCTGAAGGAGTAGGCGACGGGACAGGCAACGGCCCTTTCCTGTCCCTTTCCCCCTTCCCTCTCTTAACGCCCCTCCCCCTGCCCCTCCCTCTCCAGAATACGACAGCGACGCCTCTTGCCATTACAAAATGGAGCGCAGCTACGAGAACTTCATCATCTCGGGGCCTGATCCTCACCCTCCGCCCATCGCAGATGACGAGAGCGATGACGACGACGATGACGATGTCCCCCGGGTAAGCAGAAGGAGTGCTTAGGTCCCAGAGCAGCTGCTTCCAAGTCAGCGGGCTGGATTTGTGCCAAAAGTGAAGGACCGGCCGTCCTGTCCTTGTTCCTGGGAGGCAGCCCTTCTGTCCCGCTCTCCCCCCAGCGAAGCTTTGCCTTCCTCTGCAGGAGGACCACTACGCCCTGCTGGTCAAAGCCTGGGAGACCAAGGTGTTCCCCACAATTAGGAGGCGTTTCCGAAATGAAGCTGAGAGGAAGTCCGGCCTGGATCAAATTAAGGGAGCTTTGCAGTTAGGTAAATGCAGAATGTTCCTCTTTGGGACGGGACACCGGTCCCTGCCTTGGTCGAGAGCCTGGCCTGTCCTGCCTCTCCCTCCTTTTCCATGGAGCTTCATGAAAGGCTTGGCGCATCTGCCAGGAATTCCGGGCAGGAGGACCCCTTCGCCCCCTCGGCCTGCCCGATCTGTTACCAGAGGCCAATCTGGAGGCTGGTTTGCCTTTCAGGCATGGTTGACATAGCGCGGCAGACGGTGGAGTTCCTCTATGAGGAAAACGGGGGCATCCCTCGCGACCTGTATCTTCCCACCATCGAGGACATCAAAGACGAGGCCAACAAGTTCACCATCGATAAAGTTCGGAAAGGTACGTCTGCTTTGGGAGTTGCGATCGGGAGGAGGTTTGCGGCTTCCTGCTGGCTCCTATTGGGGGCTCGTGGGGAGAGAAGCAGCCGGAGCTCTGCTGGAAGGCGACGTTTGAACACAGCTGCATTACCCCAGTCGCCATAAAGACTCGTGCCAGGAACCCAAGGGGCTTTTGCCAGCCTCCAAGGCTTCACGCCAACTTATTCCATGCGGTTTGCTGACAGACCCGGGTCCCTGGCAGGCGTCCGCCCTGAGGCCAGGGACCCAGCAGGGAAAGCTCAGCTGCTGCTCGTGGAGGCCCTGGCTCTAAGATTCCCCTTCTGCCGCCAGGACTCACGGTCGTGACCCGCTGCCCAGAGAGCAACAACGTGGCCAGCAGTGCCGTGGCAACCGCCCTGCCCAAGTTTGCCATCCGCGGGATGCTGAAGACCTTCGGGCTGCACGGCGTCGTCCTGGATGTGGACTCGGCAAGTAGAGCCTCCCTTTAAGCTGGGAGGGAACCCCCGGGCAGCCGGGATTGCACCCCGTGCCCAGCCTCTCGGGCAACAACAGCGGAGTTTGTCCTCGCAGGTGAACGAGCTGGTGCAGGTGGAGACATACCTGCGGAGCGAGGGTGTCCTGGTCAGGTACTGGTACCCCATCGACATGCTGGAGCGGCCCCTGGCCGGCCACAGGAGGACAGCCACCAACGGGCTGGTGTCCCTGGACAATTCAAACATCCAGATTCACAGGTAAGCGGAGACAATGGCCACCAGCCTGGGCCTCCAGACCCCACATCCTGAAGCTGTAACCAGATGCTGGCTAAATTTAATGGCCGTTTAAAGTTACAACGACACTGAAAAATGGTAAAATGGGACAAAACTCACTTAGCAAATGTCTCCCTTAAGGACAGAAAGTTTGGACCCGCCTGTGGTCGTGGGTTGAGGACCGGCAGCAGAGCAGCCTCTAGGAAAGGGCCCTGACTTAAGTTCAGAAGATAAGACACCACTTGCCGCTCATTAAACTGCCCTCTGCCAATCTAGGGTTGTTGAATATATTTGGATGTCTGTTAGCATTGAGGGTGGGAAATTGCCCCTTGGCGGCACCGAAATACCCATGACAGTGTGCAATTCTGGAGGCCCCCGGAGTCTTCTGGGGGTTGCAGCTGGTGGAGAACAGAATATCGACACGGCTGTTCCGTTACAGGGAGCTCCTTCGCTGCGAGGCTGTGCTGGCTCGCCTGTACTGCCGGATGGCCCTGCTCAACATCTTTGCCCCCAAGACGCCCCACATGTTCACTCAGCTCTTCAGCGTGCGGGACATCACCCTGGAGCATCTCCAGCTGCTCTCCAACCAGCTCTTGGCGCCCCCCCTTCCAGGTAGCGCCATCTCCTCTCGGTATCTGGAGGGCGGGAGGCTCGGCTGAATCAGCAAAGGGGGCTGCGTGGGGCTTTGCCCGTAAATCTGTGTCTGCTTGTTGAAAGAGAGCGGTCCCTACGATGGCCGGGCAGCGGCCATGAAGCCAAATCTGATTCTGTCTCCATGTTGTCTTCCCAAAGGGGAAATGGGTCCCTGGGAGGTAGAGTTGAGCGGGCTGTTTTTCTTCTTCCTGCCCAGACGGTACCATCAGCTCCACCTCCATCCTTCTGGCCCAGTCCCTCCAGCACTCGATCCATTCCCAGAACTGCTCGGCCACCGAGCTGTTCTTCCAGGGCAATGCCGAGACGGTCCAGGAATGGCTCACCATCGCCATCGCTCGCACCCTGCACCAGGGAGAGGAGAGCTTGCTTGACCTAATGAAGCAGATCTGCTTCTTCCTGCAGGCAAGTCGGAAAGGAAACCAGCGAGCCAGCACAGCCTTGCAGCCACCAAGGATTGTCTGCTTGCTCGCTCGCTTCCTCCCCCTCCCAGGGGCCTTTTGGGGTGTAACTGTTCCTTTGTTGGCAGTCCTGAATTGCTCCAGTGAGCTGCTTTGGTTCCTGTTTCCAGAATGCTCCTGAGCAGTTTCCCTCGGAGGAGTTCCCCATTTCTGAATCCAAAGTAAACATGGACGTCCATTTTCCCGGGGCTGCCTTTGTCATCGTGTCCTGCAAGGAGAGCCAGTCTGGATTCCGTAAAGAGTAAGTGGCGCTAGCAGAGAGCGAGGAGTTGAGGCGGAGTCTCTGAACCACAGCCTTCCCCAACTGACCCTCTTCAACGGTGTCAGGATAGAAGAAAGGGAAAGGGCAGCTCCACCTGCCCGGAGGTTGCCAGCTAAGCCGTCCTTGTCTTTTCCAGCTCATCCCTCTACAAGGCCCCCTGGGCCCGCATCTTGCTCTATGGCCTGGGCCACAAGGTCAAGAAGAACGGTCAGCTGAACCTCATCGAGGCCGTGTGCTACCCTCGAGATGCTTCTCCTACCAACACAGGCCTGACCCCACCTCCCACCACCAACCAGTATCCTTCGGTCATCATCTCCACAGACAAGGTCCACATCAAACTGGGTACGATTGAAAGCCAGAACTTTAGAGTAACGGTTAGAAGCCGGCCAGAAATTAGAGCTGAGCCGGGTGTCAGGAGAGTGTCCTGAATGGAGCTGGGACTTGTGCAGCTGGAGCTCAGATACCAACAGAGCTACGTTAATTGACCCAGATTTTTGCAGTAATGTTGTGAACGAAGAGAAGCCTTATTCTCGGGCAGGAGAAAAGTGCTGGGTGCTGATGGTTTACTTTTGGAGTGTGTCAGATATTTTGCCTTTTGATTCACCCCCTCTTATTTCTTATGGAAATAGCATGTACAGAAAGACCGTTCAGAGTCTAAATTCCACCAATAAGCTCTTCTGCTTTTCTGGGTCTCCATTCAAGGCGTGTCCCCCCCTCCTGGTGCCATGTTGGTCCTGCACTCCCTTCCACTCGAATTCCCCCTGGCCGTGGCATTTGCAGAGCAGCTGCTTACCTGGAAGCAGGAGGACGGCGAGGGACGATCCGACGAAGACCCAGACGCGATCCCTGCCTCGGTTTTCCTGCAAGTGGTGGAAATTCTAGGTGAGAGAAAAGCGGCTTGTGGCACATTTCATAGCCAGGAAGGGGGAGGGGAATGTGATTTGGGGGGATGTTACGGCCCTGGAAACCGGGCAGCAATAGAACAATTCCATTGCCCTAACTGAAGCCAAAACGAGAAATTGGTAGCTTGGAAGGGGTAGGCCCTGGGTCTCAGTTTGGGTGACCTGGCGACCTGGTCGATATTGGCTGAGTGATCCACCCGGTGCTGTCCAAGGAAACTGCACGATAAGAGGGTCTCATTACGGCGTAGCAGCCCTTTCGAAGATCATGCAGGTTCCGGGGAAAACAATGTGTAAATTGGCAAAGAGCTGCCGAAGGGCGTCTCCCTCCAGCTGAACTGTTCAAGATCCCACCGTCCTCTTCCCAACCTCACAGGGAACTTCCTGTGGACCACCAGCATGGCCCCCTGCGTGAAGGAGCTGCTGTTCCACCTGCTGGCCGAGCTGCTGCGCAAGGTCCACAGCCTGGAGCAGCGGAAGAGCCCGGCGGGCCTCTCCTCCTCCATCGCCCTCCAGCTCAACCCCTGCCTGGCCGTGCTGATGGCGCTCCAGTCGGAGCTGCACAAGCTCTACGACGAAGAGACCCAGAGCTGGGTGTCTGGGAACACCTGTGGTGGGGCTGGGGTGGGGGCAGCCGACCAGGGCAGGTTCTCCACCTATTTCCACGCCCTGATGGAGGTCTGCCTGGCTGTGGCCGAAGTGACCCTGCCGGTCAACATGGGCATCACCGCCAGCGTGATGTCTTCGACCAGCGGCCCAAATCTAAGCGATTCCTCCTCCTCCTCTTCCTCCTCCCCTGGGCAGACCCCCCAGAGCCCCAGTCTCCTCTCCAAGAGGAAGAAGGTGAAGATGAAACGGGAGAAGACCTCGGCTTCGGGGAAGAGGTCTTCCTCCCGCACGGCCGACGCCGACCCGGCCCTGCTAAGCATCGGTGGGAGTAAGCCAGAGGACATGCTGTGGTTCCATCGGGCCCTCACTTTGCTGATCATCCTCCGGCACCTCACCAGGAAGGACCCCCAGGGTCTGGGGGTGACCAACGACGCGGTGGCGGACGCCTGCCAAGCCCTGGTCGGGGCGACGGCTCACAGCCGCCTGCTGGTGATTTCGGGGATCCCCACCCACCTGGAAGAAGGGGTGGTACGGAGCGCCATCCGCAAGGCCTGCAATGCTCATGGCGGTGTCTTCAGAGATGAGATCTACATCCCAGTGCAGGAGGAGGCGCCCAAGAAGGCCAAGGACAAAGCGGAGGGCAGGGAGGGCCGGACCGAGCTGGGGAAGCCGGTGGTGTCCAGCAGCGTGGACAGCTTGGACATCAGCAGCTCCAGCAGCGTCACGCCAGCCATGAGCGTCAGCGCTTCCGCCTCGACCAGCCAGGCCTCCCTGTGCAGCTCGCAGGGCATCTCCCGGACCGTCAGCGACATCTCTGTGGACCAGTTTCAGGCCGGCCTGGAGGTGGCTGTCCCGTCCAGCTTGCTGGAGCCGCACGGGGTCTCCAGCCAGGAGAGCTTGGACCTGTCGCTCTGCAGCACCGGCAGCCTGGGCAGCCTGGGCAGTCTCGGGGAGCAGCTGGACAACGGGGAGACGGCTTCGGCCTCTGACGTGGGCTCTTTGTACACCGTTACGTCGCTCGACAGCCAGACGGTCCCCTCCAGGCCCATCAAGGGCTTTGCTGTGGTGGAGGTAAGAAGGGCTTTCAGGGCCCCCGAGAGAAAAGCCAGCTGTTCTGAAGGGTGGCGCTCTGTGGCCCCTTTCCTGCTTTCAGGCCTCTGCAGTGCAGCGGGAAGGGAAGGGAAGGGAAGGGGGGAAGGAGAGAGGGAAGGAAGGGAGGGAGGGAGAAGGGAACAATGAATGACCTTGGATGAGGGCCCAGATCTTTTTTCTTGCAAGGAAAACAAGGCTGGAAGGAATGGATTCCCTCTTAAAATGCTGCAAGACGCTTGGCTGCCGGGGAAGATTGTCCCCTCCTTCCAAATCACTCCCGCCTTGCCTTTCTTTAACACAGATCAGATCCCGGGCCAAGATCGAGAAGATCCGGGCCAGTTTGTTTAACAGCAGCGATCTGATCGGTTTGTCAACTCTGGACGGAGAAGACGAGCTGATGGAGTTGTCCTCTGAGGAGATTTTGACTGTCTCGACTGTGAATCAGAGTTTGTTTGATACCCAAGGGAGCCCTGCACTGGAAGACTACTTCAGTGACAAAACCATGAAAGGTGCGTGTCTGTGGGTGTGTCTCTGCGCAGGTGTGTTCCACATTGACAGGTGCCTTGTGCACATTGTGTATGGAGGAGGGGGGAGGAGGAGGAGGACCCAGTAGGCTTTATTTTTGGAGCAAGTGGAAGATCTAAGATCTAAGCTTCCTTAGAATCACAGAAAGGCTCCCGTGATCCTGCAGTTCTCCAGCCATGAAAGTTGGACCTGCTTCGGTTCCACCAAGGACCACTTGGGTGCCAGCAAACCCTCAGTCCGTTGGATTCAAGACACAACTTTTCCCGGGAGTTTAAAACGGGTGGTTTCAGACACAAGGTGGCCGGAAAGCCTTCTGAAGTGACCTCTCGCCTTTCTCCCCACAGGGGACAAGCTGGTGCCCGGGGCTCGCGAAGTCCTCATGGACATCTTTAAAAGCTGCCTCCATTCCGAGCAAGTGCTGAGCCTGCTGCCGGCCAAGCCCACCAAAGTGATGGAGCTCTACCTGAGCAAAGAGCAGATCAACGCCCAGGCCCCTGGGAACCTCTTGCACACCTTCTTCACCCACGTCCGTCCCCCCAAGAAGGCCCTGGAGGATCAGCTGACCCAGGTGGGCGCTCTCTGCTGCCCTGGGGAGGCAGCCCGGCTCAGCGGGAGGGCAGATTCCTTGGACCCCCTGAAACGGCTGACCTTCCCCGCCTGAAATGCTGGCCCTCACCCTTTCCCTTTGTCCCTCGAAGATCCTCAGAAAATATGGAGTCCCCAAGCCGAAGTTCGACAAGAGCAAATACAACAAGGGGGGCAAAGAGCAGCACCCCGTGAAGGTGGTGAGCACCAAGCGGCCAGTCACAAAGCCCCCGGCCAAGGAGAAGGCCGTGCTGAACAGCGTCAGGTGAGGGTTTGGCTCCGTGGACCCCCAGGAAGGAAGGAATGGGGCGGCCCCAGGCAGCCGGTTCCCTCCTGTCCTCCTCTGGGAATCTGCAAGTTAATCTGACGGACACGGTGGGTCACCTCCCTTCCCGTCCCCTGGTTTTGCTTTGGGCTGCCTGGCTGGCGCAGGATGGGCTGCCCTGTTGGGGCAGAGGGGGTGCAGGGTGGACCTCCCCCTCTCCACCGGGAGGGACCTGCTGCCTGGGAATTGTGGCCTAAACTACAGAAGACTGAGGTGGGAGTCATGTTTCTCAGGGAAAGAGGTTGACCAAAACGCTGCTCCTTCCTCCTCCTCCTCCTCCTCCTTCAGCAGGACAGCCCTGAGCGAGAAGAAGCCCACAGTGAAGGCCCCACGGTCTCCAGAGAAGAGCAAGCCTGAGGAGAAGGACCCCGACAAGGCCCCCACCAAGAAGCCGGAGGGTAGCTCATCCCCCTCCTGAGGCCGGGGAGAGAAAGCTCCGGGCTTTGGGTTGGCTAGACAGGGCCGGGAAATGGGGGGGGGCTTTGTCCCATAACTGGCACTCAGATTGGCCATTTGGTGGCTGAGGACCTGCTTGGAAGCTGCTCTGCAGCTCTCAGAGCCACGGAGGGGCTTAATTTCAAAATAAATAGAAGTCCACGTTGGATGGGAGGTTTTCAGTATGAGAGTAAGCAGTCACAAGGGAGAAAGCAAACGTGGGCTGGGCTCTATGCTGTTCCCTGGATATATCAGTGCTGACGTATTTATTTTATCTGGCAAACGATTTCAGCTCCTGAAGAGAAGTATTTGACCCTGGAGGGATTCCACAGATTTGTGATTGACCGAGCAAAGCAGGACATCCGTAGCGTGTGGCGAGCCATCCTGTCTTGTGGTTATGACCTCCATTTTGAAAGGTAGGGGAACTCGCAGCTGTTGGACACCCTTGCAGCCACGTCTGTGTGTGTCTGGGGGGGGCTCTTCTTCCTCTGAGACCCCCTCCTCCTCTTTCCCCCAGGTGCGCCTGCCTCGACGCCAGGCACGCCCAGAAAGCCTGCCGCAAGTGGTCCTTGGAGATGGACGTCGCCCTGGTCCGCTACATCAACCGGGTCTGCCGCCATCTGGCCATCACCCCTGCGCGGCTGCACCCCCACGAGGTGTACTTGGACTCGGCGGACACAGCTGACCCCCAGGTCTCCTGCCTCTTGAGTACGTGCAGGACTCTTCCTTCTCCTCCCGTCCCTTCCTCCCCCCTTGTTTTTCGGCCACTCCTGACCCCTGTGCTCTGTCGCAGGCATCCCCCTGGAAAGCCTCCGCCTGCGTTTCGCCCTGCTCCAGTCCCTCAACACCACCCTGGAGACCTTCTTCCTGCCGCTGGTGGAGCTCCGGCAGACCAAGGAGTACCCCAACAGCATCGCCGCCCTTCTGCAGGAGGCCAAAGGTCAGGGCTTGGGTGGAGGGGGGGCAAAGCAGGTGGAGACCACAAAACCGGCCGAGGCGCTGGAGGGCTTCCATCTCAGACGGGGGCCCAAGTCCAAATTCGTAATATCTGATTGGCGCGTCACTGGATTCGCTTAGTGTCATTTTAGCCAGTTTTTAGACAGAGATGAAATGACGTGGGTTTAAGTTTCACCTGCCTACTACATTTGGAATGTGGATTCTGGAAAACCACCTGAGGCAGAGGATGCAAGTATTCCGTTTTGTGAAGGAAACCAAAATCCATGTTGGAAAAGGGCAGAATCGTACTGATGGGTCAAGGAAAGCAAATGAAAAATAAGCAACTTCCTTTGGTTTCTTTTCTCTCCTGGTTGGCTACTCCCCTCTGTGGGCCCTCAGGGCGGAATCTGGGGCTGGATGAGAGGAAATAATGTAAACCATGCAAAGGGAAGGGATTGTCTGGGGAATGGCCTACGTATCTTGGATTGCGATGCTGTTCCTTACGGGGGGACTGTGATGTTTGGTCTCTTCAGGGCTGATTTTTTATGACACGAAAGTGACCGTCTTGAACCGCGTGCTCAACGCCACAGTGCAAAGAACCGCTGATCATGCAGCCCCGGAGATCACCTTGGACCCCCTTGAAATCGTGGGAGGTACTTCAGGGGAAGCCCACCACTCTTCTCCGTTTCTCCTGAGCTGGGTGGGATCGTCAGAATTTCACAGCCGTGGTGGATGGCCGTTTTCAGCCTGCATTTTCTTTCCGTTCCTCTCCCACAGGAGAGATTCGTTCTTCAGAAAATTCCTATTTCTGCCAGGCTGCCCGGCAACTGGCTTGCGTTCCCTCATCACAGCTCTGTGTGAAATTGGCCAGTGGAGGAGACCCCACTTACGCCTTCAACATCCGCTTCACCGGCGAGGAGGTTCACGGCACAAGTAAGCCGCCGGCTGGCAGGTCAAAAGGCTGGCAGGAACTGCCTGAACATTTCAGCAGCGATGCGGGTCCCACTTGTTCTCTCAGCATAAGCGCCTATTTCTTTCTCCTTCTTAATGTATAAAATGGCCTCTTGTATATTCCCCAGTTAATCTCAACAGCCCTGTGAAATATGGTGGGCTCAAAATCGTGCAAAAAATGGCTGGTGGGTGAGTTGGGAAAGTTGTTCAGAAGGCCAAGGCTCAGCTAGTCAATGAAGTCCATTCCCCAGTGGGGAACCACATCTGGCTTCTGGATTCATCTTCTCGGCCGTTGTAGGAAGGGAATATCAGATGAAAGGAACGCTTTCTGACCAGTGTCCTCCACGTGTCTTCCAGGTGGATCTTTCCGTCACTTTCTTTGGCAGGTCTGTAAGGAGCTTCAGAGTACGTTGCTGTCCCTCCTTTTGCTCTGTCCAAGCTCGGCAGTCAACAAGAACAAGGTACGCCAGCGGGTGCCCAGGGCCGGCGGAGCCCCGTGGCTCTTTGTGAAACTGCGGCCAGCTGGCAGCCGCCGGGACGCTCACTCCCAGCCTCGCTGGCGCAGAGGAGCCGAAAGGCTTTCCACAGCACCGGGCAGGAGAGTCTTGCCAGTCAGCCAAGCAAGCCGTGATTCCTCAGGAGACGGGGCCTTTCGAACCCATGCCGCCTTTCCTCCCCAGGGCAAGTACATCTTGACGCCCAGCCCCATCAGCTACGGGGAGGAACAGCTGCTGCACTTCTTTGGGCAACTCCTAGGCATTGCCATTCGGGCTGATGTCCCTCTGCCCCTGGATCTCCTGCCCTCCTTCTGGAAGATCTTGGTAGGAGAACCGCTGGAGCCAGATGTGGACCTCCAGGAGGCTGACGTGCTAACCTACAATTACATCAAAAAATTTGAAAATGTAAGTCTTTTGCGGTGGCGAATCCTCTTGCCCAGCCTTGATGGGGTGTTGTAAAACCTTCAAAATAAAGTTTAAATTCATGTAGGATTGTTCTTGTGTGAATTGCCCATTTAGCCCATTCATCAGCTTAGTCATCAATTGCCAGCCCTCTCAGTCTTCAGGAGCAGAAGGGAGAAACAAATTAAAAAGCCCACTTCGTTGTTTCGGTTGGCTTTGCCCTGGAGCGCTTTGATTCATGAACACACTTTCACGTAGGCCGAATTCACACTTGCTCGCAGCGCCCTTGTCCTAGTGAAGAACTCTTTTGTCTCTGCCGTCTTAGCTGAACGACGAAACCGAGCTGGAAGCTGTGTGTGCTGAGATCGCCTCCCAGCACGTCACAATGGAGAGCCCGGACAGTCCCAACAAGCCCAGCTGCAAGTTCACCTACCTGGCCATGACCGGAGAGGAGGTGGAGCTGTGTGCCCGGGGCAGGCACATCCCTGTGGTGTGAGTAGCAGAAACTCCGTGGCGGAGGGCAGCCTGTGAGCCATAGGTGCCTGAAGCGGCTCTGAAAGAGGCCTGACACGTGGGTCTCGGCTCTCTTAGCCTCCCTTTATGGCTTAGGACGGGCAGGACGCGCTCCCTCCGCTGGAAGGCGGCAGAGGGGAAGGGAGAAGCCTGCCCTGAGACAAAGAGTCTCTTCACGGGTCCCTGAACGCATCTTTCTTTTTAGGTGGGAGAACAAGGACGTCTACGCCACGGCCATCCGGAATCTGAGGTTACACGAGCTGCAGACTCCAGAGTGTGTGATGGCTGTGAGAGCTGGCTTGGCCTCGATTATCCCCTTGCAGGTCTTGACCTTGCTGACCCCCCTGGAGATGGAACTGAGAACTTGTGGGCTCCCCTACATCAACCTGGAGTTCCTCAAGGTAATTTGAGGGCTTCCAACCTGAGGGAAGGCAGGAAGCCTGCGGAAACCGGGGAGCCTTTGGGAAGACCCTGCTTTCATGCCGTTCAGAAGATGGCGGCTGCCTGTCCCCCTTTTTCCCCGTTCGTCTTTCGTTGCTGCAAGTTAGTAGCAGAGCAGTCGAGACCAGAACGAGAACTAGCTTAGATGTAGACCCTAGTAGAGAATGCTCAAGTCCGCCCAAGTGGAATAGAAAGAAAAAACGTAGATTTGGGAGCCCCAGGTGATCCAGAGTCTGTTGAGGGTGTTTTAAGTCTTACACATGAACTAGCTTCCCTTCCTTGCCATCCACAGGCACACACATGTCTCCTTGTCTTTCCCCCTTGGCCATCCACAGGCACACACCATGTACCAAGTGGGGCTGATGGAGACCGACCAGCATATTGAATTCTTCTGGGGAGCCTTGGAGATGTTTACCCAGGAGGAGCTCTGCAAATTCATCAAGTTTGCCTGCAACCAGGAGCGCATCCCCTTCACCTGTCCCTGCAAGGATGGGGGTCCAGACACAGCCCATGTGCCGCCCTACCCCATGAAAATTGCACCCCCGGATGGCACGGCAGGTACGGTTGCTTCCTGGCGCAGAAATGAGGGGAAGGGGGTCTTTCGGCAGAAACGAAACCGGGTGGCTGAGCCAAACAATGGGGTTACTTCAGGGGGATTGATGGGCCCAGTGTTGGTTTGGCCCTCCTAAAAACTAAGCAAGGAGGAGTTAACTCCTGCTTGGTGCAGAAGGCCAGCATGACTTTGGTTCACTTTGTTCTTCCTTGGCACTGTAATGTGAAACACAACAACTTGGCCGGCTGTTTCATCCTTGAGTAGCACACTTATCTGTAATCCGATAGCAGAGAGAGAGAGAGAGAAGGGAATAAGAGTCAAAAGTTGTGTCTAACCATTGGAAAAGCAAAGCTTCCTTCTAGCAGGCTGACTCTCCCTCCCTCCCTTTCCTTCCTTCACAGGCTCCCCAGATTCACGGTACATCCGTGTGGAGACCTGCATGTTCATGATCAAGCTCCCCCAGTATTCTTCATTGGAGATCATGCTGGAAAAACTCCGGTACGCCATCCACTATCGGGAGGACCCTCTCAGCGGTTGAGCTGCTCCCCTTCAAGGGTGGGCCCTTCAGAGGACGCGTCTGAGAAGTCCAGCCACGACCAGGCAAGAGCAGGAGGTGAACTTGGTCCTCGCCTTCGTTCTTGCGACGGCCTTCGTGGAAGACTCCCACTTCCTCTTTGCAGACTCCTGGGGTGGATGGAATTTGCTGCTGCTGCCGCCGCTGCTGCCACCTTGTAGAAAAGTTAGTCCGGGGAACGATGTTTGCATCCTGGCGGATCCCCCCCTCCCCCCCCGTCTCATCCTCATCGGGAAGGAGCTCACGGCCGAGGGGATCTCCGGGGATTGGCTGTGCGAGGGGGAGATCCTCTGCCACCATTTCTGAGTGCGGCAGTGAAGCTGCCACACTTCTTTTCGGTGATCGGGGCACAACGTAACTTGCTGGAGAAGAACCAGCATTTCTCACTTTCTGCCAGGCTCGGGATGGGGTAACTTCACACATTCCACTGTTAGGGTGATAAACAACGATCACTTCCCGATTGCTCAAAGCCTAAATTGTGATGGTGTAAAGTGGGGTGGGGGGGGATTGCCTGTCTCGCTGCTGATCACCCACTTTATCGGCTCGTACCCAGCTGGCCCCAAAGGTTCTGCCCTGCACTCAGAAATGGTCCTCCCGAGATCCCCGTTCGCACGTTGCCTTTAGAGAGGCAGATCCCGGGCTCCTCCTTAGCAAAGACCGAACGGATCCGCCTGGCTTTCTGATTTTTATTTAAGTGGATTTCCAAGGGTTTGGAAGGGAACTCTGCAGACTGACACAACGATAGCACCGGTGTCCCCGGCAGATGCGCCCCGGCTTTGAATGACACACCACGCACGCACGGGGGCGTCTTTTGACTAGCATCAAACATCTAACAAAAATAGCGTCAGATCAAGCCATTTGGGAGTCACTCACTTTCCAACTCAAGACCCCAAAGGCCTCAGAGGGCCCCGCTTGACTGGGTGCCGTCTGGGAGACGTCAACGGCCGCACTCCCAGCTCACCTCCTTCCCCGCAGAAGCCGGGATGTCGCCAGCTGTCCTCTAAAGGCAGCCGGGCAACATGACCCGGAATGGTTTTGCTCGTCTGTAGGCACAGAGGAGCTGTATTTATTGTATATTTCTGTGAATACTGTTAATTATTTGGCCTGAGTGACGTGCGCATGGAGGTTGGGGATGGTTGGGAAGATGCGTGACTGTTTTTAGGGCAAGGGGCCAAGGGGGAGGGCTCCATCGCCTCCCCTGCGCAGTCATCCCTCTGAGCCCTCTAGCCCATCACCTTCCCGTTAGCGCTCAGGAGAAAAACACAGGGAGGGACTTTTAACTTTGTTCCACCCACAAAAGATCAACTGCCCTGTTTTCCAGAGATTGGGCGGGGGGGGGGCTTTTCTCCCAAGGGGGTTTCTTGTTCAAATACCTCACAGATACCTTTCAGCTGCCACATTGGTGGATGCTCCCTCTCCCTCCCAGAGACCACCAAGGTATCCAGAGTAACCGCATTTTGGCCCCAAATGTCTGTGCTGTAAAGTGACTTGATGTATATTTATTCCAATTATTTATGGTTGCATTTAAGAAAACAAATGGTCTTCTTCTGGTGTTTTCCCCCCCACTCACTGTAAATGGAGCTTCTGGGGGGTGGGAGTGCAGGAAGCGGTGTGTCCAGATCCGACACCTTCCCTCTGCAGGGTGGATTCCTTTGCAAGCACAGGTCGGGGCAAGCTGGAGGAAGCTGTTAAGGAGGAGCGAGCAAAGTGTGAGAAAGACCCAGGCCGGAAGGTCCAGAGCCTGTCAGATCCATTTTGGTTCGCTCCGCTAAAGCCCGGCTGCCCCTCGCTTCGGGATCTGGGACTGCGAGTCTCCTTCCTTTTAACTTGAATAGTTGTTCTGAATGTAAAAAGCTGTTCCTGAAGACAGCGGAGAGCACGGAGGCATTTCAGTTTAAGCTCACGTTCAGTATCCGTTTTCCTATTTATTATCCACGATGAACCCATGGAGGCGCCTTTGGGGCAGGGACGAAGCCTCTTGGGCCGGAGGCAGAAGCCCTGCGGAAGAAGCCGAGCTCCTTCGCATGAAGACCCACAGACAGGCTGCCTGCTCCAGCTCACTCTGGGATGGGTTTATTGCACTGTGTGGTTTTTTATTTATATTTACTTAAGCAAACGTGTAAATATTTTGTAAAAAAGAGAAAAGTGAGCCAAGGGCTGCCCCTTTCTCGGTCAAGGAGGACTTCGTGTTTCCTTCTGCCCAGGGAAGACCGGCTGCCCAGCTGACAAGGCTTCTTTGCCATTCTTTTGTTAATTTATTCTCCACTTTTCACCCCTCGATCCTACCACAACGGTCCCCCCCCATCCCTAGAACTGTTGCCTCTTCTCAAGAATATTTAAAAAAAAAAACAAAACACCACCGCAGCTTGTCTCTGTAAACATACCCAACAGCCCTCTCTGCCCTTGGAAAGGACACTGCGAGGTTGGCTCCACTTGTTTTAAGAATTCTTTGGCTTTTTCTTGTATTTAATAAATGCTTACATTTGGTGGAAGTGTCCATGAAACAGCTTTGTTCTTGGCCTGGCCTTGGGAGGCTGGGGGGGGGGGCAGAGGAGGGAATGAAATAAGCCAGGGGGGCTCACTGGAAGGGGAGACAGGGCAATTAACTGGAAGGCCTGCAGCGGCCCCCCATCTGCTTCTGCTTTGGGCTGGGGTCACACCAAACCGATTATTTTGGTGGCGTGTTGCATGAGCCCAGTTAATGAATGGCCTGGAGATAAAGAGAGGTTTGACTAATAGATACAAACTTTATTGTAAGAAATTCAAAAGTCTCCACACACACACACACACAAACACCCCTCCCCTCCGGCTCCTCGCACTCAGAGTGCCAGTTTCAGCTTCAGCTTTTAAGGCCCTGCATCTGAGCCACAAGAGGAGCCCCCCCCTCTTTTCACGTTGACTGAAAAACTGGACTGGGAGGGAGAAGAAAGAGGCAGCTGAGGGCAGAGAGGAAAAACTCCTAGCGCGACTACTAGCCTTTTTATTCCTTAGGCATTTGGGAAGGGGGGCGGATGGAGGTTTCTCTACACTTGAAAAAGAGGAAGGGTCTGCCCAAGAACAAAGTTCTGAGCCCCCCCCCAGAGGGCCCTGAAGTGACTCGGGTCTCAAGCAGAAAGCAGTGGGGCCGAGCCCCCCCCCCGAACAGCATCAAAACATTGCACAACTGACAAAGCAACCACGGGGTCCTCCTCCTCCTGCTGCCGCCGCCACCGCTGAAGGGTGGACTGCCAGCCCCGCAGCTCCTGTGGGAATCGCGTCACGAAACCGAGTCCTTGTGCCAGAAGGGAGGCAAGAGAAGGTGGCCCCGAACACTTGCCCCTCATTCGCTGTCGGGATCGGCCGACTTCACTTGCCGTGGTTTTGCCTACAGGAAGGAAAGCCAAAGGCTCCGCTCAGGAAGGGGAGAGGCCAGGCCGGAATCCAGGCGGCTGCGAATCGGACATTTCGGGGAAAGCAAGCGACTCTCTCTCGTCTCCTGCCCCTGCAAGGCCTGGAGGCAGGACAGGAGCCCTTCAAAGCCCTCGGAGGGCAAGACAGACACTGGATTTCTTCACCTCGTGACTCAGAGAGGAAGAGTTTAAGACGACCGACAGAGAAAGGCACCTCCAAGTACACAACTGAGTAAAATCACAGACAGCAAGAAGTGTTGACATCAAGTGTCAACGGGGCCGTGGTTGAGACATAGGGCATATTACCTAAGCGCAGACTTTTCTGAATACGGGACATTTCATTAAGAGGAAGGTTGATTCAGATTTTGCAAAAGGTTCACCTTTTATTGCAGAATCTGGCTTTTAAAACCTTGCCCGAGAGGCCATCGGCCGAGCGCAGCCCTTACCTTGGAGTTATTGAAGTGGGGCAGTCCTGCAGGACTTTGTCCTCCTTCCTGTCTTATACTGAAAGAGAGAGGGAAAAAAACCCCAGAGGGATAGTTGAAGAACAAAACTTTTCTTCAAGATTGTTTTAAAATCCCCCCCCCGAAACAGCTGCCTGTTCCAGTTAGACCAGAAGGCAAAAAAGGAGAGGTTCCCTCCCGCCCCATCAACAAGGAGCAGCCCAGATTTGCACCCATCATCGCCATCAAGACGATCCTAATTCTACTGTAAACTGAAACTTGGAAAGCTGGTTTGTGACTCTGGAAATGCTACCTTGGGCGAGTCGGAACCGCCGTCGGGAAGCTCGGAACGTAGCTGCTGGGAAGGAAGTCCGGGGAGGAGTATCTGGCAGGCAGAGGGGCGGCCACTGGGTCACTCGGCCCTCGGCCTGGGGGGGTCCTCCCTTCGCCGTCTCCCAGGTTCCTTGGCTTCCTTCCCTTGGAAAGAGCTGCCGGATCCTCCCTCCGGTGGTTGGGAGCGGCCAGCTGGATGCGCCCGGCAGCCGCCTGGGAGTGACTCCCGTGAGCAGGCGGACAAGGCTTCTTCTGCTTGAGCTGCTCCAGGTACTGAGACGAGAGCTCACCTGGCGCAGGAGGGAGAGAGGGAAGGCGCCTCAGGGACGAAGCGCAGAGGACACCAAATGGCCCTCCCTGCCCACTTCCCCACACAGCCCAGTTTGGAGGAGGAGGAGGAGGGAGACCCCCCTTTGCTCAGGACCACCACCCTCTGCGGAAGCCCAGAAGAGCCGCATCTGCTCTGTAGAGCCCCCAGTTTGGGGTCCAGCAAGACTCAGCCGGGGGATACCTTGGTGCCGGATGCGTCTTCTGGGGAGATCCGGAGACTCGGTTCCCACAGAACTTTCCACAACTGGAGCCTCCGACTGCGCAGGCGTTCTTCCGCTTGAGGGGGCGGTTGCCGGGCGCAAATCACACTGGTCCTGGGTTGAGGGGAAGGGCTGCCAGTCACTGCCCCTTTAGGGAAGCCAATCACTCCCCTTCCCCAATCACTGAGCCAAGGGGCTTCGTGGCTGTCTGTACCTGGTGGTGGAACAGGATCTCTTCCTCCAGCTGGACTCCACAGAACTCGCAAGGGAGCAGGAGGCTGTCCTGGATGCCAGGCTGGAAAGGGAAGGTCTCTCCGCTGCCCCTCGAACGACTGCCGGGCAGCTCTCCCCACAGGCTGCTGAGACAGTCTGTCGGCGGGACCAGGTTGCTCCTCTTGCTGAAGGAGGCCAAGGCACTTGCTGGGTTGCAGCCTGTCTGTTATGAGCGGGGCAGAGAAAGAAGCAAAGCGTTCTCTTCAAACTGCCCCAGAGGGCAGAGTGGAACAGAGGGTGATGTTCCCATAGCCCCTCTTCCTGGGTCAGCTCCCCCCCCCTCTCGGCCCCAGAAGATGAGGCAGCCCACCTGGTGAAGGATCAGGTCTTCCTCAGGGTACAGCTCCTCGCAGAATTCGCAAGGCAGCCGGGTCTCCGCTGAAGGATAAGAGAGAGACAGTTGCACAACTCACTGGGTTACAACCATTGAGCCTCCATCTCCCCCTTCAAAATTCTCCTCGGCCACATTCCCCAGGTGCTCACACAGACGACTCCTCTGCCAAATATAGGGAACCACTCGGTGTTACTTGCTTAGGTTTACGCTGCTCTTCAGTCAAAAAAACAACAACCCACCATCCCCCTAGAGCAACTTAATAAGCAACAACGCACTTTTGGGCCTGTCCAGAATGTCGGCTGCCACCAGCGAATCCTGAGAGAGGCCACTGGAGTTCTTTGCTTGGCTACTGTGATCAGCTGGGCCGGTCTGGGGGGGACAGATGTTCTTCCAGAGTTCTCTGTGGGCCTCTGCCACATTGGGCTGAGCCAAGCTATTCTCGTGCTGCAAGCTGAGCGCCAGCAGGTAATCGAAGTTGTAGTCTGACTCTCCATCCGCAGGCAGCGGGGTGGCTCTCTTCTCCCAAGGGGCTTCAGGGAACAAACACCGAAGAAGAGCATGAAGAGCAAACCTGCAACACTTCACCCCAGTGCTGCTGTGCAGCAACGCAAACACAAAGATGCAGAGTTGCTTCCAAAGCCTCTGGAGAGAGAGAATCCCCACACTTGGTTCAAGAGGTGTATTTAGAAGAGTGGCATTTTTCTGAGCCCTTGAGGAGAAAAATGGCAGTTTTCTTTCAAGGCCTTTACCTCGATTCTGATCTGGCCGGGATGGGCCTCGGTTTCTCCAACTGGACTCCCTGGGCAGCTGATCGCCCGAGACCCAACTGTGCAGCTGGCTCTCCAGGAACCTGTTGCCCCTCAGTGGCGACTCTCCAGTGGAATCTGGCCTCAGGAGGTAGTCGCTGATGGTCTGAATGTTTCGCAAAGGGGCCTCGGAGTTGAAGCAAGGCTGCACCTGGACGCCTGGCTCTCCCCCGGCCTTCTTCCAACAGTCGACGGGATGCGTTTTCAGTTCTCGCAGCATTATGTTGCGGTTGCATCTGCCGCATCGCTCGGTCCGGGCACCGCAATAATCTTCGTGGTCCTGGAGCTTGCAGAAAGCGAGCTCAATGTCACAGTGCTGACATGCAACAGGCCGCAAGGGACACTCCAAAGCCTGTGAGGAGAAGGCAGAAATGGCTCGTCACCCGAACATACGTGGTGAGTGCAATATTTTATGCACCGTTTCAGGAATATATTCCAGCACTTTACAGTGATTTTTTTTTTTTTTGGCC